>JAZGTH010000032.1:1417500-2017500 GCA_036877525.1 Chromobotia macracanthus | reverse complement strand
TTCTGCACAAAGGAACAGCACCAAACTCAGTTGGTTAACGCATGTTGTCACTTTGTTTTGATCTTTCAAACAGGCAGCTTTTGCTTTCTTGAAAGCGAACCATTTTGATTCTCGATAAGTAATTGATAAAAACAACAAAAACAATTGCAAACAACATTTTGATTTTGTTCTATGCCGCACATGAACAACAGTGAAATCATTTGAGAAACGCCTATTAAACTCATTAATGCATTGAACTTGATTCTCACGCACCCTTGCAGTAGACTGCAGTGCATAACCAAACTGAAATCACATGCAATATTTATTCTTCCTAAAGATCATTTCTATTCTTAACAAGAGCGTTTACTTTCCCTTCATACACGCATATTCCGATGAGATTTCTTGTGTTCGTAGACTGCACAAAGAAACATATGCAACTGTTCTTAATAGATTAGTTATTGTTCTATTCTGCACAAAGGAACAGCACCAATCTCAGTTGGTTAACGCATGTTGTCACTTTGTTTTGATCTTTCAAACAGGCAGCTTTTGCTTTCTTGAAAGCGAACCATTTTGATTCTCGATAAGTAATTGATAAAAACAACAAAAACAACATTTTGATTTTGTTCTATGCCGCACATGAACAACAGTGAAATCATTTGAGAAACGCCTATTAAACTCATTAATGCATTGAACTTGATTCTCAACGCACCTCTTGAGTAGACTGCAGTGCATAACCAAACTGAAATCACATGCAATATTTATTCTTCCTAAAGATCATTTCTAATCTTAACAAGAGCGTTTACTTTCCCTTCATACACGCAAATTCCGAGAAAATTTCTTGTGATCGTAGACTGCACAAAGAAACATATGCAACTGTTCTTAATAGATTAGTTATTGTTCTATTCTGCACAAAGGAACAGCACCAAACTCAGTTGGTTAACGCATGTTGTCACTTTGTTTTGATCTTTCAAACAGGCAGCTTTTGCTTTCTTGAAAGCGAACCATTTTGATTCTCGATAAGTAATTGATAAAAACAACAAAAACAATTGAAACTTTTGATTTTGTTCTATGCCGCACATGAACAACAGTGAAATCATTTGAGAAACGCCTAATTAAACTCATTAATGCATTGAACTTGATTCTCACGCACCCTTGCAGTAGACTGCAGTGCATAACCAAACTGAAATCACATGCAATATTTATTCTTCCTAAAGATAATTTCTATTCTTAACAAGAGCGTTTACTTTCCCTGCAAACACGCATATTCCGAGAACATTTCTTGTGTTCGTAGTCTGCACTAAGAAACATATGCAACTGATCTTAATAGATTAGTTTTTGTTCTATACCGCACAAAGGAACAGCACCAATCTCAGTTGGTTAACGCATGTTGTCACTTTGTTTTGATCTTTCAAACAGGCAGCTTTTGCTTTCTTGAAAGCGAACCATTTTGATTCTCGATAAGTAATTGATAAAAACAACAAAAACAACATTTTGATTTTGTTCTATGCCGCACATGAACAACAGTGAAATCATTTGAGAAAGGCCTATTAAACTCATTAATGCATTGAACTTGATTTTTCGCGCTCTCACCCCAAAAATATCACGCAATATCTTCTAAAGATCATTCAACTACAAGAGCGTTTACCTTCCCAGAAGACGCAGTGCATAACCAAACTGAAATCACATGCAATATTTATTCTTCCTAAAGATCATTTCTAATCTTAACAAGAGCGTTTACTTTCCTGCAAACCCGCATATTCCGATGAGATTTCTTGTGTTCGTAGCCTGCACAAAGAAACATATGCAACTGTTCTTAATAGATTAGTTATTGTTCTATTCTGCACAAAGGAACAGCACCAAACTCAGTTGGTTAACGCATGTTGTCACTTTGTTTTGATCTTTCAAACAGGCAGCTTTTGCTTTCTTGAAAGCGAACCATTTTGATTCTCGATAAGCAATTGATAAAAACAACAAAAACAATGCAAAAAATTTTGATTTTGTTCTATGCCGCACATGAACAACAGTGAAATCATTTGAGAAACGCCTATTAAACTCATTAATGCATTGAACTTCATTCTCACGCACCCTTGCAGTAGACTGCAGTGCATAACCAAACTGAAATCACATGCAATATTTATTCTTCCTAAAGATCATTTCTAATCTTAACAAGAGCGTTTACTTTCCCTTCAAACACGCATATTCCGATGAGAATTTCTTGTGTTCGTAGACTGCACAAAGAAACATATGCAACTGTTCTTAATAGATTAGTTATTGTTCTATTCTGCACAAAGGAACAGCACCAAACTCAGTTGGTTAACGCATGTTGTCACTTTGTTTTGATCTTTCAAACAGGCAGCTTTTGCTTTCTTGAAAGCGAACCATTTTGATTCTCGATAAGTAATTGATAAAAACAACAAAAACAATTGCAAACAAATTTTGATTTTGTTCTATGCCGCACATGAACAACAGTGAAATCATTTGAGAAACGCCTATTAAACTCATTAATGCATTGAACTTGATTCTCACGCACTCCCATAGTTGCTAGTCAAAAGATTTCTGCGCAGTGCATAACCAAACTGAAATCACATGCAATATTTATTCTTCCTAAAGATCATTTCTAATCTTAACAAGAGCGTTTACTTTCCCTGCAAACACGCATATTCCGAGAGATTTCTTGTGTTCGTAGACTGCACAAAGAAACATATGCAACTGTTCTTAATAGATTAGTTATTGTTCTATTCTGCACAAAGGAACAGCACCAAACTCAGTTGGTTAACGCATGTTGTCACTTTGTTTTGATCTTTCAAACAGGCAGCTTTTGCTTTCTTGAAAGCGAACCATTTTGATTCTCGATAAGTAATTGATAAAAACAACAAAAACAACATTTTGATTTTGTTCTATGCCGCACATGAACAACAGTGAAATCATTTGAGAAACGCCTATTAAACTCATTAATGCATTGAACTTGATTCTCACGCACCCTTGCAGTAGACTGCAGTGCATAACCAAACTGAAATCACATGCAATATTTATTCTTCCTAAAGATCATTTCTAATCATAACAAGAGCGTTTACTTTCCCTTCATACACGCATATTCCGATGAGATTTCTTGTGTTCGTAGACTGCACAAAGAAACATATGCAACTGTTCTTAATAGATTAGTTATTGTTCTATTCTGCACAAAGGAACAGCACCAAACTCAGTTGGTTAACGCATGTTGTCACTTTGTTTTGATCTTTCAAACAGGCAGCTTTTGCATTCTTGAAAGCGAACCATTTTGATTCTCGATAAGTAATTGATAAAAACAACATTTTGATTTTGTTCTATGCCGCAACATGAACAACAGCAAAATCATTTGAGAAACGCCTATTAAACTCATTAATGCATTGAACTTGATTCTCACGCACCCTTGCAGTAGACTGCAGTGCATAACCAAACTGAAATCACATGCAATATTTATTCTTCCTAAAGATAATTTCTATTCTTAACAAGAGCGTTTACTTTCCTGCAAACACGCATATTCCGATGAGATTTCTTGTGTTCGTAGACTGCACAAAGAAACATATGCAACTGTTCTTAATAGATTAGTTATTGTTCTATTCTGCACAAAGGAACAGCACCAAACTCAGTTGGTTAACGCATGTTGTCACTTTGTTTTGATCTTTCAAACAGGCAGCTTTTGCTTTCTTGAAAGCGAACCATTTTGATTCTCGATAAGTAATTGATAAAAACAACAAAAACAACTGCAAACAAATTTTGATTTTGTTCTATGCCGACATGAACAACAGTGAAATCATTTGAGAAACGCCTATAAACCATTAATGCATTGAACTTGATTCTCACCCCACCCCTGCAGTGACTGCAGTGCATAACCAAACTGAAATCACATGCAATATTTATTCTTCCTAAAGATCATTTCTAATCTTAACAAGAGCGTTTACTTTCCCTGCAAACACGCATATTCCGAGAATTTCTTGTGTTCGTAGGCTGCACAAAGAAACATATGCAACTGTTCTTAATAGATTAGTTAATTGTGCTATTCTGCACAAAGGAACAGCACCAAACTCAGTTGGTTAACGCATGTTGTCACTTTGTTTTGATCTTTCAAACAGGCAGCTTTTGCTTTCTTGAAAGCGAACCATTTTGATTCTCGATAAGTAATTGATAAAAACAACAAAAACATTGATTTTTTTGTTCTATGCCGCACATGAACAACAGTGAAATCATTTGAGAAACGCCTATTAAATATTAATGCACTGATCTTAATTTTCACACGCTCAAAATGATATCACATGCAATATTCTTCTTAAAGATCATTTCTAATCATAACAAGAGCGTTTACTTCCTTGCAAGACGGCAGTGCATAACCAAACTGAAATCACATGCAATATTTATTCTTCCTAAAGATCATTTCTAATCTTAACAAGAGCGTTTACTTTCCCTGCAAACACGCATATTCCGAGAGATTTCTTGTGTTCGTAGACTGCACAAAGAAACATATGCAACTGTTCTTAATAGATTAGTTATTGTTCTATTCTGCACAAAGGAACAGCACCAATCTCAGTTGGTTAACGCATGTTGTCACTTTGTTTTGATCTTTCAAACAGGCAGCTTTTGCTTTCTTGAAAGAGAACCATTTTGATTCTCGATAAGTAATTGATAAAAACAACAAAAACAACATTTTGATTTTGTTCTATACCGCACATGAACAACAGTGAAATCATTTGAGAAACGCCTATTAAACTCATTAATGCATTGAAATTGATTCTCACGCACCATTGCAGTAGACTGCAGTGCATAACCAAACTGAAATCACATGCAATATTTATTCTTCCTAAAGATAATTTCTATTCTTAACAAGAGCGTTTACTTTCCCTTCAAACACGCATATTCCGAGAGATTTCTTGTGTTCGTAGACTGCACAAAGAAACATATGCAACTGTTCTTAATAGATTAGTTATTGTTCTATTCTGCACAAAGGAACAGCACCAATCTCAGTTGGTTAACGCATGTTGTCACTTTGTTTTGATCTTTCAAACAGGCAGCTTTTGCTTTCTTGAAAGCGAACCATTTTGATTCTCGATAAGTAATTGATAAAAACAACAAAAACAACATTTTGATTTTGTTCTATGCCGCACATGAACAACAGTGAAATCATTTGAGAAACGCCTATTAAAATCATTAATGCATTGAACTTGATTCTCACGCATTTTAAGATATTTAAGTTTATTCCCTGCAGAACGCAGTGCATAACCAAACTGAAATCACATGCAATATTTATTCTTCCTAAAGATCATTTCTAATCTTAACAAGATCGTTTACTATCCCTGCAAACACGCATATTCCGATGAGATTTCTTGTGTTAGTAGACTGCACAAAGAAACATATGCAACTGTTCTTAATAGATTAGTTATTGTTCTATTCTGCACAAATGAACAGCACCAAACTCAGTTGGTTAACGCATGTTGTCACTTTGTTTTGATCTTTCAAACAGGCAGCTTTTGCTTTCTTGAAAGCGAACCATTTTGATTCTCGATAAGTAATTGATAAAAACAACAAAAACAATGCAATAAAATTTTGATTTTGTTCTATGCCGCACATGAACAACAGTGAAATCATTTGAGAAACGCCTATTAAACTCATTAATGCATTGAACTTGATTCTCACGCTTGTAGACTGCAGTGACATAACCAAACTGAAATCACATGCAATATTTATTCTTCCTAAAGATCATTTCTAATCTTAACAAGAGCGTTTACTTTCCCTGCAAACGCGCATATTCCGAGATTTCTTGTTTTCGTAGACTGCACAAAGAAACTGTTCTTAATAGATTAGTTAATTGTTCTATTCTGCACAAATGAACAGCACCAAACTCAGTTGGTTAACTCATGTTGTCACTTTGTTTTGATCTTTCAAACAGGCAGCTTTTGCTTTCTTGAAAGCGAACCATTTTGATTCTCGATAAGTAATTGATAAAAACAACAATTGCAAACAACATTTTGATTTTGTTCTATGCCGCACATGAACAACAGTGAAATCATTTGAGAAACGCCTATTAAAATCATTAATGCATTGAACTTGATTCTCACAGCAATTCTTCTTAAAGATCAGTTAATAGACTGCAGCCATGCATAACCAAACTGAAATCACATGCAATATTTATTCTTCCTAAAGATAATTTCTATTCTTAACAAGAGCGTTTACTTTCCTGCAAACACGCATATTCCGATGAGATTTCTTGTGTTCGTAGACTGCACAAAGAAACATATGCAACTGTTCTTAATTAATTAATTATTGTTCTATTCTGCACAAATGAACAGCACCACACTCAGTTGGTTAACGCATGTTGTCACTTTGTTTTGATCTTTCATACAGGCAGCTTTTGTTTTCTTGAAAGCGAACCATTTTGAATTCTCGATAAGTAATTGATAAAAACAACAAAAACAATTAAAATTTTGATTTTGTTCTATGCCGCACATGAACAACAGTGAAATCATTTGAGAAACGCCTATTAAACTCATTAATGCATTGAACTTGATTCTCACGCACCTTGCAGTAGACTGCAGTGCATAACCAAACTGAAATCACATGCAATATTTATTCTTCCTAAAGATCATTTCTAATCTTAACAAGAGCGTTTACTTTCCTGCAAACACGCATATTCCGAGAGATTTCTTGTGTTCGTAGACTGCACAAAGAAACATATGCAACTGTTCTTAATAGATTAGTTATTGTTCTATTCTGCACAAAGGAACAGCACCAAACTCAGTTGGTTAACGCATGTTGTCACTTTGTTTTGATCTTTCAAACAGGCAGCTTTTGCTTTCTT
The DNA here is from genome assembly GCA_036877525.1 of Chromobotia macracanthus. NCBI lineage: Eukaryota > Metazoa > Chordata > Actinopteri > Cypriniformes > Botiidae > Chromobotia > Chromobotia macracanthus. Next base: position 2,010,692 of record JAZGTH010000032.1, on the reverse strand, counting down.
GAAAGCGAACCATTTTGATTCTCGATAAGTAATTGATAAAAACAACAAAAACAATTGGAACAAATTTTGATTTTGTTCTATGCCGCACAATGAACAACAGTGAAATCATTTGAGAAACGCCTATTAAACTCATTAATGCATTGAACTTGATTCTCACTCACCCTTGCAGTGACTGCAGTGCATAACCAAACTGAAATCACATGCAATATTTATTCTTCCTAAAGATCATTTCTAATCTTAACAAGAGCGTTTACTTTCCCTGCAAACACGCATATTCCGAGAGATTTCTTGTGTTCGTAGACTGCACAAAGAAACATATGCAACTGTTCTTAATAGATTAGTTAATTGTTCTATTCTGCACAAATGGAACAGCACCAAACTCAGTTGGTTAACGCATGTTGTCACTTTGTTTTGATCTTTCAAACAGGCAGCTTTTGCTTTCTTGAAAGCGAACCATTTTGATTCTCGATAAGTAATTGATAAAAACAACAAATACACATTTTGATTTTGTTCTATGCCGCACATGAACAACAGTGAAATCATTTGAGAAACGCCTATTAAAATCATTAATGCATTGAACTTGATTCTCACGCACCCTTGCAGTAGACTGCAGTGCATAACCAAACTGAAATCACATGCAATATTTATTCTTCCTAAAGATAATTTCTATTCTTAACAAGAGCGTTTACTTTCCCTGCAAACACGCATATTCCGAGGAATTTCTTGTGTTCGTAGACTGCACAAAGAAACATATGCAACTGATCTTAATAGATTAGTTAATTGTGCTATTCTGCACAAATGAACAGCACCAACTCAGTTGGTTAACGCATGTTGTCACTTTGTTTTGTTCTTTCAAACAGGCAGCTTTTGCTTTCTTGAAAGCGAACCATTTTGATTCTCGATAAGTAATTGATAAAAACAACAAAAACATTTTGTTGTTCTATGCGCACAAAACAACAGTGAAATCATTTGAGAAACGCCTATTAAAATCATTAATGCACTTGATCTTAATTTTCACGCCCAAAAAATGAAATATCACATGCAATATTCTTCTTAAAGATCATTTCTAATCATAACAAGAGCGTTTACTTTCCCTGCAAACCGCAGTGCATAACCAAACTGAAATCACATGCAATACTTATTCTTCCAAAAGATCATTTCTAATCTTAACAAGAGCGTTTACTTTCCCTGCAAACACGCATATTCCGATGAGATTTCTTGTGTTCGTAGACTGCACAAAGAAACATATGCAACTGTTCTTAATAGATTAATTATTGTGCTATTCTGCACAAATGAACAGCACCAAACTCAGTTGGTTAACGCATGTTGTCACTTTACGTTTTGATCTATCAAACAGGCAGCTTTTGCTTTCTTGAAAGCGAACCATTTTGATTCTCGCTAAGTAATTGATAAATACAACACAAAACAACTGCAATCAATTTTGTTTTTGTTCTATGCCGCACATGAACAACAGTTAAATCATTTAAAAACCATGAAACTCATTAATGCATAACTTGTTCTCAGGCTTTGCATGTGCAAACCAAACTGAAATCACATACAATACATATTCTTCCTAAAGATCATTTCTAATCTTAACAAGAGCGTTTACTTTCCCTGCAAACGCGCATATTCCGAGATTTCTTGTTTTCGTAGACTGCACAAAGAAACTGTTCTTAATAGATTAATTAATTGTGCAATTCTGCACAAATGAACAGCACCACACTCAGTTTGTTAACGCATGTTGTCATTTTATGTTTTGTTCTTTCAAACAGGCAGCGTTTGCTTTCTTGAAAGCGAACCATTTTGATTCTCGATAAGTAATTGATAAAAACAGCAGACAATTGTAAACAAAATTTTGTTTTTGTTCTAGGCCGCACATGAACAACAGTGAAATCATTTGAGAAACGCCTATTAAAATCATTAATGCACTGATCTTAATTTTCACGCTCTCCCACGCTCTCTCACGCTCAAAATGATATCACATGCAATATTCTTCTTAAAGATCATTTTAATCATCAAGAGCCTTTACAGTAAACTCGCAGTGCATAACCAAACTGAAATCACATGCAATATTTATTCTTCCTAAAGATAATTTCTATTCTTAACAAGAGCGTTTACTTTCCCTGCAAACACGCATATTCCGAGGATTTCTTGTGTTCGTAGACTGCACAAAGAAACATATGCAACTGATCTTAATAGATTAGTTAATTGTGCTATTCTGCACAAATGAACAGCACCAAACTCAGTTGGTTAACGCATGTTGTCACTTTGTTTTGATCTTTCAAACAGGCAGCTTTTGCTTTCTTGAAAGCGAACCATTTTGATTCTCGATAAGTAATTGATAAAAACAACAAAAACATTTTGTTTTGTTCTATGCCGCACATGAACAACAGTGAAATCATTTGAGAAACGCCTAATAAAATCATTAATGCACTGAACTTGAATCTCACGCACCCTTGCAGTAGACTGCAGTGCATAACCAAACTGAAATCACATGCAATACTTATTCTTCCAAAAGATCATTTCTAATCTTAACAAGAGCGTTTACTTTCCCTGCAAACACGCATATTCCGAGAGATTTCTTGTGTTCGTAGACTGCACAAAGAAACATATGCAACTGTTCTTAATAGATTAATTAATTGTGCTATTCTGCACAAATGAACAGCACCAATCTCAGTTGGTTAACGCATGTTGTCACTTTGTTTTGATCTTTCAAACAGGCAGCTTTTGCTTTCTTGAAAGCGAACCATTTTGATTCTCGATAAGTAATTGATAAAAACAACAAAAACAACATTTTGATTTTGTTCTATGCCGCACATGAACAACAGTGAAATCATTTGAGAAACGCCAATTAAACTCATTAATGCATTGAACTTGATTCTCACGCCCCCAATATATCACATGCAATATTCTTCTTAAAGATCATTTTAATATAAAGATACTAAACGGCAGTGCATAACCAAACTGAAATCACATGCAATATTTATTCTTCCTAAAGATCATTTCTATTCTTAACAAGAGCGTTTACTTTCCCTGCAAACACGCATATTCCGAAGATTTCTTGTGTTCGTAGTCTGCACAAAGAAACATATGCAACTGATCTTAATAGATTAATTATTGTGCTATTCTGCACAAATGAACAGCACCAAACTCAGTTGGTTAACGCATGTTGTCACTTTGTTTTGATCTTTCAAACAGGCAGCTTTTGCTTTCTTGAAAGCGAACCATTTTGATTCTCGATAAGTAATTGATAAAAACAACAAAAACATTTTTTGTTCTATGCCGCACATGAACAACAGTGAAATCATTTGAGAAACGCCTAATAAAATCATTAATGCACTGAACTTGATTCTCACGCATTGCAGTAGACTGCAGTGCATAACCAAACTGAAATCACATGCAATACTTATTCTTCCTAAAGATCATTTCTAATCTTAACAAGAGCGTTTACTTTCCCTGCAAACACGCATATTCCGAGAGATTTCTTGTGTTCGTAGTCTGCACAAAGAAACATATGCAACTGATCTTAATAGATTAATTAATTGTGCAATTCTGCACAAATGAACAGCACCAACTCAGTTGGTTAACGCATGTTGTCACGTTTTGTTCTTTCAAACAGGCAGCTTTTGCTTTCTTGAAAGCGAACCATTTTGATTCTCGATAAGTAATTGATAAAAACAACAAAAACATTTTTTTTGTTCTATGCCGCACATGAACAACAGTGAAATCATTTGAGAAACGCCTATTAAAATCATTAATGCACTTGATCTTGATTCTCACGCCTCCCACGCTCAAAATGAATCACATGCAATATTCTTCTAAAGATCATTTCTAATCATAACTGAAATTTTTTTTCGCGCGTGCATCAACCAAACTGAAATCACATATACTTATTCTTCCAAAAGATCATTTGTAATCTTAACAAGAGCGTTTACTTTCCTGCAAACACGCATATTCCGATGAGATTTCTTGTGTTCGTAGACTGCACAAAGAAACATATGCAACTGTTCTTAATAGATTAATTATTGTGCTATTCTGCACAAATGAACAGCACCAAACTCAGTTGGTTAACGCATGTTGTCACTTTAGTTTTGATCTATCAAACAGGCAGCTTTTGCTTTCTTGAAAGCGAACCATTTTGATTCTCGCTAAGTAATTGATAAAAACAACACAAAACAACTGCAACAAAATTTTGTTTTTTGTTCTATGCCGCACATGAACAACAGTTAAATCATTTAAAAACGCCAATTAAACTCATTAATGCATGTGAACTTGATTCTCACGCACTTCATAATGCATGCAAACTGAAATCACATGCAATACTTATTCTTCCAAAAGATCATTTCTAATCTTAACTAGAGCGTTTACTTTCCCTGCAAACACGCATATTCCGAGAATTTCTTGTGTTCGTAGCTGCACAAAGAAACATATGCAACTGTTCTTAATAGATTAATTAATTGTGCAATTCTGCACAATTGAACAGCACCACACTCAGTTTGTTAACGCATGTTGTCACTTGTTTTGATCTTTCAAACAGGCAGCTTTTGCTTGAAAGCGAACCATTTTGATTCTCGATAAGTAATTGATAAAAACAATTGCAAACAACATTTTGTTTTTTGTTCTATGCCGCACATGAACAACAGTGAAATCATTTGAGAAACGCCTATTAAAATCATTAATGCACTGATCTTAATTTTCACGCTCTCCCACGCTCAAAATGATATCACATGCAATATTCTTCTTAAAGATCATTTCTAATCATAACAAGAGCGTTTACTTTCCCTGCAAACGCGCAGTGCATAACCAAAACTGAAATCACATGCAATATTTATTCTTCCTAAAGATAATTTCTATTCTTAACAAGAGCGTTTACTTTCCCTGCAAACACGCATATTCCGAGATTTCTTGTGTTCGTAGTCTGCACAAAGAAACATATGCAACTGATCATAATAGATTAATTAATTGTGCAATTCTGCACAAATGAACAGCACCACACTCAGTTTGTTAACGCATGTTGTCACATGGTTTTTGTCTTTCAAACAGGCAGCTTTTGCTTTCTTGAAAGCGAACCATTTTGATTCTCGATAAGTAATTGATAAAAACAACAAAAACAAATTTTTTTGTTCTATGCCGCACATGAACAACAGTGAAATCATTTGAGAAACGCCTAATAAAATCATTGATGCACTGAACTTGAATCTCACGCACCTTTGCAGTAGACTGCAGTGCATAACCAAACTGAAATCACATACAATACTTATTCTTCCAAAAGATCATTTCTAATCTTAACAAGAGCGTTTACTTTCCCTGCAAACACGCATATTCCGAGAGATTTCTTGTGTTCGTAGTCTGCACAAAGAAACATATGCAACTGATCATAATAGATTAATTAATTGTGCAATTCTGCACAAATGAACAGCACCAAACTCAGTTTGTTAACGCATGTTGTCACTTTGTTTTGATCTTTCAAACAGGCAGCTTTTGCTTTCTTGAAAGCGAACCATTTTGATTCTCGATAAGTAATTGATAAAAACAATTCAAAAACATTTTGTTGTTCTATGCCGCACATGAACAACAGTGAAATCATTTGAGAAACGCCTATTAAAATCATTAATGCACTGATCTTAATTCTCACGCACTCCCACGCTCAAAAATGATATCACATGCAATATTCTTCTTAAAGATCATTTCTAATCATAACCAAGGGGGGTTTTCTTCCCCTCCAAAGGCGCAGTGCACAACCAAACTGAAATCACATGCAATACTAATTCTTCCAAAAGATCATTTGTTATCTTAACAAGAGGGTTTACTTTCCTGCAAACACGCATATTCCGATGAGATTTCTTGTGTTCGTAGACTGCACAAAGAAACATATGCAACTGTTCTTAAAAGATTAATTATTGTGCAATTCTGCACAAATGAACAGCACTACACTCAGTTGGTTAACGCATGTTGTCACTTTATGGTTTGTTCTATCAAACAGGCAGCTTTTGCTTTCGTGAAAGCGAACCATTTTGATTCTCGCTAAGCAATTGATAAATACAACTGCAATCAAAATTTTGTTTTTGTTCTATGCCGCACATGAACAACAGTTAAATCATTTAAAAAACTGAAATCACATACAATACTTATTCTTCCAAAAGATCATTTCTAATCTTAACTAGAGCGTTTACTTTCCCTGCAAACACGCATATTCCGAGATTTCTTGTGTTCGTAGGCTGCACAAAGAAACATATGCAACTGTTCTTAATAGATAAATTAATTGTGCAATTCTGCACAAATGCACAGCACCACACTCAGTTTGTTAACGCATGTTGTAACACGTGTTTTGTTCTTTCAAACAGGCAGCTTTTGCTTTCTTGAAAGCGAACCATTTTGATTCTCGATAAGTAATTGATAAAAACAACAAAAACAATTGCAAACAACATTTTTTTCTATGCCGCACATGACCAACAGTGAAATCATTTGAGAAACGCCTATTAAAATCATTAATGCACTGATCTTAATTTTCACGCTCTCCCACGCTCAAAATGATATCACATGCAATATTCTTCTTAAAGATCATTTCTAATCATAACAAGAGCGTTTACTTTCCCTGCAAACGCGCAGTGCATAACCAAACTGAAATCACATACAATACTAATTCTTCCAAAAGATCATTTCTAATCTTAACAAGAGCGTTTACTTTCCCTGCAAACACGCATATTCCGAGATTTCTTGTGTTCGTAGTCTGCACAAAGAAACATATGCAACTGATCATAATAGATTAATTAATTGTGCAATTCTGCACAAATGAACAGCACCACACTCAGTTTGTTAACGCATGTTGTCACGTTTTGTTCTTTCAAACAGGCAGCTTTTGCTTTCTTGAAAGCGAACCATTTTGATTCTCGATAAGTAATTGATAAAAACAACAAAAACATTTTGTTCTATGCCGCACATGAACAACAGTGAAATCATTTGAGAAACGCCTATTAAAATCATTAATGCACTGATCTTAATTTTCACGCTCAAAATATCACATGCAATATTCTTCTTAAAGATCATTTCTAATCATAACAAGAGCGTTTACTTTCCCTGCAAACGCGCAGTGCATAACCAAACTGAAATCACATACAATACTAATTCTTCCAAAAGATCATTTGTTATCTTAACAAGAGGGTTTACTTTCCTGCAAACACGCATATTCCGATGAGATTTCTTGTGTTCGTAGACTGCACAAAGAAACATATGCAACTGTTCTAAAAAGATTAATTATTGTGCAATTCTGCACAAATGAACAGCACTACACTCAGTTGGTTAACGCATGTTGTCACTTTATGTTTTGTTCTATCAAACAGGCAGCTTTTGCTTTCGTGAAAGCGAACCATTTTGATTCTCGCTAAGCAATTGATAAATACAACACAAAACAACTGCAATCAAAATTTTGTTTTTGTTCTATGCCGCACATGAACAACAGTTAAATCATTTAAAAAACGTGAAATCACAAACTCAGTTTGCATGTGCAAACAAACTGAAATCACATACAATACTTATTCTTCCAAAAGATCATTTCTAATCTTAACTAGAGCGTTTACTTTCCCTGCAAACACGCATATTCCGAGATTTCTTGTGTTCGTAGGCTGCACAAAGAAACATATGCAACTGTTCTTAATAGATAAATTAATTGTGCAATTCTGCACAAATGAACAGCACCACACTCAGTTTGTTAACGCATGTTGTCACATGTTTTGTTCTTTCAAAAAGGCAGCTTTTGCTTGAAAGCGAACCATTTTGATTCTCGATAAGTAATTGATAAAAACAATTGCAAACAACATTTTGTTTTTTGTTCTATGCCGCACATGAACAACAGTGAAATCATTTGAGAAACGCCTATTAAAATCATTAATGCACTGATCTTAATTTTCACGCTCTCCCACGCTCAAAATGATATCACATGCAATATTCTTCTTAAAGATCATTTCTAATCATAACAAGAGCGTTTACTTTCCTTGCAAACGCGCAGTGCATAACCAAACTGAAATCACATGCAATATTTATTCTTCCTAAAGATAATTTCTATTCTTAACAAGAGCGTTTACTTTCCCTGCAAACACGCATATTCCGAGATTTCTTGTGTTCGTAGTCTGCACAAAGAAACATATGCAACTGATCATAATAAATTAATTAATTGTGCAATTCTGCACAAATGAACAGCACCACACTCAGTTTGTTAACGCATGTTGTCACATGTTTTGTTCTTTCAAACAGGCAGCTTTTGCTTTCTTGAAAGCGAACCATTTTGATTCTCGATAAGTAATTGATAAAAACAACAAAAACATTTTGTTCTATGCCGCACATGAACAACAGTGAAATCATTTGAGAAACGCCTAATAAAATCATTGATGCACTGAACTTGTATCTTACGCACCTTTGCAGTAGACTGCAGTGCATAACCAACTGAAATCACATACAATAACTAATTCTTCCAAAAGATCATATCTTAACAAGAGCGTTTACTTTCCTGCAAACACGCATATTCCGATGAGATTTCTTGTGTTCGTAGACTGCACAAAGAAACATATGCAACTGTTCTTAAAAGATTAATTATTGTGCAATTCTGCACAAATGAACAGCACTACACTCAGTTGGTTAACGCATGTTGTCACTTTATGGTTTGTTCTATCAAACAGGCAGCTTTTGCTTTCGTGAAAGCGAACCATTTTGATTCTCGCTAAGCAATTGATAAATACAACTGCAATCAAAATTTTGTTTTTGTTCTATGCCGCACATGAACAACAGTTAAATCATTTAAAAAACTGAAATCACATACAATACTTATTCTTCCAAAAGATCATTTCTAATCTTAACTAGAGCGTTTACTTTCCCTGCAAACACGCATATTCCGAGATTTCTTGTGTTCGTAGGCTGCACAAAGAAACATATGCAACTGTTCTTAATAGATAAATTAATTGTGCAATTCTGCACAAATGCACAGCACCACACTCAGTTTGTTAACGCATGTTTTGTTCTTTCAAACAGGCAGCTTTTGCTTTCTTGAAAGCGAACCATTTTGATTCTCGATAAGTAATTGATAAAAACAACAAAAACAATTGCAAACAACATTTTTTTCTATGCCGCACATGACCAAACAGTGAAATCATTTGAGAAACGCCTATTAAAATCATTAATGCACTGATCTTAATTTTCACGCTCTCCCACGCTCAAAATGATATCACATGCAATATTCTTCTTAAAGATCATTTCTAATCATAACAAGAGCGTTTACTTTCCCTGCAAACGCGCAGTGCATAACCAAACTGAAATCACATGCAATCCTTATTCTTCCTATAAATCATTTCTAATCTTAACAAGAGCGTTTACTTTCCTGCAAACACGCATATTACGAGAAGATTTCTTGTGTTCGTAGACTGCACAAAGAAAAATATGCAACTGTTCTTTTAATTAATTATTGTTCAATTCTGCACAATGAACAGCACCACACTCAGTTTGTTAACGCATGTTGTCACTTTATGTTTTGTTCTTTCAAACAGGCAGCGTTTGCTTTCTTGAAAGCGAACCATTTTGATTCTCGATAAGTAATTGATAAAAACAACAAAACATTTTTTTTGTTCTATGCCGCACATGAACAACAGTGAAATCATTTGAGAAACGCCTATTAAAATCATTGATGCACTGAACTTGTTTCTTACGCACCTTTGCAGTAGACTGCAGTGCATAACCAACTGAAATCACATACAATAACTAATTCTTCCAAAAGATCATATCTTAACAAGAGCGTTTACTTTCCTGCAAACACGCATATTCCGATGAGATTTCTTGTGTTCGTAGACTGCACAAAGAAACATATGCAACTGTTCTTAAAAGATTAATTATTGTGCAATTCTGCACAAATGAACAGCACTACACTCAGTTGGTTAACGCATGTTGTCACTTTATGGTTTGTTCTATCAAACAGGCAGCTTTTGCTTTCGTGAAAGCGAACCATTTTGATTCTCGCTAAGCAATTGATAAATACAACTGCAATCAAAATTTTGTTTTTGTTCTATGCCGCACATGAACAACAGTTAAATCATTTGAAAATAAATTATTAAACTGAAATCACATACAATACTTATTCTTCCAAAAGATCATTTCTAATCTTAACTAGAGCGTTTACTTTCCCTGCAAACACGCATATTCCGAGATTTCTTGTGTTCGTAGGCTGCACAAAGAAACATATGCAACTGTTCTTAATAGATAAATTAATTGTGCAATTCTGCACAAATGCACAGCACCACACTCAGTTTGTTAACGCATGTTTTGTTCTTTCAAACAGGCAGCTTTTGCTTTCTTGAAAGCGAACCATTTTGATTCTCGATAAGTAATTGATAAAAACAACAAAAACAATTGCAAACAACATTTTTTTCTATGCCGCACATGACCAACAGTGAAATCATTTGAGAAACGCCTATTAAAATCATTAATGCACTGATCTTAATTTTCACGCTCTCCCACGCTCAAAATGATATCACATGCAATATTCTTCTTAAAGATCATTTCTAATCATAACAAGAGCGTTTACTTTCCTTGCAAACGCGCAGTGCATAACCAAACTGAAATCACATGCAATATTTATTCTTCCTAAAGATAATTTCTATTCTTAGCAAGAGCGTTTACTTTCCCTGCAAACACGCATATTCCGAGATTTCTTGTGTTCGTAGTCTGCACAAAGAAACATATGCAACTGATCATAATAAATTAATTAATTGTGCAATTCTGCACAAATGAACAGCACCACACTCAGTTTGTTAACGCATGTTGTCACATGTTTTGTTCTTTCAAACAGGCAGCTTTTGCTTTCTTGAAAGCGAACCATTTTGATTCTCGATAAGTAATTGATAAAAACAACAAAACATTTTGTTCTATGCCGCACATGAACAACAGTGAAATCATTTGAGAAACGCCTAATAAAATCATTGATGCACTGAACTTGTATCTTACGCACCTTTGCAGTAGACTGCAGTGCATAACCAACTGAAATCACATACAATACTAATTCTTCCAAAAGATCATTTCTTATCTTAACAAGAGCGTTTACTTTCCCTGCAAACACGCATATTCCGAGATTTCTTGTGTTCGTAGTCTACACAAAGAAACATATGCAACTGATCATAATAGATTAATTAATTGTGCAATTCTGCACAAATGAACAGCACCACACTCAGTTTGTTAACGCATGTTGTCACGTTTTGTTCTTTCAAACACGCAGCTTTTGCTTTCTTGAAAGCGAACCATTTTGATTCTCGATAAGTAATTGATAAAAACAACAAAAACATTTTGTTCTATGCCGCACATGAACAACAGTGAAATCATTTGAGAAACGCCTATTAAAATCATTAATGCACTGATCTTAATTTTCACGCTCTCCCACGCTCAAAATGATATCACATGCAATATTCTTCTTAAAGATCATTTCTAATCATAACAAGAGCGTTTACTTTCCCTGCAAACGCGCAGTGCATAACCAAACTGAAATCACATACAATACTAATTCTTCCAAAAGATCATTTGTTATCTTAACAAGAGGGTTTACTTTCCTGCAAACACGCATATTCCGATGAGATTTCTTGTGTTCGTAGACTGCACAAAGAAACATATGCAACTGTTCTTAAAAGATTAATTATTGTGCAATTCTGCACAAATGAACAGCACTACACTCAGTTGGTTAACGCATGTTGTCACTTTACGTTTTGTTCTATCAAACAGGCAGCTTTTGCTTTCGTGAAAGCGAACCATTTTGATTCTCGCTAAGCAATTGATAAATACAACACAAAACAACTGCAATCAAAATTTTGTTTTTGTTCTATGCCGCACATGAACAACAGTTAAATCATTTAAAAAACTGAAATCACAAACTCAGTTTGTATGTGAAACTGAAATCACATACAATACTTATTCTTCCAAAAGATCATTTCTAATCTTAACTAGAGCGTTTACTTTCCCTGCAAACACGCATATTCCGAGATTTCTTGTGTTCGTAAGCTGCACAAAGAAACATATGCAACTGTTCTTAATAGATAAATTAATTGTGCAATTCTGCACAATTAAACAGCACCACACTCAGTTTGTTAACGCATGTTGTCACATGTTTTGTTCTTTCAAAAAGGCAGCTTTTGCTTGAAAGCGAACCATTTTGATTCTCGATAAGTAATTGATAAAAACAATTGCAAACAACATTTTGTTTTTTGTTCTATGCCGCACATGAACAACAGTGAAATCATTTGAGAAACGCCTATTAAAATCATTAATGCACTGATCTTAATTTTCACGCTCTCCCACGCTCTAATCTTAACAAGAGCGTTTACTTTCCTGCAAACACGCATTTTCCGAGGAGATTTCTTGTGTTCGTAGACTGCACAAAGAAACATAAGGAAATAATCTTAAAAGATTAATTATTGTGCAATTCTGCACAAATGAACAGCACCACACTCAGTTGGTTAACGAATGTTGTCACTTCATGTTTTGTTCTTTCAAACAGGCAGCGTTTGCTTAAATGAAAGCGATCGATTTTGATTCACGATAAGTAATTGATAAAAACAGCAAAGACAATTGGAAAGAAAATTTGGTTATTGTTCTATGCCGCACATGAACAACAGTGAAATCATTTGAGAAACGCCTATTAAAATCATTAATGCATTGAACTTGATTCTCACGCTCCCTTGCAGTAGACTGCAGTGCATAACCAAACTGAAATCACATGCAATATTTATTCTTCCTAAAGATCATTTCTAATCATAACAAGAGCGTTTACTTTCCCTGCATACACTCAAATTCCGAGAAAATTTCTTGTGATCGTGCACTGCACAAAGAAACATATGCAACTGTTCTTAATAGATTAGTTATTGTTCTATTCTGCACAAAGGAACAGCACCAAACTCAGTTGGTTAACGCATGTTGTCACTTTGTTTTGATCTTTCAAACAGGCAGCTTTTGCTTTCTTGAAAGCGAACCATTTTGATTCTCGATAAGTAATTGATAAAACCAACAAAAACAATTGCAAACAACATTTTGATTTTGTTCTATGCCGCACATGAACAACAGTGAAATCATTTGAGAAACGCCTATTAAACTGCATTGAACGCAAACCAAACTGAAATCACATGCAATATTTATTCTTCCTAAAGATAATTTCTATTCTTAACAAGAGCGTTTACTTTCCCTGCAAACACGCATATTCCGAGAACATTTCTTGTGTTCGTAGTCTGCACAAAGAAACATATGCAACTGATCTTAATAGATTAGTTTTTGTTCTATACCGCACATGAACAGCAGTAAAATCACTAGAGAAACGGCTATTTAAATCATTGATGCACTGATCTTAATTTTCGCGCGCTCTCACTCTTAAAATATCACATGCAATACTTATTCTTCCTATAGATCATTTCTAATCTTAACAAGAGCGTTTACTTTCCCTGCAAACGCGCAGTGCATAACCAAACTGAAATCACATGCAATATTTATTCTTCCTAAAGATCATTTCTAATCTTAACAAGAGCGTTTACTTTCCCTGCAAACGCGCAGTGCATAACCAAACTGAAATCACATGCAATCCTTATTCTTCCTTTAGATCATTTCTAATCTTAACAAGAGCGTTTACTTTCCTGCAAACACGCATATTCCGATGAGATTTCTTGTGTTCGTAGACTGCACAAAGAAACATATGCAACTGTTCTTAATAGATTAGTTATTGTTCTATTCTGCACAAAGGAACAGCACCAATCTCAGTTGGTTAACGCATGTTGTCACTTTGTTTTGATCTTTCAAACAGGCAGCTTTTGCTTTCTTGAAAGCGAACCATTTTGATTCTCGATAAGTAATTGATAAAAACAACAAAAACAATTGCAAACAACATTTTGATTTTGTTCTATGCCGCACATGAACAACAGTGAAATCATTTGAGAAACGCCTATTAAACTCATTAATGCATTGAACTTAATTCTCACGCACCCTTGCAGTAGACTGCAGTGCATAACCAAACTGAAATCACATGCAATATTTATTCTTCCTAAAGATCATTTCTAATCATAACAAGAGCGTTTACTTTCCCTGCAAACACGCATATTCCGAGAAGATTTCTTGTGTTCGTAGTCTGCACAAAGAAACATATGCAACTGATCTTAATAGATTAGTTTTTGTTCTATACCGCACATGAACAGCAGTAAAATCACTAGAGAAAAGGCTATTTAAATCGTTGATGCACTGATCTTAATTTTCTAGCTCTCTCACACTAAAAATGATATCACATGCAATATTTATTCTTCCTAAAGATCATTTCTAATCTTAAAAAGAGCGTTTACTTTCCTTGCAAACGCGATCATAATACATTTGTTTTTGTTCTATACCGCACATGAACAGTAGTAAAATCACTAGAGAAACGGCTATTTAAATCATTGATGCACTGATCTTAATTTTCACACGCTCTCACTCTTAAAATATCACATGCAAAACTTATTCTTCCTATAGATCATTTCTAATCTTAACAAGAGCGTTTACTATCCCTGCAAACGCGCAGTGCATAACCAAACTGAAATCAGATGCAATACATATTCTTCCTGACGCATATTCCGAGATTTCTTGTGTTCGTAGTCTGCACAAAGAAACATATGCAACTGATCATAATAGATTTGTTTTTGTTCTATACCGCACATGAACAGCAGTAAAATCACTAGAGAAACGGCTATTTAAATCATTGATGCACTGATCTTAATTTTCACGCTCTCCCACGCTTAAAATATCACATGCAATACTTAATCTTCCTATAGCTCATTTCTAATCTTAACAAGAGCGTTTACTTTCCCTGCAAACACGCATATTCCGAGAAGAATTCTTGTGTTCGTAGACTGAACAAAGAAACATATGCAACTGTTCTTAATAGATTTATTATTGTTCAATTTTGCACAAATGAACAGCACTACACTCTGTTGGTTAACGCATGTTGTCACGTTATGTTTTGTTCTTTCAAACAGGCAGCTTTTGCTTTCGTGAAAGCGAACCATTTTGATTCTCGCTAAGCAATTGATAAATACAACTGCACTCAAAATTGTGTTTTTGTTCTATGCCGCACATGAACAGCAGTAAAATCACTAGAGAAACGGCTATTTAAATCATTGATGCACTGATCTTGATTCTCACGCTCTCCTCTGCTCTCCTAAATTAAAAATGACATCACATGCAATTCTTATTCTTCCTAAAGATAATTTCTAATCTTAACAAGAGCGTTTACTTTCCCTGCAAACACGCATATTCCGAGAAGATTTCTTGTGTTCGTAGACTGCACAAAGAAACATATGCAACTGTTCTTAATAGATTAGTTATTTTTCTATTCTGCACAAATGAACAGCACCACACTCCGTTGGTTAACGCATGTTGTCACTTTATGTTTGTTCTTTCAAACAGGCAGCTTTTGCTTTCGTGAAAGCATACCATTTTGATTCTCGATAAGTAATTGATAAATACAACACAAAACAATTGCAATCAAAATTTTGTTTTTGTTCAATACCACACATGAACAGCAGTAAAATCACTAGAGAAACGGCTATTTAAATCATTGATGCACTGATCTTGATTCTCACGCTCTCTCAAACTCAAAATGATATCACATGCAATACTTAGTCTTCCAAAAGATCATTTCTAATCATAACAAGAGCGTTTACTTTCCCTGCACACGCGCAGTGCATATCCAAAACTAAAATCAGATGCAATACATATTCTTCCTAAAGATCATTTCTAATCTTAACAAGAGCGTTAACTTTCCCTGCAAACGCGCATATTACGAGAATTCTTGTGTTCGTAGACTGCACAAAGAAACATATGCAACTGTTCTTAATATATTAATTATTGTTCAATTGTGCACTTATGAACAGCACCACACTCAGTTGGTTAACGCATGTTGTCACTTTATGTTTTGTTCTTTCAAACAGGCAGCTTTTGCTTTCGTGAAAGCGAACCATTTTGATTCTCGCTAAGCAATTGATAAATACAACACAAAACAATTGCAATCAAAATTTTGTTTTTGTTTTATACCGCACATGAACCGCAGTAAAATCACAAGATAAACGGCTATTTAAATCATTGATGCACTGATCTTGATTCTCACGCTCTCTTCCGCTCTCTCACGCTCTCCTAAACTCAAAATGACATCACATGCAATACTTATTCTTCCTAAAGATCATTTCTAATCTTAACAAGAGCGTTTATTTTCCCGGCAAACGCGCATATTCCGAGAAGATTTCTTGTGTTCGTAGACTGCACAAAGAAACAGTTCTTAATAGATTCGTTATTGTTATGTTCTGCACAAATGAACAGCACCACACTCAGCTGGTTAACTCATGTTGTCACTTTATGTTTTGTTCTTTCAATCAGGCAGCTTTTGTGTAAGCGAACCATTTTGATTCTCGATAAGTAATTGATAAATACAACACAAAACAATTGCAAACAAAATTTTGTTTTTGTTCTATGCCGCACATGAACAACAGTGAACTCATTTGAAAAACGCCTAATAAAATCATTGATGCACTGAACTTGATTTTTACGCACCCTTGCAGTAGACTGCCGTGCATAACCAAACTGAAATCATATGCAATACTTTTTCTTCCTAAAGATCATTTCTAATCTAAACAAGAGCATTTACTTTCCCTGCAAACACGCATATTCCGAGAAGATTTCTTGTGTTCGTAGACTGCACAAAGTTACATATGCAACTGTTCTTTATAGATTAGTTATTGTTCAATTCTGCACAAATGAACAGCTCCACACTCAGTTGGTTAACGCATGTTGTCACGTTATGTTTTGTTCTTTCAAACAGGCAGCTTTTGCTTTCGTGAAAGCGAACCATTTTGATTCTTGCCGTTACTAAAAAATACAACACAAAACTTTGTTTTTTGTTCTTTGCAATCTGCTTTCTCAGTAGCACACTGTTACAAAGCAGCTGTACTAATGAAAATATCCAAGAGTATAAGTGAAAACTGAAATTGAAAATGAAAGAGGAGAGAAAATTAGGAAGAGAAAAGAATATTCAAAAAAAATTGATCAAATTAACAAACAACAAATATAACACAATGTACAGAGCAAATGTTCTAAGCTTATATCAGCAGTCTCCCCATAAGCAAGCCAACACGGCAACAGTGGCAAGGAAACAAAACTCCAGTGATATATGAAGAAAAAACCTTGGGAGAAACCAGGCTTAACAGGCAGGGCCAGTTCTCCTCTGGCACACTAATGCTGCAGTCCTTAGCTAAAGCTAAAATAAAATAAAAAAAAGATGTTCATCACATATTCCCGGTGCTTTGGGAGGGCCAGGTGTTGCTGTAGTCACTGCTCTACGGTGCGAGGATGAGCACCTGACTGTACCGTAGCAGGGACATTTTTCCGGAGAAACTGGAGCTTGAGTAGATCTGTCTGAAGTTGAGTCCATCTGTAGATGTAATCTATAGCTACCCCGGGATTGAACCCTGGGATAGAAAACCAAAACAGAGAATAATTAGTGTAGCTGCTGTTCATAACATTAAGAGAATAAGATTTTATTTTCTTTGAGGTATTATGAGAATATAATGAGAAATAGACGTGTCTTTAAACTAGATTTGAACTGCGAGATTAGTAACTGAGCCCCGAACAGCATTGGGCAGGCTTTTCCAGAGTTTAGGAGCCAAGTGTGAAAAAGCTCTGACGCCTTTAGTGGACCTTGTAATTCTGGGAATGACCAGAGTTTTGAGAGCGTAGGGCACACATTGGCTTGTAGGATTAAGTAAAGTACATGGGGGCTAACCCGTTTTAAATAATACAAAATTTAACAGGTAACCAGGTAATCTCTGTCTTATTTTAATTTAAAAGAAGAAAATTATGAGTCATCCAATGTTTTATGTCTTTAAGACAGTCTGATAATTTAGCTAAGGTAGGAATATCATCTGGTCTTGATGTAATATGCAGCAACATTAACCACTTGTGTTTACATGAAAAGTTTGCACTGCTAAAGAACTTGCAGAAAGCTTTATATCGCTAAACTATCCAGTCGTTTAATTTCGTAAAAGCATAAAACAACCTATACATTTAGCTTCTTACTATATAAGCTGGTTGCAAGATTGCATGATCAACTGCACCAATATCACATTAAAAACATATTTTCTGTAGGTAACTTTCTGCTCAGGAGTAGACTACCTGTATATATTAAACTTTCATATTTGAATGACATGTAGAATTTGTGCTTTTGCCTTAGGAAGCTCATTGGTATGTATATTTTGTTAAGAAAAGAATAGTACACTTAATGTGCAGTTTAGAGATGATATGGCTACAGAATCTGTGTATCTTCCATTCGTTTTCAATTTATAAAAAGGAAAACGAATAAACAAATTGTGTATTTTTAATTTCCTTAAAATGTAAAATAAATAAATTGGTACTTTTTGATTTGATTTTTTTATATATAAGCTTATTTCTCCAGTAGCATAAACCTGAATCCACTGAGGCCTGCATGTTACTAATACACAATGGTCAATGTGATGGCCCAGAAATCCGTTTTTCTTAACAAAATGTAAAATAAATTAATTGGTAATTTTTCTATTTTTATATTCTCATTCTTACTTTTTAAAAACTAAATTGTGAAAAGGAAATCATAAAAATCTTAAAAAGCTCTATTTTCAGCCGGAAACTACAGTTTTTCGTCAACATTTATAAAGGTTACCGACAGGGGGAGCAAAGACGCTGCAAAGCAATTTTATGCAGGTGAATTTATACCGATTGTTAGAGCAACTTAAGCAGGACACGCAGATATTATCATTAACGATTTATAATCGTATGAATTAGGAACATATTTCTGCACATCTATGAGCGCAAAAATGTGTTAAGTTTTAGATAAAGCGGTTCCTGTTATCCACGGTTTATTATTGCGACTATGAAATTACATCACTGAATGACTGAACCATGGGATTGTGTAATAGTAACATGCAGGTGTCAGTGGATTCAGGTTTATGCTATTAGTGCAATAAGCTTATAAATAAATTATCGAATAGACCATCAAGTTAATAGCCCTTCCGAGGTCAAACTCACTTTGCACTTTTATAAATTTTTATATTAAATTATTAATATATGGTATTACACATTTAGAACACAGTGTGGATTTGTCAATATTTCACGTCAGTTTTTGCCTGTAACCATTCCTAACCATCACAACTGTGAAACAACTCACAAATCAGGATAGCTCATTTGAGTGTTGTATGACCCACCCAGTGAGTCAGTTACAAAAAACATGAGGCTTTATTTCCTTTTATGGCTTATGACAAATTCGCAATCTTTATGGTTTTGCGGAATAGAAATATGTTCCTATGTCATATGATTACAAACCATGTTAATGATGATGGTATCATGGATGATGGTAAGCCCTGCTTAAGACAATCTGTATGAATTCACCTGTATGAAGTTGTTTTGCAGAGTGTTTGCTCCCCCTGCCGGAAACCTTTGTAAATGTTGACGAGAAACCGTAGCTCCTGGTTGAAAATATAGCTTTTTAAGATTTTCATTATTTCCTTTTCACAATTTAGTTTTTAAAAATAATGAGAAACAAAATAGAGAAAATGTATTAAAAAATAGAAAAAAGTACCAATTCATTTATTTTACATTTGGAAATGTAATAAACAATTTGTTTATTCGTTTTTCATTTTATACATTGAAAACGTATGTGGAATGAATGGAAGATACACGGATTTCAACTATACTAACCTCCCTGCAACTATTTTCCCTCAGTATACTCATTGTTTCCTTTTATCGCACTGCTCAATAACGAGAAATTTCTTGCAAAACTCAGGGGCAGCTTTAATTGCACTCATCAGTTAATTTTCTCACTTATATAAGTTTGTTTCTTCTAATAAACTGCTTAGAACCGAAATTGTTTGCAATTTTATTTGCTAATTTAACTTACAAAACTCTTACTAGATTCCTGCTTTGCCAAACAAAGTACTGCTCAACAACAGTAATATTACTTACAAAACGCATTTCTCTGTTCATTCCTCTTTATATTCTACTGCAGTGATTAGCTACATATCCTTAACTGCTAAAGAATGATTAATTATTTTGCAAAATACAGTACATTCCTGCTTTTTATGAAACAGAAGTCAGCTCTACAATAACTTTCTTTATTAACCATGTAACCTACTTTACTTGCACCCACTCTGAGCAGGGCTCGAACCGGCATTCTGTGGGAGTGGGGCGCTTTAACAATGCAGCTCAAGTCCATGACCTCTAATATCATTTGCTTACACACTGCACAGCTTTGACTCAGTAGCTGCCCTCCATTACAAATACTGAGGAAGATTTTATTAACCAAAATGTAAAGGAATCATGTACACATTATTTTACCATTATAGTTATGCTCTACTGTGCAAGCAGGACTCTTGTTATTGTTAGGGGCCCAAGGGAGGAAGATAGTAACTAGAACTATAATTAACTCATTTTGACATGTGTGCGTGAGAAGACTCCTATAAAGACCCTACCCCAACCAGGCACAAACAGTTCTCTATAAAAAACTTGGCTTGATTGTTTCAGCAATAGAGTTTCTAGACTCAATAGACTCAAGAGTGTTACTAAGAAATGCGCGAAGGAAAACCACAACAATTGGTGACCACAAAAGAACGGTGGAGTGGACCACAGCGGGCGGATTCTGGATGAACAACACAACAAACTGGCCAAAGGTAAGCAGTTTTTGCTTATATAGTTAGGTTGTGTTGTTTGCCAGAGTTGCTCGTGGTGAGACACTTTAAGTTCTTCTAAATTCATCAAACTAAATTGAACAGAATACAATTTTCTAAATAAAAGAAAAAGGGGTTTTGACTCCAAAAGCACTAAATGCAGGCATTGATCTGTGTTTTCTGTTGAGTTGGTCTTGAGGAGAACAGTGAAGACAGATTTTAATTTTTCTGTAAGTGTAGAGTTTAGATTAGATAATAGTAGATTGTTATAAGATAAGATTTATCAAGAGATTGATAAATCTTATAGGCCAAAGTCCTACAAGAGGTAGGCATCAGATCCTGCAAGGGTTGCCTTTCATTGTGTTGAGGAAGTGTATCAATGAGTTATGAGTTATGATATATGAGTTATGAGATATGGGATATGAGATATGAGCTGTTATGAGTAAGAGCTGGGAATGATCTGTGTGAGTATGACTGAAGTGTGACTGTGAATAACAAGCTCTTCATCTTGTGAGCGGTGACTGCGTACCCTTCTGTATCTCACAGAGGGAACAGTAATTGTTGTCTCACTTGAGAAGAGTGTATGGGTCCTGTAAATAAAGGGACATAGTATAATTGTCCTGCATATAAAGGAACACAAATGAATGTGTACATGAGCCCCATTCAAATAAAGGGACTGGTATGAATGCTGAGTATTACTTACTTAAAAATTCTTACCTGTATGGGTTATTGTGACTGAACGTCTATTATTATAATTAAGCGTATATTTATTTATAAAACTTGAATACTATGTCTAAATGATGGGTTGGGAAACATGATAATATAAAAATTAATATTGAGGAAAAAGTGGCTGATATTGCTGTTTGGTATTAGTTGGAAGAAAAATGTAAGCACTCTGCGAACCAGCAGTGAACTGATTACTGCTTAAAGGAAAAACATTTGTAAAAACTGATAATGTTATAAAAGTTTGAGTGAAAACAATTGAAAGGTAAAGGTTTGCAGTATTGAAACAACTATGGCAACAGCTCCTGTAGAACTTTTGGGAGTAAAGTATCCCCTATGTAAAGAACTTATAGATAAGCTCTCTAAAAAATGGCAGAAGAGAACAAAAAACATGATGACAAAATGGCCTAAAGAGGGAACATTTGATGTAGCGTTGTTTGAGAAGATAAGCGTTGTTTGGTAAAAAATTACAAAACTAAAGATATGGGTCAGAAGCGGAAAAAAGAGAGGAAAAAAGAAAAAGAGAACAAAAAGTGTTAACACTATTCAAAAAAGAAGGGGAGAACCTAATGAAAAACATAAAACAGGCTAGAAAAATTCTAAAGGAGGCAGCCAAAGAGATAAAGAAAAAAGGAGGACGAGTTTGCAGGTCCCCCTTGTTATGTAACCTCTGAAGGTCAATTTCCTTTACTCAAAGGAGTGGTAGAAGTTTCTGGAGAGATGCAGATAGAAGGGAATGTGGAGATAAGAGATGAAAAACAAAGAAAGCCAGACTAAAAAAGATGTAAGACTAAAAAACGGGCAGGATAAGAGTAAAAAGGAAGGCCCGCATTTAGACTGTTATAAACAAGTACAGACAGCTTTGGAGGAAATTAAAACACAGTATAAACAATAAAGACCAAGTGAAAAGGAACCAGCAGTACAGACAGGACGGGTAGAAGAGGAAATTGAAGTAGAAGCAAGGGTATTTGAAGAAGAGTTAGATAGCAGGATTGAGGAGGCAGGAAAGCTTATGGCTGAAACAGCTGAAACTGTTGAGAAGAAGAAGTGGGTTGCTAGAAAGTAGAGTAGAAGAAGGTGAAAAGGAGTCCTCTTCTTATGAAGGAAGTTGGTCACAGGAAAAATGGAAAAGACGGCTTAGACCGTTGGCAAAATAATTCCCTATTTTAATTAAAGGAACGCAGGAGGCAATACATACCTTGGGCTTCACAGGATCTTGAGGGGGTGGTCACTCTCCTCCCTGACATGCACAAGGGAGCTGGGAAATGGATTAGAATATTTGAAGAAGGAACTATGGGCAAGCTTTTAGCTGTGGGTGACATCAAAGCACTCCTAGCAAAAATTATAGGAGGTGCGAAGATGGAAGAAATCCTTCAAGCATCTGGCTTAGAGAGAGCTGTAGACTCACATTACATGGACAGTACTACTTTTAATGTTTACTGCCCCGCCGTATGACAAGCACTATGTGCTGAATATCCAACCAAAGTCGACCCTAAAGCATTGAAGGGCGAGCAGTTGGGGGAAACTGAAAACCCAGTCACATATGTTCAGAGACAATTGAAAAGATGGAAGCAAGAGACTGAAGGGAATCCAGAAGGAGACCCTCTAATGGCTACATTGTTCAGAAATGCTGTAATAGAAGCCATGCCACAAGCTGTAAAGAGTAAGTTAGAAGATGTAGTTGGTCTGAACTCCCCACACTTTCAACCAACTGTCCAAACACACAACCAACTCTGCCTGCAGCAATCCCTCCGACCGTAAATCAGACACCTACCCCCATAGTCAATGTTTATGCTCAACAACGGGGCCTCTCGGGTGGAAAAGAAAAACTCAAGCATGGAGACAGAGAGGGAGAGGCAAAGCTATAAATTGTCCTCCAGGAATGTGCTGGGGATGTGGACAGCCAGGACATAACAGATGAAACTGCCCTATCAATCCATGGCCACAAGTGGTTGGAGGGGGAGGGGGGGTGGTCAGGCACCATTTCGTTGTCCTGTGAACCCCTGGGGAGGCCCAACTCAAAAACACTAGGGATGCCCAGAGAATCGTATAGGGCAGAGTCAACTTCCAATTATAACTACTTATGCAAACCAAGAACCTGTATTGCAAATTGAAGTAGAAGGAAAAACCAAACCCATGATGATAGACACAGGAGCAGTTTGTGTAAAGTCAAATTATGCCTCACACCTTCCCATATCTGGAAAGTTTGTAAAGACAGTAGGATTCTCGGACAGATACAGCTGATTCCTATGACTGCTCCAATCTGCCTGCAAACAAAACACAAAAGTGTGACCATGCCTATCCTGCTATCAAATCAGACTCCTATTAATTTGTTAGGAAGAGATGCATTGTGTAAATTGGGCTTACAAATTTGGTGTTCTACAGAGGGAGTATATGTAGACATAAAGGGAACCCAAATGATGATCTCTGAGCCCAAAGCAAATATGTACTGTATTGGACAGATAGAGAAAGATGTGAGACAGACAATTGATAAATAGGGGAAATTCATTAAAGCACAGATACCTGAATCACAGATACCCAAATCAAGATTTCACTGTACAATGAAATATGACCCCTCGAGAAATGTAGATATTGAAAAGGAATGGCAAGAAGGAACTTAAGAGCAAAGGATTGAAATAATCTCACAATACATCATAATAGGCAAACAGGGAACAGCCATGAAAATAACAGAAAATGAGTTCATAAAGAGCCCAGAGGCTGAATTAGGTATAGCCCAGAGGCTGAATTAGGTATAAAGGATACAATTGAAGGACTTGTAAAAGCCGGAATGTTAATAGAAACCAACAGTTATTGCAACACTCCCATTTATCCTATACTTAAAGAAAACAAAGCTAAATGGTGTCTTGTCCATGATTTGAGAGCAATCAATGATATAGTGGAGGATTGGCCAGCTGATGTTCCTAACCCACACACGCTGTTAACAAATGTCCCTCCCGATGCCAAATACTTTACAGTAATTGATCTTTGTTCTGAATTTTTCAGCATCCCAGTGGCAGAGGAAAGTAGACACCTGTCTGCGTTTACCTATGCTGGTAAACAATATTCTTATGCCAGATTACCACAGGGATTCCGGCATTCACCCCATATATTAGAAGACCTCATGCTAGATAGCACACTGCTGCAATACATGGATGATTTAATGATTTGTTCAACATCACTGAAACAGTGTCATAGAGATTCCATTAAAGTGCTTACAAAATTAGCCCAAGGAGGTCACAAAGTATCTAAAACCAAACTGCAATATTGCCTGCCACAGGTTAAATATTCTGTATATATTGGCACAACAGCCATGGCGCCAACAGACTTAGACGGCATAAGTAAAGCACCATTGCCACAAACAGTAGGCCAGATGATGAACTTTTTAAGAATGACTGGCTTCAGTAGTGATTGGATAGAAGATTATGCTATAAAAACAGCCCCATTCAGAGAGCTTATAAAGCAAGCAGGGCTGCAGAACTTAAATGCCTCATTAACATGGCATACGAATGCCTCGATAGCTTTTGAGTCTATTAAGAAAGAGCTACAAAAGGCACATGTCTATAGAGCCACACCCATGCTTAGATGACATTATTCAAATTCAACAGCAGGCAGTCCCTTATGAGCAGTCTATGTGGAGCGACACGAGATTATTGGTCTCCATAGCTGTATGCAATGGTAGAGGAATTGCTTAGAGGAAACTAAGACTAAGAGGAAATGCTAAGTTTAATGTCAGAAAGAGAATAACAACACCAATAGGTCGTATACCTGTACCTGAAGGACCTTTCAAACACTTGGTAATGGATTATGTGGATATGGTAAAGCGGGTACAGGGCAAAAGATACATGCTTGTGGTTGTTGACCAATTTAGCCGGTGGGTAGAAGCAATACCTACTGCAGATGAAGGGGCAGGAACAGTAATTAAATTAAAAATTAAATTTTTGACGAGAGAAGTGTTTCCCAGATTTGGAATCCCATCACAAATAAGTTTTGTCCAAAAAGCCATCATCCAAAAAAATGTAAAACAAGTATTACAACACTTAAGAATAAAACAAAGACTAGGCTGTGTTTACCATCCTCAATCGCAGGGACAAGTTGAAAAAATTAATGGTCTTCTCAAATCCAAACTCAACAAGATATGTGCAAGTACTAAACTTAATTGGGTTGATGCTTTACCTCTAGCGCTAATGAGCTACCACATGCAAACTAACCGAAACACGCATTTAACACTGCATGAAATGCTTACTGGTCAACCTATGCCTGTACCATGCAGCAGAGGTCCATACAAAGGTCCCCCATTAGAACAATTACAAATGGAATTAAGATCATACATGAAAAAAGTAACTGCTATCCATAAAGCTATTTGTGTGCAGGAAAAGAGAAAGGAGGCATGTGAGGAGACAGAGACCATCTGTCCAATTGCCCCAGGGGATCAAGTCTATTTAAGGGTATTCAGGAGGAAATGGAATGAACCAAGAAGGGAAGGACCATATGAAGTGACAGCAGCTACTCCAACGGCAGTCCAAGTGGAAGGAAGCAACACCTGGTATCACCTGAACCACTGCACAAGGGTTCCTAAAGAGAAAACAACAACAGGAGAAAACAGACCGGAAACAAGCAAGCAAGAAAGTCTGATAGTGGAAAACAATGAAGTGCAAAGTGTGGCAGAATGTTGAACCAAACAATGAAAATAATAACATTTATAATATGCCTGATCATCATATGCTTGTCACAAGTTCAAGCTACAGTCAATATCACAAATCCAGATAACATAACTTAGACTCTCAACCACACTTCCTTACAATTAACTTTTCAGCCCTTAAAGAGACTCGGTAACTACATCCTGAATACAGTTGAACTGGGATTGTATGGAAAACAACATAGAAGCATGGAGGAGAAGTATGGCATGGATGAAGCCGATATCAACCTAAATGTTTTATGGGAAACAGCACAGAGTAATCAATGGTATGAATGGGCAACCTTCACAACAACAGAGCTGAAAAAGAAAAATTGCCTATTCTGTACTAAAACCCCAATGAGGCAAGTAATAGTAGTCCCAAATCCATTCAGTTATGAACATTGTGCTGAATTCAACAGAGACTTTTGTCATTTGGAAAGAGATACCAGACCTTTTTGTCCAGCTGAATGTTTAGGCTTCCTAAGTAATGCTAAACAAAAGCTGCTCTTTTGGCATATACCACAATTGAGAGCTAAGTGTACAAGCTTTGATATAAATGAAAGTATCAAAATTATAAAATGACCAGGTAGAAATTCCACTATGGTATACCATAGACTATAGTAAAGAGTATGAGTGCTTCATAAATGTAGGACACTTTAAAGGAAAATGCAATGTCGTTTGGGATTTAGATACGACATTTCGAAATGTTGATGATTCTATGGACTTCCCAACCCTGCGAGCATCAGGAATGAGAAAAGGAGAGGAAATAAGGCCAGCTGATACTTGTGAAAATCAAAATATATCATTACCTGCAACAAACATGTATAAGGATCAAACTATAGCTTTAGCAGACTTTTTTTGGATTTGTGGGAAAATAAAACTTTTACCTTTCTTACCCCTGGGATGGAGAGGAAAATGTACTAGAGTACGATTGATACAAGAAATCCATATAATAGAATGGGATTCAACAAATCTAGTTTGACTGTATTCAACAGTATTCAATAGTATTCAATAATGTTAGTATAGATATACTGCGCATAGAACCCTCCACTGATGTGGTGCATACGTTATCACAATCTCTCCCTCATCAAAGGATTCGCCACTGATTGAGGCGTGTTTCAAAGGAACTCCTGGTTTTAACCCCAAAATAATGGCTAATTTCCCAAAGAATACCAATGATATCTTAGGCGATGCTTTCAGAAACACCTTATATTTTACATGATCGTAACCGAGGGTCGTCGGTGGGGGGAGATTTGCATTTATTTCCCTAATCAGAAATACCAGGTCGTCATAATACCCTGTCTTTAATGTAAAGTGTAGGCTTGATTTGTATATACCGTAATTACTGGTTATAGCAGCGTACTCATCGCTTTCCTTGTGATATCCAAATTTGTTTCTCATCCCCCGTTGTGTTATCATTTATCGTATGAAAAACAGCATCTTCCTCGTTAAAAAGATACCACGTTTTAGGAAACTCTATTAAACCCACTTCCCTCTTAAGTTTATAGGTGAGGCCAGTCTGGTTCTTTAATTAGAAATAAGATTATTGAGGTCACGTGACGTGCTCATGAACCTAGTCGCAATCGGGTAGAGCTCCGTATATTTGGCCTCTTTGTGCTGATTTTATCATTTTATTTTAAGTTTTGTTTACTAATATCACTTTCTCGGATGGCATATAACCGGAAACAACAGGAGTTGTCACCATTGTCTTCTCCGATTAAGAAAAAATCGAAGCCACAGATCTCGATCGATATGGGGGACAAGATGGCGAACACTGCTGCGCACTTCGAGGACATCCTAAAAACTGAGCTGACGGCGATGCGGAACGAGTTCACTTCTCACATGTCAGTCGTTCAGTTTTAATGCTCAAAGCTGGATCTTCTTACAGGGGAGATGAGAGAACAGAAGAAAGTTGTCGCAGATCACGATAGACGAGTAACCGCGCTCGAACAACAGGTTGTTGACTTACAGGATCGCAGTAGACGCAGCAATCTACGTCTGGTTGGACTGCCTGAAGGTGCCGAAAAGGACGACCCGGTGGGCTTTTTGAAAAGGTCGCTTCCGACGTGGCTCCCGTCTCTGGCGGGCAAGGAGATTGAAGTGGAACGAGCGCATTGCGTATACACAAGAATATCCTCAGAACGCGCTAAACCACGGGTTTTCCTCTTCAAATTGCTATGATACACGGACAGGGAGCTCATTCTGCGGGCCGCAAGACTTCATGCTCCGGTGAAATCATCCGACGGAGCAACGCTGTCTTTCTTTCCTGATTTCTCTCCGGCTACAGCAAAAAGAAGAAGTGCATTTGCGTCACTTAGGAGGGAAATGAGAGAAGTTGGCATCCAGAATTTTCTTCTGTATCCTGCAACACTGAAGGTCATTCTCAATCAAGGTGAACCTAAGATGCTCTACTCCCCAGAAGAAGCAAGAGTTTTTCTTAGATCTCATTCACCCACCAACTGTATGTGAGCCTCAGCTGGTCATTTCTTGTCTAATCGGAGAAGATGCCTTACGTGATTAGGTGATTGTGTCATAACTAGTACTATTCACTGTGCCTATTTACACCATATATAAATATGGGGCCAATGTTGGTGCTTTAGTAACGTGCAGGTTTCTGTTGACGCCACGGATCACATTAGGGGGGGTTGGCAGATCAAGGTTTGTTCTTGATTTGATCTGCCATTGTTCATTTGATTGTGTTTATGTTTTTTGGATTACTGGGAAGGGTGGGAGGTTTAATGGTAGACTCAACTGGTTTTACTTACTTTACAAAATTATATTTTGTCTTATTATGCAATAAGTTTGTTTGATACTTATGACTGACCTTAATATTCTGAGTTGTAACATTAATGGGCTAAATGGCCCTCACAAACGTACTGGTTTTCTGGACTTTTTGCGAAGGAGAAAGATTGATATAGTGTTGGTTCAAGAATCCCATTTGAAAGAGAAGGACATACACAGATGTAATAATAAGTTTTATGAAGTGGTATCTCACTAATCTTCGGATACTAAAACTAAGGGTGTCTTGATTTTGGTGCGGAGAACTTTAAATTTGACTATTTTAGATAAAGGTTGTGATACAGATGGTAGAATAACACATATTAAAACAATTGTAGAGAACAGGAATATAGTATTTCTTTCAGTTTATGCCCCATGTACTCCTGACCCTACTTTTTTCACTACTTTGTCAACCTATCTCCTGAAATTTTCGGATTTTGAAATTGTTTTGGGTGCAGATACAAATTCTGTAATGTTGCATGCCCTAGATAGATCTGGTCCAAAGGAATCACATTCTCAAGCTTTTTGTTCGGTCAAACTTCGGCAGTGTATAACCTCATCATCGTTGGTGGATTGTTGGCGTTTACTGAATCCATCTGCTAAATCTTTCACTTTCTTTTCTTCTACTCATAAATCCTATTCATGAATTGATTATATCTTCATTTCTACTTCTTTATCTTCAGTGGTTCGTGATGCAGATATCTGTTCCTTATCTCTGTCGGATCATGATGGAAATTTGTGCAGATTATCCTTGATTCCCCGGCCATCTCGTGCCACTAGATGGCGATTTAACCCTAAACTGTTGCAAGATGAAAATTTTTGCAATCAATTCAGAAATAGATTTGCTGAGTTTATTGAAATTAACCGAGGTTCAGTGGATGATCTGCGTACACTTTGGAATGCAGTTAAAGGATTTATAAGGAATAACTCAATTTCATATGCCTCTTTCCTTCAGAAAAATTGCCATAAAAAGATTGTTGAACTGGAATTACAGCTTCGGAATCTGACTAGAGATAATCAACATTGTTTCTCGGACAGTACACTCAGCAAGATTATGGCTGTTAGATCCGAACTTAATTCATTACTGAGATCCAGGGCGGAATTCCTGATTCAAAGATCCAGGCAGAATTACTATTTTCAAGGGAGTAGACCAAGTCATCTTTTAGCTTTAAGATTACGCAATAGTGAAAAATTTGCTCATATCTCTGCTGTGAAATCTCAATCTGGGCATATTTTGACAGACCCAAAAGATATTAACACTGTCTTCCATTCATTTTATTCAAATCTTTATACTTCTTCTGTTAATGGTGACCCTGACTCTTTTGCATCTTTTCTATCCAACCTTGATCTACCTAGGTTGTCAGATTCAGATTCCGAATACCTGGCTGAACAGATCACTCTTCAGGAGCTAGAGTCAGCAATCCGATCTATGAACAAGGGCAAATCCCCAGGCATAGATGGTATTCCAGTTGAATTATATACAACTTTTTGGTCAGATTTAGGCCCCCTTATGTTAGATATGATAAATTTTTCAGTTACTCAAGGCTCGTTTCATTCATCTATTAATATAGCGGTTATTTCTCTCCTGTTAAAAAAAGACAAAGATCCTACTTCCTGTTCTAGCTACCGGCCACTTTCTTTGATTGGGTCTGATGTTAAATTGTATGCTAAAGTATTATCTCGTCGTTTAGAGAATTTTATGAATAGGCTAGTTCATTATGATCAGACAGGATTTATTAAATCTCGCTCAGCTGCGGATAACTTACGCAGGTTATATCATATTATTAATTCAACATTAACGACTCATCATCTTCCCCTCGTGTAGTATTATCTCTAGATGCGATGAAAGCTTTTGACCAGCTGGAATGGAACTATTTATGGGCAGTTTTGCAGCATCTGGGCCTAGGATCGAGTTTCATAAACATGATTAAAGTCCTATATGCCAACCCAGCAGCCACTGTCCTCACAGGTTCCGTTTGTTCTAACCCATTCTTTATACATCGAGGTACTCGTCAGGGTTGTCTGCTTTCCCCTCTGCTATTTACCCTATCCCTGGAACCCCTAGCCCAAGCAGTCCGACAATCTCAAACCATTTCTCCCATAAATTTACGGAATACTCTGCATCATATTTCGTTGTTTGCTGATGATATTCTATTGTTTTTGGAGAAGCCGTCACATTCTATCCCTCATGTTTTGAAGTTATCTGATCATTTTGGATCTCTATCTGGGTTTAAAATTAATTGGAATAAGTCATGTTTACTTTTCCTTAATAAAATTGATTCCTTGTCCCTTTCTATATCTATTCCACTGGTTCAAGGCTTTAAGTACTTGGGGATAGATGTTTTTCCTTCCCTACAGGAAATCGTCTCAAAAAACTATAATAGTATTTTTACCAAAGTATCCTCAGATCTGGAAAAGTGGTCTCGTCTTCCTACTTCTTTCCAGGCTCGTATATCAGTGATTAAGATGAATGTTCTCCCACGTATACATTTTTTTTCTTCTATGATTCCTCTCTCTCCACCGGTTGGCTACTGGAACAAACTTGATGCATGTGTTTCGCGATATATATGGGATGGGAAACGTCCTCGTATTAAACTGATTACATTACAGAGATCTAGATTACATGGAGGTCTTTCCCCAATTTTAGACTGTACGCTCAAGCTTTTTCCCTCCGCCCTTTATCGGTTTGGTTTGATCCTGATTCTCCTGTATCTTGGAGAGCAATTGAGGAATCTGTTGTTTATCCGTATAAATTGAAACATCTTGTTTTTTCGGGGGTTCCGCTTAGACAGTGTAAATCTCGGTTTGGTCCTATTGTAACCCACCTCATCTCAATATGGAGGGAGGTGGAAAGACGTTCACAACTAGTCACAATATGGCATAGGCATTCGCCTATTTTCAACAATAATAATCTTTTGTCAGGCAGTACTCCATTTCATTGTCCACAGTGGTCTCATAACAAAGTAAACTCTCTGGGAGATATTTATGATGATAATGGTTTGAAATCCTTCCAGGATCTTAAAACTCAATATAATCTGCCAGGCACCTCATTTTTTATGTATCTGCGCATTAGATCAGCCCTTCGGGCATATGGGGTGCCTTGGAACTCTCAACTACCCATTCACCCTTTACACAAACTAATCCTTCCTTCTGTTGAATCTCCCTCTTCCACTTCAATTATTTATCTTTTTCTTCTTGAGCATTCATACAAATCTTTATCTATTACAACTGTATGGGCTAAGGATCTCAATGAGGATGTGGATGTTTTATTTTCAGATCAGGTATGGGATATGTTTAAATTGTCTTCTAAAAATCCTAATCACCAAATGATTCATTGGAAATTGCTGCATAGGGTTTACTTGACTCCAAAGAAGCGCTTTTATATGAATCTGACATCTCCTAAATGTAATCTCTGTTCACAAGGATCTTTAGGCACGTTTTTACATTTTTTTTGGGAATGTCCCTCTCTCTCACCTTTTTGGTTTCAGTTCTCACAGGATCTTTCATTTTTGTTGGGTATCGAGATATGTTTAACTCCACGTCATTTTTTCATGAATGACTTTTGGGACCTCAGCTTGTCCGTCCAACAAAGATGTTTATTGTTATCTTCTCTCACAGCAGCAAAAAAACTGCAAGTCAACCGTTGGAATCCTCCTCACACAATGGACAGACGAACCTGGACTATGTATTTGTTGGACATTCTCTCGATGGAACTTTCAACCTCTCGAATTCATGGATCTAATATGAAAACTGTCAAAATATGGCATTCAGCTTTTAATGTTGTGTCATCCTTTTTAAAATCTCTGTAAAATTATTTTATTGGTTTATTTGTTTTATTTTATTTATTTTTCAGAGTCTACCAGGGGTGGGATGGGTGGGATGGGTGGGAGTGGGATCTAAATTTGCGAAGTTGCTTTTTGTTATACTATTGTTTCTGGAAAATTCAATAAAAAATTGTTAAAAAAAAAAAGAAAAAAAAGAAATAAGATTATCCGGATAAGTCCCCATAGAAGCATTGCATGGTAATAAGACGTAAAATCATGCTCATCCATGTCTGTTTTTTACTCTAATGCAGTCGTTCTGTGTATGTATGCTCTCTTTTAAGGGATTTGTACCACGTCTTTTTCAGGTACCCAGCTATTAAACTTTGAAGACCAACCGCACCATTTTACTAAAACCATATTTTCCTTACCACAGTCTTTTCTTGTCTAAAATTATTTCTACTTTGAATGCTTTGTTTTTGCTCACCGTTTTTTTTTGTAGTTCTTGCTCATAAAAACTACCCTTGATAATCTCACAATCGTAGTCACATTTTATTTCCAGTTTATTTCCCCTTGTCCGTTTGTAATTTTTGAGGTACACAACTCTTGTTAAATATTGACTCAATAGCCCTAGTCACTTCTACACCGCTCTTGTTTTTTAAGAGTCCATACATATTTACTAGAAGGTGTGTAATAAACCTTTTTCAAGAGCTCGGACATGTTGCCGTTTCACCATACCACAAATGAATAACATGCTTGATTTAAGAGATATGTCTTTTTATTTTCAAACAATGATTATGACATTACATGTTATCCAGATAGGTGAGAAACTGTATACACATAACAATGTTTTTATCAGTTACTATTTCAACCAAAATGTTTATATCACAAACATTAATCGCTTGTTTTCTAGAGACCATGGCTAAGCACACATCTGTTACATATGTACACATAATAAGAAAATTACCAATTTCAAACACCATCAGTTTCACCCATTACATCAAGAACTTTTCTGACATATACACTGACAGAATCCCCAGCATTAATACACATTTGAGTCATATTAAGCCATGCATGTGACAAAGCTCTCACACCAGCCATTTCTTTCTTATGTCTGGTAACACATTTGGCATCAGTTACACAACCATTTGTTGGTAAACATACATCAGCAGCATTAGAGATGATAACATGCATTACATTGGTCAGTTCACACTTAATACGTTTTTTTAACCAATACTGCTACATGTGTTCCCCATATTACAGGCGTACTCATACGACATTTGTGTCGTCTTTCCAACAATCCACAGAGTCGTAGATGACTTTCTCACTGTTTGTCCACAGGCTTATCCGTGATCTTGTTAAGTTTTTCCACAATATAGGGCTCGTCACGCAGTTAGAGTCCACAGCTCCCTGAACCCTCTGTGGGTGAGGCCTTAAACCACAATGACTCAAAGCTTGAACTATGATGTGTTTAAACTCTGGTTTGAACAATTTATGTTTCAGCTCGTTAAAGTAGCCATCAAAGAAATAGGCTGTTGGTTCATACAGACAGGTGTGTTGTATCTGGCTAGGATGATTTACTTCACAACCGTAGCAAAGATCCTTTAACTTTGTATTAACAATGTGTGACAAAAGCACATTGATGATGGCCTTTATAATGATTTTAAACCCGTCAGCCCCGATGCATCCGTCAGTAACATCATCACCCGTGCAGCCTACAACCTCAGCAATGCCTTCGTACCGACTTATGAAAGTTAAGTTGTGATAGCCCAACTCTGTGCAGAATTTGTCCAGCCAAGTGTTGCTATCTGACTCGGGTGTAGGGTACTGTTGGTTGGGAGTGTCCTCCATTGTCATTGGTAAGAGCTCTGGGTATGCTGGTTCCTGTGCCATGATGCTTTGAATGTACAGGTGTGCCAAATTGTAAACCTTTTAATGGTTGTAGTATGTGGGTGGTGTCACATACTCTCCTTCAGACGCCCCCACACTCTGTTCAGTCTGAAACAATTTAGCTTTACAGATTTGTATCCATCGTACATTTTACACCATCTAAACATTCTGTCTATATCTGAAAAAAATTTGTCCAGTACACGGGTATCTCGCCAGTGAAACACGAATTTCATTTCATAGCAATGGTTGTGCTCGCCCGGGGGTATGGGGAATGCCTCTCGGCAAAGCTTTTTGCTGTCTTCACAGCAAAAGATATAGATGCAGTCCTCGGGGTTCCTTTCAGCATGATTGCCCACCACACGGTATCTCAGACCAGGTAATATTCCATCCCACTCACCTATGTAGAGAGACATATGACAGACATCTTGTAGACCATTCCACACATGATTGTAAAACAACAACGAGTCTTTAGCAGGCAAAATCAGACACGGGTCTTCATATGACTTCTTTTCACCAAAATCTACGCTGTATAGCATCACAGTGCGAGCTGCCTTGTCAAACTCAAACCACCCCAAATGATTCCCAGACTGCGAAAACTCTTGCTTCACATAAGTCATCGTGTAAAAACTTTATTAATTCGTGCAGGTCTTTTCGGTGCAAAAGTGAGGTCTTCCTCCATCTCTGTCCATTCTCTTGCTGGAGATGTGTCAAAACATTTTCTTGAACCTTAGGAGTTTTAGGAGTGGTTGGATTAGCCATTTTCTTAGCTGCAGTAGCAGAAAGCACAGAATTCGGACTCTTCGGATTTTAAGCACTGATTTTCAGCCCCATTTAAACACTGCAATTCACATCCACATGGCCAGAACGGAGTCAAGAGAAAGTCAGAAAATGTTGTATCTGAAGAAAATTTTCTACAACAGAAAATCTGTTGTAGAAATGTGAGGAGAGGGTCAGAGAATTGTTGTGCACAGAACCAAAGGTTGGAGCAACTCTTACGCTCGTAAACACCACTGACATGGACAAACTAGACTTAAAAACACAAACCCCAAAACAGAGCAATAAATTCGGAGGGGGGGCCAGATCCTCACCAGGATAGACAGAGCCAGAGTAGGGAGGGGGCACTTCCTGCCCCCATGATTGACATGTAAAACTAGACTAAAATTGGACTCCCTCCCAAAATAGGGTAATAAATTAACAAGTTTTTGATTGACAGTTGACACACAGTTTATTGTAATAACTACTCACACTTGATTATTTTAAACTGCTCAACAACATTAACACCACAGAAATCATATTTATATTTCAATTCATTAATTTCTTACATTAAACATCTCAAAACCATTAACTTTACTTGCAACTCATTTACCTTCTAGATTCTTTTCTTATGTTTCACTAGTATATATCTGCACAAGTAAGAACCAATGTATTGCAGATTGGTTCCGTTGAAACACATTCCATTTTAGGGCCAACGGATTCCTTGTGAATGGACTTCTAGAGCTGAGTATGGTCTTGACCATGCCTGCTGAGAAACATTTGAGTAATATATTGTGCCCTGGCCAGAGTGAGCAGGGCCCTTCTGATGGAGATCTCTAGAACTGTTATGATATTCCAGAAACATACTCAGACTGGTCAGAATGTGTCTACCAAGAGACTAACCCCATTGGACCCAGTATAGAACTCCCGGAGAGCAGAGCAATCAGAGGAAATGCATACAGGAACCTCCTCAGCCACCCCTGACATCCATGACATTCATGAATTTGATGAATGAGTGAGGGCAGAGAGGTAGACCAAATGGAAGAACCCAATACTGGAAGGTTTTTCCCCAAAAGCGAGCTAATTTCAGCTAACACATAGCTGAAATTACAAACACTCAAGTCTCTAAACAATTATGTGATAGCTCCTGTCCATTTTCAGGTAAGATAATCAGCATACCAAATCTGGAGGTCTTAATGAATTTATGGCCACTCTAGCCTGAACTTTAGATTTAGAGTTATAGGGGTTATGAGCAAACTTTACACTAATGAAAATGTTCTCTTCCCAGTCTAGTACTAAAGTCTTGCCCTGTATGAGGTAACATGACAGTTCTCCTGGCATAATTATCGGATGGCCCTAAGCATTTGTTTTTGTTAGCCCACCAAAATCCACTTCCAACATAGCAAATCATCCTTCACTATAGCCAGTTAGAGATGGGCCCTGACATAAAGCTGATACTTTAAATATCTCAGAGTTCTGTTAACAACAGTGGCAGTAATGTGGAATGTCAAGGTAAACAGAGCTGAGCCAGAGAACAGACATGTTTTGTTTAGTTTAGATATTTTTTTATAACGAATATACATCTTTGTTGTTGTAGTTGATGTCTGAATTGTCTGATTACTGTCTGTCTGAAAGGTCATTCTAATTTAGAAGTACAATATATACATGTAGACCTCTTGAGCAAAGATGACCTATAATACTTGCCAGTACACTAATCTTGAGCAGAGTGCACCCACAGACTCCACCACAGTTACCTAGCAAACATGCCCCTTTTGGGCCCATACCGGCAG
This sequence comes from Chromobotia macracanthus, assembly GCA_036877525.1. NCBI lineage: Eukaryota > Metazoa > Chordata > Actinopteri > Cypriniformes > Botiidae > Chromobotia > Chromobotia macracanthus. Next base: position 1,973,608 of record JAZGTH010000032.1, on the reverse strand, counting down.
CCCCTGTGAGCCCCAATGCCATCGTGTAATGCGGGTGGGGCCCCAATGGGACAGCCGTAAGTGTGGGCTAGGTGTGGGCAAAATGTGGGCACACTGGGCAAACTGTGGACATACTGTACACATACTGTGGGCACACTGGGTAAAGTGTGGGGAAATGTTCTGCATATACAGAAAGCAGTAATAATGTGTCAGTCTTTAAATTATTAATTTACAGCAAATAATGATAACAAAAAAATATACTGAGATTTATTTTTAACAACAATAAATAAAATGAAAACAACAATAAAAAAAGCTATTTAAAACAGCAATAAACATATAACGAACAAAACCACTGAACACTTAAGACACATGTAAAAGTAAGGGCAAAGTGTGGAGATACTGTTGGCACACTGGACAAAGTGTGGACATACTGTGGGCATGCTGGGCAGAGTGTACGCTTATTAGGGGCAAAGTGTGGGCAAAACAATAGAACACTTAAAACACATTAGAGGCAGTGGGGATCCTTTTTGCCCATCTACCAATGTCTTGCTGTCCCCCATCCCTGTCCCTTGCATTGTGGAGCCATGTTTTAATGCAGGCCTTCACCTCACATGCTGTAGCTCGGCAGCATTTTGTCACAGCATCTAAGTGAGAAAGAAAACAATTGATCTGCAAATGTTCAAAACAAGAACAAGAGTTGTTCAAGTACTGTTGACATTTAAACCTCAGAAAGCTGCAAAAACCTGCATTTTGATTGGGGGAACTTGAAATTAGTTTATGATTAAGGATAGTTTCATGTGTATTAGATAATTTGAATGGGTTATTTTGAAATAAATGAGTAGTAATTCTTTTATCCTGCCATGCAGAGCTGGACTGGCATGAAAAATTAGCCCAGGCATTTTGGCCCAGACTGGCCCACTACATTCGATCATTCCATTAAAGCACTAAATCCATATAATAGATAGGAACGAGTTGGAGCTGAAACATTAAATACTTCTAGAAAGTGTAATTTATTAATACCATAAAACTGACTGTATAATCCACACTGATGAATTCTAAAACATGTTGTTTTGACACATTTTGCAGCATCTGTCTAAAGGGCCTGTTTCTTCATTTCATACAATTTTTCTGTGTCTCCCTTGCGTTTCTTCATCTCTCTCTGACTGTTTTGACAGATGCACACTGACGCTGCATGCTTGCACAGAGCCTAAAAGAGGAGTTGTTTATAGATGTGATTGGGCCAGCCCAATGTCAATTAAGAAAAGAATCAAGGGCTGCTGATTAAATGTCTCATGGGCTGGTCTGTCTTGAAAAAAACAGACTCTGACTTGTTTGAAAAATACATTAAACCGCATCAAAGACCCCAGCGCCATCAATGAATTAAGCAGAAAAAAAAGGCAGCTGATATCTGAGTTTTATGGGATGATTAGACATAAACAGTATAAAATGTATCAGCTCAAAAAGTATGTCCTGGAGTAAGTATGACAGGAAAATGCCCTGTCTGCCAGATGGCCAGTCCACCCCTGCTGCCATGATTAAAAGTGGATGTACATATATTTAGATTAAGTGCTTAAACTGGCTTAATGCATTAGGTCAATGAGATTTAAAAGACAAATTAAGTATACACCTTGTTAATAAAGCATACCATGCACGGGCAAGCAGAAAAACCCAGAATATGATTGCAGTGAACAGTTCCACGTTAAGCATTTTTCTCTCCTCTGCGTACACATTTGTGAGAAGCTGCGATTTTTGCTATAGTGCTTATAGTGAGTGAGGGTACGAACAAAGAAGAAAATGTGAGTGGTGCTTGTCGTGGCAAAACTCTGGAATATTTAAATGATGTTAACATGTTTTAACATGATGCTAACATGATTTAGCATGATGCGACCATGACTTAGCATGATTTAGCATGATGCTAGCATGATTTAGCATGATTGATATACTAAAATATGGCTTTTTGTGATGTTAGGAGGGTTGCTAGGGTGATCTAAATGGTTGCTAGGGTGTGGCCAGGAAGTTGCCAGGGCAATACCTAAAACCCACTGACAGCCAGAGTCAAATAAGCCCAACCACATTTCTCTACAGTGTTCTAATGCTGATATATGGCTAATTCATTTTATTATATGGTTGCTAGGGTGCAGCTAGACAGTTAACAGGGTAAAACCAATAGATGGATGTCTGTGTGAATCAAGAGTCAACTTCCATGTCTCTATGATGTTCTGGTACTGAGCTTCTATGGAAATAATTAAAGACCACTTGGCAGTCCAGAAAAAGAAGAAGAATATGTGTGCAAGAGAGTAATAGTCATGCTTTGGTTCACAAGCACCAGTAACTACCAGTAACAATTATCATGTCAAGTTATTGTTTTTGAGCAGTGTAGTAAATGTAAGCTGTTGTGAAATAAGGGAATCTTGTTAGAACATGCATTTTGCAACTACAGTGTGCAGTACGAGAATATGTCTAAGAAAAATGCTTTGCAAGTGATGTCAATGTTGTCATTGACTGTAATATCTCATTTAGCCTGAAAAATATTTTTAGTGTTGACCAGCATGGTTCTCCAGTGCAAAGAAAGCAGTGAGAGAATATGTTTACATGCGGTGAATTTAAGTGAAGTAATGTGCTGGCCAAGTATGGTGACCCATATTGGAATTTGACCTGTTTTTTTTAAATCATCCATTTAGTGCACACACACATTGGAGCACTCAGGGGTTGGGTGCCAAATTTTGCTGTTTGGTGTCCGTGTTTTTTGCATTGTAAAAAAAGAAATCTGCTAAGAAAATTTGTTTTGCAAATCATCAAATCATTATATTTTAAAGCAAAGCCTGAAAAATGTAACTAGCAAGCAAATGTTTCACAAGTGAGTTCAGTGTTGTTGTATGATGTACAGTGCAAGAATAAAATGTTTTGTGAGGGAACATCTGTTGAGTGTCTGTAGTCTGTTGTTGCAGAGTTTGCATACATTTATGTCATTGCAAATGCCAATTGATTTCTATCACTTGAACACACTGAAAAGCTGGACAACAAAAAAATCTCCTTCAATACGCAGTTCTCAGAATGGTCTAACCTTTTCTCTTGCAAAAGTTTGTTATCACTATAAATGTTTATTGTTTCATTGCACTGCTGAACAACAATGAAATCACATGGCCAACATGCTAATATAATGGTTCCGGTAACACGCACGTCGGTGTGTGTGTGCATTGAAAGAAATGATTAACTGTAAGAAGAAAAGTGTTTATCAGTGTTGTCAATATAAGAACAAAGTGATACTATTGAGAAATTGTATTTCTGCATTGTTGTAATGTAAGAAACTAACAAATCTAACTGGAAAATTTACTGAAAAATAGAAAAACTGTAAAAAAAAAAAAAAAAAAAATGGTTAGTTCAACCAAGGAAAGGCTATGCCTTTTGCAAGTGATTTCAGTGTAGTTCAGCTGTGCAATGTAAGAAAATAAATCTTGTTATAGAAAACCTTTGGCAATTTCAGAGAAAATGCATTTAAACAGCTAATTAACTACTTTTAATTAAACAACAACTTCAATTAATTAGTGTGTTTTGCATGTGACTGGAATACTGGAACACACAGGGAAGCAAAAACAGAAATATATAATTCGCTCCAAAATATGTGGTTATGTTAATAGGTGTTAGCGTTTGAGAATGCTGCAATAAGTAGGAATGTGTTAATGTATTTTCAGATGTTGTTGACCAGTACTATTTATGTTTATCAGTTATATACAAGACAAGAGTGATAACTAGAACTTTCTGTTTTTTCTAAGGAAATGGGATGGTACGTTTCTCTAAACTCTGTGGTCACTGGAAAGTCTGGACTGCATTTACAGGGCCTGCTTCATAAGCATTTCATAGCTTATGGTACATTGCAATTTTAGAGGAATGAATCAGTAGCTCAATATTAGAGGAAGAAATTGAAGAAATTGAAGAAATTAACCATATGCATATAAATAACATAACAGTAGAGGACACTAAAGTCAAGACTAATCACATAGACTAATCACGTTTAAGATAGTCTACCTTACCTCACGTTTAAGATGCCTAGAGGTTTATACAAAAGGTATACAGCACTGGAGTCTGTGGGTGCACTCGGCTCTGTGCACACGTGTAATATAAGAATCAATATTATAGGCTTTGCTCAGGGGAAGGGTGCATGCATATATTGTACAAAATTAACTTCTCAGACCAAGAGAAGTCTAGGGTTTATATATGTAGTTCATTGATATGTCCATATGGGTAAGAGCAGATGTGTATATGCTTGCTGTCTGTTCATGAGCTCACTATAGGTTGTTGTGGTCGACCGCTGTTTGTCAGGATCAGACTAGAGGTATATATAGTAGGCAGGTTAACAATTGTGGAGTCTGTTGGTGCACTCAGCCAAAGGTTAGTGTATGGGTTCATAGGTCAGTCTCTTCTCAGGAGAAGTGTTTATGTTGAATATGTATATGATGTTTTTTCTAAATTAGAATTCCAGACATGAAGTAGTCTACATGTTTATATATATATGGTTAAATGGTATGTATGTGGGTAACATCAGATTTAAGGTAATGTGTTATAAAAGTAACACATATAGTATGTCACTTTCTACTCAGGAGATCTAAATGTATATATTGGACTTCATGTCTGAAAAGGCATGCTAAAGGAGTAGTCTAAAGGTTTATATATGTGTGGTTAATTGGTATGTAATATGGACAGGAGTAGATGAGTGTTTAAAATCGGTTCAGGAGTTCACTAAAAGTTTATGTGGTCGATTTATATTTGGTCAGGATTAGTCTAGAGATATTTATAATAGGTTCCCAGCAAACATGTCTGTGTGGGCCCACTGTGGTAATTGTGGATTTACTATGGGACAGCGTGGGAAGGACAAGCACAAATATGGGTTAGCCCATGCAGGGCCCACGTGGTTTTGTCCTTGTGGTCCCCCATGGGCCGTGTGTTTTAACATTTAAAGAATAAATAGAATGGATTATGGCAGTCAGAAGAAATAAACATTTTTGGCCAGATATCATGTCATAAACATACTTTTTAGCTTATTTCTTTAGAATAAATGCAAAAAAACTATACTAATAACTATACTCAAAATATATACATTTTGGTACTCTAAACTTGGTGTGAAAAGCCCTGCTATGGTCTGAAAGTACCTGGCACAGTCGGAGTCAGACTCTGTTCTGAAGACACAACTCTGTTCTGAAGACAGGACACCGCCTGACGGAAAGTTTTTCTGAGGTAAAGTATTTTTAAAACAATTTTAATTTATTTTAAAACGTATGCCTTTAATACAAATATCAATTACAACTGAGAGTATTAATTAAATGTATACAAATACAAATCTTTAATAAGCACAAACAGTCTGAGGTAACAGTTTTTCTCAGACTATAGGCAATTTTAATCACAAAGAAAATGTACGACCTATTTTGTTTTCATAAACACCAGATTTTGCTACCATCCACGCTTCAGGCAGTTAATTTCTGTTAATTTCTCTGAAGTTGTGTGTTCTCAGTGGCGCAATTTTGCAATTTGTGGGCTATTTCTTTATTTTTTTAAATATCGACCTTTGGAGCTGATCCCCTCACCTTTCTACAACAAATGTTTTCTGACTTTCTCCTAACACCATTCTGTCTGTCTGATTTTCAGTCTAGTTTCTACATGTCAGTCATGTTTATGTACATAAGATTTGCTCTACCCTTTGGAACTGTCCATCACCCTGAGGATCTGCCACCCTCCCCACCTTTCTACATCAGATGTTTCCTTACTCCTAACACCGTTCTGAGCATGTGGGTGTGAATTGGGCTGGAAATCAGTGTTTGAAATCTGCATTCTGTGCTTTCTGCTGTTAAGAAAATAGCTGATTCCTAAAAGTCTTCAAGGAAATGTTTTGTCACTGAGGAAGATTTTATTAACCAAAATGTAAAGGAATCATGTATACATTATTCTATTATAGTTCTATTATGCTATACTATTATAGTTCTACTGTACATGCAGGACTCTTATTCCTGTTATTGTTGGGGGTCCAAGGAAGGAAGATAGTAACAACAGACCCCCAATAACTCATTTTTTTGACGTGTGCGTGAGAAGACTCCTATAAAGACCACTCCCCAACTAGGCACAAACAGTGCTCTATAGAAAACTCGGCTTAAATTGTTTCAGCAATAAAGTATCTTTTGGCATCAAAACCTGAGGCTCAAGAGTGTTATTAAGATGTATGTGAAGAAACCACAACAACTGGCATCACGAACAGGATTCTGAAAGAACTGAGGAGTGGACCACGGCGGGTGGATTCTGGACGAACAACACAACAAATTGGCCAAAAGGTAAGCAGTTTTTGCTTATATACTTAGGTTGTGTTGTTTGCCAGAGTTGCTCATGGTGAGACACTAAGTTCTTCTAAATGTATCGAACTACATTGAACAGAATTAAATTTTCTAAAAAGAAAGAAAAAAAGGGTTTGATTCAAAAAGCACTAAATGCATGCATTGATCTGTGTTTTCTGTTGAGTTGGTCTTCAGGAGAACAGTGAAGACAGATTTTACTTTTCCTATAACCATAGAGTTTAGATTAGACAGTAGTAGATTGTTAAGAGAGAAGCGCTGATATAGGCTAAGTCCTACAAGAGGTAGGCATCAGATCCTGCAAGGGTTGCCTTTCATTGTGTTGAGGAAGTGTATCAATGAGTTAGTATGAGTATGAGATAAGTTATGAGTTATATCTTTTACTCATATATCATATGATATACGAGATATGAGTTAAAAGCTGGGAATGGTCTGTGTGAGTATGACTGAAGTGTGACTGGGAATAACAAACTCTGCATCTCGTGAGCGGTGACTGTGTACCCTTCTATGTCTCACAGAAGGAGCGTAATTGTTGTCTCACTTGAGAAGAGTGTATGAGCCCTGCAATAAAGGGACACGAATGAATGCATACATGAGCCCCATTCAGATAAAGGGACTGGTATGAATGTTGAGTATTACTTAAAATTCTTACCTTTATGGGTTATTGTGACAAAGTCTATTAGTATAATTAAGCATATATCTACTTATGAACTTGAATATGTCTAAATGATGGGTTGGGAAATATGATGTATAAAATTAATATTAAGGAAAAAGTGGCTGATATTGCCATTTGATATTAGTTGGAAGAAAAACGTAAGCACTGTGCAACCAGCAGTGAACTGATTACTAGGAAAAGGAAAAAGTTGTAAAAACTGATAAGTGTATAAAAGGTGAGTGGAAACAATTGGACGGTAAAAGATTGTAGTATTGGAACAACTATGGCAACAACTCCTGTAGAACTTTTGGGAGTAAAGTATCCCCTATGTAAAGAACTTATAGATAAGCTCTCTAAAAACGGCAAAAGAGAACAAAAAAACATGACAAAATGGCCTAAAGAGAGAACATTTGATGTAGCGTTGTGTGAGAAGGAAATTGATAAATTACAAAACTAGAGATATGGGTCAAAAGCGGAAAAAGAAAAAAGAAAAAGAGAACAAGAAGTGTTAACACTATTAAAAAAAGGGGAGAACTTAATGAAAAACAAAAGCTAGAAAAATTCTGAAGGAGGCAGACAGAAAGATAAAGAAAAAGGAAGACGAGTTTACAGGTCTCCCTCCCTATGTGACCTCTGAAGGTCAATTTCCATTACTCAAAGGAGTGGTAGAAGTTTCTGGAGAGATGCAGATGGAAGGGAATGTGGAGATAAGAGATGAAAAACAAAGAAGGCCTGATGTAAGACTACAGAGCAGGCTGGAAGAAAGGGAAAAGGTAGGTCCGTATTTAGACTGTTATAAACAAGTACAGACAGCTTTGAAAAACAGTATAAACAAAAAAGACCAAGTGAAAAGGAACCAACAGTACAGACAGGACGGGTAGAAGAGGAAATTGAAGTAGAAGCAAGGGAATTCGAGGAAAAGTTAAATAGCAGGATTGAAGAGGCAGGAAAGCTTATGGCTGAAACAGATAAACTGTTGAGAAGAAGTGGGTTGCTAGAAAGTAGAGTAGAAGAAGGTGAAAAGGGGTCTTTCTTCTGATGAAGGAAGCTGGTCACGGGAAAAAGGGAAAGGGCGGCTTAGACCGTTAGCAAAACAACTCCCTATTTTAATTAAAGGAACGCAGGGGTAATACATACCTTGGGCTTCATAGGATCTTAAGGGCCTGATCACTCTCCTCCCTGACTCTCCGGATGCTGCTTTTTGATTTGGTACAAAAGCAGCATCCAAGAAAGGTCTAGTCCTTTAGGAGCAAAGATGGTCCGAGTATCGCCAGTTTGCCAACAAATACGTTAGAAAATTATTGAAATGTTTAAAAACAATGTTCCTCAAAGAAAGATAGGAAGACATTTGCTTATTTCACCTTCAACAGTGCATAACAATTAAAAGATTCAAGGAATGTGGAGGAATTTCGGTGCGTAAAGGACAAGGGCGCAAGCCTAAGATGAACAAGTGCTCTCCGATCCCTCAGGCGGCACTGCATCAAGAATCGTCATTCATCTGTAAGCAATATCACCATATGGGCTCAGGACTACTTTGGCAAACCTTTGTGGTCAAGTACCACAATACGTAGTTAAATCCACAAATGCCAGTTAAAACAGGGCTTCCTTTTGGCACAGTACAATGTTAACAGTGTCCAGAAGCGCCGTCGACTTCTCTGGGTTCGGAGGCATCTGGGATGGACCATCACACAGTGGAAAACTTGGGTAACTTGCACTTCTGTGATGGCACCATTAATGCTGAAAAGTACATAGTGATTTTGGAGCAGAATATGCTGCCTTCAAGAAGACATCTTTTCCAGGGACGTCCATGCATAGTTCAACAAGATAATGCAAAACCACATTCTGCACACATTTCAAAGCCCTGGCTGTGGAGGAAGAGGATACAGGTACTTAACTGGCCCGCCTGCAGTCCCGACCTGTCTCCAATAGAGAATGTGTGGCGCATTTTGAAGCGCAAAATGCGACAACGAAGACCCCGTACTGTTGCCCACCTTAAGACTTGTTTGCAGCAAGGATGGGACACAATTACACCTGAAACACTTCTTCACTTGGTGTCTTCAGTCCCTAAACGTCTTTTAAGTGTTGTGAAAAGGAATGGCAACATTACAAAGTGGTAAATGCTTTACTGTTCCAACTTTTTTTGAAATGTGTTGCAAGAACCAAAATAGGAATTTTGTTTTTTTGAAGAAAAAACAATAAAAATCATGAGGAACACATTAAATAATGTGCTGTTGTATTGTCTGCAATGAAATAAGTCAAAGTAAATTTAGAAATCACTACTTTCTTTTTTTATTTGTGTTTTCCATACTGTCCCAACTTTTCCTGATTTGGGGTTGTAGATGATGTAGTCTGTCTGAACTCCAAGACACACACAGAGTTTTATGACCATGTGTCTCATGCAGTGGAACTAACAGCCAAACATAAGAAAAAGATTCAAGCAGCCGTAAAGACAGAAGAATCTAACCAAATGACAGTAATGGCATCTGTAAATGCTTCGCCACCAACTGTCCAATCTACTTTGCCTGCAGCAATTCCTCCAATCGTAAATCAGACACCTACCCCCATAGTCAATGTTTATGCTCAACAACAGGGGCCTCTCGAGTGGAAAAGAAAAACTCAAACATGGAGACAGAGAGGAAGAGGCAGAGCTATAAATTCTCCTCCAGGAGTGTGCTAGGGATGTGGACAGCCAGGACATAACAAAAAAGAGACTGCCCTATCAATCCATGGCCACAAGTGGTCGGGGTTGGAGGGGGGGCGGGTAGTCAGGCACCATTTCGTGGTCCTGTGAACCCCTGGGGAGACCCAACTCAAAACTACTAGGGATGTCCAGAGAATCCTATAGGGGGGAGTCAACTTCCAATCATAACTACTAATGCAAACCAAGAACCTGTAATGCAAATTGATGTAGAAGGAAAAACCATACCAATGATGATAGACACAGGAGCAGTCTATACATGTATAAAGTCAAATTATGCCTCACACCTCCCCATGTCTGGAAAGTCTGTAAAGACAGTAGGATTCTTGGACAGATACAGCTGATTCCTATGACTGCTCCAATCTGCCTGCAAACAAAACACAAAAGTGTGACCATGCCTATCCTGATATCAAATCAGACATGCATTGTGTAAATTGGGCTTACAAATGTGGTGTTCTACAGAGGGAGTATATGTAGACATAAAGGGAACCCAAATGATGATCTCTAAGCCTAAAGCAAATGTGTACTGGACAGGACAGATAGAGGAAGATGTGAGATAGACAATTAAGAAATGGGGGAAATTCATTGAAGCACAGATACCTGAATCACAGATACCCAAATCAGGATTTCACTGTACAATGAAATATGACCCCTCAAGAAATGTAGATATAGAAAAGGAATGGCAAGAAGGAACTAAAGAGAAAAGGATTGAAATGATCTCACAATATATCATAATAGGCAAACAAGGAGCAGCCATGAAAATAACAGAAAATGTGTTTATAAAGAGATGGTTCGATGTAAATGATTATATTCCACATGTATCTTTGTATGTAGGAAAAAATTGGGAAACAAAGGATCTAGGACCAATGATTAAAAAAAGCTGCACAAAGCAAATGGGAGCCTACACCAAATCCATTGATTTTTCATTCTACTAACATTTGAATGACAAAGTTTGTGTGGAACATCTTTGCTAGGTATTCCTCAGGAGGTAGTCATTAACCAGAAGCAAAGAGTACAAATGATGTCAACACCAAAACTAGGAAGCATGACCTCTGAACTTTTACAGGAAATTGAACAACAAGTGCCAGCCGAGCTATGGTCTCAGCATGACACTGTGTAGGTTGGTAAAGTCAGCATGCCCAATACAAGTGCAACTTAAACCGAATGAACGCCTACCCCGGAAAATGCAATATCCTTTAAGCCCAAAGGCTGAATTAGGTATAAAGGATACAATTGAAGGACTTGTAAAAATCGGAGTGTTAATAGAAACCAACAGTTATTGTAACACTCCCATTTATCCTATACTTAAAGCAAACAAAGCTAAATGGCCTCTTGTTCATGATTTGAGAGCGATCAATAATATAGTGGAGGATTGGCCAGCTGATGTTCCTAACCCACATACGCTGTTAACAAATGTCCCTCCCAATGCCAAGTATTTTACGGTAATTGATCTTTGTTTTAGCATCCCAGTAGCAGAGGAAAGTAGACACCCGTTTGCATTTACCTATGCTGGTAAACAATATTCTTATGCCAGATTACCACAGGGATTCCGACATTCACCCCATATATTTAACCAGGTTTTTAAATCTGATTTAGAAGACCTCATGGTAGATAGCACACTGCTGCAATACATGGATGATTTAATGATTTGTTCAACATCACTGGAACAGTGTCATAGAGATTCCATTAAAGTGCTTACAAAATTAGCCCAAGGAGGCCACAAAGTATCTAAAACCAAACTGCAATATTGTCTGCCTAAAACGGTCATTATTAACAAAACTGTGTGACTTGGCTTAGTCGCTAGATAGCTTAACAGAGGAAACTGAATTATGAAACTGCACTTTGGATATAGGTGTTGAAAGTGAGACGTCTCAAAAGGGGAATATGAGGAAGATTTTAACCAAAATGTAAAAGAATCATGTACACATTATTCTACTATTATAGTTCTATTATGCTATTATGCTATACTATTATAGCTCTATTGTATTCCTGTTATTGTTGGGGGCCCAAGGAAGGAAGATAGTAACAACAGACCCCCAGTAACTAATTTTTTTGACGTGTGCGTGAGAACACTCCTATAAAGACCCCTCCCCAACTAGGCACAAACAGTTCTCTATAGAAAACTCGGCTTGATTGTTTCAGCAATAAAGCCTATCTTTTGGCATCAAAACCTGAGGCTCAAGAGTGTTATTAAGATGTGCGTGAAGAAACCACATCATCACCACTGACAGAATAGGTATAAATGGATGAAGACCTCACATTTGCACCAAGAAGACCAGCACAAATTACTTTAACAGAGTTTTTACACAACAACTCAGTTTATGTGAAACATGAGTTTTTGCTGTCTGGGAGTCACTCAGGGTGGTATGAGTTTGACAAGGCAACGTGCACTGTGACGCTATGTACTTCAACCATTAAAAGGTTTACAATTTGGAACGCCCATACATTCAAATTTATTTCATAGGAACCAGCATACCCACACTTCTTCAATACCTCTCAAGAGCTCTTACCTACGACGTGGGAGGATGTTTCCATCCACCAAGACCCCTCCCCTGAGTCAGATGACACTTGGCTGGACAAATTCTGCACAGAGTTGGGTTATCACAACTTAACTTTCATAACTCAGTACAAAGGCATTATACTGAGGCTGTAGGCTATGTGGGTAATGACACTACTGATGGGTGACGGTTTTAAAATCAAAAAGGCCATTGTTGTTGTGCTGCTGTCACACGTTGTTAATACAAAGTTAAAGGAGCTCTGCCAGGGTTGTGAAGTGGATCCTAGACAGATACGCCACTCCTGTCTGTCTGAACCAACAGCCTATTTCTTGGTTTTTGATGGTTATTTTAAGGAACTGACACATAAATTGTTCAAACTGCAGACTGTAAAATAACCCGTCTCTGTTTGGGTGTCACTTTTAAAAGCAGTTTTAAAAGAGGGAGGTTTCTACAAAGTCTAGCAGACATTTTCCCCACACAGCAGTTTCACTGCTTTCTTTTCTGGAAATATACTACAGGATGTGGCGAAAGCAAATCTGTGACAATAGTGTTTGGGTGTTTTGCTGTATAATCAATCATCAGGTATCCAAAAGGCTTACTGGTTGCATCATTATAGCACTCCAGACATCTGCCTACCCAGTACATTGACCTGATTAGCATCTCTGGGGTTTATAAACAACACCAGATAATTTGTATTTAAGCTGATGGTCCTGCTGGATTTACCCTAACAAAATAAATCCTTCCTGATAGGAAGTTTTTTTATTAAACTTCCTATCAATCTATTTACCTACCTCCAGCTTGGTTAGATTCTACATTTTTGTTCCCTTGCCTAGTGAGAGCAGTATGATATTATAACTGCAATTAGTAACATTATGCTTCTGTTGTTATCTCTGTTTGCAACATTCCTCATAGCCTGATATGTCACAAAAATACCCTACAGTTTTTATATTAATATAAAATTAAAACTCATCATTATAAGCTCTGTTTTAACCAAATGTTACAGATTTCAGCATTAATGTGCCAGAGGAGAACTGGCTCTCCGGGATGAGCCTTGGTTTCTCCCAAGATTTATTTCTCCATCTATACATCACTGGAGAGTAATAATTACAATTGACTATGTGTCAAACTGTCAAACGAAATCATTAATTCATTACCCTGTTTTGGGAGTTTTTAAATTTTTAGTCTAGTTTGTCCATGTCAATCACATATATGAGCAAAATTTACCCCAACCTCTGTCCACCACCATCCTGAGGATCTGACTCCCTCCACACCTTTCTACAACAGATGTTTTCTGACTTTATCGTAACACCATTGTGAGCAATTAGGTATGAATGTGTGAATGTTTTGTATAGGGTAAATAAATGTTTACGGGGAGTATGTGTGTTTGTATTGACAGAAGAGCTGTGTTACTTGTGGTGTTCACACTTCAGACACAAAATGAAAGTGTATGATCTGAGACTTTGGGTTTCCATTTTTTTGTCTTCAGCTAGTTTTCTGATTAAAGACCATGTTTCCCCAACTTGTGTATTCCAGGCTTGTTTATTCCAGCCTGTGGGGTGCATCGTTCAAATGCAAGGGGGCATGCAACTTCTTTGCCCAATGCTCATTGACTTTTTATTCTCAGGCCAATGTTCATTAGCAAGTTTATCTACTACTCATAGGTGATTGGGCTTTCAAGCAAGGCAAGACCCCATACGTCAGTATGTTGACAATGTTGAATGTGACTGACTGAAAGGGAACTGTTTTTTTATTGTTGTCGTAAAAAATTGTAAAGGCCAAATGCAAAGGAATGGTTACCTACACCTTTATTTTATCTTTTTTATTTTTTATTTTTTTAAGTATGATAGGAAGTGTTGCCAGATTTTCTGTTTGAATAAAAGCATCATGCATCTAATGAACATAGCTGGGTGTCCAAGGACTTTTCCAGTTCAATTATTTAGCTATAATCATGCAGAATGCAAGAGCATTAGACAAAGATGACAAGGAAAATTGAGGGATTTCTTGGGCTTGTGTTTTCTGAAGATTATTCTCCTTAACTCTCTGGGTCAGTCTGTTCTTTCTCTCTTTCATCCTGACTAATATTCTCCTGTGCCTTTTGGCTGCCTCTGTCACAGCAATAAACAGAGGATTCAAGCATGAGTGCACATAATTAATAAACTTGAGACAGGCAGAACACAAAAATGGTCTCCCAGGTGCTACCAGAGAGAATCCTGGATACCCCGATGCTGAGTTCTGCATAATCCACAATAGAAATCCAATCAGAACCACCGCAAATAGTCCAGAGCAAAAGCAGAGATTGGCCAGCATGATCGTTCTCCAGGACAAACCTCCACACCAACAATGGAACCAACAACAATGGGACACTTTTTCACAGGAAGCACAGTGATTAAATATTTTGATAAAACATTGATTAAACTGCACTGAATTGACACTTTCCTTTTTAAATGCTGTGCTCAAACACTCGAAGTAGATCCAGGAACTGAGGCTACACTTCTCATCTCCCAGTTTTTACGAAAGGTGGAAAACTGCGCCATTTTTGTAAAACCCTCGCGATGCCTATCAGTGCCGGTGAGTGTAGCAAATCCAAACATTAGCGTAGACATGATAGATGGTTCTCCTAGATCAGTATTTGAGAAGTTATTTTTGTCTTTTAAAAATGTTATTACGAGCGGGATGACCATTGGAGCCAATACTGAGTGTCTCACCTGATAAAAGAAAATTTCCTGTCAGAGGAAATATTGTGATATTAAACTATAAGTTAATATGTAATTTTAAAATGTTATTTTCATAACTCCTAAGACATTGATATAAGTTGTTGTGAAATAAATGTCCCACTTTGGAGTCCTGTCAGAGGATGTTGTGCCCTGCATGCTCTGAGTGAAAACGCGAGAGGCGCGCTGTTATGTAGGCTATTTCCCATACAGTACAACTTTAAAAGAGCAGCATACGTAGTGTTTAATCTACTTTGATTTTCCAGTGTTGTAACTGGATATGTTTTACACAAACCTTTGGGTTTAAGACCAAGTTGTGAATTAATTTAATAGTAATTCAGTTACGTGCCTGGGACGTTCTGTTTGTGTGAAATAGCCTAGTGTAAATGCTGATGGAAATTAAGCAGACATAAGTCGTCCGGTCAGAGACGAAGTACATTTTAACGATTTTAGGCTTGTAGAGGGTTTACAGTCTTCCAGTTTGGTTGAGTAGATTATCGTAAGACAGGTAGTAGAGTGTATATGCGTAGTGTGAGTGGTTCTAAAAAACAGAAATAACAACCATCTCAATTATACAGTAAATAATACATACAAACTCAAAGTAACTAACAGTTTACAATATAACACCCCAATAACGCTATTTAACATCTCTCATACACATTCACTAGCGCCGTACATGGGTGATGCAATACACAATGCGTGTGGAGCACATAGCCGATTATAATTATCCACTAATGATAACAACTTATGCATTCGAATTACGGCTGTTTAAAAAAATAACATACACAGTTACGCACTTGTATGTGAACGCATTCGGCAGGAACAACAGCAGCAGCAGCAGCGTAACACTAGTGAAGACTCTCCGTGCACTGAACTGCGTATAGTTAATGAGGTTAAAGGGATCGTTAAAGGGAAATGCTGAGTCCTCAGCGTAATACCTCTTAAAGTCACAAGGGGACACTAATATCTCTATATACATAGCAGGCCTTTTCTGCAATTTACTGTACTAGTTAGTAACCAAAATAGAACGAATATATTACGTAACTGGACCGTTTTTGCTTGCACATTGGTTACCATTACTTGGGACAACGTAATGGTGACGTTGTAAATTGGTAATTTAATGGTAATGAAATTATGTGCCTGTGACATTGCAGTTCGTTGTCATTTAGTAAGTCTAGCTGCTAGCTGGAATGCGACATGACAATTGCTAAATGATCTCAAAATATTAATCTTTTCTCTAGCAAATGCATCGTTTCACTTCAGAGGACATGTACTAACCCGCTTGAGCCATATGGGTTACTTTTATGATGGATGCTTCGTCAGGCGGGGAGAAACGAACCCAGTCGCAAACAGCGTTAAACTTAAGTCTTTATTTACAAAAATGAACAAAACAACATCCCACGAGGGGGCAAAACGATAACCAAACACAAGCTTAACGGAACCCAAGATATCCCAAAAGACGGAGCAAAAAGCGAAACCAAAAACCGAAAAAACCAGCGAAAGAAAAACACGACTGGACAAAGACACGGCAAACTAGACAAGACTGGCAAACTAGATCACAAAGTTACGAATGACAAAACTGCACATAGCAAAGTCACATTTACCAAGGTACCAAGAAACGCAGACGATACAAGCCGAACCGGCACAAGACAGAAAACACGTATTAAATAGCATTAAATAGCACAAAGACAAACGACTAACCGGTGCGCGAAATTAGCGCAGACTAGACAAGAGAACAAGGGGGTGGGGCCAAGACTCAAGACCGGAGAGCACATGGCGAATGTAAACAAAACAGAGGCCATGTGCTTCCACACGAGACGAAGACCTAGAGCATGCGTTCAGATCCCGACTCCAAGAAACAAGAACAAAGACTAGAAGGAGTCAGGATCCAAACAGCACGCTCTGACACTAAACACAGGGCATGTCAGGATCCTGGCAAGATAATCAAGAAATACTTCGAGCAGGAAGCCAGGACCTTGACATGCTTGTGTGTTTTGAAGCGTCAAAACGCTGAACTCTCATCAATTCAATTTATATAGCACTCTTTTATAATGTTGCATTGTTTTAAAACAGCTTCCCATACAATGAAAATAAAAATACAGGAAACAGGAGAAAATGAAATGTACAACACAGAATACAGAATACATGGTATTATTGCAGACTTTTTATTGTAGATAAAATGATGTATATTAGTAAAACTAATTACGGATACTACAATTGTAATTGGTTTATAAATATAAAGTTGACCATTTGAATAAATGGACCTGCATGCATTATTGCATGCAAAGGCTTATACCTATATCATGGTTTATGAAAGGGTAATGTATCCAGACAGTCTACTAAAACAGTATGTACTTTTGCGAATATGCAACATGTATTGAATTAGTATGATAGATGACAGGTATCATATTAAGCAAAATATGCTGTTCCAACTTACATGGAGATGGCACAATCTGTATTGATTTAAAAACTGTCAGGTCTGATTTAGTGACAATTGTCAGGCAATGGGGAGTGTTACAGACAGAGATTCCGACAGAAGCATGTGTTAATTAGGTAAACTGGAACCTGGGACACACTCAGATTCTACATTTTTTATTACCTGCCTAGTGACAGCAGCACAATGTTATAGCTGCAATTAGTACAGCCTAACAATTGGTTAAGGGATTTAAGTAATAAATCCATAGGACTATGTGGAGGCTAGAGTAAAGAGATGGGTCTTTAATCTAGGCTGAAATTGAGAGAGTATCTGCTTCCCGAAAAAAATAGAAAACTGTTTCAGAGTTTCAGACACTGATTGTGTGTCATTACATGCTTTGTAAATGGTATTACCAATACTAAGACAAGTATGTCTGCCTTGCTCTCTGGGGATTAATAGCCAGTAGTATCAATTGTTTCTTGATGTTCTTCCAGTGTGTGCTCTGCCTTCTGAAAATGGACAAACCAGAACTTTCCCTTGAAACCTCTATGTGCCATTTACGACAGACATTATTTATTCAACTTTTTTATTTGGTTGGTTAGTTTTTGAAAATAATATTTGTTTGGGGATCAAGTTTTAAACACACAATATCTCACATCAATAGAAACAGGAATACCTGTAAGCCAAACAATTGCAATCTGCTCTTTGACTGAACCAATCAGGTCTACGATAGCCTATGCACACCATTAATTGGTGCAGAATTTTAATCAGGCAGAACGGTTATATTAATCACCAAGGACAGTTTACAGTCTTCCAGACCGGTCTCAGATTCACACAATACCAAGTAGCTTAGATGAACTTGATGCTATTGTGGTGGTAGGTGTGGTAAGTCAGGTGAAACAAGACAAATTTATTCAGTCACCTGCAAAAGGCCCACAGATCAAGTTGTCAATAATTTTTTTTATTGTCATTCAACTAGGTGCAGTGCATAGTGGAATGAAACAATGTACCATGATGCCACATCAGAAATACAGCAACGAGCTAAGTATAATCACACTTTTGCACTTTGTACATTAAAAGGCAAATTTGTAAATTTATTAAAGTTTTAAAATTATCAACATGCATATTATACCCAATACAATGTTGGTGGATTTCCATCTAATTGGACTGTTTTAAATTTAAATTGTCATTCATATTATTTCTGAACATTTTTATGTTGCTCTAACCTTTGGATCTCACCCTCACCATGGGACTGACCCCACTTTTCTACAACAGATGTTTCCTTCCATCTGATTAAAGGACATGCCCCACCTTGTTCTTGGAAGAAGATCATCCAAATGTGTATATATCAATACCTCTAAAGGTCCACTTCTGCCTCCTCTATAAGTTAGGACAAAGAATCATACATTAACAAAGAGAGGAGGGTTTCATTCTGTCTGATATTCTTCTGGTTGGGAAGACACGCCAGCGTGTCTACCTAACCAGAGAAACAAATTTTCTTAATGTTTGTGTTAATGATTAAGTTACACAGTCATTCAGTCTGTGTTCACAGTATCAGACAGTTCTTCCTGACTGAGGAACTATGAGCATATGTGTGTTTTTGTGTGTGTATGTGTGTGTGTCCTAGGTATGGGTGTGTATACCTAGTCAGAATGAAGAATATATTTAAAATATGTGTTAATGAATCTAATGTGTGCACTATGCCTTGATTAACATAGAATGACAAACCTAAAAAATTGCTAAATCAGGCATTAGCATTCTGTGTCTTCATCTAGTTTTCTGATTAAAGAACACTCCTTGTCCACTCCTTAATCATTACCTTTAAGGTAAATGTGCATAAGGTTTTGAAAGCCTGTTTTATTTAGAAAATGTTATATCATCAAGAAAAGCAGATAAAAAAACAACAGTGTCACCCTCTGTCTGAGTATAATGACTAAATCTGATGATAACAATGCATGCTACCTTGAAATCAGTAACTTTCTAAGAGCTGAAACCATAATAAAACATTTACAACCCATTCACAGAACTTCAGAACAGCAACATTTCTGCATGCATTACGGATCATGTTGTATGTTAAAGCTATTTTCTTAGTCAATAATTGAGTCAAACTTGTTTGAATTTAACTATATTCTTAAATGTTAAAACTTCTTAAATGAAAATGAAAAACATTCTTAAATGTAATTCACTGCTTACTTATATTTAAGAGGTGACGTGATCCAGCTCACACTGTCAGAAAATAAAAAAAATCTGTTTAAACATAGAAAAACTACAACAGTGTTTTTAAATACATACAGAGTGATAACAGCTGATAACATAATCACACCTCTAGTTGCAGATACAAGTTCTATTCAAACACTCCTGGCCTGCAACAGTATGTGCTCAACTTAATGTGAGAGGTTGTTTGACATCTTTAATAGGTTTAAATAATAAGGTTAACAGTGTTTAAACTTGAGGCTAGTATTGTTGTTTTCTAAAAATATATATTAAAAAAACCTATTACCTACCTATTTTCGAAATAAAACAGACTTTGCAAAACCTTATACACATTTACCTTACAGGCATTGATTAAGAAGTGGTTACTAAACATTTTTATACAATTTTTATACAACAACTTTTTATTATGTCCAAGAACCAGATTCAGGTCGGCCAGAACGGTGCTACCAATAGCAGATGAACTTGGTCCTGGTGAACCCTGGCTAAGACTCCAGGGAGCAAGGCTTTCAGGGCAAATGTCTGCACCAGCCTTGGCCATGTCTGCACCATGGCATCCAACCCTAATGGAGCTGGGTAAGCGAGGCTGACTGGGCAGCCATCGACAACCGCACCCCAGCCAGTGAGGGAAGCGTGCATTGTAAGAATCCTGCAACGGTCTCATGTGCAGCAGGCCCAATGGAATCACATTGGCCACTGCTACCCACAGCACCAAGGATTGACTCCACACATGCAGGAAACAATTGTGTGCCCCCGGTGGTAGTGGAATCCCAAATTACCCCTAGAAAAGTATTTCTCTGGACAAGAGAAAGCATACTCTTCTTGGGGTTGAGTCTCAGCCCTAAGCACCTCATATGAGTTAACACAACATCTCAATGCCATGTAGCTAACTCTTGGGAACTGGCCATGACTAGCCAGTCGTCTATGTAGTTCAAGACTATTAGTCCTGGCTTGTAGGGGAAAATTACTGTGTCCTTGGAAGACCTAAAAGTGAAAGGATAGTCCTCACTTAGTCCTCACTACGGTGCTTTTGGTCAATTCAATTAAAAATTAAACACTCTGTGCAAAACTCATTTCCAATTCATTTATGCGTTCTTGCGCACTAACAAGTGCACTTACGGAAGCACAGGAAGAAATCAATCTGCCTCATCAGAAGCAGGATTCGATCTGTGAGGTGCAGCAGCCCAACTCCTGTCTGCATTTAAAAGAGCCAAGCGGGAACACTGTCCTCAGCAGAAGCGATTCACACTAAAGACTGTCAGCTCTCTTAAGCATGCTCCACTCCAAAACAAAACACACATTGTGTATGTCACCTGCCATAATAAAACACGGACAAGGTGGCACACACTTTCTTTGAACTCATTCTTTATCTTATCTCTGTAATAAATGCTTCCTAGTACTAATATCTTCTATTATCCTTCATGCTTAGACCTGACTAACATGCAGACTTCACAGGCTACTTGAAAACAAGAAGCTGATGATGTATTTTGCAGGCACCTTTTAAAGGCTTCTTTAAAAGGCTTTTCTAAAGTTTTTTTATGTTGCAAATGAAATGCATTCTCACATCAATTAGTACTGTAGCCACCTTTATCACAAGATGCAAAAATACCCATAATATGCTTTGCAACTTCTGGTTCTCAGCTTGATGCCTTTAGTTAGGCATTTCTGAGTTATTTAGACAGCTCTGAAACAGACATTGTAATCTTTTTTAATTTGACTCTTTATATTTGACATAATGTCCATAATGTCAACAACCAACAGCAATATTAGGTCACAGCATGGGCAAGAGTATTTCAGGAAGACAGTAAACAATTTTACTTTGTTCCTCATGCTACAAAGATGCCCAGCGCCTCCACCTGGATTGATAATAAGAAACTCTTACCAACAGTCACATGTTGACATTTTCAAGTTTTTTGTCTGGGGGTATAGAAATGATCAATGGAATGTTTTGGTTTTACAAAAATAGGAGAGTAGTGGAGAGAGTGGAATATTCCCTCATAGCTGGCCCAGGTAGGTCATGTAGCCATGCTGCTGTTGTGTTGTTTAAGGTGGCTATCTATAAACACCTACACTGCGGTGTGGTTACATGTGGTTAAACATATAGAAATTAAATTTAAATATTGTGTATGTGCTGCATGATTAATGTGAAGACGTAGTTATAAATAATTCAGTTCTATTAATTTATATATAAATACATATAAATACATTATAATTGAAATTACATTTCAATTATAATAAAATAATACAATTATAATGAAATCAGCTCTGAGAAAATATGTTTCATGTATTAATGGTGATGTACTATACAATAGTAATAGTAATAAAGTAAAAAACATTTCTGATTATTTAAAAGGTACAGAATACAGTAATGAGTGGCATGACAATACTATTTAAATGGCTTGTACTTGTGGTTGTAACACTCATGTTTGAGAGTTTTTTTAAGCTTTCTGTGGCTCTTGTGAAAGACCTTAACAGCACAATTTTTTCCAGATCATTAACTGTTCAGCTATTCAGCTAACTAGCTGATAACAAATACTAAACAGAAGTGCAAAATCCTACAGGAAGTCGCTAACTGTAATATGGCGCAGAGAAAAAGGTGGATGGGTCGAAAGGGTCAGAGGGCACTCTGAGGGTGATTGAGTGAATTGAAAGAATTGCCTCAACTTCACAAAACGATGTCTAAAGACTTCAATTGGCCACAATGATGAATTTAAGATCGATCTTACAGACCTGATTAGTCTATAACACATGTAAACTTACTGTTACGACCAGAAAGGAGGAGCGGTGCAAACAATTTATTAGGAAAAAATCAGGCAACAGAAATATACCCTAAGGCCAGAGAATCAAAACTCAGCTGTACAGCCACCAGCAAATCTTGGGAAACTTGCTGTCCCAGCATCACTCCTTGCAGGGTAAGTGGTGATCTCAAAGGGTCTTTACCTCACCTGATAAGTCCATTCTGACCAGATCGTAACTGTTACAACCAGAAAGGAGGAGGAGTCAGTTGCAGGTGCAACCATTTATTAGGAAAAATAAGGCAACAAAAACAAACCCATAGGCAAGAAAAATCAAAACCCAGTCCAAAACTAAGAGATCGGGTGAGGAAGAAATATGGAAACTTGGGCCAGAGGCAGTTGGCTCAGAACTCTACCCACCTGGAAAAACTTCAGAGGGTGGCAGGGATAAAGAATAAAAGAATTAGAGGGCCAAAAAGATGTCAGACTTCAGGGAAGGTGAGCTGAGGAAGCCAGTCAAGGAGGGTAAGAACAAGGAAAACAAAAAGCAAAACAAGAACAACTGCAAAATGAAGCAGACGCTACAGAATCCACAAGACTATAGATAACTAACTAAAGGAACACACAGTACTGGAGTGACAGGAACAGTGCAACTACTTGCAGGACTAAACAGCTATATAGCACCAAACAGAAGGCGCAAGGAAAATATAAAGGACAAAAACTAATTAAGGGAACAAGAAACAGGTGAGAACAATTGTGCTGATGAACGAGTGGCAAGATCACTCCAGTGGAAGTATCCCACAATCGCTGTCAGCGTGTGGCTAACATAAACAAATACACATACGGAGGAAGGAAAAGACTGTGCCGACCATAAGAGAAACAAACTTTTACAACACAAACCAGGCTGGATTGGGATCATGACACTTACTGCTGGTCAGATTGATGAAAGCTTTTTTCTCTGTATGCACCTACAAGACTGGTACCATTGTCAGACCATTGTCAGATGTTTTACTTGGCCCATCTTACATATGAGTCTTTTTAAAACATAGATGAATGGCTCTGCATGACATACATAAATATGGTTCATCATGTCTTTTGAAAAAAAATTCTTCCTCTTTTTGTTTCTGTTTTAATAAAATTATACATTTCCACATTTGTGAATACTGGGAAATCTGGAAATCAGTTCATTCTGGCAAATTAGCCATCTTTTGTTACACTGTTTTGCTTTTTTAAGCAAACATTTTGATATTTTCCTTGTTGCTGTGTTTCCATTAACGATATTAGTATTTATAACAGTATTTCTTATGCAATGGACAAGAATTTAATTTCTTCCACAGTGCCATATTTATGAATATGTCAAGGTAACATGTAGGAGGTGGTATTGTTTCGGAAGAATGAGGGGGCGCTTCATGCATTTTGACATTATTGCCCTTTTCAATCATCTTCCTCCTTTCAGTAATCCATCTGTCATCACTGGGTCTAATTTGTAGAGGGAACTCTTTTTTGAACATTGTGTGGAGTAATTTTTAGCTATTCAAACTCATTTGGGAAAGCTTGCTTTGGAGTATAGGATACTCAAAGGATATATCAAAAAAATATATCCTTTGTTTTTTTTTTGAGTATAGGATACTCAAAAAATAATTGCTTTTACTGCCCTCCTAAAAAGTGCAAGTGCTGATCTGCATACTGAAGTCATTGTTACTTGGTTCTCAACAAATAGGATAAGATCTTTAAATTTCTGATTTTAGCTCTTATGAATGGTCTGTACTTCAAAATATCACTATCAAAGATCTCTGTGAGATCTGCTTTTATAGAAGAGAGATGTAATTTTGGCCTTTAAGGATGTTTACCAAGCTGTTCCTTTTTGTCACTCACTTAACGTTTGGTCGATGTAGTGACATTAGGGGTTTAACCTTTGGAGCCCAATCATTCTGCTTCTTATCAGAAAATGCCAGAGATGAGAACTTATGAGAACTGGCCCTAAAATAAAGCACCAATACAAATTGACAAGTGGGATTTGCATGCCAATCTACACCCCAGACATCTGGGTAGGAAAGGAGATGGTGTGCATTCAGATTTGTTCTTCGAAGTGGATCTGTGTATGCTCTTCACCTACTTCATTTTGCTCTGCTCTGCCTGCACATTGCTGGATTCTACAGTGCGGACTAGTGGTCTTCTTTAGATAATAGAAAGTCTAATAAATCGTTTATCATATTTTCACTGCCTTTGGGTGATCCTGGTTATGGCTGTAATCTATGGCTTCATCTAAGGATTATCATTTAGAAATGGAACTAATGTCAGGTTTAAATGGAGCTTGTTTGATCTGTCTCAGGGCTTAATCCCATCCTGTCTAGCCACGATCTAGTCCAGATCATGCAGAGCATGCAGTGCTGTTGAACCTGTAGGCCTTCCATAATGTTCTAAATGCCATTGGCCACATGGATGGAGAGTTAGAAGAACCGTTCTAGGCCAATGGTATTGTCATATGAGGCTATATGCAGCCACAGCCTAGAATCTAATCCCTACTGGTAGGTGGTGAGGAGAGAGCACTCATTCCATTCACCTGAGGCAACAAGAAACATGAGAGTATAATCGTTAACAGACATTTTAGCTTGATGGGGATTGTATAATTGTTCACCGATAGAAGCATCTCCCACTGGCTTGCTAGACTTCTCAAACGTTGCATTTTTAATTTGGTTCAGTTTTATTTACAATGTTGTATTGTTTCAAAGCAACGTTACATATAATGAAAATAAATCACAGAAACATGATCAAACGTACCACACAGAGTTTGGAAAACATTGCAAATTTTTGTTGTTCATTTAAAGAGGCACATGAGTAAAACTAATCAGAGATACTGAGATTGTAATAGGTTTCTGAATATTGAATTGACAACTTATAACTACCACACATTTGGACAATTTATGAATAATAAATAAATAAATGTGCATTAGAAATACCTGTTATTGCATGTGGAGGCTCATACCTTTCTCAGTGGTCTGTGAGGTGGTAATATATTCAGACTGCCTACTAAAACAGTGTGTACTGTAAGTGATGAAGGAAATTGTTTAGGGACTGAGCAATTGGACCATCTTAATGCCAGATGGACTCTGCATTGGAGCACTCACCCTGTCAGCAGGGAGATTAATACAATTTTGCCTTACTCAGTGGGGAAGCATTACAGCTGCATCTCCAGGGTCAACAAACATTGGGAGAGAAATCCATTGAAATCCTCCACTGAGCCAGAGTAGGGTGCTGGATTGGCTATGGGACTGGCATTGACATTAGATGAGGAAGTTGTGAATGTTGTAGTGGAAGTGACTGTGGTGTTTATGGCTTCGTGTCACTGTATTAGGTCTGGTGATCTGTTACAATATGGATATGTACACTCAAACATAGGGTAAATATGGTAAGAGTTTATTGAAGCACATGAACAAGAAACAGGTAAGTAAATCTTCATGCAATGATGTGAATGGTGTGATGGTAGAATACACTGACTGATAATGTCCTTATAGGTGCTGTAGGTTTTGACTGATGGTCAGGTGAACAAGAAGGTGGCACACACCAGACAGGAAATCCATATCAAGTTCAAGATCAAGTGGAAACAATGTTCCTCCAGGATCTGTTTGCTACATAAACGCAGAACTTCAAGACTATATAATTTATACATATAGTGCACAAGTGCAAATGTGCAGACAGCACAAGACAGTACAATGACTTCTGGGGCAGACAATGGACATAGTATGTCCCAGTGCAGCACCGACCAGCACACAGTTCTGTTCCAAAGTGATCCTGGTGAAATAAAAATGTGTTAACATAAATGTAAACATACAACCATGTGCAGTATAAGTATTTGGCAGCAAAAGTATTTAACAGCAGCAAAAAGTATTTAACGTGCAAATTGCAGGGTGGAGGATAAACAGTTGTGTGTGTATGGGTGTGTGTGTTCCTTCAGCTCCAGTTCTATGTATTTTTATGTATGTTTACCAGGCGGCAGGAGAGTAAAGAGTGTGTGAGAGGGGTGTGGGGTCATCCACAATGCTGGTGGCTTTGTGAATGCAGCGTGAGGTATAGATGTCTGTGATGGAGGGAAGAGAGACCCCAATGATTTTCTTAGCTGTTCTCACTATCCACTCTCAAGGGTATTGCGGTCTGAGACGGTGCAATTCTCAAACCAGGCAATGATGCAGCTACACAGGATGCTTGCAAGGTCTCTCTGTAGAACGTAGTGAGGATGTGGAGGTGAGTATTATCCATAGGCAAGTTGTTAAGGGTGCCTTACTCAAGGGCACTTCAGTTGCTACCTGCCAGCTGGAATCGAACCAGCAACTTTCTGATCACAAGCCTGACTCACTTACCAGTAGGCCACAACTGCCCTAAGCACACACACCAAGCACAATGGGCGAGTACCGTGGAGCATAGGACTTCAGGTTAGCAGTCTTTCAACGCAAACAAGACTGGCCAGTGTGTGCTTATATCTGGTGAGTTTATGAGGTGATGAATGCTTGCAGGTGAAGGTGATCACTAGTCAGGTGAGCTGGTGTGTCGTGTTTGGTTCTGAGAAAGGCTTGGCTGAATGGTGGCTGGTGATTGGATGTGGATGGAGCCTGGCAGATCCATGACAAACGCACTCCTCATTTATTTACTGTCTGCCATTTAATATGGATACTGCTTTGTCATGCATGGATTACCTGAAACATTCCCTTGTTGATCTGTGCATTTATCCAAATACAGTCTCTGTCATCATCCTAAAACCTCTAAGGAATTTACCTGTTATCCTTGTTGTGACTGTTTGTGTGTGCTCCATTACTTGTCCTAAACTTGCCATTTACCTGCAAATGAAAAGTTACATTATAAATTATATTTATAGATTATTATATACAGATTTTTCTCTCTAGAATTAGAATGTCCCTTATACTCCTAACATCACCTACTTGATCAGCCTAACATCAGCAAGTAGCAAATCATGGTTTGTGAATAATGTGTCATAATTTAAACCCTATCAGAATTTACTAAGCTTTTCTAAAACAATATTTGATAAGTCCTGTTCCAAGTTTCTGTTTCAATAGGTATAACATATATGAGGGACATAAAACTGCATTTGTCAATTCATATCTTTTGGTTTTAAAATGCAGGAATTTAGAAGATTTTAAAAACAAGAATAATGATGAACAGTGGGGAAATATTAGTTTGAAGACATAAACTGGTCATAAACTATTCAAGCTGGTCATTCAAAATATCTTAAATATCAGATGTTTTCCATTGAAATGCACCACCCAACAGGGACCAGTATAAAGCACATAGAATTACATCAGAGAGAAGCTGAGGGGGAAGTAAGAGAGGAAAAATTCTTTAAGTATGAGCAAATTTTACTGCTCTCCTCCCCCTCCCTCTCTGTCTTATTTTTTCTTTCTCATCCTCTTTTAATCTTCAGTCAATCAGAAGTTTTCCAGAGCAGTGAAGGAGCAGGCAACTGACTGACAGGAGGATAATTGTGGAGCATCAAGCATCAAGAACTTTCTAGGTAAGATCTATTATGACCAGATGCACTGAGCACCAGACCAATGGCGGTCTCACTGATCAAATAATGCTTTTATTTCATATTAATCCTCGGATACATAAATTATTAATTCACAGAGGGGAAGCTGAACAACAGTATAATGATGCCCATTATTTAGTTTTCCAAAATGTATTTTGAGAGAATTACACATCTGGTCCACTGTAATCTGCAATATAAATTAGCAAGTAGTTAATATTCTGGGGGTACTTTATCTGGTGCCTTACCAGTATGATTAACCATGTTGAACTGATTTTGTTATAGAAGAAAAAAAATAAAATGGTGTCATACAGAATTATTTAAAGGTTCAAAGAATGGATTTGGGGGCTATTAAAAGGAGTCATGTTTCTGATTAAAATAAATAACACCTTTATGTTGTACCTCTGATACTTGCATTGTACATAGAGATATTCTGCAATTATGCAATAAAAGCTACAGTTTTGATCTTGTTAGACAATGGCAGATGTGTGACCACTGGCTATAATGTTTTTATTACTACACTGTAAAAAAACTTTAATCAGTTAATAAAATAAAAAGTTTAATCAATTTGGTTGCACAAGTCATTTAACTTACTCTTTGTAATCTTGACTGGTGTGCATTTGAGATAACATAGTTGGAAAATTTCTTTCAGTCAGGATTTAAAATATTAAGTTGAAATTACTTGTATAGCCAAGTTGATTAAACTTTTTAAATTAAATTTAAGGCAGCAAAGTTTTTACAGTGCAGAATGTGCAGCATATTATGCTGTCTGCCTGGACTGTTAATTTAGGTGAGTTTCAGGTGCAAATACTGAAAGTTGTCTCGGAGTTTGAACTGATCATTTATCTGAGGGTGAATTGGAAAGAAAAGAATTGGGGAGTACTGTAAAGAATACCAAATTCTAAATATTCAAAGAATATTCATTTTTGAATATTGAATTTGAATATTTGACTTTTGAATTAAATATTGAATAGGTGATGTTTGAACTGTCTGCACACATGCACTTATGTGGAACCGTGTAATTGTACCTAGTCCCTGTCGTCTATGTAGTCTATGTCTTATCTGGCACCATGGTCCTGGAGGAACATTGTTTCATTCCCCTATGTACTGAACCTGCTTTATATGGTTGAATGACAATAATAAACTTCTGACTGACTGATTTATACAATATACTGCATAAACTTTAGATAACATTAGATGGAGGTAATTCATTTGAAGCTGTTACTCAAATTTGAGTTCAAAGAAATTTGAATATATGAAAATAGCTTAGATCATCTGGTCTTGTAAGACTTTGCTGACAAATATCTGATTTTATATTGGATTCTGTGGCTTCTGATTGCAGAATTTGGTATCTTGGTTAATCTGATTATAGTTTAGGATCTCCTCCGAAACCCTACAAGTCAGATTATTGGGGTCTTTTTCTTAGAAGTAAAATTTGAGAAAAGGAGACAGCTACATTATCACCATGTTTTCAAAAATGTAAATCTGGGTGTTACCTGCATAAAAATAATAATTAAGATCAAATGATCTTAGGAGCTGAGCAAAAGGCTAAAAAGTAAAGGACCCAAAATCAATCCATTCGGAATACCAAACTGAACCAGACAAACCTCTGACCTGCATCCACCCCAAAGAATAAAGTGTCTACGATCTGAGAGTTCAATGCAGTACTAGTAACACCATAAACATGTAAAATAGAATAATTTACAGTGTTAAAAGTGGCACTGAGATCAAGAAAGATCTGAACTGTAAGACAGAAGTCAGAAGTTATCAACAGATTATCAGTGAACTTAACTAATACAGATTTAGTATGGTGGAGTACTGTGGAGTTTACAGAAGCCATAAAGTTGCTCATAAAGTTTTTGTATGTAATGACATGATAGCTGTTAAAGTTGGTCTTTAGAGGTACCAGGGTATAATTCTTGTACCATTCAGAACTCTTAATAAAGAATAAAGACTGTTGTATGTAAAAATCTTAGAAGTTCAATCAGCAGTTACAGAAATACTCAAACCAGCCTGTTTGGCAGCAGCAATCATGCCACCCTCTAAATCACTGATTTTACGCATTTATGCATTTATTTATACACGACTGGCTGCTTAGATAACAGGTGTGTACAGATTTTCATATTAAAAAAGGTGAGTGTATTTATTAGGTGAGTGTATTTGTACGGCAGTGTATTTTGTTGTCCACAAGATGTCGCTATGACAGTTGTTTTAGGGCTGATTTAAGTATCTTTAATATAAACTGTTTGAGCCTTTTGACTTAGCTTAGTGTTGAGGTGCGTAGTGCGCCATCTTTTCTTCAGTTCATGTGATCAACACTATAGGTAAGTCATGTTAACAGTAGTGAAAATTTCAGTTCTTTTTCAATTTCAATATCTTTGTTGTTATCGCTCTAAAGTTTTGGCTATTGAGATATTTTGTGTTCTAAACTGATAATGACCTAAATACAGAGGAACATGGAGAGTTAAAATGTTTTTTCTTTTATCTTTTGAGTATGATTAATACAGAGTTGCTGATGCAAAGCTATGTACAATAATATAAGCAGCGAGAGTTTATTGAATTGAATGTGGATTAAAATGTACTTTACTAGATTACACCTTAAGACAGTTCTTGTGATCAACACTATAGACGCCATGCTGTGGAATAAATGGTCTAGCCATGATCCCGAACCCCTCTGTGTCTCCTGTTCCTGTGTGTTCTACCACCACCTACGAACACACACAACACAACGCAGGGTAGCAGCGGTGGTGCTAGAGGACAGTAAGCACACGGGGAGAGAGGGTGCCATGCTACATCTTTGGTGCCATGACCTGGATCCTGGCACAGCAAGACTGAAGAAGAAGAGAATTCTACAACCAGTGGTTTGAATGCTATACTCTGTATAATGGACAAACTGAAATCCTTGACCATACTGGTGATTTTGGGGATACATTGCCACCACCGCTATATCCTTTACAGTCTGCTGGGAATCTGAACTATTTGCTGTTTCATTTTGAGTGATTTGCTGTTATGATTTGCTATTATTAAAAATTTTATGGTTCATTGATAAGAGGTCTTCTAAAATACCAATAGAGGGTGCAGCAGGTCAGACTGTGCCCTACCATGGTGTCCTGCACATCAACCTAAAAGTGTTGGGGAAAAAGTTCAAGGCTGTACCTATCTTTGTTGTTCCTGAATCTGACTATCACCCTTTAGTCGCCCTGTTGGTGGGAACCAATATCATTTGAACCTTATGGAGCTTATGGCCCACAGTTTCTGCACCAAAACCAAAAGTGGTACACAGCTTTATTGAAGGTGGAGAGCACCCAGCAAAGTGAAATGCATGATGTTGTGGGTCCTGCTGTTTACACTGGTCATACAATGCACATCCCTGGTGGGAAAGAGATGAATTTAAGGTGTAGGATTAAAACTGGCCCTCAAAAGAAGACTTATACAGCGCTGATAGAAGACCATCCCCCCTTGCAACTCCCCCAGGACGTCTTACTGGCCAAAGTGCTGGCGAATGTGAAAAGAGGTTGTGCTCCAGTCAGAGTGATGAATCTTTCCCAGCGAGTCATTATGATCAAGTAACACACAAGTCTGGCCAGTGCAGTTCTGGTGGTCAAGGTGGTAGAGTTCCCTGATAAAAAAACATAATGCAGCTGGGAACAGAGGGGCATGTCTCAGTCTGGACCAAGTAGTGACTAGCTGTGGGTTGACCTAAGGGAAGCAGGGGTGGAAAGTGAGGACCAACGTGCTCTACTTAAAGATCTGCTGGACAAGAATGCAGATGTGTTCTCCCAGCATACCATGGACTATTGTCGCACCGCAACAATACAACATAAGATTTCCCTGGTTGACCCAAGACCCTTCCGACTGCCATACTGCAAAATACACCCCTCCCACTGGCCAGATGTGAGACGGTTATTGATGGAGATGGAGACATTCACTCCAGTTAAAGCTTGTACGTATCCCCTGTGGTTGTTACTAAGAAGGATGGGTCACTAAGATTGTGTATCGACAACCTGAAGCTCAACTCCTGTAGCACCCAAGATGCATTCCCTCTCCCAAGGATAGAGGAGGCTCTAGAGGCTTTAGGACAAGCAAAGTACTTCTCCACTCTTGACCTCACACCTGGATACTGGCAGTTGGAGGTTGCAGAACAAGACAAGCACAAGACAGCATTCAGCACTCCCATGGGGCAGTTTAGGCCAATAGAATGCCTTTTGGGCCTTTCAAAGGCTGATGAACTCCTATTTTGAGGACTTAAATTTCACCCATCTCCTTATTTACCTTGACAACATTATCATTTTCTCTAAGTCCTTTAATGAACATCTAGAGCATATGTACCAAACTCAAGGCCTGCGGGCCACATCCGGTATGGCGTACAATTATATCCAGCCCACAAGATCATTATATATACCTTTTTAATGGCGCGGCAATATGAAGCGCTGATAACACACAAACTACAAATCCCATAATGCAGCACAATAGCTGCCTTACCGAACAATAGGCTACCTGCGATTATTCTCACATCAATTACATCAGATCAATCAAGCATCTGCTGATGTATATAACCCTAATTTAAAATCTAAACCGTAAAAAGCTAGCCCCTAACAATGGCCAAGAGAAAAGTTGATTCTATAAACAGAGCCTTTCAAAACCGGTGGGAGGCTGGGTATATGTTTACTGACATTGTTGGTAAACCCATGTGGATGCAATTAATGAATATATTCTAAACTACGAGACAAAACATCAGGACAAGTTGAAAAACCTGAATGCAGAGCAGAAACTACAGAAGGTAGAGGAGTTAAAGAGGAGTTTGTCATTTTTCACGGCAGACATTTTTCATCACCAAAGTGAAATCACAAAGTGAAGCTGCTGTTAAAGCAAGTTTTATTGTGGCAGGTTGAAAAACCTGAATGCAGAGCAGAAACTACAGAAAGTAGAGGAGTTAAAGAGGAGTCTGTGATTTTTCACAGCAGACGTTTTCACCAAAGTGAAATCACAAAGTGAAGCTGCTGTTAAAGCAAGTTTTATTGTGGCAGAGGAGGCAGTGATAGGAAGACTAGGGGGCTCAATAAGACAGAACACTCCTCACGATGATTGCCCGAGACAAGACTTACAGAGGGGGTCGAATGGGTGATGGTGGCAAGTGGGTGATCCGCCAGGGACCAGCCAGGAAGAGGTTCAGGTAAGGGAATAGAAGGAATTTCAAGTGAAGCTGCGCTTATGGAAGACACAAATGCACCAATGCATCTTGTCTCACTTTCCCTGTTACCAAGTAATGTTGAACCAAGTCAGTGCCACGGTGTTCCCAAATGCACACTTTGATGATAAACTGAGCACACGGCGCTTTGGTCACTTTCAAGCACAGAAAAGTAATTTTGAGCTGCTTCGCAACCCATTTGCAGTCGACGTGGAAACTGCACCTGTACAGATTCCGATGGAGCTGATAGAACTGCAGTGTAATGGGACACTAAAGTCAAAGTATGACACTGTGGGGCCCGCACAGTTCACTCCATTCCTGAAGCAATGCCCCAGCTCTGTCTACATGCGGCTTGAACCTTGTGTATGTTTGGTAGCACATATCTGTGTGAGAAGCTGTTCTCTCTGTTGAAGATCAACAAAACAACACACAGGAATCGTCTCACTGATGAACACCTGCAGTCCATCCTGAGAATCTCCACAACACAGAACCTTACCTCAAACATAAACGAACTTGTTGCCAAGAAAAGATGCCAAGCATCCAGCTCTGACAAAATGGCAAAGAAAACTGAAATTTAAAATAATAACAAATCAAAACATTTACTTAAAAGCACAATTTATATTTATATTTCCAGGTTTTTTTGCAGCATATTTTGAATTTGTATAATTTTGACAGGAGATATTTTATGGAGAGCAAAATATTTTAGGTTATTTTAAGTTTATTTATTTATGTGTCTGTTTCGATTCATATTTATGTTCAAAAAACGTTTAGTTTTAGTCTGTTCAATAAATGTTTATCCTGTTTGGCCTGCCACCTAAATCGCCCCTGTGAGATTGAGTTTGACAATCCCTGATCTAGAGAGACTAGAGAGAGACAGCTGGTTTTCGATAGGCTTCGGGAGCATGGTTTAAAACTGAAACTGTCCAAGTGCCAGCTGGTAAGGAAGGAAGTGCAGTACTTGGGTCACTTGGTGTCTGTGAAGGGCATCAGGACAGACCCAGAGAAGGTCAACAAGGTTAAGGATTGGGAGAGGCCTTCTAATCATATGGAAGTGCTGCGGTTTTTAGATTTCCGCGGGTTACTATAGGAGGTGTGTTAAGGGCTACTCTAACTTGGTTGCCTTGTTATAACTCCTTACCTCCAGTGAACCAGAGGACCCAGAAAAGCCCAGACAAGCTGTTTCTGTGGACTGCTGAATGCAAGGAGGCCTTTTAGTCTTTTAAAGAAAAGCTGATAAGTGGGCTATCCAGACTACAGTCAGTCATTTCTGCTGCAGGCCGATGCCTCAGGAATGGGGCTTGGTGCTGTGCTAGTACAGGTCCAAGATGGGGTGGAAAGGGTTATTGTGTATGCAAGCAGAGGCCTGAACCCACCTGAAACAAGGTATATGGCACACAAGCTTGAGTTCCTCGCTCTCAGGTGGGCCATGACGGATAAGTTCCATGACCATCTCTACGGCAAAAGTTCTCTGTTCTGACAGACAATAACCCTCTGAAATATATAGCGACCTCAGCCAAACTCGATGCCACAGGTTAGCTATGGGTTACTCATCTGTTCATATTTAACTCTGACATCCAGTATTTGAGGGGCCATGTCCTCTCGCGTATATCCAATCAGGAGGTGGAGGAGACCCTGCAGTCCTGCCCGCAGAGGTTGAGGACTGGTGGACTGAGACATGAGGAGGCACAAACCACCCTAGAGCCTGAGGAGGTCTCAGGTGAGGGCACCTGTGGTCAGCCACTGGAGCCCAGTGAGGTGTATGTGGATGTAAGGATGGAGGCATTGCCTGCTATGACCACACATGAGCTTCAAGCTGGCAGAAGGAAGGCAGAGTCATTGGTTCCATCCTCCACTTTAAGAGCAGAAACCACAAACCAAGCCACAGGGAGAGGATGAAAGTGGGCGCCACTGGGGGCCTCCTCTAAAAAGAGTGGAGAAGGTGAGTGGTAAAAAAGGATCCTGTATCGCAGCATCAGTGACTGCCATAAAGGGGTTGTGGAGCAACTAATACTGCCAAAAAATGCAAAACACTGCATGAAACCATCAAAACAGTCCTTCACAATGACTCAGGACATCTGGGATTTGAGAGGACGCTACAGATGATAAGGGAAAGATTTTACTGGCCAAGAATGTTCCAGGAGATCAAGGCCTAGTGCAAACAGTGTGAGAGCTGCTGCCTTAGAAAAAATCCCATAGTCAGTGTCAGGACCCCCTTGTCAGTATCCATCCAGTGCCCCCATGGAGTTGGTCTGTGTGGACTTCTTAACAATGGAAAAGTCCAAGAGGGTATGGAGAATGTGCTCATTGTTATGAGCTATGCAAGTGTACTGGCATCACTAAAACCCACACCACACCCTACCACCCTCAGGGCAACAGGACCATGTTCGAATGATTCAATGAACATAATACCCTAATGAACATGCAGGAAACACTAGAGCCTCACCTGAAGCCCCGGTGGCATGAGTATGTGGATTCCATGACACACGCATATAACTGCTCGCGATATGACTCCACTGTCTATAGCCATATGTTGTGGTCAGAAAGCAACTAAGTTTGCCTGTGTACATGCCAGAGCATGGAGGAGTGGAGAGAGAGGTTCACAGAAACCTTTTGATTCAGTGTATGTTTCTTCCAGTGGAATGAGATGAACAAGTGATTGTAGAAGGGGGCGAGTCCGATGGTGAGATATGTGGGGTAGGCATTGAATTGGAGGGCGAAGAGGGAACAGGGACTGATGGTTCAGAGGAGATTCTGGACAGAGCCCTGATTGGAACAGTTGCTGAAGAGGGGGAGCAAATGAGCACAGAGGAGGCTCAATGCTCACTTGAATCGCAAGTTGTGAAACTGGAGAGTGACCTCCAAAAGACAGAAAGAGGGAGAAAGTTGTGGCTAAAGGAAAAAAAATAAGAGCAGCAGCAGGGCACCAGCAGAGCCATACTGCATGCACCCTGATAACGGTTAGCTACCCTGCACACACTATCTACACACATTGTGTGCTATATATTCATTCAAAACAAATTTATTGTTTTGATCTTCATAGATCACACTACACTTGAGTTTTGGTTAATCAGATGGCTGGGACACCATCAATTAAAGAAGGGGTGGATGTAAGGCAGTGTATTGTTTTCTCCACAAGATGTCACTGTTGTTCTAGGGCAGATTTAAGTATCTGTAGCGCTGTTTGAGCCTCTTGACTTACCGTAGTGTTGATACGTGCGTGGTACGCCATGTTTTCTTCAGTTCATGTGATCAACACTATAGGTAAATCATGTTAACAGTAATGGGAATTTCAATTTAACATATCTTTGTTGTTATCACTCTAAAGTTTTGGCTATCAAGATATTTTGTGTTCTGAATTGCTAACGACCTAAATGCAGAGGAATGTGGAGAGTTAAAATGTTTTTTCTTTCCTTTCTTTTTGGTGTGATTAATAAGAGGTGGCTGATGCAAAGCTATGTACGATAATATAATCAGCAAGAGTTTATTGAATTGAATGTGCATTAAAATGTATTTACTAGATTAAACCTTAAGACAGTTCATGTGATCAACACTATAGACGCTGTGCTGTGGAATAAATGGTCTAGCCACGATCCCAAACCCCTCAGTGTCCATGTCTCCTTTCTACCACCACCCACAAACACACACAACACAGTTCAGAGTAGCAGTGGTGGTGCTAGAGGCCAGTAAGCACACCCTCGGTCCTGGTTCCTCGAAAACCTCACATCTTTTGATAAACTTAAACAAGCCTTTTGCACTGCTCTGATCCTTACACATCCTGATCCTCAGCTCCCTTTTGTAGTTGAGATCGACGCCTCCACTGTCCTGGTGAGAGCGGTGCTGTCCCAATACCATGGAGAGCCTATACTCCTCCATCCCTGTGCTTACTACTCCAAGAAGCTAACCCCAGCTATGACTATGAACTATGACATCGGGAATCGTGAGCTGTTGGCCATTAAATTGGCTTTAGAAGAATGAAGACACTGGCTGGAGGAAGCTCAACACCCCTTTATCATAGTAACCGATCACAAGAACCTGAAATATATCCAAAACGCCAAGAGACTCAACCCACGCCAAGCCCACTGGGTCCTCATTTTCACCAGATTCCAGTTTGGTATCAAATACAGTCTTGGACCCAAGAATGTCAGAGCTGATACCATCCTCAGGCTAATGGCCAGACAGAGCGTAAGATTCAAGAGATTGGGAGATATCTGCAGTCATATTGCTGTGACAACCAGCACAGCTGGAACTGTTTCCTACCCTGGGCCAAGTATACCCAAAATTCCCTAAGACAGTCCACCACAGGTTTAACACCATTCCAATGCATACTTGGTTTGCAACTCCATCCCTTATTTCCCTGGACGGGCGAACCCAGGACTGAGATTACATGAAGAAGCAGAAACAACTGAGACAGACTAAATGTGGCAAAGTCTCCAAGAAACTTGAAGAAACCTGCAAAGCTCCCTAAAAAATGATGTGTAAGTGTACCGCTGATGAAAGCTGTTTTAAAAGCAAAGGATGGTTACACCAAAGATCAATTTAATTTAGTTAATACAAGTTAATTGATAAAATCTATTTCTGACATGATATTTGAAATCATCTTTACAACATTTTTACACACATGCCTAAAACTTTTCATAGTACAGTAGCTTTGCAGGTAGGTTTCTTAAAGCTTCTTAGAGATGTTGCCACAGTTCTTTTGGATTTAGTCTGTCTCAGTTGGTTCTGTTTCTTCATATATTTTCAGACAAACTTGATGATGGTGAGATCAGATTTCTGTTTGGAGCCCTGACTGTTGTCAGATTCCTTGTGCATACAAAAATCTCATTGGATTATAACAAATAATGGCAAATAGAATGTCTGGAAATGTTAACTGACATTTTCACCTGTTATATCTAGCAAAAGATATAAATAATTGGCTTGAAACCATTTTTTGGGTGAAAGTAGATAATAGATGCCCTTTTTACATTTGAGCCCCTGCCCCTGAGAAGTTTTCTGCACATCCTTGTTTGTTAATGTAACAATCTACACCTGTTGCTATTGTGTTGGGACACCTGTGTGAATTTAAAGGGGATCTGATTTCATTCATGTACTAAAAATCACCTTGATAACAGGTGCATAAAATCCATTGTAAAGTATACATCAGATTACAGAAGCAAAATAGGTTGCAAATTCTATTTCATAATGACTAACTGTGTATCTATTTATATGGTGAATGTCCATTATGAAATTATGTAACATAAAACTGACTGAAATGCATATTTGTATAAAATAGGGTGGGTGGACTCTTGAAGAGAAGAGGCAGAGTTTTACATCACCCCAGTCTTTATGAGAAAACTTTTACCATTCATTGATTTTGGGGTGTTCCTACCATCAAGATGGCATTTCTGTTGCCTTTCCTGTGGCTGGTTCTACCAAGCATTGCCCTGAGTCAAGATCTGCAGACAGGAACCAAACATGCCAAACCCCAGCCTATTCAAGTTGTTATTTCAGACACATGTGCACAAGACGGCACCAAAGATAAAGTGATAGACTTGGATCCTGATTCTCCTCTTGTATTGACCCATAAAATCCATCTGGTACCAGGGACAGAGGCAGGCTGCAATCATTGTGAAGTGGACTTTGCAGCCTTGCATGCGCGAATTGAAAGACTGGAAAAGGAAGTGTCTGATCTGAGGGAGAAATGTGGAGGTCCAAATTCATGCTGCACCTCACAGCAAAGCAAAGGTAAATCACTTTGTAAAGCAAAGCAAAGCACAAAGTACTCCAGAAGATTCCAACCTTCTGCAGTCTAAAACAGGTCCTAAAGTATGATAGTGGAATTACTATTGTAATTTGTGACCTATCCTAAAAAAACAGGAAAAACTTTAATTGCTTCAAATCCTTAAAAGCTTGTTATTTTCATGTACTTGTTATTTTATGTACTTTTTATTCTCATGTAGAAGGGATTAAGGGGTTCATAATGTGAAGTTATATGAGAGAAACTAGCATTGTGTTGTAAATTTCATGCCTGGGACCATTATACTACAACCCCAATTTTAGTTGTAGTTGGGATGCTGTGTAAAATGTAAATAAAAACAGAATACAATGATTTTTATTCACACTGGAACATAGACAACATATCAAATGTTGAAAGTGAGATATTTTACTATTTCATGCAAAATATTAGCTCATTTTGAATTTTGAAAAGTTGGGACAGGGGCAACAAAAGTCTGAAAAAGTAATTGGTACTGATGGAGGAGCATTTTGCAACTAATTAGGCTAATTGGCAACAGGCCAGTAACATGACTGGGTATAAAAATAGTATAAAAATCTTAGAGAGGATCGCAGAAGATGGGCAGAGGTTTACCAATCTTCAAAAAACTCTTCAAATTGTGGAACAATTTCAGAATAATGTCTCTCAACGAAAAATTGCAAAGACTTTGAATGTCCCATCAACTACAGTTCATAATATCATTAAAAGATGCAGAGAATCTGAAGAAATATCTGTGCGCAAGGGGCAAAGGTGAAAGTCAATATTGAATGCATGTGAGCTTCCCTCAGGCAGCAATGCATTAAAAACAGGCAGTTTTTGATTTCCAGAGTCTGTCCTGGAAATCACTGCGTGGGCTCAGGAACATTTTCACAAGTCATTGTCTGTGAACACAGTTTGCCATGCCATCCACAAATGAAGGTTAATGCTCTACCATGCTAGGAAGAAGCCATAAGTGAGCACAATCCAGAAACACCGCCGTCTTCTCCGGGCCAAAGCTCATTTAAAATGGACTGAGGTCAAGTGGAAAACTGTTCTGTCATCAAACGAGTCAAAATTTGAAATTCTGTTTGGAAATTGGGGTTGTATTTAGCAGAATACAGTGATTGATCAATAACAATCAATTATTCGTGAAATACATCAACGGTAAAAGAGAAACTACAGATATCAAGAGAATGTATTTTGAATATTTCGGTATCTTGTCATGGCAGATATTCTGTTTTAACAACACTAAATTTTAACAAAATAAAACTGTTCTAAATCCATTTGTTGTTATACACTGTAAAATTGTCCTAATCAATGAAACCATTTTGTGTAATGACAAAAGGCTGTTTTTTTTAATGTTGCAGATTTAAACCCACAATCTCTAATTTTTTTGTTACAAAAAATCTAATTAGTTACTGAGCAAGTACATAACACACATCACATATATATCACATATATTTTTAGAACTTTTAGAAGTTTTATATAGTTTTACTGAGGGTTCAATCAATAGTTTCCTG
Organism: Chromobotia macracanthus; assembly: GCA_036877525.1. NCBI lineage: Eukaryota > Metazoa > Chordata > Actinopteri > Cypriniformes > Botiidae > Chromobotia > Chromobotia macracanthus. The sequence goes on along the minus strand of JAZGTH010000032.1, from coordinate 1,933,395 downwards.
GTGACTGACAAATAAATGGACGAAAAGTTCTGTTGCCACCTAAAACACTGTAACATTAGCAGGGGGTGAAAATGCAGAAATGCTCAACCTTTGACCATTTGAAACTAATGAAAAATGGAACTAATCAATGTAGGTCCATTTTGTATAAATATAGTATAGTGAACCCACACTGCCTAGTTCGGTTACAAGTGTATAAGCTGAAAGTGCTACTTTCATTTTTTAAACTTAGTTAGTTACACTTTATATTAGGTGTTTTTAAATACTGTGTACTTACATAAGAAGAAAAACATGTTGTTTTGGATAGGTTTAGGATTAGGAATGGGGCAAAAGTGTAATTACATGAAGAAACTCTAAATATAAGTAAAACTTAACAACATGTATGCACACAATAGGTACACTGTATTAAGTGTTTCTTGTGTAAGTACATTGTAATTAAAGACACCTAATATAAAATGGGTCTCTGTTTTTGCACATTGTGAATCAGCTGAAGTATGATGTGACATTTTTATAGTAATGGTTACCTCTCTAACAGGTGCAGTGTGTACTACAGTACGTCCAGTGACAGATGAATGTCCAGATGACTGCAACGACCAGGGTCGCTGTGTAGATGGAAAGTGTGTTTGTTTCCCAGGATACAATGGGCCTGACTGCAGCACCGCTAACTGCCCTGGTGACTGCAACAACAGAGGCAGATGCTTGAATGGACAGTGTGTGTGTGACTCAGACTTTACAGGTCCAGATTGCTCCTCCAGTGCATGTTCTGGTAACTGTAATAACAGGGGTCAGTGTGTGGAAGGACAGTGTTTGTGTAATCCTGGCTTTACAGGGCCAGATTGCTTGGTCAAAACATGTGCAGATAACTGCAACAACCATGGACGGTGTGTAAATGGCAAGTGTGTCTGTGAGGGAGGCTTTACAGGGCCAAACTGTTTATTTAGATCTTGTCCTGAAAATTGCAGTAACCAAGGCATATGCCTTGATGGTCGGTGCATGTGTGAGAGTGGTTTTACTGGACCGGGCTGTTCGTCCAAGTCTTGTCCCCGTAACTGCAATAACAAAGGCAGATGTGTTAATGGGAAGTGTGTCTGTGACATGGGGTTCTCTGGTCAGGACTGTTCTGCCAAAACCTGCCTCAACAATTGCAATAACAGAGGACGCTGCATAAAGGGCCACTGTGTGTGTCGTCGTGGTTTTACAGGGTCCAACTGCAGCGAGTGTGAGTCTGGGTTCACAGGAGACAGTTGTGACACTGGTGAGTATATTACTCATTGTTTACTGCAGTAACAAAGAGTACAATGATTGGAGTACCATGTAAATACGAATCATGAAAATGTTGATCATTTATTACCATGCATTACCATCTGACTATCACTGTGCTATAGGACTGTCAAAGCAGTTGTTTGTTAAGATGGCTTACTGTTTTTGTCTAAATGCATACAATACAGTACACAATTGTTTAAAGCAATGAAAGCTTTTACATTTGGAGGTGTTCAAATAGCTTGATCATATATTAGCGTGCTAATTTTACATTTTACTCTAAGTGTTCACTGTGTCTTAATAAACACTATTTTATATAAAAAGAGCAGTAGGTCAGCAGTAATTTGAACTACAGCACACAGTTACTGATTCAAGTAAAAATGGCTTTTAATGGGAGATGAATTTTAATTGGAGAGATGGGTAGTCTGCTTGAATCTCACTTTATTTTCTCTGCAGCACTGGTAAGCATCTCACGCCTCAGCACCAGGGACATTACTGAATCATCTGTCAGTTTGTTCTGGATTCCACCTGCAGTTCAGTATGATACCTACCACATCACCTTTACTAGCATGGTAATAAAACACACATCTGCAGAAACTGTGACACCTGCATTAGTCTGTGACACCTGCATTAGTCTACTTTCCAAAGGAAAGGAAAGTTGAACATAAAGGCTGATCCTGATGTTAAATTACAAAATCGACCTGTTCTGTGTACGACCCGGAAACTGTGTACAACTCATGCGTGCTATTCCAAAGGAAATGATGTGCCTTTATAATTTCTTTTAGAATTTTAGAATCTGGGAGAATGTAATAACTTGCTCCAAGTCCACATCACCCAGTCCACCTTTTGTCCATTACTCTAAATTTCATATATCCTCTTGATCTAAATATATAGGTCTAGTCTGAAACTAAATAAAAATATGGTTATGGCCTTTAACATTGAACCCCTCTATCATTTGTAGAGAAAGATGAAGAAGCAAGGCAGTTAAGGTGCAGTAATGTTTCATATGTGTACTAAAACATTGTTCAAGGTTATTATTGTAATAAGGTTTCAGAAGACACAGTGGGATTCAAGTTTTTTTAATGGGTCAGTGGCAAGACAAATAAACAGGGAAAGATTGGAACCAAAATAGAAGTTCAACCAGTAAACCTAAAACAAAAGGCAAAAGCAGAAACAAGGATAATAATCAAGGGTCAAACAATCCAAAATGAATAATCCAAAACAGTAGAAACACTCAAAATTGGGAAAAACAAATTTAACAGAATAGTTCGGAATAGGCAGAGAAATGATTGAGCTTATAAGGGTGCTCAAAGAAAAAGGCCACATGGGAAGCTCTGGACCTAACAATGTCTGCTGTAACAATAAGCGCTCAGAGAACAAAGTAGAATCCATGCTCAATGGGGTAATGGCAAGATCGGCTATTTACAATATACTTTCAGTTTGGTTTCACTTAATTTCACTGTGAAATTGAAATTTGAAATTGAAATTGAACTATTTTCAAAATATTTTTGTGTACATGTACACATATTTCCTTGTTTTCTTTATCTTGTTTTAATTATTGTTCTTTAACGAAATAGTTAAGCAATCAGTTCAAAACATTGTAACTGTTTTATCACATATAGAAAAATCACATATAGATATTTTTCCAGGCAGGTCCAGTAAGTTGTTCCTCCTCTGAGTCATGATAACTGTTCTTTAATTTAATGTAATCTTTTATGTATTGATTGATCATATTTTCATTTAGCAAGACTTTTCTGTTTTGCCTGTTGTTGTGGCTTATTTCAAGTAAATATAACAACTTGTTTCATTGCCTCATCACCAAAAAGTATATGGGGGCGTTTGGAAATGTTCCAAATGTTATTATGGATCACTGATTAAAAACCCAAATATAAACATGATAAAAACATATAATTCTATAATATAATTCAACTGAATATTCTAGTTTTGTTTAATAAAACAGCATAAACATTGTTTTTGGTTCTTTAGTGGCCCCTCAATTCTCCCCTCAGGCCCCTTCGATGTAAACATTTCCTAAAATAAAACAATGTTCATGTGCTATTTCAACTCAATCTGATGGCCTGTTTCTAGTAGTAAATGTTTTTTAAACAACATATGTGATGAATATGCTGTGGGTGGGTAATGTAGGAGCTATCAATGAGTCTGCAGTAGACTCATCAGATGCTTTGGGAATGAACGGGGATGTTGCTGTAATCGCCAAAATATGTCAACATACTGAAACTCTTATTTTTGCATGCAATGGTATTTAAAGCACTTCAATCTAATCCTCAGCATTCAGTCAGCTTCCTACAAAGCTTACAAGTCCATCACATCTGTCATGTGAAATAGGTTCAGGACATTACACAATAGGTTCATTTTTTATCCCTGCCAGGGTATGTGAACTTATGATCCTAATTTTAGACTGAATTAGTAATTAAATGATTAAATTAATTACATAGTTATTAAAGGAATAAATTATCCCAAAATGAAAATTCTGTCATGTTGTTCCAACCCAATATCACTTTCTTCTTTAGACCTTAAATGGAGATAATTTACTTTCTGAGTGGATGCCATTTAATGACAGAACATTATTTCTCACTGTAACTCTTAATAACATGTTTGTTTTCATCTATTTAACTCCAATTGAAAGTGGTTAAAGAGGCTCTATGACCTTATCACTGCAAAGTGCCTGCACTTTGATTTAACATTAAAGTTTAAACATGTTGAAGACGTGGACATGGACCCAAAAAGTAATGAAATTTATAAAAATAACAGAGGAACACATTAATTATTTTATATTTTTATTTAGACATCAGAATGGTGTCATTGTTTGACATAAAAACAAGTTACAACTGCTACATTGACACGACAGTGGGCAGAAAAGGCACATTTTTCCACACAGAGCATGAATGGATGGGAGAAGGAAAGATGGAAAGAACAGAAAAAAGACAGAGGGCAATAGGCAAGAAGTAAAGAGGAAGAATTTGACAATGATCATGAGATTGCTGTGAGGTAAAGTAGGATTGGGATGAGAAAACAGCAAGAGCTACAGAGAAAGGGAGCAGTATGCTTGAGACTGATGCTTGTTGCTATGGAAGGTGTAAACAGGATCAAAAACATCACAGCAGCCAATGAGATGACATCATAGAGCAGCTGCCATGACACATGCTAAAAAAAGGGAAAATGACAACAATAACAGATACAGAGAAAAACAGATATAGCACAATTGTTTGACTTTTTATACAGTACTATGCAAAAGTCTTAGGCCATCATTTGATTTCAGCAATAATTATTTTTCAGAGTTTCTTTTATTAGAAAACAAGAAAATACAGGAAATTTGTATGCAGTTTTACAAAACCTGCTTTTATGGGCTAAAGTGGCAATTTCAGAAGCCATAATGTTCTGAAAATGGTGGGTTTTTACATTTTGTGTACATTTTTCTATATTATCAGTTTGAATTTTAATAAAAAGGAGACTGAAAAATAAATATGAATGGTCATTAAAATATTGCTAAAACAACAGAGCTAGTGGTAGTCTAAGGCTTTTGCACAGATTTTATACCAAACACATGCTAAACAACAATAAAGTTAGGTTCAGTTGAGCTAATTTATAGTTTCTCTCAGCTGGGCCCAATTAAATATATCATGAGAAACATTTTTTAAAGCTCACTAAACATGGGAGAATGCCAGAACATTCAGAGTTCTCTTTCAGTCAGTCACGTTCGATGTTACATCAGTGGACTGACCTATGGGGTTTCGCTTAAGAGCCCTATCATCTTTGAGTAGTAGAAATACGCCCCAATGAACATTGGTCCGAGAGGAAAGAGCCAATGAGCAAAGGAGTTGCGGGCTGAGTCACGCCTACCTGTAAGTGGCATATAAAGTCGGCTGTAGCTCACGTTCATTTGGATCTTTGCTTTGGAGTCGAGTGTTTGCGTTTTCACATTCACTCTGTGCTTGCACCAGCATTCTGCCATGATTGAGACAGTGCTATTCTCACAGCAGTTCTCACTCTGGCTGTTCAGCAGTTTCTCTGTGCGCTTTGGCTTTTGGTGTTGCTGGGTTTCACAAACGAGCACATTTTCCATTCTAAAACAGCTTCCTGCGGACAATGTACATCTTTTTAAATATGTCTTTCCTTTCATGTGTTTTTGGGTGTGGTCACTTCCTGACCTTGTCCGATGGCCATGAGTGCTGCACCACATGCCGGGGAAAGAAGTATGTTGAGGCAGAGCCTGCAGTCACAGCTCTCTCTCTTTTGAGGAGATTAAGCCCCCTCTGCAGCTACCCATTCTGCGGCATCAGCTAAACGCTTGAATGACTAAGATGGTTAGCACTTTGAGAGCCCTCAAAGTGATGGTGGAGACTCACCCACCATGTCAGTCCCTGTTGACCTCCCAGTCCTCTGCAGCATTCTGATCAGAGCTGCCGGATGATAGCGCAGCTCCCCCTGTGGTGCTCGCTATCACTTTCAGCACTCCAGATGATGATCGGACATCAATCGTTGCATCTTAGAGTGAGCTGCTCTCCTCCAGGCACGTCTGTTACTCCTTTGTATCATTTGCATTGGAATCTGGGTTAGCGCTCCCCAGACGATCCTGTTGGCTTGTGAGGATGATTAGACTCGACTACGTGATTCAGTTCAACAGGCGCCTGCCCAGTTTCAGAGGTGTCCTCTCTACCTCAGTAGTGGACAGCGGCACCTTGGCCCTATTAGTGGAGATTACTGTTCTCTTAGCGAATGACAAAATAGAGCCTGTCCCTCCAGCCAAGATAAAGTCAGGGTATCTGCACAAGCCACCCTTCAAGATGCTCATGCAGAAATGCATTTTCTCGTGTGTTTGTTCAATGATTAGTTTGCAGTGATCGACCTGAAAGACGTGTACTGTCACATTTTGATTCTGCCTCAACACAGGCCATTCCTTCATTTGCATTGGAGGGTCAGGCATTTCAGTACAAGGTCCTCCCCTTTGGGCTGTGCCTGTCTCCCCATGTCTTTGTGGGCAAGTGGGCATTCGCATCCTCAACTACTTTGAGGACTGACTCATTCTGGCCCACTCTGAAGAGCAAGCTCTCTCCAACACAGGACATCTCTTTTCTCAGTATGGAGTTGGGTTCACTATCGTGGCACACTAAGCAGTCTCACTGAAACTTTTTCGTAGGCTCCTGGGGCATATGGCCACGGCTGTTGTCACCCGCTCGGCCTGATACATATGAGATGGGCATGGCACCACAACAGTGTTTTTGTCACACTTTCTCACACGGCACGCCATTGAACCTTCAGCCCTTGGTCAGACATTGCCATTCTACGGGCTAGGGTGCCCTTAGAACAAGTGTCAAGGCATGTTGTGGGTGCTTAAGATCCTTGAAAATGTTTGGTTTTTAGTGCAGTGTTTTCAAGGTTTGAAAAGTGCTTGGATCTTGTTTAAATTGGTTTTAAATGTTTGCTTTCATAATAATTCATAATAATCATAATAATAATTATTATTTTCATAATAATAAGTGACTAATATCCCCCACACCATTACACCACCACCAGCCTGAACCGTTGAGACAAGGCAGGATGGATCCACGCTTTCATGTTCTTTACGCCAAATTCTGACCCTACCATCTGAATGTTGCAACAGAAATCGAGACTCATCAGACCAGGCAACGTTTTTCCAATCTTCTATTCTCCAATTTTGGTGAGCCTGTGCGACTTGTAGCCTCTGTTTCCTGTTCTTAGCTGACAGGAGCGGCACCCAGTGTGGTCTTCTGCTGCTGTAGCCCATTTGCTTCAGGGTTCAAAGTGTTGTGCATTCAGAGATGGTATTCTGCATATCTTGGTTGTAACAAGTGGTTATTTGAGTTACTGTTGCCGTTCTATCTGTTCTATCTCTAACCAGTCTGCCCATTTTCCTCTGACCTCTGACGTCAACAAGGCATTTTTGTCCACACAACTGCCGCTCACTGGATATTTTCTCTTTTTCGGACCATTGAGATGGTTATGCATGAAAATCCCAGTAGATCAGTAGCTTTTGAAATACTCAGACCAGCCCGTCTGGCACCAACAACCATTCCCTGTTCAAAGTCACTTTAATCCCCTTTCTTCCCCATTCTTATGCTTGGTTTGAACTTCAGAAAGTCATCTTCACCACATCTTAGATGCCTAAATGAGTTGCTGCTATGTGATTGGCTGATTAGCAATTTGTGTTACCAAGCAATTGAACAGGTGTACCTAATAAAGTGGCCAGTGAGTGTATATTTATATTAAATATAAATGTTACTTTTAAGTTTTCTGTAGTTGTGAGATTATTTCTATTGAAGAAATCAAATTCTGCAAGATACATTGCAATTCCTTTATAATACATTTGCACAGTGTGTTGTTAATATGTCCTGCACAATTAAGCACGCTGTGTGGATGTAGTGACACTAGGGGTTCAACCTTGGGTGACCGATTGCTTTGCTTTTTATGTAAAACACCAATGAAAATTAAAAATAAGTGCCAATAGGAATTGGTGAGCAGAATTTGCATGCTAATCTCTGCCCCGGATATCCAGAATGCACCTTCAGATTTGTTCTTCTGAGCCAATCTGTGTTTGCTTGCTTGCTTTGCTTTGCTTATTGACTGGATTTACGACGTCTTTCAGCGGTCTCTCTTTAAGTGCAGAGAGTTAAGTGCACAGATAAGTCCTGAAGGCAATTCGGAGGATACAATTGATAAATTCTACTGGGTGAGACTTCACAGGACATCCATTGCCCAGCACGCTTGTCTGGGCCGGTTGAGGTTGAACCCTCGAGCATGTGCCTTATACCCTTTAAAAGGGGAAGGCTGTCTCTAAACAGAGGCTATCCCATTAGATTGTGGATGCCATTCCAATCCCAGGGTGTGCCATGTCCTTTCTGAGTACCTGCACACTCAACTAGAGGAATAAACTCATCTTGGGCACTTGTGAAAGGCACCCCTTTAGCAGACATCTGTAGAGCTACAGGCTGGGACACAGCCATATTTTTGCAAGGTTCTATAAGAATTCAGAATTATCTGTAAACCTGTGTCTTCCTCTAGAAATATCCATTAAGGCCAATAATCTGGGTTGGTTCTCCCTATGGTATTCCACATAACATATAATTTGATGTGGTACTTCTAGTAAGTCCATCTATTTCCACATATAACCTCCTCTTAGGCTTTGGTCTCCGCAGTGTCCTCTCATCTTGAGGAGAAGTACACTATTCCAATGCATTTGACCAGCAGACTTATTCTGCAATGACCTTAAAGATTTTTTTTATTCCATCCCTTCAATACGGTTAGCTTCTCCCCTTATCAGTGCATTGAAGGTTTGGGATTCCATGACAATTTGCTCAGGCACGCAATATTTGCCAGCAGCTGCATTATACAGTCATGTGAAAAAATTAGGACACCCTATGAAAGCCTGTGTATTTTTGTAACATTTTTGCAACATTTTGGATATATGGATATTTAATCTCAATTTTAACAATACAGAGAGATTAAAGTAATATATCTAAGCAATTAAAACTGAAGAGGGGATTTTCTGTAAAATGTAATTCCACAAAATGCAAATTTTAACTGAGGCAAAAGTTAGGACACCCTCACATATATTCCCTCTTAAAATGGCTCAAATCACACACAGGTGTATCACACCAGGTTCACATAATAGTAGATTATTACTCAGCATTTTGAATAAGGGTTGCCCTAGCTAAACCTCAGACATTTAGTTTGGTGTGCTCCTGACTGTTGAAGTGAGAGTGAGCACCATGGTGAGAGCAAAAGAGCTGTCAGAGGCCTTCAGAAAAAAAATGCATCATCCTATGAGTTTGGTAAGGGATTTAAAAAGATCTCAAAAGATTTTGTAATCAGCCATTCCACTGTCTGGAAGATTGTCTACAAGTGGAGGGCTTTCAAAACAACTGCCAACATGCCCAGGTCTGGTCGCCCCAGCAAGTTCACCCCAAGAGCAGACCGCAAGATGCTAAAAGAGGTCTCTAAAAACCCTAAAATGTCATCTCGGGACCCACAGCAGGCTCTGGCTACTGTTGATGTAAAAGTGCATGCCTCTACAATCAGAAAGAGACTGCACAAGTTTAACTTGCATGGGAGGTGTGCAAGGAGGAAACCTTTGCTCTCTGAGAGAAACATCAAGGCCAGACTGACATTTGCCAGAGAGAATGTTGACAAAGACCAGGACTTCTAGAATAATGTTCTTTGGACAGATGAGTCCAAAATTGAATTATTTGGACACCAGATCAACGGACATGTTTGGCGTAAACCAAAGACAGCATTCCAGGAAAAGAACCTCATACCAACTGTAAAGCATGGAGGTGGAAGTGTCATGGTTTAGGGCTGCTTTGCTGCAGCAGGACCTGGTCAGCTCACCATCATAGAATCCACCATGAATTCTACTGTGTATCAGAAGGTGCTTGAAGAACATGAGACCATCTGTTAGAAAATTAAAGCTGAAGTGGAACTAGACCATGCAACATGACAATGACCCAAAACATACTAGTAAATCAACCAAAGACTGGCTGAAAAGGCAAAAATGTGTCCTGGAATGGACGAGTCAAAGTCCAGATCTGAATCCCATTGAGATGCTGTGGGGTGACTTGAAAAGGGCTGTACATACAAGAAATCCCTGAAACATCTCACAGCTGAAAAAATTCTGCATTGAGGAGTGGGGTAAAATGTCCTCAGACGGATGTCAGAGACTGGTAGATGGCTACAAGAAGTGTCTCACTGCAGTTATTTCAGCCAAAGGAGGTAACACTAGCTATTAGGGGCTAGGGTGTCATATCTTTTTCCTCAGTTAAAATAGGCATTTTTGTAGAATTACATTTACAGATCTTGAAAAGACTTTTCTTCAGTTTTAATTGTTTAGTTATATTACTTTAATTTCTCTGTATTGTTAAAATTGTGCCTAATACCCTTTAAAAGGGGATGGCTGTCTCTAAACAGAGGCTATCCCATTAGATTGTGGATGCCATTCCAATCCCAGGGTGTGCCATGTCCTTTCTGAGTAACTGCACACTCAACTAAAGGAATACCCTCATCTTGGGCACTTGTGAAAGGCACCCCTTTAGCAGACATTTGTAGAGCTACAGGCTGGGACACAGCCATATTTTTGCAAGGTTCTATAAGAATTCAGAATTATTTGTAAACCTGTGTCTTCCTCTAGAAATATCCATTAAGGCCAATAATCTGGGTTGGTTCTCCCTATGGTATTCCCCACTTGTAGGCATAATTTGATGTGGTACTTCTAGTAAGTCCATCTATTTCCACATATAACCTCCTCTTAGGCTTTGGTCTCCGCAGTGTCCTCTCATCTTGAGGAGAAGTACACTATTCCAATGCATTTGACCAGCAGACTTATTCTGCAATGACCTTAAAGATTTTTTTTATTCCATCCCTTCAGTACGGTTAGCTTCTCCCCTCATCAGTGCATTGAAGGTTTGGGATTCCATGACAATTTGCTCAGGCACACAATATTTGCCAGCAGCTGCATTATACAGTCATGTGAAAAAATTAGGACACCCTATGAAAGCCTGTGTATTTTTGTAACATTTTTGCAACATTGAGACTAAATAACCATATATTAAAAAATGTTACAAAATACACATGCTTTCACAGGGTGTCCTAGGTTTTTCACGACTGTAGAGCAGTTCAGCTGTTGTGACCTTAGTATAGGGCAATAATATTGTCACTACATTGACACAACGTCAAATAAGTGACAGAAAGGGAACATCTCGGTTCTGTTTGTGACCTCCGTGCCTTCATGGGATGTCCCTCTGGGCTCCTCAGCACAAACCTGAATGAGGGGTGTATGCCATCTCCCTTTAAAACTCCAGGGCAGAGATTGGCATGTGTGACTGGTCTTCATTTAGCTCTGCGTTGTGTGTATGGATGGACGGAATCAAACAACAGGAATTATTCAGGCCACCTTTTATTCTGCATGGATAAAAGAACAAATTAAAACAAGCTTGAATCTGTGGCCTTTCACATTTGCTATTTGCAACCTCTCCTCAATCGCGTTTGCCGCGAACTGAGAGCATTTTACCAGTCAAATAGTGTTCATAGTGTTCAAAACATATTTCATTAAAAAAAGAATAAAACATTATATGTAAATTCAAAATAATATTAACAGAAGCATGGATGAGAACATACCTGCATGGATAAAAGAACAAATCAAAACAAGCTTTAATCTGTGGCCTTCTTTCATATTTGCTATTTGCAACCTATCAGTGATCAGGGATTATTTTAACCACAAAGCTTGCACACGCATGCTTATGAACTCATAGACTCTCTCCAAACATACATCATATTCACACAAACTTCATACATGTTTAGATAAGAACAAAAGAGTTTTTAAGAACAAAATTACATGCATTATTACAATAAACAAACTCATATGAAACTTTAGAGCTTCAGTGCAACTCACCTCTCCTCAGTCGCGAGAGAGAGCAGCCGGAAAACAACACTTAAAGGAACCACGTACTATATTTAACAATACACCAGCTACTGAAAATAAACATGAAAACATGAAATCTCAAATATAAGAAATTAAAATTAAGAGTAATTGAGAATATAAAATTAAATAAAAAAACCCTGATAATTATAAGGGGGGAAATTTTGAGTAAAATTAATAATATAGTACCCGTTACGCATGCAAATTCCACTCCAGTTCCTATTGGGACTTATTTAAGGCCAATTGACATTGCTGTTTTATATAAAAGCAGATCGATCAGTCTCCCAAGGTTGAACCTCTAGTGTCACTAACCCAGTGATTTGAAAGGGAGTGAACTATCACCACACCTCGAAAATCGAAAAACCTATCGAAAAACACCTGTCTTATTTCGCAATATTAAAATTTATATGAGGTGCAAGTAAACTAAAGATTGATCACTACAGGGTCCTGATGTTCAAATAAATCTCTGTTCCATCCCTGCAGAAAGAAACTGATCAGAAAATAAGTTCTAAGATCAATGGCAGACTGACCACTTACACTCAGATGGGACTAGCTGCTGGACAAGAGTACATGGTCAGAATCATTGGAGAGAAAGGAGGCATGATGGGAGCAGAGAGCACAGCGCAGTTTGCCACCTGTGAGTTCAAAACATAACTGTGGGTACTATGGACTGTTCTGTGGGGTTTTAGGATGTTTTAATAAATTCATTCAATTCTCTTTTAGTAATATCTGGCCCCAAAGACTTGCAGGTTGTGAAGACAACCACTACATCAGTCAGTGTCCAATGGGACAAAGCACACGGAGAGATTGACAGGTATGTCCTCTCCATTACATCCAATCAGACAGATGGATCAGGCAAACTTCCAGAGGTCAGCCTGCCCCCAGAAAGGGACTCAGCCGAAATTGATGGCTTGGAACCAGGTTTCTTGTATGACATTTCATTAGTGGCAGAAAGAGATGGCACCCAGAGCCTTCCAGCAACTGTACAGGCAACTCCTGGTAAGTTCTCTGTCCTACTGTACAATTAATGTATAAGTTCTTATTTAACTGCTCTTCAAGAACATTGTAATTGTTTGTAACAACATTATAACAACTCCCAAGTTTATGTAGAAAATGGCCCATGTAACTAATTATTATGGTTTATTTAATAGGGTGTACTGTGACACTAGAATATGTGAAAGAGACTAAATCACCTTCAGACTTGTGACAGTGCTGTAGCAAATTAACTTTAAAATCAGTGAAAAACAGTTGTGCACTGTTAAAATCTCTGCTGCAATATACACTTTACAATACTTACGCAACCCTGAGACAGTATTAGTCTTTAGGAGAGTAGCCATTAGCAATTATGTCATTACATCTTAGGTCTATATTTCAAAGATCTAAGCGACAGTGGCGAGCCAGAGGAATGTGCAGAGTGGCACTGGGCAGCCCTGACGTCTGATTGGCCACCCAACAACTGTATTCACTACTGGCAGTTTAAAGCCGATTAAAATCTAATTTCACCTCTCCCTAAAAGAAATGTGAACATTTTGATGTATGACGGTGGCACAGTTTTCAAATTTCAATTTGCAGTTATCAAATTGAGGATGAGAAAGAGAGAATACACTGGTTGTAAGTACAGTATAAAACATATTTACAATCATATTTTAAGTTAATTTTAAGGTTTAGCTTTGGGTTAAATTTACTCAACTCTAATAAAAGTTGAGTAAATCTAATGCCTGCGTTTCACCTTTCAGAGAAATGGATAAAGCTTGATGGCTTTTCTTTTGTCTATAGCTTACACTATACACACAACAAAGAGCATGTAAAGTGGATAAACAAACTGATAGTAAAATAAACTTCTTGAAGATGTTTTGCTTCAAAATAAAGTAATGCAAACGTGCAATTATTGTGTTGGGGGTACATAAACAACAGCAGGTGAGCCATGCTGAAAACAATGCTGGTGTGAAAGCACAATGAATATAGTGTGAAACAATGCTTACTCTGTTGCTATGGATAAAACTAAGTGAATGAATGAATGTAAATGTAATGTAAGTGTAAAATAATGTTAGACATTTGGCTCCGATAACAGATAAGAAATTAAAAACAATGTGTGCACATCTAATGGGCATCAAATATGTATATATAATCACTAAACAGGACTTTACAAGGAATGACTGATAACATGAAGGTAAAATATATATAGGGTAATAGGGTAAATAATTGGTAAATGAGATACAGCTGAAAGAAATCAGACAGAGAGTTATGGGAAATGTAGGCCTTGAAGAGCAACAATGGTTTGGAGAGTGCCCTCTTGTGGATATCCAGGGCACTCCAGCTGGTGATCGTGACAATAATGTTTTCAAAGTATAAATCCAATATGCTTCAATATGCTTCTCATTTTAAAAGCAAACTTTTAAACATCCCCTTGTCAAGGTAAGTAAACCTTAATCCAATACTAATTCAATACTAATATGTTGCAGTGTGGAAACTGTGAGTGAGTATTTAAATTTGAAAAGTGTTGTGCTACTGGACTTCGATGTTCACAGTGTTATATATTTTGTTCAGTTGTGTACTTACATTATCACAAATGCACCAACCCTTGTCACGTGTCGCCTGTCAATGATTTAATCCACATTATCCCAGGTTTTCACTTGTACTGCCATAGAAACCATAACAACACAGCGACACTCAAGATGTGCAAGTAGTAGTTGTAGTGTCTAACATGGCGCTGTTGTTTTTTCGCATACTCATCATGGACCACAATTATTCATTATCATTTGTAGCTGTTTTCTTGCCAAACATAACAAACATTAAACTTAACATAAATTTAAAGTAAGGGTGAATTAATATGACCCAAGAATAGTCTGGACAAGAGAACAAATTAAACATGGATCAGTATTGGTTATTATGTGTTAGCATTAAATGTTTAGCATTAAACATTTTGTTACAAATTCATTATAATGAAATTAAATCATGTGATCAAATGTAACAGTTATAAAACTTTATAACTGGATTGGGGACATATGTAAACAGTGCAAAGTGTTGACGCAATCCACGCAAATCTACATATTTATGTAATTGGTGTAGTCAATTACATTGATGCGTTGTTGCACCTCTACTTGTAATTAGTGAACTTGTTGCTGAAATTGGCATGCTATTGTAAAGGATTTTTACACGTGGTGAGGCAAAGAGTTTAGCATAGGTTTTTTTCCAAAATTTGTAGTTCCATTTCTTCTAAAGCTTAACTTCTTTCAGAAAATGTGAACTTCTGCAGTGTTCTACAGGACTAAAGGTTGACTAGAACATATGGTTGCAAATAAGGAACAAACATAAAGGGACAATCCCAGTTGCATTATTGTTTGTATAACTGACCTAACCTGTGCATTAACACTACCTTTTTATTAACAGGGTTATCTTCTCTAGTTAAGGCATCAGGAGAGATTTTTTATCATAAAATTTTAAACTTCATTAATGCCTTTAGACAACACCTTAAAGCATGCAGCCAGGATGACTATGACCATGCAGGTAGATGTGGACACTGGCAACAACAAAGAAAAGACACCAGAGATAACAAAAACAACAACAGCCTTCCAGAGGAAGCAAGGACTACGCCAAAAGGTTCAGTCAACAAAAGGAAGGGCTGAAGATTCAGAAAGAACAGGAAATTTCTCCAAACTCAAAACAGGCATTCCATTTAGACCTGTGCAAAAAAGACCACTGCCCTTAGGAAAAGACAGGGCATTACCCAAAGCCGGTACACGCCCGGACTCCTTAAAAACACCTTATAGTGCAGAACAAAAAGATTATAATTCTACCAGAATTGGGCTGGGGGAGAGACGACTGGTTGTGCCTTCTTCAAACAAGTCAGTAATATGGTATCCAGTGAGATTAAGGACACCTGATGTAGACTCAACCCATCCTGTTTCTGCTGGTAAACCAATAACACCAATATTAAAAGAGACACACTCTGATGAGAGAACGCTTTTTCGAAGGACACCTGCTAAGATCATGAGAAATGTCACTCCAAGCCCCACCTCTCAGAAAAGCATAGCCACTTCATCCACCACACCATTGACTTTTAATGTCACCGAAACTGAGGAGCCAACAGTCACAACAGAGAAAAACCTTACAGCCTATCTAAATGGGACAAAATGTGTTAGAAAGGTCTTGGTTGGTTACAGGAACATACACAGAAACACAACATTAGAAGGAAATTCATTGTTTAAAAACCTGACCGTTATAGTTGGACACGTAAATGGAAATGATCACTTACACAAACTTCTTACAAGCAGGCATATAGTGGAAGATAGGGGGGATACAGGGCCGGATAAGTCTCAAAGTACAGCTAAGACTTCTGAGGCCAGAAGAGGTGTGAAAGATAAAGCAGGAGAGAAAGACATTAAAGCTCATGAAGGAGAAGAGGAAATGAATGCAGGTATAATAAATGTTATCTCCTCTTCAACGAAACAACCTAAGACAACAATTTACCCCATCCTCACAACCACATTTTCTCCTCCACACCTTCCTACACCCCCATATTTAACACAACCTGAAAGAGTGAACCAATATACAGTAAGGGATCAGTCAACAGCAGATCCCAGGAAAACGATTAAGCCAATATCCATTCCCAGACAACCAACTACATCAACACCCCCAGGATCAGCTTCTTTAGCATTAGACAGTAGACCACTTTTTAAATCAACTTCATCTGTGCAAACATGGAAAGACAAGCATCCATCATGGTCTAGTTCTGTTGTGTCACGTTTTTCAACAGACGCCCTTTTAAAGAAGGAACATTCAAAAAAAGAATCCCAGGCTTCAACTCCTGAACATGTTCAGAACTCAACCACTGAGAGTTCTCCATTAATCATCAAAATTCACTTAAAAAAAGGCACTGAAAAGTCAAATGAAGGGTCTAAAAGATTTGATCAGATTCCATTCCGTCGCACGGCATTAAGGGGTTCCCTGTCTCGTCATCCATATGTCAGTACATTTCAGAACCACTCAAGGCAAATTTTAGAGCCCCTCAAGTACCCCCCCCGAGGTCGACCTCGAACTTTTCCATTAAATTCCATAATAAGAAACAACAGAACCATCAGCCAAATCAGTTCTAGTGAACAAGTAAAACCATCCATTACCACTACAAAACAAAATAGCACTAGGAGCAGGAGACCCAACATAATACTTAACAGGAGCAATGGAACAGCTAATATACTTTCCACCAAAAGACTGTCCCAAATTAAACAAATTCGCATCACTCAAAGTGGTGCAAACATCAGTCAGAATGGTAAAGAAAACTCTGATATTTCTTTATCTACAAACCATCTTACAGAAAATGTTAATAAGACCCAGAAATATACATTGAATGAAATGGATGGCTCCATTGAGCATGTGGCAGTCAATAATGTAACATCAAGGGGGTTTGTACTAATATGGGAAGCACCGAAAGGAAAGTTTAAACACTTCATAATCACTCACGCTGAGCTTGAAGAAAAAAACAAAGAAGAGAAAGATGAGATGGACAAGGACAGAAAGAGTAAAGAAATAAATAAGGAAGTTGAAAAAGACAAAAGAAGCAATGAGGGTGAAAGTCATAGAGAAGTACTTGACACGACAGCAGCAAAGGAGGGTAGTTTAAGAAAGGGAGAAAGTGCAGCTAACAAAGTCATGCCTGATGTGACGAGCACAAACAGGAAAGGAGAAAACATTCCGTTTACCACGGTTCTCCCTGGATCAACCCGTTCACACCAAATGGTAAATCTCAACCCACAGACCAGATACACTGTGTCCATATTTGGAAAGGGACCTGCATTTCGCTCCAAAACTCACAACATCACCGTACATACAGGTACTCAAAACCAAAAAAATCACTACTTTCCCTTTAATCTTCCTGCATCATACCCAACTGGTAGTTAGTAGATACACAATGACTTTCTGTGGAAGTACTTTTGGATATCTTCAGTCTTTCAATGCTGTTGCTTTCCTTGTTGTCCAGTGTATAACCCCTGACTAGCAAAGGTTTTTAATCAAAGTCTTCAAATCTTTGATTAAAATGCAGTGTGCAATGTGTAAATATTAATAAAACACCTTTGTTCTCAGTGCTAACCTTTGTGTACAATTGATGTTTTGCAGACAGTGTATGGGCTACATACTGAGCAGCACATTAAAAAACTAACATGCTTAATAATAAGAAAACAGTAAATAGACACTTATAAATAAATAATAACTAATCAATAGGTTTTCAGTTATTTATTTATTTATATCTGTATGATATTATGCTTTTTACAACTGAAATAATTGCATTAGCGTTGGTGTTTTCCTTTTTTTAACCATACATGCCAGTATGTCAGTCCACAGTTGTCTTGCAAATGTGTGTCATGAATATAAAAAACACCTCAGAAAAAAGACATCTTAACATTTTGTCTATTCATGTGGTAATAAGTACTATTTTTCTAATTATGACAGCCAAAATACACATTTTAAATATTTAGAAATCACATTTACAGTAAATGCAATGCAGAAAATACAGGAAATCACATTTACAGTAATGCACTGCATTGTTTTGACAGTATACCGTAACCACGACTATGTGTTATTATATATGTTGGCATAAGACATGGTGTGATAGAATTGCTTTTTTTACAATTTGTGCAAAGGTACATTCAGTCTTTCAAAAGGTAACAGAAGATACTTTGTAGATATTGCAAGCATAACCAGAATTAACTGTCTATAACAACTCTTCAACTACCTTCCTTTTGATGAAAGATTATTAAAATGCAAATATGAGGCAGACCAAACAATTTTCACCACATTCTTTTAACTTTATAATATAACAAATCTTATAACATTATTTTGTTCCTGTTAGTTACATGTTTTTGAGCGGTGTGACACTCCACACAAAATTCTGCTCTATGTGTTTATGCTCATGGAACAAGTGAACACTGCTCATGTACCACCCACCAGTAAAACAAAGAATGATCAAATCCCACTCTAACACTAAATGCCTTTGTGTTATACTTGTTACGCCCTAATTACAATAATAAAATTAAAAATATTATTAGAGGTAATTAAATGTATAAAAGATGTCTGAATCTTGATAAAGTCAATAACTAAAAAAGAATACTCCATACCTTTCAATTTTTACTTTCTTAATGTCCTTCATGTGTAAGGGTTCCAACTTAATTAAAACAATATTTGAACTCCATATTTCCTTAAACATAAACATACAGTTTATTTTGCAGATCAAGCACATCACAGATGCTGTTCTGTTCTGAGTCAGCAGAACCCTGAGCGGAGAGTAATCTTCGTACTTAATTCTTGATTTTGATTCATCTGGCAACTAAAATGCCAACACTAATTAGAAATTGTTTCTCTTTTTTTCAACATAAAGTTAATTTTACCTTAGTGTTATGGAGGGCCAGATAAAGATGACTGGCTGGGAGCATGGTTTGCCACTAAACAGGCATTGCTGTATCTGTATGAGCTTCACATTTCTGCTTTTCAGCTCTGAGGAACGCTTTCCTGCTAGGCTTTTAATTGAAGTGCATTACTGTACATGTGTTTTTTATTTGCTTTACCGAAAAGAAATCAACAACATGCCTCTAGATGTTGTCAATAGAATTTAAGTTGAATTCAACCCAGAATATTCCTTCATTTACTATCTAGAGGATACTAATGGGCAACAAAAACAGTGCAGTTTTGGTATAAAATGAAGATATTCATGAGACAGTCCTGCTCATCACTGTTTATTGTTGCTTTAATCTTCTTTCACCCAGGGTATGATTACAGTCAGCCACCATCATGGCTTACCTCATCACCCACACCGAATCCAGGGTAAGACCATGGTCGGCCCCCAGTTCTTGCACCAACAACTACTAGATTTTAAACAAACCTCTTTTTGTTTATTTGGTTTCCTGTTGGTTAAATCTGTTTGAGCATAACCTGATAAATATACACATACACACCCTTCCTATTGGCCAACAAAACACAAAGTGTGCTCTTTTAAATGTGTTTTACACTGATATGACTTAACCCACACAATTTCCTCCTTAGTGTCTTCACTTGCTCATTCATTTCCTCTCTGCATTTCTCTTCCTTTTTCCAGGATCAAACAAGTAGCATCAGCATCAGAATTTCATGTTGTGAATGTGATTTCTCGCTCCTGTGCAGGACTACATGTCAGTCATTAACTGTGACATTTCTGTGGGTGTTTGTATAGGTTGTGGCCTATATACTGTATATATGTTTTGATTGCACATATATACTTGTACATGTGTTTTCACTGACAACCAATGGGCAATTTTTTGAGACATGTATGCAAAAGAGTTGTCACAGAGATTAACTGTAAAAGCAAGTACTGCCTACTAAAGTTTTATGTTTGTCAGTTTTTCATCCTTATATGCTGACTCTGACTTACTCTGAGATTTGGTTCTTGTTTTTCACTATCAGCCCATCTTAGGGCAAGAAACATGAAAGTTTCACACATGTGAACAGACAACACTTGAGAAAGTAGACATTTTGCCATGCAAGCTGGATTTCACAAATTTATATAAAAAGCTGGAAATAAATAAAAATGTGTGATATCAATCCTTTTCTTTGAAATGTTTAGCTTTCCCTTCCTGTCTATTTCTGTTTACCTCATTGTTTGTCACTGTATTCATTTTCTATACTCACACATTCAGGTCCGGAACCACCATCCAATCTTGCATTTAGTAATGTGACAGAAAGCTCTTTTACTGTGTCCTGGGCCAAGCCGAAGAGCAAAGTGTCTGGATTTAAAATCACCTACACTCATGCCCAAGAGGGTAATTGCATTCACAGTAAAAGGCATTCACAAATTAGAAAAAAGGTCATCATGATTTCAAATTATTATGAAATATACTGATGTGTTTCTTGTTCTTGTGATGTCATGGCAGGTGAGCCAATCTCTGTTAGTGTAGACTCAGAAACAGTTCACTTGGCTCTCTCAGCGATGTCACCTAGCTCCATCTACAAGGTCAGTGTGATGTCACTGCTTGGACAAGACGAGAGTGACTCAATCAAGGCCACTGTAACCACTTGTAAGTTTGCTATCATAATTTCATTTAATATAGTAAATAGTGGTTAAAGATCTAGGCTGTTTAAAGGGGTAGTTCAAAATCCCAAAATAAAATGTTTTCCATCATTTACTCACCCTGATGTCATTCCAAACCTGTATCACTTTTTCTATGGAGTGCAAAAAAATATATTTTTAAGTGAAGTGACATATTTGTCAGATATGGAAACTCATACCTGAAATGTGACCTCTGCATTTAACCCATCAATGGTGAGGAGTAAACACACACTGCAAGCTGTGAACGCACACACACCCAGAGCAGTGGGCAGCACACTACTGTGTCCGGGGAGCAATTAATGAGCAATGTAATTCTGATTACAAGCCTGACTCACTTACCAGTAGGACACAACTGCCCCCTATTTTGAGAAATCTTGATGTTTTTTGTTCATACAATGAAAATCATTGGGTTACCGACAAACTTAAAAATATTTTCTTTTGTGTTTCTCAGAAGCAAAATAGACTTACAAATTTGGAATGACATGAGGGTGAGTAAAAGGCACAATATGTACGATTTTTTGTATTAAAGTATCCAAAATCAATTGCACAGTGTGATATATCCCCCATTTATGTACTTACATTATCACAGATGTTTCCAAGTATTTGTAAATCTAGAGAAATTTGCTATTTTAAACAGTGGGCCATCCTTTGTCACTTGTTTCCTGTTAATGACGTAATATCCACATTATCCCAGGTTTCCACTAGAATTGCCACAGAAACCATAGCAACGCACTTGGTAAAATGCATAAGCAGGGTTTTAAGCACCCTCTACTCTGTTGTTTCATTCACTCACTGTGGACCACGATTATTTATTACCTTTAAGAGCAAGTTATGTGTGGGTAATGCTAATGTAACTATATAGTTAATATTGCATTTGGTTTATATTTCGGTAATTAATGCTGCTCAACAAGTCTGGTGAACAAGTCAATGGCAGTGTAATTAAATGCAGTATGTGTTACACATAAATAGTAAGCTTTCTTATAAATATTGAGGGGTAATTTAAAATGTACTTTTATTACATTTAGTACATTTTTACAACACATAGAACTGCACAGCACTAACCAACCAATTCAGTGACATATAAAGTCACATATCAGTAATAGTTTAGCATTAATCTTTACATTCCTTGCAGCTAATTAAATTAGAATGACAACAAAAATAATGTGATTAAACATACAGGCAATAAAAAATGTATTCATTACCTTAACCATAAACATGATTCGTGATTTCCCTGTGATCCGTGATTGATTTCTGTCCTCCATGTGTGGTGAAGATGACATCTCCCATTGTTCTACACTCCTTCACAGCAATATCAAGCTTTGCTTTTATTATTGTTTTTAAAATACGACCTCTAACGGCAAAAATTACATATTATGCCCTAAATGATGGAAAATTTCTCATTTTTGGTTGAACTGTCCCTTTAACTGAAAGTTGTAGGTTTTTTATGGTCTGTCATCAACAGTATCTCATC
The DNA here is from genome assembly GCA_036877525.1 of Chromobotia macracanthus. Taxonomy (NCBI): domain Eukaryota; kingdom Metazoa; phylum Chordata; class Actinopteri; order Cypriniformes; family Botiidae; genus Chromobotia; species Chromobotia macracanthus. The sequence goes on along the minus strand of JAZGTH010000032.1, from coordinate 1,911,144 downwards.
TTAAAAAGTACTCAACTTAAAAACAATTTTATAGAGAATTTTATTATACAGTTGAAACATACTGAATGCAAAACTGGAATCACAAAATTTAATAACTGCCTTAATCGCTGTTGCTAAATTTATCAAACATGCATCCCCTCAGTGCCTGACCCACCATCAGACCTAAGGGCCATGAACATAACAGACAGCAAAGCCCTGTTGCTGTGGAGATCTGCTTTGCCAACCATTGACCATTATATAATTATGTATAGTCCTGAGAATGGTAAGCAGTATCTCATCGGTGTGATTATGTCTAAATTAAGTTTAAATGCCCAAATTAAATTTAAATCTCCTAACAATAAATGTCATACTTTTTACACATATCACATTTTACACAAAACAAAACATTAATATGACATGAAACCTTTATATGAACAAAAAGATGAAAATAAATTTTACATTAAATGTAATTTAAAAATAAATAGTAATTGTTAATAAAAATAAATAAAAGTAATTGTTAAATAAGCATATATACATGGACTTAAAACAGAGAGTTTTACAGAGGGTCTGCTTAGAAGTGTATTTAAGAGTGTATTTTAAATTGGATGGTAAAAATGTTTTCTCATCTCTCCTCTTTTCTCATAAGCAAATAAGTCTGGAATAACCATCAAAGTGTCTGGCAATGCAGCAGAACAGCAGCTGCAGCCACTGCAAGCTTCCACTGAGTACAGAGTGACCATCCAAAGCCAGCTGGGAGACCTGAGCAGCCCAGAAACCACTACAGTTTTCACAACGTCAAGTGGTTAGTCATGGTTTTTGCCATGACTAGCAGTTAGTGTCAAAGTGTTTCTGAGTGGGTGTATGGGGTCAGTGGCCTTTAATTTCATGCAGGTGTCCTAACAGGGTTACCACAGGTGTAGTTTATTACATTAACTAGGACCTTCAACTAGCATCTGACATACATTTTTGCTTATTGTTCTAAAAGTATTTAAATCTAAAGTCTTCATGAAGACTCTATATGTGGCAGGTGCTGGTAAACGAGGGGATGGTCCTAGTAATCTGAAAGCCAGTCATGTGACACCTCGTACTGCAGTATTGTCATGGAAACCACCATCTTCAGTCTTCACCAGTTACAAGCTAAGCTATCACACAGATGGCCAGGACATTAAGGTCAGACTTGCACATCAGCTGATGTTATAACAGTCTATTTTGCTCAGGTACCCCCTTTTAACAGGCAGTAGACAAATCTGTTTCTTCTACACAGGAACTGATTCTGAACCCCACAATCAAAGAGTACAAGTTAACCCACCTATACCCAACATCAACATACACAGCTCATCTGCAAACTGATAGGGTTGGCCTGCATATGACTGCTATCTCTACAGAGTTCACTACTGGTACAGATCAGAGTATTTAAAATCTTTTAACATGTCTATAAATCTTTCAGTCATATATTAAACATGGATTGTGGTCAAATGTTGGTATTAACTTTTTTGCACTGAACTTTGAAATTTTCTTATTGTTTTATTTTGATTTTGGGGGAAATGTGACCTGCACATGTTTTTCAACAAACTATCTCCATCTGTTCTCCACAGGGAATCTCCGTTTCCCATTTCCCACTGATTGTTCCCAGGAACAGCAGAACGGAGCACTGGAGTCTGGCATCGTAGAGGTGTTTCCACAGGGGAAGCAGGGAAAGCCAGTGATGGTCTACTGTGACATGGAGAGTGATGGAGGCGGATGGACGGTACATTGCATGTTATTAGCAATAAGTTACATTACAGTTGCACACGGAGTTCTATCTGTTACAGATATCTGACAGAACTCATCATGACTAAGAGTTATGTTTGTGCTGTTGCTTAGTTGCTATAAGCCAAAAAATGGAATATGTCATTTCACGCAGCCTAGGAAACGGATGTTCATCTTGTGTCTGGTGTAGTGTCATAAGAAATAGCCATAACATAAGCATATACTATGTGATAAAAAAATCATTCATGATTCATTGTTGTATTAAAGATCACTGGTCTACAAAAAAATTGCATTTTGTTAAATGAAAACTCTAAATTATCCTTAAGCTTTAAAATGCATATCTTTCAGAAAAAGATCTCAATTTGATTCTAGTTTCACATATTACAAGATATAATAGATTATTTATTACTCTACAAGGCATGCTATTAGGCCAGTTTAATTTTTCAGTATGTTTGTTTATCTAGGTCTTTCAGAGAAGAAAGGATGGAAAAACAAACTTTTTTAGGGGCTGGCGTGAATACAGCAGTGGATTTGGAGAGCTGGATGAGGAATTCTGGCTTGGTGAGAAAAGCAGCCATCACAATAAATCTCATGCCATTTTTATTTCTTAGTATATATGTATATGTAATATAACAAACCAAACAACGGGGCAAATCAGTGTAAAACAGTAGTTTATCTCTGATCTCTAGAACATTTAATGATTTATTTATTGACATTTCTTCTCTTTGCATAGGAAATGAGCAGCTTCATAACTTCACTGAGATGAGTCCAATGATGCTGAGAGTGGAGCTTAGAGCAGAAGATGAGTCTGTTTATGCTCATTATTCTTCATTTTCGATAGACAGCCAGAAAAAACAGTACACCCTCAAAGTGTCTGGATATTCTGGCACAGCTGGTGAGTGTCAAACTCCACATGATGACAGTGTCTAAAAGAACATGTAGGTGTATGAGCTAGAAAGAATGAGATGGTTAAAAGGAATAGACAAATGGGTCTATGGATGATTGGAAGTATGGATGATGTATTTATACTAGTGCTGTCAATCAATTGAAAAGACTAATCAACTAATTAATCACATTACATTTTTAACACATTTACATTAATGTAATTGATCCTGATTAATCACTCCTAAAATTTGTAATTATACATATATTGTTGCCATGATTAACACATGAATTTTGACAGCTTTAATTGATAATAGCAATTCCTTTATTATAAATAATCATTTGTTTAGAGCTTTTCTGGATACTTTCTGGAAATCCCCCACCAATTCATACTTTTGTTTTGCCCCTTACCTGTTTGCATCCCTGCTACCCTACCTTTAAACAGAGGGATGTCTCTCTCTGTCTGTCTTCACAGAAAATGTGTTGACTTTACCATGACAAAGGCCCTGTGGCCCTACATTGATGTTATTGATACTAATATAATGTACTCTGTATTTGTTTGTAGGTGATTCAATGACATACCATAATGGACGCCCTTTTTCCACCTGGGACAGAGACCCACAGCCTTTCATCACCCGCTGTGCCATGTCTTACAGAGGGGGCTGGTGGTACAAGAACTGCCATGAGGCCAACCTCAATGGCCTTTATAACACAAACGCCAACCACCAGGTAAAAGAACAGAGTTCAATGAATGTACACATTGATACTGTGTATTATATTAATATATTAAAGGGGGTTATGTGATGCTGTTTTTTAAAGTGATTTTATTATACTCAGTCCACTTACAATATTGTAAGTGTAATATTTTAAAAATACAGGACCATGTATCACCTCTCTGACTGTCTGAGCTACACACTCCTACTATGAACACATATTCACATCAAATAGAGCAGATGCATTACATTTCAGTGATTTAAGAATGGCAAACTTTATTATTAAACTTTATTAATTATCTATACACTTGACATAGAATCCACATATTCTCTGCAGGGTTGAATGTGGGCTGAAGCCTATCCCAGCATCTTGGGCCACAGACAGGGTACACCCTGAATAGGCACTCATTCATACTTATACGCAAACACACACACACACACACTAGGGGCAATTTAGTGACCCCAGTTTACCTAATCGGCATGTTTTTGCACTGTGGGGAAAAGCAGAGTAGCTGGGGGAAACATAAACACAGATAAAAATGTATAACTTGCACTATAAGTTGCTTTGGGTAAAAGCATCTTCCAAATGCATAAAAAAGTTCAAACCACTGTTCATCTCTTGCACAATACACCTGTTAATAAATAACAACAGGTAAATAACAACTGCTGCTTTTTGGACTATGGAGGAAGCACAACTGCTTATGTGTAAAACACATTAAGGACAATTTGATTGCCGATTTCATGACCTCATTAATAACTAGAATAAATCCAGTAAAATAACAATCTTCTATTTTGTTGTCTATCCCATTTTTATTTTGCACCACAGCATGACCCTTTTTAACCACCCTTTTAAACTGTTTTGCATGAAATCTTAAAGTGATGATAAAGTGCATACAGAATTTTTGTATCTCAGGGAGTAATTTGGACCGCATGGAAAGGCCAAAACTTTTCTATTCCCTTTACTGAGATGAAATTCCGACCGGCTTCATTCAAGATTCAAGTCCTAATTTCTGGGGAATGAAGACACGGGGATATATGGCCAAAATACATGCAATACACAAATGATTACTTCATACCACATAAACACACACATGCAACACACTCTTGCAGACAAATATTATTATCACTTATATAACCACAAATACAATCTTGTAAACAAAAAATGTCGAAGACTATTAAAGCCTCTATAGCTTCTATAATATATTGTACATTTTCTAGATTCTCTGCCGTGTATGCATTGGAATGCCCTCACAGCAGCTGTCTGTAGGAAGTATTATGCACTGACTTATTCTCTAGGATGAGATTATAGATCATGTGTCACATATATCAAGATTCTGATGTTTGCATTCTTATTTTGTATGTTTTATGTACTTTATTTCAGTGTCTGAATAATTTCATAAATAAAAAACTGAAAGCGGATATAAGTTCCTGTTTTTAATATGGTTGGCTCCTATGACTCTGGATGACCCTATGACTGATATACTTCAGATTTTTAATAGGGCTGTTAACTAATTATGAATTTTAATCAAATGAATTACATGACATAAAAATTAATCAAATGAATTGCATATATAAATATTTGCTGAGAAAACCCACCCTTACAGAAGTGCTAAGGAAGGACCAAATGCTTTCGCCCATGTTACTGGATTCGGACTGACTGTCATTGTGATTAGCCCACAACACCAAACATATTTCCTAAGTTTGATGTAAATCACTCAATGCATGCAAAAGATATGTTACCTATTTTGACATAAATTGTCTTGCCATGGCAACAATCCATCCACAATTTAGCATCTTCAATGTCTCTCCTTTATTATGACCAAGCTTAAAGTAACTTTAAAATTAAAAGGACTCTTTTAAACTGTGTTGTAAATGACGTGCTTCCTTCTGCCAATTGGTACCACAATGTCTGTGACTCACAATAGCCACTATATGTATGTCGTCAGTCCCTAGGGCCAAACATACAGCTCCAGTTTGATCAAAATAACTCCAAGCAGATATGAGCCAATTTCAGTGGGGTTTTTTTGCCATTATTTTTAATTATCTCACCATGACACCATTCAAGATATTAAAAAATCCCTTCGTAATTTAGCATCCTCAATGTCTTGGCATAGTATTTCCCTAGTTTGGGGACAATCCCATAAATCCCCTAGAAGAAGTATTAAAAATTCAGAGCATGGAATTGTAAGAAAATCCACATTCTATCCAAAAGGGCGGCTTCCTGTTCGAAGGGTATTTGCAATGAATGTAATTTTAAAAGTTGTCCAGCTTGAAGTTTACAACATACTTTTCAGAACATTCAAAAAGGCCAACTTCCTGTTGGGTGGAGCTTATGGGTGTCAGTGCGAAATTTGATCGGGTCATCAAGACAGTTAAACATACCAAGTTTCGTACAGGTGCATGCATGAATGTTTGATATATGCACCATTTTTTGTGCCCCGTACCAGAGGGTTCTACTGAGCCGCCTGCCCCAGCCATGTGTCAGCCTTTGCCCAGCCTAATGGCCAATGGTTCTGATGTGTGTGCCAAGTTTTTGAGCATGTTAAGGAGCCCAATATGCAGAATGCTGTTGGAGATATTAAAAATCCCTTCATAATTTCATATTTTAATTGTTTTAACACAATATTTGCCAGATTTTATGACAATCCTATAAATCTAGGAGTATTTAAAAATTCAGAGCCTGGAATTGTCAGAAAATCCTGTTGGGCGGAGCTAATGAACATCATTTTGAAAGTTGAAAAATACATGTACCAAGTTTGGTGACTGTATATGAAACTTAAAGCTTTAGCCCAAGGCTGGTTTCACACTGGATGCGAATGCAGTGCGTTTTATTTTTAACAGATTATGTTAACAGATTACAGCTTTCACAGTCCATTCCAGGAGCGGTGTGGCAGCAGTGCAGCGATCGTTTTGGCAGCAAGTCTATTTTTGCTGTACTGCTAGCGCTCAATTAATGTGACAGTGCATTGATCATGATCTAAATACACATGGATTGACGGAAAAAAGTATCAATTTTAACAAAAAACCACAATGATGATATTTACTGTTTTAAACAGTCATCGTATGGGCAATTTTAAAACAAATACCTGAAAACACTTTTTCGCCCAAACTAAAGGTTTAAATAGTTCATTTATTTTTGTTTAAAGCTTTACTGAAAGATTAATTTGTTTAGCTTAACTGAAAGATAAATTTAGTTTAGAAAACTACAAATCACACACACACACATAAAAAAGTTCTTTATGATCCATGTGATGTCATGTATAAAGACCTGCAAGCTAAGGAAAAGGCATGGGAGGCAGTTTCAGCGACAAGATGATAATATGCACGTAATTCTCTCCTGCGCTGGTTTAGGGAGAAAATACAAAGTCTTCGTCATATTCTTTTTCGTAACCATCGCTGTAACAAATACAGCGCAAAGACCTTTCTTCCATCTACAACTCACACTACACGAGAAACAAGCACAACAAAAATGCTGTCTTTTTCTGCCCGAGGCGAGGATGCTTTTTCTTATTTTTAATTTCTGTTGAGTTTGATTTGTATGTGATCAATTTTGCAACTTGATTTTTGTAGGTGATTTATTTGCATTTGATTCCAAGTTGCTTTGTAAATCTTATGTATCAACTATTCAATCCTGTTAAAGTTGGGTATTTTTATATCCACGTTTGTGTGGAGTTGTTTATACAGTTTATCTGTATTTGTTGTATTTTGCCTTAAATCAATTGTTAGTTTATTCATTTCATTTATTGCAGGAGCTGGGATTTCACAGGTGAAAGGATCTTTGTGTGGTGGTTCTTTATCGTGTGCTGTGTAACACTGAGTGTTTGGTAGTGTGATCTGAGTACACAGTGGTGTGTGCATGGAAGTGTGCCCTTGTAAAACCAAACCCCATTTTGTATCCTACCGTTGGGAACCTCAGCCCTGCTGGTAGTGATTATTTAACTTCATGTGATTTTCCATTTAACTATTACAGGTATATCAAGTTAATTTTCTCTTTTTGTTTTGAAGTGTTTTTTTTTCTTGTGCTTTCAGTGTTTAGTATTTTTAAAGTGTTTATTAATACAAAAACATTGGTATTTTTATACTTTACCCATGTCTCCTGGCTACTTCTGTGAGGGAACCAAAACCTCTGTGCTTAATCACTCAGTTGGGCAGATCTTATGAAACTGCTCTGCATGTCATAACATGTCGTTACACAAATGTTGTAAAGACATGGTTGTGCACTCATATTGCTTGGCTTGGCAAGCAGCAACAAATGGTGACATTTAAACTTCATGGCCACACACTAACAACCACCCCATTGACTTCCAATGAAAAAGGTGAGAGGCATCCAGCATTGTAGAGACAAGTGAGTTGTCTCTCTTGACTCAGACTGGAAAGTAGTCTTTAATTACCACCGTGGAAACTGTCCAGCCATGGCCTAGCAACCATTCAAAGCACCCTAGTGATCAACATAAATTGGCTAGATCTCTACTATAATATAGTAAATATAATTGATCCATTCTGTGTTTATTTTGTATAATTCTATTCCTGCTATTACTTCATCCCTAGCTTAAAATTCATTTGGAATACCTCTGTGTTAGCCAGTTGAGTCTAAACATACATCAGGGTCTGGTTTGCTAGCCATTTCATATTTCCTTCCCATTGCATCATGGTAATTTCCTGAACTAGTCGTACTCTAGTACATATTCCTTTCCATCCTAATGATAAGGAGGCCAAAAGTCGCACTTTTCCACAAACCCAAAAGACGTCTGCTACAACTATTGTCTGGTCTTCATATACCTCTTAACCCTTGAGGTAGATGTATTGGGACTCTGACAGGGGTATCTGATTGCCAGGCTGATCTTTTGTCTAGGTTCCAATTAGTAGCACATTTCCCTTTAATTCTTCCAAATCACATTGTTCCCGAAACATTTTGAGATTTCTATCTTTTCATTTTTTATTTTAATGTTTTTATATGCCAGTATGTACACCAATCTCCCCAATGTGGTCTATCAAAGTATTTCTTAAGATTGGCTTTTTTAGGAAATTCTAATAAGTAATAAGTTGTCAAATGCTATCAACAATCTGATTGACAAGTTTTTTTTAATTCAGCACATTTTTGATAGTCATGTGGATTTGGAACTATTATCTTACTTAAAGGTGATTTGGAGCACAGTAGTCGATTGTCCATACCTACCTTTCTTGCTGTGGACCTTGCCCATTTGTACCATTCATTATTTTGTGCTGTTTCCCATAAAACATTTAAACCACTTCTCCTTTCATTATTACTGATCTCACTACTAATGCTTTTGATATTTTATTTGCACTTTGTTGCAGTACTTGCTTTACAGTTTTCTGTAAAGCATCCATTATCTGAACTTATTTCTGATGGAATTCCAAATCTAGGGATTACTTCTCTTGTGAGAAATTTAATTACTTTTCCTGCCCCCTCATCTGCTGATGATACTGCTTCTACCCATCTGTCTATTACTACCAGCATATACCTTTTGCCTTGAACTCGCTTTATCATATCCACATAATCCATCACCAATGCTCGAATGCTCCTTCTGGTCCTGGTATGTGGCCTATTGATGTTGATGTTTCTTTTCTAACATTGTTTTTGGCACAAATTTTACATGAGGACAAAAATTCATCTACCATTGCATGTAAATATGGAGACCAATATCCCTGTTGTTTAATTTCCTTATCACCTCCCTCTTTCCGTAATGATCAAACCCATGAGCGTCTGGAATTAAAATGTTTATAAGTGATGTTGGTGCAATGGTTTGTCGTTCATGTGAACGCCAAATATCTTGTGCATCTTTCTTGTGTCCCCTTTGGTGCCACATAGAGTGTTCATAAGGGCCTGCTTGCTGTTGAATTCTGAATAATATCCTGCAATTACCCTTAATGACAAAATCAGTTCCTTTTTTAATGTCCCTGACATTTGATGATTGCCAGTTATTTTGGCAGCATTATAGCAGAAATCAATTGACCTATTTATTCAGCATGTTGGATGGGGGTCCCATCACTCATTTTGATCCTCTCTGTTTCCATACTGCTCCAAACAGATGACATAAACCATGAGCATAGGCTGAGTCAGTGAAAATAATTACTATTTGTCCCTTTGCCAATTGACATGCAGCTGTAAGTGCTTTTAATTCTGCTAATTGAGCAGAGCAGGGCTGCACAATGTTGGTACATAACAGGCACAAATTCCTTTCTGTCTTTATTACTGAATATCTTGTATGATTTCCTAAATGATCTCTGAAACTTGAGCCATGAACAAAGTGACCTCTGCTTCAGATATTGGTGTAGATTCAAGATCAGGCCGTAGCCTAGTGAATGCCAACAAATTAGCTGCACAATCATTGGGCTCACCTGCATAAGCTTCATAAGGGTTAACTGTGTTACATTGTTTAATAGTAACGTCTGGATATGTGAGCAGTAATGAATATGCTAGAATACAGGCTTGAGTTAGAACACATTTTCCTTGTTCTATTAATTCTGTAATTTTGTGATGTGTATAAATGATTACTGGGTATCCCATGGTTAATGCAGAGGCTTTCTCATATGCATATACTGCTGCAAGGCCTTGTTGATAACAAGGTGGGTAGCCCTGTGCTACATTGTCTAGCTTAGTGCTGTAGTAAGCTATGGTCTGTTTCTTTCTGCCACTGCAGGTCTCTTGCATTAATACAGCTGCTGCATATCCATCAGCTCTGTTTGCCACATATAGATAAAATGGTCTGGTGTAATCAAATGTACCTAGAGCAGGTGCCTTTTGTAGTTTTTTTCTTTATAGATTCAAATGTTAATGATGCATTTGTATTCCATTTTAAGGGGGAACTTAATTTCTGCAATCCTGCTGCTTTCATAATTTCTCTCAGTGGAGCTGTTGTTACTGCAGAGTCCTTTATCCAATCAGCACTAAACCCTGTCATTCCTAAGAAAGTCGTCGTTTGCCCTACTGTTTGTGGCAATGGTGCTTTACTGCCTGCTAATTCAGTTGGGGCTATAGCTTTTGTGCCATATGAGATCAGTTGCCCTAAATACTTAACCTATGGCTGACAATATTGTAGTTTGGAATTGGATACCTTATGACTTCCATATACTGCTGCAAAGTACGGCCTATCATCAGGTCTTCTAAATCAGCTTTAAGAACTTGATATATATGTGGTGAATGCTTGAAACCTTGTCGCATCCTTGTGTCGGTATATTGTTTACCAGCATATGTAAATGCAAACAAAAATCTACTTTCTCCTGCTACAGGTACACTAAAAAAAGCTGAACAGAGATCAATCACAGTAAAGTATTTGGCTCCAGGGGGACATTTTCTAGTAGTGTGTGTGAATTTGGAACACCCGCTGGCCAATCCTCTACTATATCATTGATTGCTCGTAAATTATGAACGAGGCAACATTTAGATTTATCTGCTTTAATCACCGGCAGAATTGGAGTATTACAGTAACTGTTTGATTCACATTGGATTTGTACAGCCTTTTTCATAATTGATCCTAAATCTTTTGCTTCCCAATTTTTCCCTACATATAAAGATACATGCTCCTTGTTTACCTATTATGATGTGCTGTGTGATCAGTTCAATTTTTTGCCCTGCAGTTTCTTTCTGCCACTTCCATTTCTGCATCTCGGTCAGGATCATATATCATTGTACAGTGTAACTCTGAATTTGGTAACTGCTTCAGAAATCTGTGCTTCAGTAAACTTCCCCTATTTATTAATTGCCTGTCTCACATCCTTTTCTATCTGCCCTATCCAATACACAATAATTTTGGCTCAGTTCCTATTCCTTTCATGTCTATATACACTCCTTCTGGAAAGCACCATATTTGTAGCCCCAATTTATCCACTCATTTATGATCTCAAGAATTGACTGTTGTAACTCATTACTGGGGTGGGTGTCACGCAAAACAAATAAGATTCAGCTGGTCCAAAATGCAGCTGCAAGAATGCTCACTAGATGTAAGAAATATGTCCACATAAGCCCAATTCTAGCAACACTGCATTGGCTACCTGTAAAGTATTGCATTAATTTTAAAATACTATTAATTACTTATAAAGCCCTACATGATCTAGCGCCTTCATATATTCATGAATTACTTTCAGATTACAATCCATTGCAGACACTGCGCTCGTAAATTAGTGGTCTGCTAATAATTCCAAGAATATCTAAAACGTCTAAAGGTGGCAGATCTTTCTCCTACCTAGCACCACCATGGGAACTGTGAAAAATCAACCGCCACCATCACCTATTACATTAATGCAACTGTTAATCTATACTCATATTTTTAGTAAAATACATGATTCTGTCTATACCAGCAGTTTGATGTTATAGCTGCTCTCAGTCTCATTTAACGTCGGCATCCTCACCTAAACATCCTTTATTGTATTATGCCAGCCATCAGGCTAACATAAAATGAATATAAAATCACCAGACCCAAATTAAAACTAGTCATTACTATAAATCAATACTGAAATCATAACAGCACTGATTACGACGCTGCAAACATATTAAACTTGAAATCAGAATACTGACTGCGATGCTGTAAACCTAAACCCTTACACCAAAGTACTGATTGCAGCTGTAACGCGTCAAAGGAGAACCTCTCGGTTCTTAGGAGCCTGGGTTCTCCCAAGATTTTTTCTCCACATTCATCATTGGAGTTTGGGTTCATTGGAGTCCGTGTTGGAGTGCTTACTGGGAGACTGTGGATAATAGATATTTGATACTTCATAGTTAATATCTGACTTGATACTAATTGATAATTGACATACCATTGTTACTGTATCATTGTATATATTTCCTTGTTTTTTCTTTTTCCTCCCTGTAATGCGGCTTTGAGACAATACTACATTGTAAAAGCACTATACAAATAAAGTTGAATTGAATAATGCATCTCTGCCTGTTACATTCCTGTATATGTGATTGCGTTGTCTTGTGTTCCTTTTGGCTCTTTCTGTTTTCTGTCCCTCTCTCTCTCCTCACTCTGCATTTTACAGATCCCTTTCATTGGTCCACTGCTGCCGTCACTCCAGTTTTACATTCTGACGTCACCACCCACCATCACCAATCCCGTGTCACTGTCTCCTTTAAAAACGCCCTGGTCCATTGTGCGCTGTCTTTTTGACCGCTGTTACACATCTGTTTATCAGCTGTTGTTATTTTCTTTTGAGTACTATATATTTGGCACTTCTGTCCATTTTGCATTTATCTGTCTTTGTTGTCTTTTGCCCCTTTTTCTTTTGTATTTTGTTATCTTGTGTTAACGTGAGCCTTTTGTGTTTTAAGACCTTTTATCACTCTTGACTCTTTTATCTTACTTGTTACTGTCACCGCTGCACTGTAAATAAACCCCCACTTGAGCACACGTAAGAGCATCCTGTGTCTGTGTTTTCTGCCTCCACGCATCTTTTAAATAATCAGCATTTTAATGTTATAGCCCTTACCCCTTGACAACATCTGGGTTTGTAACACTGCCTAACAAATTAACAGTAGTCTCACTTGATACTAGGATAGGTATGGTCACACTTTTATTTTTGGTTTGTAAACAAACCGGAGCAGTCATAGGAATTAGCTGCTTTTGTCCCAAGAATCCTATTGTCTTTGCAAATTGTCCAGACATGGGGAGATGTGAGGCATAATTTGAATTTACACATGTATAAACTGCCCCTGTGTCTACTAATATGGTTGTGGTTCTTAGGAAATTTCTGTCAGAAATCCCTGACATGGAGGCACGCACTTTCTAAAGCTATTTGCAGCTAGGTCCATTGGTGCTTCAACACGAGAACAACAGACAAACGGTTCCTGAAGACAAAAAAGCTGATGCCATGCTCTACAGGTGCTCTATTATACTCGTGAGTGTACCTGACACGTATTAAGCACTGCCGTGAGCCAATTTCATTAGCATGATTAGACATGAGATTCAGACACCAGTCACACTGAAGGCGTTCCCGATAGCATCAAGCCTGACACGGTGTCGAGTTCCCTCTCGACACTGGGAACTCTTACCTTAGGTGGCCACCTGTTTGTGTTGCCCATCCAGCCAGCCCCCTGTGGTCTTCCACTCACCTTTCCAAACCATGTCGGGGTGACCAATATATTGTGCACATAAGATTAAAATTCTTTGGCTGAGAGCCCTCAAAATCAGAGTGATATTAAACTTTGTATTGCTAGAAAGTTTATTAATAGGGCTGAGGTTTATTAATATTAAACCACATTTTAACGTGTGGCAGCTAAGTGAAAATGACCTAAAGACATGTGGGCACAACTGCTCCAGTGTAACTTAATTGTCAAAGCACAAGAGGATTTGTAAGGGGGCTGAGGCAGAAGCTAAAGCAGGATCCAGTTGCGGATGTTTATTGGGGTTATCCATAATCAAAGTCGAAAGTACAAGCAAAGGGTCGTAATAAACATAGACAGTCCGATCCAGGTGTCAAACAAAGGGGCTAGGCAAAAATCAGAAAACGAGAACAAAACAATAGGTAAAACACAGGAAAGCAGGTAGTAGAAGAGAATGCTTAGTAGTCAGGTGTAAAGCTGGCAATACTTCGCAACGTGGCCATGTGGCAGCAAGGTTTATATAGATGCCAAACAGGAAGTAGGTTCAGAGTTCAAAGTTCAGAGTTCAGCAGAGGGAGCATGAGCAGTCAGTATTCCGGTGAGGGCTCCCTCTGCTGGCGTGATGTTACAGAACCCCCCCCTCTAGGGGCACCTCCAGGTGCTCTACGTGGGCGTCCCCGTGGACGTGGTGCTGGACGGTCAGGTCTGACTCGATGAAACTCCTCCATGAGCGAGGGATCCAGAATGTCCACTGCCGCTACCCACGATCTCTCCTCTGGGCCGTATCCCTCCCAATCCACCAGGTATTGTAACTGACCCCCTCTTCGCCGTGAGTCAAGCAGGACGTTCACCTTGTAGGCCGGCGTTCCGCCAATGTCCAGCGGTGGCGGTGGCTCCTGCAATATGGCCTCGGTGTCAGCGTCCTGGTGGAAAGGTTTGAGGAGTGACACATGGAAAGAAGGAGAGATGCGGTAGTCAGCAGGAAGCTCTAATTGGTAAGTGACCTCATTAATCTGTCTTATGATTTTAAATGGGCCAACATACCTGGGAGAGAGCTTCCTGCTCGGCAGACGTAGCTTGAGATCCCTCGTGGAGAACCAGACCCTTTGTCCAGGTTGGTATGGAGGGTGTGGGCGACGGTGACGGTTAGCGTTAATCTCCTGCCTCCTCACAGCGCGTTGAAGCCGTACATGGGCACTGTCCCACACCCTGTCACTGTTACGAATCCAGTCGTTAACAGCAGGCACAGACGATGGTTCTCCTGACCACGGGAACAGGGGAGGCTGGTAACCCAGCACACATTGAAATGGTGTGAGTCCTGTAGAGGAGTGCGTGAGTGTGTTCTGGGCATACTCGGTCCAAGGGAGAAATTCAGCCCAGCGATGTTGTTCGCGGCAGCAGTAAGTCCGCAGGTACCTGCCGATCTCTTGGTTCAGCCTCTCCACCTGACCGTTTGACTGCGGATGATAGCCAGAGGTTAAACTCACATTGATATCTAAAAGGTTACAAAAGGATTTCCAAACCTGAGAGGTGAACTGAGTTCCTCGATCTGATACAATGTCTTCAGGTAGACCATAGTTTCGAAAGACATGGTGGAACATGGCTTGAGCAGTCTCCATGGCAGTAGGTAATCCTTTTAATGGAACCAGACGACAGGCTTTGGAGAAGCGGTCGACGATGACCAGAATTGTGGTGTAACCATCAGACAGGGATAAGTCAGTGATGAAGTCGATGGAGAGGTGAGACCAGGGTCGTTGGGGAATCGGGAGAGGCTGTAGAAGTCCCGTCGGCAGGTCCCTGGGAGTCTTGGACTGGGCACAGATGGAGCAAGACTTGACATAATTGGCCACATCTTTGGTCATTGAAGGCCACCAGAAGGAATTCTGCACAAGTTTAAGGGTTCGTGAAATGCCGGGATGTCCCGTGCTGAGTGATGTGTGGACCCACTGGATGACCCGGTGACGTAGTGTCTGGGGAACATTGTTTGGAGGGGGGGGCAGTTCGGTGGTGATGGTTCTGTGAGGACGGCCTGGTGAATTTCCTCCATTATGTCCCAGTTGACCGGAGCAACAAACAAGGCTGGACTTAGGATAGGTTCAGGATTGTAGTTCTGTCGTGGGGGATCATGGCGCCTGGATAGTGCGTCTGCCTTGCTATTCTTGGAGCCTGGACGATAAGTAACTGTAAAATGGAATCGTGAAAAGAACAGAGACCATCTTGCCTGGCGTGAATTCAGACGTCGAGCAGACTTGACATACTCAAGGTTCTTATGGTCCGTGATAACTTGAAAAGGATGAGCTGCCCCCTCGAGCCAATGTCTCCACTCTTCCATGGCAGCCTTCATTGACAGAAGCTCTTTGTTTCCCACATCATAATTAAACTCAGCGGGGGTTAGCTTCCGAGAGAAGAAGGCACACAGGAAAAGCTTGGGAGGTTGTCCGTGACGTTGAGAGAGCACGGCTCCAATCCCGCAGTCAGAAGCATCGACCTCCACAATGAAGGGGAGTTCTGGATCTGGATGTTTAAGGATGGGGGCCGTCGTGAAGCTGGTCTTGAGCTTTTGGAAGGCTGCATTGGCGGAAGCGTTCCATGACAACTTCTTGGGTTTTCCCTTGAGTAATGAGGTGAGAGGTGCAGCAATAGAACTGTAGTTCCTAATGAAGCGTCGATAGAAGTTAGCAAAGCCCAGGAACCTCTGCAATTCTTTCAACGTGGAGGGCTACGGCCACTCAGTGACGGCGGTTACCTTAGAAGCATCCATTTCAACGCCCTGGTGGCTGATGTTGTACCCCAGGAATGTTGTCTGCTTCACATGAAACTCACATTTTTCAGTCTTGACATAGAGTTGGTGATTGAGAAGCTTGGAAAGAACACGCTTGACGTGAGTGACATGATCCTCTTCATTCAGGGAATAGATTAGGATGTCGTCAAGATATGCGATGACATACTTGTGGAGGACATCTTTGAAGACTTCATTTATGAAGGATTGGAAGACGGCTGGGGCATTGGCAAGGCCAAAGGGCATAACCAGGTATTCATAGTGCCCCCTGGTGGTGAGAAAAGCTGTCTTCCACTCATCTCCGTCCCTGATGCGTATCAGGTTATAAGCGTTTCTCAAGTCGAGTTTAGTAAAAATTTTGGCCTTCCTGAGTTGTTCTAGGGCAGAAGGGACTAGAGGCAGTGGATACCTGAATTTAACAGTGACATTATTGAGGCCTCTGTAGTCGATGCACGGACGCAGACCCCCATCCTTCTCCACGAAGAAGAAGCCGGCTGCAGCGGGAGAAGTAGAAGGACGGATAAAGCCAGCTTCCAGAGCCTCCTTGATGTAGTCCTCCATAGCCTGTGCTTCTTGGCGTGACATCGGGTAGACTTTGCTTTTGGGAGGACACATGATGGGAAGAAGGTCTATAGCACAGTCCCAGTGCCGATGTGGTGGTAACTGTGTGGCTTTAACCTTGCTGAAGACCTACAAAAGCTCGTTATAAACCTTGGGGATCTTTGGTTGGGTCAGGCTCGGAGGGCTCCCCATGCTTGTGGACAGACATGGACTGGACTGCTTAAGGGTTAGACAGTGACTAAAACAGAATGGAGACCAGTGGGTCAGCTCACCTGTGCGCCAGGAGATGTGGGGATCGTGGCAACTTAGCCATGGCATTCCTAAAATTATTTCATATTTGGGTGAGTCGATCAGATATAGAGAGATGTTCTCTTCATTAAAAACCCCAATTTGCATTTTCAGTGATCGGGTCTGTTCCAGAACTCCTCCTTTGATGGGTTGGTTATTGACAGCCGTAATACTGATAGGTGGAAAGCATGGAATGGTGGGTAGTTGATGTTTCCTGGCGATGTCCGAGTTGATGAGGTTGAGAGCGGCGCCGGAATCTACTAATGCTGTCAACATAAAAGAACCACTTTCGGTAGAAATCTGTATGGGTAATGTGAAGACTTTAACTGGATTTTGTGAAAAGGTGTCCACATTCACCCGGTCTTGTGCTGTGAGGGACCTCCGGGTCTTTTGAGGACACTGTGACTTATGATGACCTGGTTCACCACAATAAAAGCAGAGGTTGTTGATGAACCTTCGTCTACGCTCGTCCTCAGACAGCCTGGTAGATCCTACTTGCATGGGCTTGGTAACACATGGTGCCTCAGGATTCCGAAGTGCAGGTCGTGACATAAGGTGGGATGCATGCGCTTGCTTGGGTTTAGGTGAGTTCCTGAGCAAATTATCAATCTTAACAGTCATGTTAACAAAGTCATTGAAAGAAGATTCCTCACCTCGACATGCCATCTCCAACTGCAATTGGGGACATAGGCTTTCCCGAAACACCCCTTTAAGTGCAGCATCATTCCATCCACTCTGAGCTGCAAGAGTCCTGAATTCAACTGCGTGCTCTGCTGCACTATGTGAGCCTTGAGAAAGGTGTAAAAGACGAGATGAAACATCCCGACCCCCAGCAGGATATTCAAATACTTCTCGGAGTTGCAAAAATACTCAGGTGAAGATCTAAACTGTTCGTCCGTCTCCCAAACCGCAGCAGCCCAATCAATAGCCTTGCCAGATAATAGTGACATGATAAAAGAGCATTGATCAGAACTAGCATGAGACTGATCCCCCAACGATTCCAAATAAGTGCGTACTTGTCGAATGAACCCTTTACACCGTTCTGCAGAACCATCAAACTTATCGGGAAGAGCAAGTCTTACCGTGCTCGACGTGGTGGAAGGAGGAGAGCAAAGTCGCTGGAGCAGTAGTTCATTCGATGCCTGTAAGTTAGCTAGCTGTTCGTGGTAGCTGCGTAATAGTTCTCCCTGGTAGACAAATGCAGCTTGCAGCTGTGAAACATCCACTGGATTGAGGGTAGGCGAAGTATTCTGTAAGGGGGCTGAGGCAGAAGCTGAAGCAGGATCCAGTTGCGGATGTTTATTGGGGTTATCCATAATCAAAGTCGAAAGTACAAGCAAAGGGTCGTAATAAACATAGACAGTCCGATCCAGGTGTCAAACAAAGGGGCTAGGCAAAAATCAGAAAACGAGAACAAAACAATAGGTAAAACACAGGAAAGCAGGTAGTAGAAGAGAATGCTTAGTAGTCAGGTGTAAAGCTGGCAATACTTCGCAACGTGGCCATGTGGCAGCAAGGTTTATATAGATGCCAAACAGGAAGTAAGTTCAGAGTTCAAAGTTCAGAGTTCAGCAGAGGGAGCATGAGCAGTCAGTATTCTGGTGAGGGCTCCCTCTGCTGGCGTGATGTTACAGGATTGTTCTGCTCTCCCCATTAAACAAGTTCTTGAGTATGATCGTGTAAAAGCGGCTGTACTTAGGGCATATGAATTAGTGCCAGAAGCATACTGCATACTGCACAGAGTCACAAGGTGCCTTAGAGAGATTTCACCAAACTCTTTAAACAATGCTTGGAACTATCTGTATTAACACAGATGAAGAGTGGGCAGAGGGGGCAGAAGTATACTGCAATGCAATGCTACTGCAACTGGCTGTACAATTCAGCTTGACACTAGTCTCATTTCTGGATCTTTATCAGTTTTTTTTTTCAAAGATTACAGCCATAACCTGGATCACCCAAAAGCAGTGAGAATATGGTAGACTTCTTTTTTAGCTTGGCTTAGGGTTTTGTAAATTGTTACATGATCAGACTACAGTCCTAAAGACTTTACTATTTCACTATTTCTTTATCTACCATTTTCTTTCATTATGCAATGTTCAGATATTTTATGGTATTATTGCAAATCCCTATAAAATTCTATACAAATTGTATCTTCTTTCTAAGCGCCATCTCCTTGTAAGCTGGACTGGCTTATCTTGATACCTGTTGTCGATCATGCAAATTGGCTAAATTCTGCATAGTCTCAAAAGTACGTACTGTTTTATTAGGCAGTCTGAACACATTACCCTCTCATAGACCACTGAGCTAGGTATGAGTCTTTGCACGCAATGACAGGTATTTCTAATTTTCTGTAAATACAACATTGTAAAAAGCACTATATAAATAAAATTGAATTGATAATTAACATTACCTTTGCTTGTATGACTGTCACTTGGCTTTTGAGGTAGCAGAACTTGCAGACACTACAAAACTGTTCACAAGGTTATATGGATTTGGGCCAAATTATAGGGCCAAAACTAGTGAGTGCCCACATGATAGTGTTTTCAAGGTAACCAGATAGAGATTATTGCAGTCAATAAGGCAGAGAATCAACAGATAGATTTGTTTAGAGTTCATTCTAAATCTTCATCAGAGTTACTTGAAATCTCATCTGCCAGTTTGCCAATTCAATGCTGTTTTGTAAAGTCCTGATCACATTCATGTTGAGTCAGATTCATTCTTTCACCATCATGATACCTTAACATTTACATTTGTTTAACTGTGGCTTTAATAATTAGGGATTTTAACAAAAGTAGTACCCAGCAAAATAATAATTCTCCTATGCCAATTGTCATTCCCAAGAGTATTCCTAATTTTGCTAACCATGCTCCCCATGATCCTCATTTTAAATCAAACCAATCCCACGTTTTTTCATCTCTTCCAACATTAGTTGCCATTTCTACTTGCAATTCTTCGAATTTGGTCATGGCTTTTGTAAATGCTCCTCCTGGTGCTATATTAGGGATATATGTACAACATTGGTTTCCAAATATGACCCACACCTCCTTTGTCTGCTAACATCCAATTAAGAGCTAGTCTATTTTGCCATGTCATTTTACTGGTTGAATTTTATTGTTCTCCTAAAGAAATGAAAGCTTTGTTGGTATAATTAATGAATCTTTGTTGATTGTAGTATATATAATTTATATATTCTGATTATATATCCTGATTCTGATATATATTGATTCAAAACCTGATTTAATTTATCTTGTGCTTTGAACTGATCCAGTATACCTCTGAGTTGACCTGTTGAATCTATATATACTTTAGGGTCTGGTATATAACTTCTCTTAATTCTGTGATTGTGTTATTTTTTCCCAATGAGGATTCTAAATCCCACTCTATTATGTGGAAGTCCATAGAATCGTTAACATTTCGAAATGTCATTCTATGTAAATTCCAAACAACACTGCATTTTCCTTTAAATTGTCTGACATTTATGACCCATGTGGGTTTGACAAAGCACTCATATTCTTTACTATAGTCTATTGTATGCCATAGTGGAATTTCTGCTTGGTCATTTTGTACTTTCATACTTTCAGTTATATCAAAGCTTGTACATTTAGCTCTCAATCGTGGAATATGCAGAAAAAGCAGCTTTTGTTTAGCATTGCTTAGGAAGCCTAAACATTCAGCTGGGCGAAAAGGTCTTGTGTCTTTTTCCAAATGACAAAAGTCTGTGTTGAATTCAGCACAATGTTCATAACCGAATGGATTTGGGACTACTATTACTTGGCATATACCATTGGCATATACCATTCATACTTGGCATATACCATTAATACCATTGATTACTCTGTGCTGTTTCCTATAAAACATTTAGGTTGATAGTGCCTTCATCCATGCCATAATGCTCCTTGATGCTTCTACGTTGTTTTCCATACAATCCCGGTTCAATTGTATTTAAGATTGAGTAGTTTCTGGGTTTCTTTGAGGGCTGAAAAGTTAATAGTAAGGAAGTGTGGTTGAGTTATGGGATCTGGAGTTGTGGTGTTGACTGTAGCTTGAACTTGTGACAAGCAAATGATGATTCAGGCATATTGTCAGTGTTATTATTTTCATTGTTTGGTTCAACTCCTTCTGCCACACTTTGCACTTCATTGTTTTCAACTATCTGACTTTCTTGCTCGCTTGTTTCCAGTCTGTTTTCTCCTGTTTTTGTTTTCTCTTTAGGAACTCTTGTGCAGTGATTCAGATGATACCAGGTTTGCTTCCTTCCACTTGGACTGCCGTTGGAGTAGCTGCTGTCACTTTTATAAGGTCCTTCTCTTCTTGGTTTGTTTCATTTCCTCCTGAATACCCTTAAATAGACTTGAACCCATGGCGCAATTGGACAGACGGTCTCTGTCACCTCACACGGCTCCTTTCTCTTTTCCTGCACACAAAAAGTTTTATGGATACCAGTTAGTTTTTTTTATGTATGATCTTAATTCCATTTGTAATTGTTCTAATGCGGGCCTTTTGTCTGCTGCATGGTACAGGCATAGGTCGACCAGTAAGCATTTCATGCTGTGTTAAATGTGTGTTTCTGTTAGTTTTCATGCAGTAACTCATTAGTGCAAGAGGTAAAGCATCAATCCACTTAAGTTTAGTACTTGCACATATCTTGTTGAGCTTGGATTTGAGAACACCATTAATTTTCTCAACTTGTCCCTGTGATTGAGAATGGTAAATGCAGCCTAGTCTTTGCTTTAACCTTAAGTGTTGTAAGACTTGTTTTACGTTTTTTGGATGAAGGCTTATCCATTGTCTGAACTTATTTATGATGGGATTCCAAATCTGGGAAACACTTCTTTCGTCAAAAATTTAATGACTGTTCCTGCCCCTTCATCTGCCGACGGTATTGCTTCTACCCAACGGCTAAATCGGTCGACGAACACAAGCATGTATCTCTTGCCCTGTACCCGTTTTATCATACCCACATAATCCATCACCAAGTGTTTGAAAGGTCCTTCAGGTATGGGTATATGACCTATTGGTGTTGTTATTCCCTTTCTGACATACTTAGCACAGATCTCACATGTAGACAAAAATACCTCTACCATTGTGTACAAGTATGAAGACCAATGTGCATCTAGGATAATATGTTTAAGAATGAGGTTGGTGCAACAATGTGTCCTTGATGTGAACGCCAAATGTTTTGGGAATCTTTTGTTGCTCCTCTTTGATGCCACATAGACTGCTCATTAGGGCCTGCCTGCTGTTGAATTAATACTGTCATCTAAACATGGGTATGGTTCTATAATTACTTCTGGAGAACCAGCTTTGAGAACCTGATTAAATATATGAGGTTAATGCCTGAATCCCTGTGGTAGAAAGGCATAAGAATATTGTTTACCAACACAGGTAAATGCAAACAGGTTTTCCTCTGCCACTGGAATGCTGAAAAATGCAGAACAAAGATCAATTACCGCAAAGTATTTGGCATCAGGAGGGACATTTGTTAGCAGCGTGTGTGGGTTAAGAACATCAGCTGGCCAATCCTCTACTATATCATTGATTGCTCTTAAATCATGTACAAGATGCCATTTAGCTTTGTTTGCTTTAAGTACAGGATAAATGGGAGTGTTGCAATAACTGTTGGTTTCTATTAATACTCCAGATTAATACTCCTGAGACCATAGCTCAACTGGCACTTGATGTTCAACTTCCTATAAAAGTTCAGGGGTAATACTTTCTAACTCTGGTTGACATCATTTGTACTTGTTGCTTCTGATTAATGACTACCTCCTGAGGAATACCTAGAAAAGACATACCACACAAAAGTTTTATGTAATTCTTGTTAGCAAAATGAAAAAAGTTTTTCAATACAGCAAACCTTTAGCTTTGAATTGTTTCCACTCAAAAACTTTTACAATATTATCAGCGTTTACAAAAGTTCTTCCTTTTAACAGCCGCTTTTTCCTCAATGCTAAGTTTTACACATCATTTTTCAACCAATCATTTAGACAGAGTATTCTGTTTTTTAGAAATAGATATATGCTTGCAATAAACATTACAATAATAGACTTTCAGTCACAATAACCTATACAGGTAAGATGTTTAAGCAAGTAATACTCAACAGTCAAACAGTCATACTCAACAGATGCAGAGCTTGTTTTTCACAGTCACACTTCAGTCGTGCTCGCACAGATCATACACAGCTCTTACACAGCTCTTACACAAAACAAATCAAATACAATTTAAATACACAACTTAATATTCATTGATACACTTCCTCAACACAATGAATTTCCCTACTCACTGATACACTGATACACTGCAATGACATATTGCAATATTAACCCAATTGGAGGCTTTATATCTCAGCTGTGCTTAAGGGTGAGTTGAAGCTTTCACTGCGGGGTTATAGCCAGTGTCCTTGTCTATCACCATGCACATATGTCAATTTCATTGGTTCATTACTTCAAAATGCTACAGTAAAAAGGTAAATGTACACACAGGTAAATGTAAGGTTACACATTAAGTGGAGGCATTGGGATAATATAATAACTATAAAGGGTCCATAACTTACAAATGACATGCACACTATATGCACAGTAAGTGCTGTATATTAAAAGCTTATATATCTATATTTTACAAATATAAATATGCATTTACATGATTATGCAGAAACCCTAGTGTAGGATATTGCCCTATAAAATATTGCATTTTAAAACAGGCAGGCTGTAGTAAATGTGCTAACTGTTCAAGGTGAAGATGGTCTGTCAAAAATAAAAACTGTTCTGCCACAGTGATTTTAGGAATTGTAAGGGGAGGGAGTGATGGGGGTTCCTCATAAAGTCCCTTACATCTCCAAGTTTTGTGCGTTTTGAGATCAAGCTTGTTTTGACTGCACCAGACAGCCAGCAGAGCAGCTTCTTTTCTATATGTAGATTTATCACCGTCTGTGTCATCTCCAAACTTCAAGAGGGTTTATTTTTTTTAATTATCCATACATCTAAACACACAAGATATGCATTCAAAATATGACACGTTTAATAATTGAGTGATATAAAATAATTAGTATATATTTTTAAAATATAAAATATTTTGGTCCTTTACAAGAGCGCAAATAAGAGAAACGCGACACGGTCCCTAAGTTAAGCGCGAATAAGAAGCCGACAAAACGGAAGCGTTGCGTCTTTTAAGGTGGAACGAATAGCGTCAATAAGAAGCCGCGAATAAGAAACTAGATTCAGCCTCGTAAGTACGAAAAGGAAAAATAGGACCAGTTATAAAACAGGTAATTGGTACGTCGTGTGTTAGCTGGGAATGGGTTGTTTATTTGTCGTGAAAATACGTCGCAATGCAAAACATTGTAATAGTTTATTTGAGGTTCAGTGTAATTTATGTTCTGCAATACCACGAAGTAAGATGGTCTACTGGATCAGAAGTCTGAATTAATTTACTAGAGTGAATGAACGCGAGAGAAGCGGCATGCGTCAGAAGTGAAAGTGAAAGATAAAACCTGTTTAGTCGTTAAAATCGCTGACGCAGTGACTCCCCGACAGTTTACAGTATATGTGAGACGAATAAACGCCGCAAAACGATAGTATAATTCACTCGAGCCCGAACTCGCTGTACGTACTACATACTGTGCATGTGAACATGCCGAACACATCGAGAAAGTGGCAGAACCCGACCGGAGGATTTTCTTTTGAGAACACACGCAGGTAATCCATTAATCCCATGTTTAAATACAAAACCTTAAGGGGATTAGTCAAATTTACAATTATTTAAAAACCCTATTATGCATACTGTAATGTGTTTCATAAGTTTTGGATTCGTTAAAAATTAGCATAACCAGACTAGTTTTAGAAGCATAAACGTGTAAGCAGATGGCCTACTTCTAAACATCCACACACTAACAAAAGCACCATATGTTATGTGTAATTCTAGACCATAACTTGCATGGTGGGCATAATCCATTAGTATCTCTTTATTTTTGAAGATCGTTTAAATAAAATAGTATGTTTGGTAATCGTTCCGTGCAATGGTAAGAAGGCCCGAGATAGTTGTCAGACTTGTATTTGTAGTATTTCTCAGTGTAGTTTCACTTTGAAAACGGATTTTTTTAAGGACTAGGCAAAAAAATACAGCTCACTGTATTTCTGTTGCTGTACATCTGTTGATTTTTGTGACAACATGCTCGCCAACAAACAATGGCAGGGCATGCTGTCCAAAAATGAGAAGTTAAAGCAATCAAACATGCCATTAAAAAACTTTTAATTTAATTTAATGAACAGCAAAACAATTAATAAAAAAATTCTGGTAACCCATTTTGTGGCAACTTTATGATTAAGCATGTACTGCCACAATAGGCTACACGATAGTAGACGATTCATCCTAAAACATACAGAAAGAACTGAAACATACACAAACATTATCATTATTAGATATGCATTTTTTTAAAATCTTGAAATAATGATTGTCTAAAGGTTATAGAAATGTATATAGCAGGGGTGCTTTACCTAAGGCTTAAACCTTAAAAACTTTCTGCTATTGTAGGAAGGTTAGAGTTTATATTACACAGTGCTACATTTTTCTTTTTCACAGAAATGCTGTTCTGGAGGCAAAACTGTCTGAGAAGGGTTACAGTGCACCAAAAGCCAGGAAGACTGGCACCACCATTGCTGGCTTGATATTTAAGGTTGGTTTTACTGTATGTCAACCTTCAATATATGTGGTTATGTAATCTTTCTATAAAATATGAGTCCAGCTGCAAATGATTTAATTTATGTAAACATATACATTCTATTTATGTTTTATGTAGATATTGTTTGCAGATGTATTTTTATAATAAATATATAGAAATGTATAATTACATACATACAACGAAAATTTATTTGATTTTAGGATGGAGTGATTTTAGGAGCAGACACCAGGGCCACAGATGATATGGTCGTAGCTGATAAAAATTGCATGAAGATCCACTACATTGCCCCCAAAATCTAGTGAGTGTGTCAAATCATTTGGTTAACAGAGCTTAGGTTGAAAAATATTTTAGGTTGAAAATAGATTGTTTACCACAATGATTTAGACAAGCTTTCTCTATAGCTGTTGTGGTGCAGGTGTTGCAGCTGATGCTGAGGTCACCACTCAGATGATGTCATCAAATGTGGAATTGCATTCGCTCAGCACAGGACGACCTCCTCTCATTGTCACAGTGACGCGACAGCTTAAACAGATGCTTTTTAGGTGAAAAAGTGATGCTTATTCAGTAATTCAGTCTGTTAAAGTGTCAAAATGATAAAAACTTATTTCATTCTGCCTCTGAAGTATAGTGTATGAAAGCTTAAAATCCAAAAACATGCTTTTATAAATTAATATAATAAAAAGTCAGTTATGAGACAAAAAGTAAAAAAGAGATATAAAGTCATTATAAGGTATATGAGTAATAGTGCATAATTCATTTTTCTAAAAAATACTTTTGTTACATTTATAAACATTTTTAAGACCTTTAATGAGTTTTTATGATAATGGCGTATGCTTCTGTAGAACTGTAATGTGTGATGGATTAAAATATGATTAGTTGATTAGTTTCATTCAAGTCTTAGAATTCTTTATTACATTTTTTTTAAATCCATATAGAGACAATGGACAGGAAAATACTTCTAGAACCTAGGCTGCTTAAGAAACAGTCAGTTATTGTAAAGGCATTATATTATAAAGGCATTTTATGGTTTTTCACACAGTAATGCTCCATACACTATGCATGTCTCAGTATTTACTGATACTGATTTTACTGTTTATTTTAATTTTAAAGGTATCAGGGGCACATTGGTTCCTCTCTCATCGTGGGAGGTGTGGATGTTAATGGCCCGCAGCTCTATAGTGTCTACCCTCATGGCTCCTATGATAAGCTTCCTTTCCTTACCATGGGTACACTTGATTTTTTGTTTCCACTTTTCTGATATTGAAAGAGCCAATGGTCCTCTTCCTTTGGTACCATATTAAAAACATGGTAATACTATTGGTACTTGACCAGCATGCATGCACAGTCTTAGCACAATGCTAAAATGTCTATGTGATGCACGAGAACATATTTTAACAGTGATTTCAAAATCTCAAAATTTCAGGGTCTGGAGCAGCAGCTGCCATTTCTGTATTTGAGGATCGATACAAACCAAACATGGAGGTAAAATGTAGCTGCAAGCAGCAATTATGAGTTCAAGCCCATCAATGGCACTGATAATCAGATTACAAAAAGCAATAAAAGAAAACATAAGTAAAACCTATTATAACACAATAAAACATTTTATACTTGTGACCAATGGGTGACTGTGTCACCAGATTTGTATGAGCCAGTTAGATGTTGTGACAATGACACCTACCTGCAAAATTGCTATTTTTGCTTCTGACTTTTGAAAACGTTGGCCTATGTCTGGACCATTATGTGACATTGTGACAAAACTGTACATGCACAATTCATGCCTGTGATCACACATACAAAGTTTTGTGTCAATACACCAAAGCATGGCAAAGATACAGCCTCATTTTTGCATGCTTGCTGTAAAATGTGTTGATGCTGTATACAAGAACAATAAGGGGTATTGACACAAATTCTGTAACTTTTTGTCAGGGTTGTCTCTAAATGCTACATACCAAATTTCATGCAAATTAGACAAGTCTGAAAAAGTAGTTTTTCTTTGGAAAATTCAAAACAGTGAGAAAAATTCATAACTTATATTGCTTTATCTGAATTCAATCTCTGCTATTTTTAGAATCCCAATACCCACACACACTTTTTCTTTGTTCCTGTTTGTCAAACCCATATGTACATAATTCTCTGGATTGAACAGCTGGAGGAAGGAAAGCAGCTGGTAAGAGATGCCATTGCTGCAGGGATCTTCTGTGATCTGGGATCTGGCAGTAATATAGACCTGTGCGTGATCACTGAGAAAAAAGTTAATTATCTGAGGGGTTATGACCAGCCTACTCAGAAGGGACAGAGGTAAGAAACATAGGCTACAAAATATATCCTTAAAGCCAAAATTATTAAAGCCATTTGTTTTTGTCAAAACAAATCACTGTTGATGAATATTAACTGTAAGCAATATTACTGGACATGGTGTTTTAATCCTCTACATGTTTTATATGCTTTAAAACATTGTGTTTTTACAAATACTTAAAAGAATATATATATATATATATATATATATATATATATATATATATATATATATATATATATTAATATATTTAATATATATGTTTTTTTCCCCAACACACCAGGGAGGGCACGTACAGATACAAGCCAGGCACTACTGCTGTGCTGACGGAGACAATGACTCCATTAACACTGGATGTTATAGAAGAGTCTGTTCAAGTTATGGATGCTGAATGAAACTGCTGCATCTATCCTTCACTCAGAATAAAATGTTTCTCTTAAATACATTTGAGATTTAAACAAAAAGCAGTTTGTTTCTTTGTAGCAGCGTCTCCATAACATGCCATTGATAAATCCAAACGGATCCAAGGTTCAGGTCTTGCGCTACTTCTCACTAGTCTTCTTTAAGCAATGGACAAAATTTCTCTAAAGACTGTTGAGAGTAAACCAACTCTATAGGATTTATTTTAGGCCATTATTAAAAATAAACTCAAATTTTGAAGTGGGCAAAAATGTAAAAGAAGATGAACACTTTGTAAACTCAAAAAATAAAAACAATAAACTCAATGGCAAAAGTGTATCATGGTTTAAAAAATATGGTTTGTTTGAAAAAACTGTTTTCTAATCTTCCTTTTTTGCAAACCATCATTTATGAATACATAAATGGTTTTTGGTTTATGCTTTCACAGTTTTTGTGTTCAGTCCGCAAATTTACATTCATCATTTTTGCACAAACCTCGTGTGGGCAGAGTTTGACTGTGCTTTATTTTTATTGGCTAGTGAGATTTTGAGACAGCTCTCAGACCCGGAATTAGACTTCAGTGGAGCGGATTGTAGAGAGCGATCTGAATGTTCTTCAGTATTGTTGTTGTGTTTGTTCTGTGTAGTGATTATAAATTACTTACTAAATAAGCATTTTAGTAATTAACATTTGAGGTTTGGTTAGTCTTACACAACTACTCAGGGTCAGGGGGAACAAACCCAGTCGCAGACAGCAAATAACAGAAAACGTCTTTATTAAAGAATAAACAAAACAATAACCCACTAGGGGGCAAAACTAGTAACAAAACCAGCTCAAAAACTCTCCACAACCGGAGGTAAAAACGAAACTAAACCAGAAAAACACGGAGAAACAAACAAGGCACAAAAAACAAGGCAAGACTAAGTTTGTTTCGCCTACCAAGGCGTATGTTACGAATTCACAGTTCCCCACTTCAGGCTTTCTCTGAGCCCAAGAGTGTTTTTTCTGGGCGCGGAGGCGGGTGTAGCCCCGCTGAGAATAGCGGGTCTCAAGACCCTGACGTATGTAGACGATTGGCTGATCATAGCCAGAGAGGAAGTGGTGAGAGACACGCATCGTGTGCGCGCTCATATCACTTCGCTCAGCTTCAGAGTAACCATAAGCAAGAGCAATTTCACTCCGGCTCAGAATGTTATGTTTTTGGGTCTGGAGCTGAGCTCAATAACGATGCGCACATCTGTTGAAATAGCGTGTTCTCTCTATTAAATTGCTTTTTGCAATTCAAGGAGGGAGCGAGGGTGCAACATTGCACATGACTCAGATTACAAGGTTTTATGGCATCAGCTATTCAGGTCTTGCCTCTGGACCTTCTGAGAATGAGGGCATTCATGAAGTGGGTTTTATCTCTTCATCTCAGCCCTTTACGCAATCTCCGTTGCTCTGTCCCAGTGACACGCTCGTGTGCAGCAGCACTGCACCACTGGAAGAATGCAGAGTTTTACACACATGGGGCCGCCCTTGGGACGATCATGCTGCGCAAAGTGCTTATGACAGATGTACCTTAACAGGATGGGGAGCCACTCAGGAGGGCAGAACAGTGAACAGTGTGTGGCCAAACACACTTTAGTCAGCCCATATAAATTACCTGGAGCTCCTCACTGTGTGGAAGTCTCTAAAACATTTTCTGCCCCGCCGGCAGGGGCATCATGTGCTGGTCCGCTGCGACAATACCACAGCTGTAGCACATATAAACCACCAAAGAGGGAAGCGTTCCTCCAAGCTTCATGCTCTGGCGCACAAGCTGTTAGTATGGACCAGGCGGCACTTTCTGTCATTACCATTATTCCAGACAGGGTCGCTCTTGGGGCCTGGCCGTGAGAGGGTGAACCTAAACACGTGTTAAAAGTTAACATGTGGTTTCCTCCACGTGTTATTGACACAATTCAGAATGCTAGGGCCTCTTCCACATGCTCCTTGTATGACTGTAAGTGGCTTGTATTTGAGGGCTGGTGTGATTCATATCAGTGCTCTGTGTCTGATATATTATGCTTTTTACAAGGCCTTATAGATAAGGGTAAATCCTTTTCTACTGTTAAGGTCTATTTAGCGACTATCGCAGCATGTCATGTCGGGTTTGATGGCACAACGGTGGGGCAACACCCCCTTATTCGCAGTTTCATGAAGGGTGCTCTTCGTTCCCTTCCTGTGACTAGAAGAGCTGTGCCTCAGTGGGACCTCTCCATGGTGCTGGAGGCTTTGTCACAACAGCCTTTCGAGCCTTTGGAAAGCATTTACCTTAAACTTCTGTCATCTAAGACAGTTATGCTCCTTGCCTCTGTGTCTGCCAAGTGTGTCAGCAATTTGCATACACTCTCTGTGCTTTTCTCGTGCACTCAATTCTCTCTCAGTGGAGATAAGGTTTTTCTCAGGCCTAACCCGGCCTTTATGCCTAAGTGCTTCCCAGCATTCTGATGTGAGGTGATTGAGCTGTGCTTTTTACCTACCTCCTTTTTCCTCTACAGGGGATCAAAGGCTGAATACTCTTTGTCCTGTACATGCCCTGTGGGTGTATATTGACAGGAACAGTTCCTTTAGAAGAAGCTACCAGCTCTTTATATCTTTCTTATATCTTTTATATCTTTATATTGTCGAAGCTATATCTTTGGCATATGATTCTAAGGGGGTGCAGCCCCCAGGGGGCCTCAGAGCTCACTCTACCAGAGGCATGGCTGTCATCTCTGGCTGTCAAAGCCTCACGTTGAGTGTACTGAACAACCAGGGATCTGTCCATATCTCCCATAGATGGATCTCGAACACGAGACAAAAGAGAACAATAGGTTACTGTCCGTAACCCCAGTTCTCTGAAACATCGAGTGGAGAGATCCACCAAGCCTGCTGCACTTGCAGCACGAGAAGTGAATATGCTCACTGAGGATAGGTCTTTATGCATCTGTGGAGAGATCCACCTAGGTGGATCTCTCCACTTGATGTTTCAGAGAACCGGGGTTACGGACAAACATATCCTAAGGAAATAAAGTTACATGTTAATATATTTAGTTTCCAGATAGTCAGTTTTATTTTCACTACAAGCTGGTTTGCCTATCGCCATGAAACAAAAAGCGAATGCCCAGAAAATAATTCATTTGTTAATAAACTTTGTTTCCATCTGGACATTAAAATTAAAATGCAGTGTCCTCCTAGTTTTAGAAACATTAGTTATTCTATCTAAAATACCAAAATTATTAAAGTACCTTGTATTATTTTATATTTGAAAGACTACAATATTTCTCCACTGCTCAAACTGCTAGTACATAGCAGAACCGCTAAAAAAAGCTGCAACACTCCCATAGACCTCCATTGGAAGAATGGAATGCGGAAGTAACTCGTCGAGTGACCAATAGTTCCAAACACTGAATAGTTCCAGCACTGAACCCCATTCATTTCAGTGTTTCTCATGAATCTAGTCAGCGATCTAAAGTCTTTTATTCTAACTGCAGTTAACGCATGCAACACTTCACTAACACAACCAGTCATATTTTTAACATTTAGATAACATAAGCAAAGCAAAATACATTTCTATAGTTATTGATGCAAGTTCCAGGTGTTATATGGGATTTTCCTATTTTATTTATTGAAACAGGCAAATAATACAACATAACCACTGTCATTATTTTAAGTTTTTTAATTTAAATATTAAATTATTTTAAGCTTATAAGTTTTCTGCTGTTTATGAAAGATTGTTAAGGTAAATTACTTACCATTCATAAATTATTTCTTTCTTATACAAAAGTGGATTTGTGTGTTTGTTTGTTTTCAACAGAATGGCTTGATGCGATGATTACCAGATGCAGCTTGCCATTTATTATAATATTGCTTAACCCTATTTATCTTACAGTTTTAGTTACTATATATTTATTTGAAGTATATTATATATTTGTTTGAAAAGCCTGCTTTCTGCCATCTTTCTCTCCCTGTCAGAGATCAGAGAAGTTTCTACGAAGACTGCCCATTATAGCTTATCTACTCTCTCACTGGATATATTTTATATTTAAATGTTTTGATGACTGCAATTGGTTGCCTTGATATTTCAATATTCATTTATTGTGCATGTCATGTATTATGATTGTCTTAACATAACGTGTGGTCATTAGCACAAGAATAATTATAATTTATATATACATTTAAATATATTCTATGTCATGTATTGGTTTCTCAGTTAAACAGAAAAAAACAGATTAATGCTGTTTCTCCATCACTCTCCAGAAAAAAATGTAACTATAAATGTGCAGTCAACCTGGTAATCAATGCACATTGTTAATATTTAGCAGAAAATGCTGCAAATAGTCGCTGTTGCTGGCTGTCTGAGGTTGGTTGACTGTGCGTATTTGTTTGGAACAATTGAGAGCTACACGAAACACGTGACTTACTCAACAGCTCTGATGTACAGTAAACTAAACATACAGTGCATGCCATATGGAAACAGCCAAACAGCCAATCAAATGCAGGTTCTGTGACGTAATGTGCTCATCAGCTTCCTCATTGGCCAGCAAACTACACATGCTGTTCGTGTTTGAATCTGTTTGTGGTAGGGGACTTTATAACTGCGAAATTCAGTACCTGTAAATCTGCATGTCCATTATGTGTTTTCACATTTCTTGAAATGTGCATAATATGCAGCCTAGAGAGTGTTTTTGTTTCATACAGCTGTTGTGCATTTACTCAGAGAAAATGTTTGCAAAGGCTGTATGTGGCTTTCAGTGTGACCACATCGTTTTGCATTTATGGGTATATGCCCAGGTTGTTAACGGATATATGTCGATTTTACATATTTAAAAAGAAGATGATCTCTCCCTGCTCCACCGGCACCACCCTCCTTTGAAATTGGTAATGTTCTCATTATGTGTACATATCAAATGTATGTAGCAAATGTATGCTTAGCCATGGTCTCTAGAAAAGATCAGATTAATGTTTGTGATATTATAAAACTTTTGGTTGAAATAGTGACTGATAGAAACATTGTTACATGTATACAGTTTCTCAACTATCTGGATCACGTGTAACGTCATAATCATTGTTGTTTGAAAATAAAAAGACATATCTCTTAAATCAAGCATGTTGTCCGAGCTTTTTAAAAAGGTTTATTACACACCTTCTAATCCTGGGTCATTAGGCGGTAAGAAGCGCTTAAAACAGGCTGTTTTAAAGGACACTGGTGTGCGTCTAACGGATAATGAAGTTTCAGACTGGCTCGCCTCTTAAGACGCCTATACACTACATAGAGCAGCTCCTTTAAAATACAAGAGAAATAGAGTTATTGTTTATAGCGTGGATTCACAGTTTCAGGCAGACCTGTTGATATGTCTGCTTATTCAATGGAAAATGATAATCAAAAATATTTGTTAACATGCAAAGATGTGTTTAGTAAATATGCATGGACTTGCGTGTTAAAAAACAAGACCGGAGTGGAAGTGACTAGGGCTTTTGAGTCCATATTTAACGAGGGTCGTGTGCCTCAAAAAGAGGGGAAAGAGTTTTTTAATAAGCATGTTCAAGACATGACTAAAAAGTACAAAATTCATCATTTTACAACTGCCTCTGATTTAAAAGCCAGCATTGTTGAACGTTTTAACAGGACATTAAAAGCAGGATGTGGAGACATTTAACAGCCATTAATTCTAGGCGTTATATTGATGTGTTACAACACACACGCTTACAACAGCGGCTATCACAGGAGCATTAAAATGAGACTGTTGGATGTCAACAAAGAAAACGAAACCGAGGTGTTTCGCAATTTATATGGATCGGCTGGCATTAGAAACATCAGGCCTTTGTTTAAATACAAAATCTATGATTTTGAATTTCTGAAGTGAGGGGCCCGTTTGCGAAACGCTATGAGCAAAATTACACAGAAGAGTACTTCACTGTAACAGCGTGTATACCGCGTGACCCTCCGGTCTATAAACTATGTGACTACGATGGTGAGATTATCAAGGGTAGTTTTTATGAGCAAGAACTACAAAAAATAATGGTGAGCAAAAACAAAGCATTCAAAGTAGAAAGAATTTTAGACAGGAAAAGATGCGGTAAGAAAAGTATGGTCTTAGTAAAATGGTGCAGCTGGCCTTCAAAGTTTAATAGCTTGGTGTCTGAAAAAGATGTGGTAGATCTACAAACCCCTTAAAAGAGAGCACACATACATAGGAGAAGACAGTAGCGAAAAAAACACGACTGGCTTGAGTCTCAGACAAGACAAGACTAGACTAGACTAGACTAGACTAGACAAGACAGGAAGTCAAGTGGCGGTTAGCACCGAAAAGATCTGACAACAATTGCAACACGAGAGGGGAAAATAAAGGGTAAGTTATCAAGGGAACAGGTGTGGGGAATAAAAACGAAACAAGGAAACAAGGAGGGCAGGGAGACACGGACACTGGAGCACGTGGCAAGCTGTCAAACAAAGACGCGTGCTCCGACAAAAAACAATAACATAAACACGCAGACTAAACAAAGACTGGGGTGAGACTGGGGTGATCAAGCCGCGGACCTGACATAGGGTGAGTATTTTGCATCTTCATCTAGTTTTCTGATTCTAGTTTCCTGACCAAGCCTCCAACGTGTCCTTCCTGAGTGGAAGGAATATCCTTAATGTGTGTACTGACACCCATAGACTCCTTCCACTTCCACTGAGCTTCATGTCTCAGATAAAGAATCTTTCACATAAATACATCTTTAGGGTAAATACTACTTTAGGGTAAATCTTTACATTATAACAAGAAAAATGGTACATAATCTACTTTTCAAAGCTTTCATTTCTAATCATTTTTATTTAATGTTTAGTTTTAAACAGACTTTTGACAATATCTTAAATTAAAGGTGGCCTATTTTATATATGCATATAAAACAAAACAAAGATAATGCTATCATAATCATGTTTTTTGTGTTAACCACTCTCGTTGTATCTGTTCAGCCAAAAAAACCTTTTAGGGTGCATCTATGAACTTTCATGAAAACATCTTTTTATGTCATTTTCTTTTCCCAAATGGAAACCAGAAAACTTCCAGAAAACAATCTTACATTTTTTTCTTACAAGTGTTTACTTTTAGAATATATATGAAGATAAATCTGTATAAGGTGGCAAATACTAATTTTATTTTGAATAAATTAAAAAATAGAGATATACTGATACCATAATCATAGTTTTAAATATGCAGATTGTTTAGCACTGTTTAAATTTAAACACCCATGTTCATCTGCCTGACATAGTGGGATAAGGAAATCCTGTGTGTGTGTTTGAGTGTGCAGACGCTGTGTCTAGATGTTCACTGCATCACACCTCAGATAAACCCTCAGTCCTTTTGATGACTCCTTGTGTTGTAAACATTACATTCAGAACAACATAAACTCTTTACTGTGTACTTCTACAATAATTATTTCATCACTTTAGACAGTTTCTAAGTTAAATCTGTATGAGTTTGCGAAGACTATTTCATTTTTAAAACATAAAAATAACGATACAACCATCATAATCATTTAAAATATGGGTTGTTTTGCATCATTTTAAATTGAAACAATCTCACGCATCTTATTTAACATCGACTGCGTCACACGGGGTTGGGTATGTGTTTATGTTATCAGTTGTCTTTTGATGTTTTTTTTGAGTTTTTGTGTTTGGTAAGTTTCTGGGTGTCCACCTCTTATAGACACATTCACTTTTCACAGTTTACCTCTGAGTCATTCAACAAAGGTTGCTTGAAAACTTCTGTCATAGGCTACGTGTTAGAGTTCTGTGTATCATCTGGTGACATCTCAACAACGGTTCAGAGAAACTGAAGTAGTACTGTGGAAAATGTCTTTCCAGCCTAACAGTAAGTGTGTTTCCATTGTATGTTATGTATTTGTTAGAATATACATTTAAAATTGTTTATGTGTGTCACTGTTGTGTTTAAACTGTTTAAAATTATGTTTAAACAGTTTTGTGTAACTCTCCAGGTAGATCAAACTACATTTTCCATTAAAACCAAGAACTGAATCAACAGGGTATTGTTTTATCTATTTGTCAACATTGTTTTATGTTTTTGACTCAGAGTAGGTATTGGATTGGATTATATTGTCTGACACAAAGTAACTGAGGATAATAATAATAGCTGCCACTCTGTCTATTGTCTGTATGTATATGAAAACCAGCTGTAGCTTGTCTATGTGTGTAGCTGATAATCTTTATATCTTTTCAGATAGATTGTGAGCTGGTTCATGTAATCCCTCTAAAATACAGGTAAGCAGCAAAATGTATTTACATTTATGGGTTTCTAAGAACTCCTTTATCTAGTTTAAATTCAGGTTTTACAGATGACTAAGAAAATGACTACAGCATACAGGAAAATCTGCAACTTCTGCAGAAAATAACTTTTTTATCTTCTGAAGTATTGTGAATGGGTTGTCAATGTTTAGAATATAATCTTCCAGAGCTACTAAGACATGTTTTGTTATGTTTTCAGCTCTTAGAAAGCTCCTGATTTAAAGGTAACATGGATCGTTATCACAAGATTTAGTTATCTTATTCAGCCAAATGTTTTTTTCATGTTTTCAGTCTTTATCTTATGGATTCATAAAACATATAAATTCTAAACATATAAATTCTCTTTTGCCTTCATCTTAGGTCTTTTATTGGAGTAGAATGAAAGGCAATTTGCACCAACATGAAAAGGTAAGACGAATGCATTACCCAAACCAAAACTCGTGTGTTTTAGATGGATCGATTTACTTTGTATGTTCTGTGTTAAACCACTGCTTCAGTGAATGAATCATTTGAAAAAATCAAATTATTTGAAGTGTGAATATTTTAGTCAGCGAAGTTCTACACTGTGATATGGTGTTGTCTTAATAAATACTTGTACCGTAAGTAGAGAGTGTAGCAAATGGCCAAATCCTAAAGCTTTACCATGAAGTAACACAACATGGATCTCTCATTGACAGCACGGCAATGATTTTTCTCGTTTGGACTCACAAACCCACCTGTTTATTCACATGGGTTTTGTGTTCACACCCCGAGGATGTCAGGAACGTCTTAATTTATTCACCTTTGTTACAAAATTCAATAGTTTCAAAATTAACATGCATTACCTTTTAGTCAGGTTGCAATGTTGTCAGACTTCACCTTACATTTTTTCTCTCAGGATTGTTTTCCTTAATGTTTGCCAATATTCATAGATGACATGCACTCCAATGTGTTTAGCATGTTAGTTTTATTACATGTCTTACTAATCCAAATGGAATGAAAACACCAGTAAATAGCAGTCTAATTTTATTTGTTATCCAGCAAAATGTAAAGGCACGTAAAAACATTATGGCATTTGTTTTCATGCTTTAATATGTTCGTTGCTACTTTTTCCAATTGTCGAACTGAAATCCTTTTGAGTTTTTGACTTTATCACACTGATTCAAAACCCCCTTGTTACACAAAAATACCAATGGACACCATTTACTGTAAACACTTTCTCACTCTTTCATCAGACCTGGAAAGAGACCTGGACCTGGACCGTCCTTGTTTTGAATTCTCGTTTATTTGTCATGCTACATCGTCTCATTTTCCTTCCTCTCCTTCCATATTATGTTTCACAGCAATGCTGGTGAGATCTAGTTGTTTTAAGTTTCTCATTGTTCATGGCCATGTTCTTGGATGTATGTTTTGGTTTAATAAAAATAAGCACTTACAACTGACTTCATCTTGATATCATTGCTTTATTTTATTCTTTATCAAGTATTATTTGTTTTTGTTGTTGTTGTTGTTGTGTGTGTGTGTGTGTGTGCGTGTGTGTGTAATATTTATTCTTTTGCAAAGAAGAATTTATTCTTTCAACAATATTTTACGCAGTCAACAACAGTTCTTGATAAAGGTAAACTCAGTTGTATTTCCACTAATTAAAACAGTGTGTTTTAGGGTAGTTTTCTTTTAAGAACATTGTCTCCTGGCAAAAACATACATTTATAAAATCATACAAACATTTTACATTTAAAAGCCCTATGCTAAGTGTTGGTTTCATAAGTGCTATTATTTACTTGGAACACACCGGCACAAACACTGCTAGGTGTAAGAAGGTTACAAGAATTACGCCAGCACAACTTTTCTTTCTGTTTGTTTGTGCATGTAGGTGTTGTATCTATATTGCGTGGACTGAAAGATGATAACTTAATGTTGATATCAGGCAACGAATACTGGACACAGCGTGATGGTATGACTGAGCTGATGTGACTAGCATTAATCTAACACAATGTAGTAATGTATTTCATGTTCTGAATTAGCATTATACAGTCTGTATTTACTGTTAATTTAAAATTAGGCTATTATAAAACCATAAAGAAATATGAACGTAGTCCCGACATTCTCAGAATACATTATTGGTTATTCACCAATGAGATTACTTCTTAGGTGGAGTCAGTGATACAAAAATTCAAGTACTCGTGCTATACGTTCACATGCCACACACAACATTTATCTCCTTTTCCATGCAATGTGTTTGCAGCAGACAACATTGTGCACTATGATCTTTTACCACCATCACTGTTCATCAACAGGAATCTGTACTTTCACTGAAGGAATCTAACCTTGAACCATTGAAACAATCTACTTTGTAAGTGTTCTCTTCTCTTCATTAAAACTGAAAAAATATTAAATTGATTGTGCTCTTGTTTTGATTCAACTTATCAATCAGACTGATTAAACTATTAGTTGGAACTCTCATTTAATTAACATTCTAACAAAAACTTTTTCTCTCCATTTAATTCAACAGCTTACCCATCTACAATGCTAGGCTGACCTAAGGTATGGTAAGTAAACATTTTTTTTGCTTTTCTGTTTCTCAAAGGATATTTTCTGTTGCAGGCTGGTTGTGAAGGAGTCATCACTCTCTTCAGCCTCATCTGCTTCTCTGACCTCTCTTTTTGAGGATGACACATCATCATCTCCCCGTCCTGCTCCTTGCTCATCTTCCTGCTCTGGATCTGCATCGTTCAGCATCACTGTGTCCTCTGGATGAGGTTTTGACTGTAGACGCCTACTGTCGTTTCGACTCTCCCTGTCAACTGGAACTCCAACCAGGGTTCTCCAATCATCTTCACCATCTGAACTGTCACAGTGCATCTGATTTTTCTGTGTTGATGTTCTTCCAGCCTTTATCTTGTTCTCTTTTTCAGGTCTTCCAGGAAGGTGTTCCTTTTCTACAGGTAAGTAATCACACGGGAGCAACAGATTTCTGTGCAGTATCCTTGTTTTCCCTTTCCCATTTTCAGGTTGAACTTCATATACTGGACTATCCTGGTACTTCCTCTGAGTGACAACATAAACTTGCTCTTCCCAGAATGGTCGGAGCTTCCCGGGTCTGCCCTTCTCCTTAAAGTTATGGACTAGTACCCTATTACCAGGGATTATTCACAATTCAGCTCCATGCACTTTCTTGTCATACAGAGCTTTTCCTCTTTCCTTCTCTCTGTGCGACACTCTTGAGGCCAAGTTGTAAGCTTCCATCATTCTCTTCCTCCAGCCCTCAGCATAGTCATGGTAAGAGGAGCTTTGGTCTTTCGCTGGAACACCAAACATGATATCAATGGGCAACCTGGGCGTACAACCAAAGAGGAGGTAATAGGGTGCAAACCCTGTCACCTCATTTCTTGTACAGTTGTACACATTCACAACCTTTGCAAATGATGTCTTCCAGTCAGCTTTGGCGGTCTTAGGCAAGGTCCTAAGCATTGCGAGCAAAGTTCAGTTAAACCGCTCAACTTGCCCGTTTCCCTGCGGATGATACGGTGATATGGTGTATGGGAGCCTTGCACACCACTGTACTCTTGCAACTTTGCAAACAGCTTGTTGTCGAATTCCTTGCCTTGATCATGGTGCAGCTTCATTGGGAACCCAAACTTCAAAACAAAGTCTCCAAACACTTTCTCTGCAGCTGTCTTGGCGCTCTTGTTTCTACACACATATGCTTGAGCAAACCGTGTAAAGTGGTCCATCACAACTAAATTGTATTCATAACCTCCTTTACATGTCTCCAGATGTAAGAAATCAATGGAAACCAGCTCAAATGGATAAGTGGTGGTGATATTGATCAGAGGAGCTCGGGTCACCCTGTTTGGACGCTTGCTTCTCAGACAACTGCAAACACATGTGACATAGTGTTCCACTTCTTTTTTGCATGAGGGGCCAATAAAATCGATCCCTGACCAAGTTAAACATTTGTTTGGCCCCTAGATGGCCCATGTCCTGATGTAACTCCTTATAAACAAGCTGGTGATATTTTTTTGGCAGGACCAGCTGATGACGGGTTGCTGTTTTACGGAACAAGAGACCATGCTCATCCAAGTATAGTCTGGCCTTTTCCCTCATCAGTCCCCGAGCCTTTTTGCCCTGGCTCCTGTTTATGTGCCGTGATTTCGATTTGAGACACATCAAGACTTCTCTGATTTCAGGGTCATCTTCTTGGGCTTCTCAGAGCTTCCTTGGGGATCTCTGCAACCGATGTGAGCAGCTTCTCCTCCTGTTCTCCCGCTAGCACTGACTGGGTGGTAAGTGGACACAACCACGGGCCTCTCTCCGCATTTTGTACCATCACTGACTGAGTTATACTAACCATGACATCAGGGTGTATTTCTTCTGAGCAGGTTTCCAGGTACTGTTCCACTGACAGTGGCATGCGTGAGAGGCCGTCAGCATCTCCGTTTGACTTTCCGGGACGGTACTTGATGGTAAATCGAAAATCAGCAAGTTCGGTTACCCATCTATACGTGGTGGCATTTAGCTTAGCTGTTGACATCACATAGGTAAGAGGATTATTATCTGTGTACACAGTAAATGATGGCGCATGAAAAACTCTCTAAACCTCTCACATATGGCCCACTTCATGGCCAAAAACTCCAACTTTCCCGAATGGAGATGGTAATTTTTCTCAGGAGAGGTCACGGCTCTGGATCTGTATGCTATCACTACTAACTTGCCTCCCTGTCTTTGATAGAGCACTGCGCCGAGGCCTTCCTGTGACGCGTCACAGTGGATTACCAAGGGTTCATTTAGATCTGGATACCCCAGCACGGGTGGATTGGATAGTCAATCAACTCACAGAGGACCTTTTGATGCTCATCTGTCCACGTGACTGGATGTGACGATGCAAGCTGCCCCTGGCGACTTTTCACCTTGCCCTTCCGCTTAAGCTGTACTCTTTCTTTTGGTGTTGTCGTTTCAGTGAGCAGCACATAAAGAGTGCTTGCGGGAAAAGTTCTCAATGTACGACCGGTAGTAGTAGAGAAATCCTAATAATTTTCTCACCTCGCCAACTGTCTTAGGGGTCCTCTCCTTCAGTGCCTGGACTGGAGCGATGTCAGCCGGGTCCATCGTGTACCCATCTTTGGTCACCAGCCTCCCTAGGAATTTCCCTCCCTGGATTTCTTATTTAACTCCCGGTAGTTGCAACAGAGGCGGAGGGTTCCATCTTTCTTATGCACACAGACTACCAGCGACTTATTCAACAAATCCTCCAGGTATTCTTTAACCTCTTTGTGCAGTGGCTTCGGGACAGACATGTATGTGTGCTTCACAGGTGTGGTATCATGGAGGCGGATTCTTAGCTGGAGAGATGGGATACATCCCACGTCACTGTCATCACAGGCAAAGGCACCACTTTCCTCTCTTAAAAGCTGTTTTACTTTCTGCTGCTGTTTGGATGTTAGGTGGTCAACGCAAACCGGAGGGTCCCATAAGCATTTCCCTTGGATTGTTAACGTCTCAGCATTTTCCGTAGATTGAGTAATTTTACTGTCTTTAAGGAGCGTGCTTTGAGTGGTGTGTGTGGTATTCTCGCATACACTATGTCGCTGGGCTGTTGCTGGTCTCACCTCTGCTGGGTAGACAGCCTTTACTCGTTGTATATGGCCCAGAACTGCATGTAGAGGCAGGTCAATGTCATGGACAGTATCGTTAATCACTGGAATGCAGATGCATGAACAAGTCCCTCTCTGGAGGTGGACAATGTTTTCCTCCACCCTCAATCCGTCT
Organism: Chromobotia macracanthus; assembly: GCA_036877525.1. Classification (NCBI taxonomy): domain Eukaryota; kingdom Metazoa; phylum Chordata; class Actinopteri; order Cypriniformes; family Botiidae; genus Chromobotia; species Chromobotia macracanthus. The sequence continues at coordinate 1,868,717 of JAZGTH010000032.1, read as the reverse complement.
GGCCACCATGCGCACTCATCCGGCACAAACAGGGCATCTTGGTCAGATAATAAAGGGCCCATTTTGATGCAACATTTAACAGCTGTAGCCTGTTTAGCTGGAATTTTTGTTACTGACCTTCCTGTTTTCGCTACTCCATCACTGCATCCATCGTCCTGACTTCTCACTAACTTCAGTAACACCTCTGCTTTCTTAGTCGCACAACAGGGCAGTACTCATTGGCTTTGGTTGTGACCCCGGTAGGTTGCTCGACACCATTGTTCAGAAGGTACTCAATAACATTGTACCCAATAATGGGCTTCTCTGTCACCCCATCATCACCAGATACTAATACAGGTACCTCCAGTTCCAGCGGTGTGGCTTTGTCTGTTCCTAGCTTGAACATCACTTCGACCCAGCTTTCAAATGGGATGACCGTTTGATTTACTGCTCGACCGGTGAGACTTCCGGGACCTAGAATCTCTTCGAGGCTATGTAGCGTGGTGTGTGGGAGATGTTCTTTTCTCCACTTTTCGTTCATGAGACAGACTTGTGAGCCAGTATCCCAGAGTGCTTGTGTTGCCACACCATCGAAGAAACAGTTCACCAGACATTTCTCTCCAATCAAATTCAGCAACTGTGCATTGTGTTTGGTGGATAGCTGATTAGCACTTACGGATCTGATGAGCTGTAGGTAGGTCTCCTTCTGCTTCGTTGTTTCTCGGGCTTCCAACTGCTTGATACTGTCACACAGGAGTACATTTTGATGTTTCGACCACTGGGATGGTGTCGTGTGAGCTGTTACCATCATACTACTAGCTGAGTGCCCTCTTTCTGTTCTTCCTGCAGGTGGTCCCCTGCACCCTCTGGAAAGATGCCCACTTTGCCCACATTTAAAACAATGGTCACACTGGTCACCTCTACCATGCTTCTGACACCCATGGCATCCCGCTTCCTTTCTCGGTGCTGTGTGGAACGGTAAGCAGTCATCACTTTCCTCATTTCTCCAATCTCCTCCTTCAGCTGCTTGACAGCCTCGTAGAGCTTGGAGTCTTTCTTGTCTGTGACCTGCGGCGTTTTCAAAGCTTTTACTTGTGTGTGCATGGACTGTTCTTTACCTGCGACAGCATGAACCATTCTGTCTTGACTTTGATGTAATTCTGCCTGGATCTCAGTGACTTTAGTCTCTTTGATGTGGGCATTTTTCTTTGCTGTCACTCCCACTTGAGGCTTGCAGCTTCGTTCATCTTTGTGATGAGAACTTCATCTGTGACTGTAGGGTCATCAAGGCAGGCTTTAATGTGGTATTTAATGTGGTCATTTGACAGGCCTGTCCCCAGTGCACGTAGGAATCTTCTTTGTATGAGATCTGGACTGTATGATTCTTCCCCATCAGGCTCTCGAACAGTCTTTCTTTCAATTCAATAGCTCAGAAGAGGAAGTTTTGTGGTGACTCACGGCTCTCCTGAGTTACATTTATCAGTCTATGATAAAGGTCGATTGAGCTTTCGTCCTTATAATGGCCTTTCAGAATTGTGCGCAGCTGGGAAAGGGTTAAATCTGTCTTAATCTCCAACATGTCACGCAGGCTCATACCTGGACTGATTGCTCTGATCACAGCATTAATGATATCAGACTCTCTGTGTCCTTTATTTATTCCAGCATCAATCTGGTGCATCAAGTTGTTGTATGACAGCTTATCTTTCTATCCCCTTTCTCCTATTTGGCTGTTAATCTTAAAATCACGTTGGATTATGACTTCTGGAACTGCCGGCTGATGTTAGGGAGACACAGGGGGACTTTACACATCAGGAACTTTCAAACTCAAGCGTTGTATTTCATTTTTCAGCATACTTGTGGATGACTCGAAAAGATGCTGCAGTTCGGCGTACTGTTTCTTTAAACACCCGAGCTCCGCTGAACACCTGTCTGTGTCGCCACCGCCATCTTGTACTGCTGTGTCGCGTTATATTGCTGGCAAACTCTAACAAATCTTTCACACATTGACGGGCTACATCATCCTCTTCTGTTTCTATAACATTCTCTACCGCTTCACTTATTAATCTGATTAGCGAGTGCCGTTTACTCTGTCCCTCTGCCGATAATTTTGCATACACACACCTCGTGCAGTTGATCGAGCTGCAGCCGGTGCAATGCCTCACTCAGCCGATCTTGCAGATGTTCTACGTCCATACGCAACGTCGCTGTAACTCACTCAAAACGGCACCGCTGATTCCATCCCTCGTTGCCAGTATTTTATAACACACTTGAAGAAGGCAACAAGCGTGATTGATTTTTGGGTTCTTTCATTTATTCAGCTTTACAAATCTCGCCACAGCTCCGTGCAACATAACATTGTGTGAACTACTACTAACTCTTTTTTCTCTTTCAGGTCTGCTCTAGGGATTTCCATCTGGCTACCGCCACCCACTGGACACCCATTGCCTAGCTGTGAGTATGCAAGAAATGTGTGTGTATACTGAATATTTTAACATACATAAAACAATTAATCACTATTGAACAGACATTATAAAGAAAAATCAATATATTTGGGGGGCCTAGCTTTTTATATAAAAATTAACTTAAAAAATTAATTAATCAATCTATGTATTTTAGATTTCTCCACAATCAAATTAATAAAAAACATTCAACTATATTGTTATTTTACTTTGTTTATACCGATATTTTGTCCTCAGTTCTAGTTTGTCATATCGTGATGTCAGTTCATCTTTTAAGTGTTTGTTGATAGTTTTAAGATACAAACGTTGATCCAAATCTTCAAAAACTACGCCTGACCAATGTTGTTCTGACTGAAGCGATATTTAGAAACGTTACTGAAGTTACATGTCCTGTGCTTACTGTTGAAAGATTTTGCACATAAACATAAAACAACTTTTACTAGATGTGTGCAGTGTAATTTTACACCTGTTGCAAAATGGTGTAAAACATGTGCGGCATAGGACAAAAACAAAGTTTTGTTTGCAATTGTTTTGTGTTGTATTTATCAATTACTATTCAGGCACTGTATTACATGCAATACAGTGCCTGAATAGTAAAGTTCTTGAAGTAATGTATTTGTAACGTGTTGTTGAAATTTAAAAAGGTAAAGACAGAACTGTATCAAGAACTGTTGTTGACTGCGTAAAATATTGTTGAAAGTGCAAAAGAATAAATATTACACACACACACACACACAACAACAACAAAAACAAATAATACTGGATAAAGAATGAAATAAAGCAATGATATCAAGACGAAGGTAGTTGTAAGTGCTTATTTTTATTAAACCAAAACATACATCCAAGAACATGGCCATGAACAATGAGAAACTTAAAACAACTAGATCTCACCAGCATTGCTGTGAAACATAATATGGAAGGAGAGGAAGGAAAATGAGACGATGTAGCATGACAATTAAACGAGAATTCAAAACAAGGATGGTCTAATTCCAGGTCTGATGAAAGAGTGAGAAAGTGTTTACAGGTAAATGGTGTCCATTGGTATTTTTGTGTAACAAGGGGGTTTTGAATCAGTGTGATAAAGTCAAAAACTCAAAAGGATTTCAGTTCGACAAGTGGAAAAAGTAGCAACGAACATATTAAAGCATTAAAACAAATGCCATAATGTTTTTACGTGCCTTTACGTTTTGCTGGATAACAAATAAAATTAGACTGCTATTTACTGGTGTTTTCATTCCATTTGGATTAGTAAGACATGTAATAAAACTAACATGCTAAACACATTGGAGTGCATGTCATCTATGAATATTGGCAAACATTAAGGAAAACAATCCTGAGAGAAAAAATGTAAGGTGAAGTCTGACAACATTGTAACCTGACTAAAAGGTAATGCATGTTCATTTTGAAACTATTGAATTTTGTAACAAAGGTGAATAAATTAAGACGTTCCTGACATCCTCGGGGTGTGAACACAAAACCCATGTGAATAAACAGGTGGGTTTGTGAGTCCAAACGAGAAAAATCATTGCTGTGCTGTCAATGAGAGATCCATGTTGTGTTACTTCATGGTAAAGCTTTAGGATTTGGCCATTTGCTACACTCTCTACTTACGGTACAGGTATTTATTAAGACAACACCATATCACAGTGTAGAACTTCGCTGACTAAAATATTCACACTTCAAATAATTTGATTTTTTCAAATGATTCATTCATTAAAGCAGTGGTTTAACACAGAACATACAAAGTAAATCGATCCATCTAAAACACACGAGTTTTGGTTTGGGTAATGCATCCGTCTTACCTTTTCATGTTGGTGCAAATTGCCTTTCATTCTACTCCAATAAAAGACCTAAGATGAAGGCAAAAGAGAATTTATATGTTTGACAGTACTCAAGAATCAGGAGTCCATAAAATAAAGACTGAAAACATGAAAAAAACATTTGGCTGAATAAGATAACTAAATCTTGTGATAACGATCCATGTTACCTTTAAATCAGGAGCTTTCTAAGAGCTGAAAACATAACAAAACATGTCTTAGTAGCTCTGGTAGATTATATTCTAAACATTGACAACCCATTCACAATACTTCAGAAGATAAAAAAGTTATTTTCTGCAGAAGTTGCAGATTTTCCTGTATGCTGTAGTCACTTTCTTAGTCATCTGTAAAACCTGAATTTAAACTAGATAAAGGAGTTCTTAGAAACCCATAAATGTAAATACATTTTGCTGCTTACCTGTATTTTAGAGGGATTACATGAACCAGCTCACAATCTATCTGAAAAGATATAAAGATTATCAGCTATACACATAGACAAGCTACAGCTGGTTTTCATATACATACAGACAATAGACAGAGTGGCAGCTATTATTATTATCCTCAGTTACTTTGTGTCAGACAATATAATCCAATCCAATACCTATTCTGAGTCAAAAACATAAAACAATGTTGACAAATAGATAAAACAATACCCTGTTGATTCAGTTCTTGGTTTTAATGGAAAATGTAGTTTGATCTACCTGGAGAGTTACACAAAACTGTTTAAACATAATTTTAAACAGTTTAAACACAACAGTGACACACATAAACAATTTTAAATGTATATTCTAACAAATACATAACATACAATGGAAACACACTTACTGTTAGGCTGGAAAGACATTTTCCACAGTACTACTTCAGTTTCTCTGAACCGTTGTTGAGATGTCACCAGATGATACACAGAACTCTAACACATAGCCTATGACAGAAGTTTTCAAGCAACCTTTGTTGAATGACTCAGAGGTAAACTGTGAAAAGTGAATGTGTCTATAAGAGGTGGACACCCAGAAACTCGCTAAACACAAAAACTCTAAAAACATCAAAAGACAACCGATAACATAAACACACCCAACCCCATGTGACGAAGTCGATGTTAAATAAGATGCGTGCGATTGTTTGGCTAAATGTTGTCGAGAGTGTCATTGTTTCAATTTAAAAAGATGCAAAACAACCCATATTTTAAAACAGGATTATGATGGTTGTATCGTTATTTTTATATTTTAAAAATGAAATAGTCTTCGCAACTCTTATACAGATTTAACTTAGAAACTGTCTAAAGTGATGAAATATTTATTGTAGAAGTACACAGAGTAAAGAGTTTATGTTGTTCTGAATGTAATGTTTACAACACAAGGAGTCATCAAAAGGACTGAGGGTTTATCTGAGGTGTGATGCAGTGAACATCTAGACACAGCGTCTGCACACTCAAACACACACACAGGATTTCCTTATCCCACTACGTCAGTCAGATGAACATGGGTGTTTAAATTTAAACAGTGCTAAACAATCTGCATATTTAAAACTATGATTATGGTATCAATATATCTCTATTTTTTAATTTATTAAAAATAAAATTAGTATTTGCAACCTTATACAGATTTATCTTCAGATAGATATTCTAAAAGTAAACACTTTAAAAGAAAATGTAAGATTGTTTAAAAGTTTTCTGGTTTCCATTTGGGGAAAAAAATGACATAAAAAGATGTTTTCATGAAAGTCCATAGATGCACCCTAAAAGGTTTTTTGACTGAACAGATACAGTGAGAGTGGTTAACACAAAAAACATGATTATGATAGCATTATCTTTGTTTTGTTTTATATGCATATATAAAATAGGCCACCTTTAATTTAAGATATTGTCAAAAGTCTGTTTAAAACTAAACATTAAATAAAAATGATTAGAAATGAAAGCTTTGAAAAGTAGATTATGTACCATTTTTCTTGTTATAATGTGAAGATTTACCCTAAAGTAGTATTTACCCTAAAGATGTGTTTATGTGAAAGATTCTTTATCTGAGACATGAAGCTCAGTGGAAGTGGAAGGAGTCTATGGGTGTCAGTACACACATTAAGGACATTCCTTCCACTCAGGAAGGACACGTTCGAGGCTTGGTCAGGAAACTAGAATCAGAAAACTAGATGAAGATGCAAAATACTCACCCTAAACCAGAAGAGGCTTTTTATTTTTTTAATTTGTCAAAATGTCATTCCTTGATTATCTAGACATCTAGATTATTACCAATCGTATTAAGAACACTCTTCACTCTGGATAGGTATCTTCCCAAGCCAGAAGGGGTCAGGCAGGATAGAGGCCATGTGCTTTGTCAAAATTTTATTCTGTTTTAATAGCCTCTACAAACCAATAGATGCAGACAGCATCAGAGTTTGTTAACAGGGTTATCACCCCAGACCAGAAGAACAAGTTGGGGCATGTCCTTTAATCAGAAAACTAGCTGTCAGAAGGGGTCAGACAGGGGCCCATGTTTTCTTTTAAAACCTTTATTCTGTTTTAACAGGCATGATGGAGGTGATGATACACACACTTTTGAATGATACACCCCACAGTCTGCATTAAACAAGCATGGAATGCACATGTTGGGGACGCAGGGGAAACCCAAAGTCTCAGATCACACACTTTCATTTTGTGTCTGAAGTGTAAACGCTACAAACGGAACGCAGCTCTTACTACAGTCAACACACACACAGCATAAACATTTATTTACCCTTTACAAAACTTTTCACACATTCAAACCTAATTCCTTACAATCACACAACTGTTAGGAGAGTCAAAAATATCTGGTGTAGAAAGGTGGAGAAGAGTTCAGATTCTCAGTGATAGCCAGAACCATGTGGTCACAGGGTAGACTAAATCTTATGATCGTAAACACTAATGACATGGACAATCTAGAATGGAAAACAGACAAACTTCAAAATAGGGCAATAAATTCAGTGGGGGGCCAGATCCTCAGCAGGATAGACAGAGCCAGAGTAGGGAGGGGGCACTTCCTTAGGAGGGGGCAGGGGTTAAAAGTACAGTTTGCACATAAACATGATTGACATGTAAAACTAGACCCAAAATCGGACTCCCCTCCCTAAACAGGGTAATAAATTAATTAGGGCTTTTTGATTAACAGTTGACACACAGTTTATTGTAATAACTACTCCCAACGAACCAGTGGACCCTCTGCTGAGCTTAACCCATCTCTGTAAATTTTCATAGTTGTATGAGGAAGGGTGGTGTATTGGTTCAATATCTGAGCTGATGAGTGCAGGGGTTACAGGTTAAAATGCTGCAAAAGGTTATAGTGTAGTGGAACTTTTTTTTTACTTAAAGACTCCCTATTGTCCACAACAATTTAAAGGCCCCCACACTTACAATTTCTACCTAATAAAATACTCTAAAGCTTGGCATAACTAGAAAGATGTAGTTTTTTACAATTCTAGTTGCAAAAATTAAACAGGTTGACCAAAGATACTGTAATGTGTAATAAATGGATTCCCTTATGGGCTGTCTTTGCTAGAGACCTCCCCACTCAATAAGCACAGGTTTCGACCTGGTACACGAGCACTCATGAAGAAATGCAAATATCAGATATCGACTGATCTGATGCTGCGTAACGACCAATTTTCACAACTGGTATATGGTTCTTATTCTAAGTGTCCTGTAACATTCACTTTAGACCCTGTCATAAACCTTTAGTTAAAATTTAATCAATCATAAACAAGCAGCAATTAGCACGGTTTATGTATACATTACAAATCAATAAATATCGGTATGTATGTGTTCAGCGCATTGTCACTGGTGTTATGAAAGTGGTTTTGAAAAGAAATAATGCACTGGTAAAGTTTTAAGGACATTGCCTAAAAGTACCTTTAAACTATGCAAATGAGTTTCACACAGGAGGGGAAGGGAGGGCCCTATGCCATGGGTTCATCCTACATGGTTACAACCAATCAAATCACAGGAAATGGAAGGCACCAAGTTACAATCTCCACCTTATCAGGAAGGGATAAAAGGACTTTCTCAGCAGATATGCCTTTGTTCTGAGTTTTCTGACCTAACGAGGAAAGAGACAACAGTTTGACTAAGGCCTTTCAAGTAGACCCTGGAACATTTCCATTAGCTGCACTAGAACCACAGCTCAATTATAACACTCAATAATTTTTTACCAAACCTCTTTCAGAGACCTTGGCACCCCTTAATTGCAATGTAGAATTTGTGTATTGCCACCCAGAAGAAATAACCGGTGTCTTGCTTACTAAAGTTGACTACTACCTAGTAATATTTCTGTAGTATTACATTTTAACAGCAGCATTACATTTCATTATCAACTCTAGGTTCATCACGTTTACTGTTTCATGTAATGCAATATTCATTCTTTGAATCTGATCATTAAGTGTTGTTAGTAGTGTTATATCCTTTATCCCTATAGTCTAATTTTATTTACCTTTTTATATTTTTATTTTACAAAATTTTCTTTCATTATGACTGTGTCTTTCTTGTGTTTTGGTAACCAAAGGCTCTAAAGGTTAGTCGTGTCTCACAAATCCTTCAGATAAATTAGGTAATAACTCCCTCAGATTTACATAATTTTATTTTACTGAATGGTCTATTTGGATTGTTCTTATACTGTTATGGCGAAATTACTTAGCTGGTGCCCTGGGGTAAAGGAGGGAGGGGTCATATGACACCCACACACACACACACACACACACACACACACACACACACATTTCGTGTGACGTGTGGCCAAAGCCCACCACACCTTTTGTGCTTGGTGTGCGCTATACACAATTGGTGCCCTGTGTAAATGTGGCAGGGTTATGCGCTAATGGCTTTCCAGGAGGTGACAGTTTTATAGGCTTTTTTGGCTAACAATTGCCAAATAGCTATTTAATCATTGTTTCAGAAAAGTTGCATTTGGTTTTTACAACCAGCTGTAAAATGGCAGTAAATTGTGCCAGGGATTTTGAGGAATTCAAAATTTAGGCACAATTCCCTGCATTTTAAAGTTGAGAAGAGTCATGATTTAGTATAACGCAGATTCTGTTCGTCTGAAAGAAGTCATATACACCTAGGATGCCATCATAGTATGCTAGTCATATACACCTAGAACTTTTCCCTTAATGTAATGCATCTGGAATTTGTTGATGGCAATTCTAAAATACGTCTGTTCTCTGATGCCAGTCTATGTACTATTCATGCTAAGAGGGTGACACTGTTTCCATGTGATATACAACTTGCCCGGCAAATTAGAGGTGTTGAAAACCTCTTCGTTTTTGGGAATGAAGATAGTGCTGTACATTAACTTCCACTACATTTTCTGAACTTTAAATCTTTTATTTCAGACCTGAAATAAAAAATGTTAAACCAACTAAATATATGCAGCAGAGAAAGCACTTTGTGTGTGATTGAAGCATGTTGGTGACACAAACTATTTTTTAAACAGTTTTTTATTATAATATGGAAAATTCAATGTATAGTTACAAAGTGTGGATGATTGTTGATAGAGATGTTTTGTAGTATTGCTGATCCAAGCATGAAGTTCTTTTGTCATTGTTAGTTTTTAGGGTTCAAGCATGACGCAAGTAATGTTTTAAGACAAGCATTAAACAGTCCTGAAGTGCCTGAACCCTGATAACATCTGTATGGTGACAAATATGCCAGTATTTTGTGTATGTGGAAGTTCAATTTTACAATAATTTTAATAATAATCTTAATAATCTTAAACCAGCTCGTAGGACGCAGCAGTGTGCACTTAAGAATTAGGCTAATCCTAATTTATTGTACACTTTAAAACATGTCTGCTGTAATTAGATTTAAATTACATCTTTAAATGTTCCTATGATTTATCGCTTCATTGTTTCTCTCACCTTGTAAGTCGCTTTGGATAAAAGCGTCTGCTAAATGCCTAAATGTCAATTGTTTTTATATAGAAGTCAGGACATTCTGCGGTAACCTTTCTAAGTTTAATGAATATTGTTATATCTTGTGGAAGGAATGAACAGCGTATAGGCAAATACGACACTCTCAGATATAGCGTGACTGTTCTCTTTACCTAATTTTTGTTTGTATACCAACTCTAACCGGAACGTGTCCGGAAAAACAGTTATACTGCATTGTGGGAGATGTAGTTAATTAAGCAACATATACAACAAATATGTTTAATGAAAGGGAAGATAACAGCAGTTTCAATCAATCACACATCATTTTAAAGGAAGGCTGTAGGTTTGCATTTTGTCCAGAAGAGGGAGTAACAGGATAAGAATTCATTTTAAGTCCTCAAGTTCCATCAGTGTTGAAATGCTTAGAACCTCATTTGAAGAACAATATGTAAAACAATGTCTTCTAAGTTTTAAAATTAGTTTGCAAATAAACATGTATGTGTCCAAGTACAAAAATATTTTGTTTATAAAGACAACACAATTTCTTATAACCTCACAACAGCTTACTAAAAAGGCGGTCAAATCTTTTTATTTTATCTGCACTGAACTTTCACAAACAAGGTAACACTAAATTATTGTACCCCTTCAAACAAATGTGCTGTAATATGCTTTAGTGTTTCATGTAGTATTGTTGTGTTTAAACCAACTAAAATGGTCAAGCACAATTTTGTGCTAGTGAAGTCTATATAAAAAGTAGATCTTCAATCAGCAACATGATTTAAAATGATCCATTGTATTTTATGTAATGTCCACCAGTGTAACAAAGGTGTTTATTGCTTATGTATGTACTATAATAATACTATGAAACTTACTTAAAATTTCCAGCGGTGGCAGGTTGAAACTAAAGTGCCTAGACCTAGTATTAGTACCTAACCCCAATTGTTCCTGTGGGGACATAGGTAGTATTACAAATTTCCATTCTTTTCATGCTGTGTAACATATAATCAAAGCTTTAAGACTTGGAGTCTGGGGAGAAGGAATCTGATTACTGTAAAGTGCAAAATGTTCTATTGAATTGCTTAAAACATCTAGAAAACAGTTTAAACATTTAGAAATATGAGAAGTTTCTTAAAATTATATATATATATTATTATAATATGGAAAATTCAATGTATAGTTACAAAGTGTGGATGATTGTTGATAGAGATGTTTTGTAGTATTGCTGATCCAAGCATGAAGTTCTTTTGTCATTGTTAGTTTTTAGGGTTCAAGCATGACGCAAGTAATGTTTTAAGACAAGCATTAAACAGTCCTGAAGTGCCTGAACCCTGATAACATCTGTATGGTGACAAATATGCCAGTATTTTGTGTATGTGGAAGTTCAATTTTACAATAATTTTAATAATAATCTTAATAATCTTAAACCAGCTCGTAGGACGCAGCAGTGTGCACTTAAGAATTAGGCTAATCCTAATTTATTGTACACTTTAAAACATGTCTGCTGTAATTAGATTTAAATTACATCTTTAAATGTTCCTATGATTTATCGCTTCATTGTTTCTCTCACCTTGTAAGTCGCTTTGGATAAAAGCGTCTGCTAAATGCCTAAATGTCAATTGTTTTTATATAGAAGTCAGGACATTCTGCGGTAACCTTTCTAAGTTTAATGAATATTGTTATATCTTGAAACTAAAGTGCCTAGACCTAGTATTAGTACCTAACCCCAATTGTTCCTGTGGGGACATAGGTAGTATTACAAATTTCCATTCTTTTCATGCTGTGTAACATATAATCAAAGCTTTAAGACTTGGAGTCTGGGGAGAAGGAATCTGATTACTGTAAAGTGCAAAATGTTCTATTGAATTGCTTAAAACATCTAGAAAACAGTTTAAACATTTAGAAATATGAGAAGTTTCTTAAAATTATGGGGAAGCTTGGACAGTTCATGAATGTTTGAAAGTTTTCACAGAAACCATGTAAACGAAAACTTCAGATGAGGTTCTGCATGTTTTGATTTTGAAAGACAAACAATTGAAGGGAATCATGGACAGGCAACAAAAGAAAGAATTGAAAGTAGCTCATGATAGGGAAGTTTTGCAAAGGCTGCAAAAGGCTATTGATTAGTTATTTATTTATCTATTAATTTTTCAGTGGTAAATAAAAAACTCAAAAGTTTGAAGAAGCCAGTGGCTAAAGTAAAATAATATTTGGGATCAGAATGTAGGAACAAGAAGGTTGAAAGAAAAGACAGAAAATCAAAATTCTCAATCTGACCAATTTGATAAATCCTGGTTACGGGTGTCCAGCTACACAATGGGTGAAGTTGTTATGCTGAGAAAAAACACACTTATTATGGTAACCATTGAAGGTACGGATGTATTGGCTGCAGTATGAGTTGGGCCAGTCTCACAGACTCTACTTGGCCTTGACACTCTGTAAACTGCAAGACAGTCTGCACAGGGCCGTGCACAGACCTTTTGAGGGGCATGTGCTGAAACTGATTTTATTAGTCACATCTTAATAACAAATAAATAACACAAAATAACAGTCTCAAAAGCGTTATATTTATTCACTATTAATAACAACCATCATAATAATATAGATATACGGTGTTTCAGGGCTTGCTTTCTTAGGATTTTCTGTGAGCCATGTGCTTAAAGATGTTTGTGACTTCATTTTGATCCACTGGAATGTTGGTCTCTCTCTCGTGCACTACACTTTCCCTAAAATAAGCCAGCAATGAAAAATTAAATTGGTTCAATTGGAAAAATTCAATTAAAAAACAATTCAATATATATGTATGTATATATATATATATATATATATATATATATATATATATATATATATATATATATATACACACACATATATATATATATATATATATATATATATATATATATATATATATATATATATATATATACACATACATATGAAAATATAACCGGAGAGTATAGAATACTAGATTTAAAAATTAGCTAGCTAGCAAATACATGCATATTAACAAAGTTAATATGTCTAGTCTTTTATTCATCTTTTATTTATTTAGTACAATTTACTATGTACTGCACCTGTACATAGTAAATTGTTTACATTTGTCTATTTTAGTTTAGTTAAGTTGTATATTGAGCATTTGCTTTTTTTGCACAAATTTTTCTCTGTTTATTTGTATATTTTCTCTGTATATTTGTATATTGTTCTTTTAATTATCTGTGTCTTGTCTTGTCATGTCATTCTGTTGCACTGTGGAGCTTCTGTCACTAAAACAAATTCCTAGTATGTGCAAACATACCTGGCAATAAAAGCTTATTCTGATTCTGAGTCTGAATGGAAAGACTAGGCCGCAGCCTGGCACAAGCTTAGAGGTCTGCTGAGAACTTCTAGTTCAGCATTGTTATCCTGATGAGAGTCCTTGAAGGACTGTAGAAGACGGGAGACGAGGCAAGAGAGAAGGCGAAAGACCAAACAAAACACCAAAGACGCTTATGTTCTTGGACATTGGTCTTTTAAACTGGTGAGGATGTCACACGCTGAAGAGTTGTGTGATCCAATCAGAGGTTATCCTCTCAGAGGGAAAGTTAACTCTTTTTGTCTTCCAACATGCTGTTTTGCATATGGAATTTGATTGGATGTCAAGGTGGAAATCTTAAAGTTGTATAATATTAATATAAACCAAAGTTATCAAAATGTTATTGACACTAATGTTCATAATGATGTCATAATGACATCAAAAATGCAAGTCATAGATACTAAACACAGGTATATGTAATCTTGATTAACAGGGTGACTCTGAAATGTTCATTTAAATGTGCATTAGTGTATATAGAAACATAAAACATTAAAGACATAGCATAGGAAATATTGGATACATGTGTTTATGCATTTCTATTATGCATGCTTAAGGAAATATGTTCACAAGTAAAAAAAATGTTTTCTTTTGTGTTCTCAAAGGAAATGAAGTGAGAGTGAATCTATCTACATTCTTTTGGGTTGTAAAACTGTCTTATCTTACGTTGCTATGGTCACCAGAGGCCTGGTTCTGCCTCTGGGTGTTTATTGCAGTTTGGGGGTAGTTTTACAGACACTCCAAGAGAATAGTTGGTTTGTGGAGTGAGGTATATTTAGTTATATTGAAATATAACCAGTTATTGTGTGTCTGATCTGTCTCAGACACTACAACAGGTTATAAAGTTTGTTGTAACATCAGCATGGGCTCATTAAGGCTCTTTGAAAACCAGCTGAACTGCTGCTGAATCATTTGTAGTGCTTTGAGTGCCCATGCTGGAAGTCCGGCCAACAGAGCTTTGCAGTAGTCCAGCCTAGAAATGACAAGGGCCTGGACAAGGAGCTGTGTTGCATGTTCAGTGAGATAAGGCCAGATTTTGCTGATGATTCCAGCAGGTACCTGTAGGTCTGTGTCGTTGGAAGTGGTGTTAACTAGCTGGGACCCCCTTTTTGCAGTTTCAGATGTAAGGAGGGAGTTCAGTTCTGCCTTGTTGGTATTATCCCCCCTTTCCTTTCACTGCCACAAAGCCAAGTGTTTTAAATTGGTTACAACGGACCATTCTAATGATTGTTTTCAACAACAATTACAGGAAGTTCAATCCAGTGTGGCAGAAGATTCTGGTACAACTAATGGGAGGTTGTCCAATGTGGCTGCGCAAAACTATGATGCCAAACCTTGTCACTCACATCACGTTTCTCTCCTGAGTCTTGATAGCAGTATTATGCTTTTGGGCCCTCAGCACTCTTTTGGAGCTGTTGCAGGGTGAAAGCAACTGTTGTTCTCAGGTAGCTGTGTAGTACATGGAGGTATTGGCAGATGGTGTAGCCGTGACAAGGTTGGAGTCTCTTGGCTGGCATAGAGTTTGTTAGTATCATCTGGTCATTATATCACAGGGAGACCCATCTGTGGGTTGGCTTGGGGTCGCTCTGATGAGCAGAAGTGCGAGTTTCACATCCCAGTCTTTCTATTTCACAGACACATATTTCTCCAACACACTGACCAACTGATTGGTTAGTTTATTCAAAGGTATGCTGTGTTTCTGTTATCTGCATTGCTGGATGCTGGAAGGCACTCTACCCACTTGGTAAACTGACAAATGATAGTATGGATCCCCCTTTTGGAGAGGTCACACACTGTCTGTTTGTAGGTTGATGAAACATGGCTGCTCTGCGTTGCAGTAGGGCTCTGTGGTTTTGAGTCTGCCAGTTGGAATTGGAAACAAACAAGGTATCCCCTCATGTGTTCTGCCTCAATTTGCTGCATGCTGGGCCAATGCACCACTAGTTTTGTTTCTTTAGTGGTTTTGGTACTTTGGTAACCAGCACATGGTACGCTGTGGGCATACATCAGCCTGACACCCCTTTGGCACTGGGGAACCACAAGCTCTTGTGCTGTGGGGTTGTCAGGGACAAACTGGAGGATGTTGTCTAGTAGGTGCAGCAGGTGCTCTAGGTCACTGAGCTGTTGTGGGCCTGGTGCATAAAGTTGGATGTCGAGATAGGACAGGTGGTGGGGTATGAGAGGTGGTTTAACACCGCCTTGTTTGTAGCTTCAGAGCTATGTGCTTAGTGGAGTCAGTATTAGTGAATGTGATGTGGGTGCTATTTTGGCAGAGTTTTTTTTCCCAAATAGTATTTATTTGCATTTGTTTTAAATACAGAAAAATACATTAAAATAAAAACAAATTAAAAATAACATAAATAAGAGAACCTTAAAGAACATCAAACTCCCCCTTGCCAAACGGGGTAGAGAAAAGATAAACTATATCTCAACTATACCTTTCCGTACACCACCATTCACAGCCATTTGACTGTTACCTTTTTGAAGTTATTAGTTATTTCAATACAGAAATCATGTTATGTATCGGAGATACCCAGTACAAAAGAGACGGGTGTTGTATATCAGTCGTCTTCCATTGTCATAGTCCTTCCATAGTCCTCTTGGTTACAATAGTATAAAAAAGGAATCCAAATATTGTAGAAGTCTTTAAGTTTCCCTTTAACAGCACAAGTTAGCTTTTCCATGGCGAGGTTGTTAGTCATTTCTTTAATCCAAGGATAGAGGAAGGACTTGTATCTCCTTCCATTTTAAAGCAATAGCCCGCTTGGCCTGAAGCAAGCTAAAGTCAATTAGTTTGCTCTTATTAGTATTCACCACAAAATTTACTGGCTATATATGTAATAAACAGAATTTGGCATCACAAGGAACATTTTCTTCAGTCAATTTAGCAATCATATCAAGAATATTCTTCCAAAATTTCTAAATTTCAATACACTCCCACATACAATGGTAAAGGGTTCCAATTTCTTGTTTACATTTTAAACAACTGTCAAGCATATTTGGATTACACTATGCAATTTAACCAGAGTAATATATGTCCACATGAACCATTTATATTGCAGCAATCTGCATCTAGTATTGACACTATTAATGTTTGGGCAAACAAACAAGAATCCATCCATTTTAGAAATATCTTCCTGAAGGTCATTTTTCCATGCAGTTAAATAGGACATCAAACTCTCTTTTGAACCCTCTATGTTATAAAAAAAGATAGATTGCCTTTACCTCTTAAATGTTTCAAAGTATGTTCTTCTATAGTTGACAAAGAATGCTCTAAATGTTTTCATTTCAGAGTGTACAATATGTCCTATTTGTAAATATTTGAAGAAGTTTTTCTGAGGAATATCATATTCTCTTACCAATTGTTGGAATGACATTATACCATCCTTATATAAATCATTTACTTGTTTTGGTCCCTTGTACATCCAATTTTTAAATCCCCTACCATTTCTTCCAGGCAGAAACATTGTATTACCTTACCAATTGTTGGAATGACATTATACCATCCTTATATAAATCATTTACTTGTTTTGGTCCCTTGTACATCCAATTTTTAAATCCCCTACCATTTCTTCCAGGCAGAAACATTGTATTACCCCATTGGTGACAGACTCGACAGTTTAATTGTTTCACCTAAAAGGTCATGAGCTTCATACCATACACAAATAGAATTTCTAAGGAAGGGAATATGTGCAGATTTTTTAAAGTACTTTAACTGAAGAAGAATAAAGATACATCTGTAATGGAATTGTTATTCCATTTTTTTCTATATCTACCCATGTAGGAGGGTCTATTTCTATGAAGTAATACATAGCAGAACATAGTTGAGCTGCCCAATAACAGAGTTTTATATTTGGTACTTTAAGCCCTCCCCATTCATACGGTAGATAAAGTAGGGACAGACGCAACCGAGGATGCTTGTTATGTCATATGAACCTTATGAACACTTTCTTAAATGTTACAAAGAATGTAGCTGGAAGAGGAATTGACAGAAGGAGATACAAGAATTTAGGTAGAATTTACATCTTTATAATATTTACACATCATGCTTACAATTGGGTCAGCATGGTTAATTTGCTCTTCTTCATTCTCAGAGTCTGTATCCTGAATTGACTACGTAAGGGCTAGAAAACAAAAATCAGTCTCAGATTTCCAAGGTTCTGGAACTCTTAAAACAGTTTGATTTCCTGATTTCAATATACCTTATTGTATTCAAACAGATATACAGTAGAGCAGTCAAGTGTGTGAGTGGGGATATAACAACTAACACTTCTCTTGGGCTTGTGTTTCATGAAGATTATTCTTTTTTACTCTCTGGGTCAATCTGTTCTTTCTCTTCTTTCATCTTAAATAATATTCTCCTGTGTCTTAGAGTTATTTGGCTGCTTCTTGCTACTCTTCCTGAAGATGTATGCTATATCTGCTGTCATCATTTTTCTCACATTTCACTGACTGGATGTATACACCACATCAAAACATTTAAACATTACCATGTTTAAAAAAATGTATGTAGGTTAAATGTTTCTATAATTTCTGTTACATATAAAATCAGTCTCGATCCTAGCATTGTAATGTTTGAATTGTATTAAACAATTTCATGATAAAAACATAACCTGGCATAATGAATTTCCCAAAACTCTTAGGTAATGTGACAATTAGTTCTAAGCATCTAAGTTAGCTAATGTAAAGCTAACTGCTTCCTAACTTCTGTTTTATACAGCACATCGATAAAACTGCGCTGAAGTGACACTTTCACAATCTTTAAACTAATCAAACAATAATTTTTCTGATTTTATAACTCACCTAATAGGATGTGTTGTGCTCAGACACTCCAAGTCAAGATGATCCAGGAACCGAGGCTCCGCTGTAACTTACTCCTTATCTCCCACTTTTTACGAAATGTGGAAAATGCGCTATTTTTTGAAACTCTCGCAAGCCTGTCAGTACTGTTGAGTGTCGCAGTTTCACGGTCCAAACATTTGAGAGGTTATTTTCGTCTTTTAAAAATGCAATTACAAGCAGGGTGGCCAGTGGGGTGGCCCTGATTATGTCCCCCTGGCCACCCCTGGCTCCGCCCCTGGTCATCATAGGCATGATCTGAGGGTGCGTGCACAGTTTTGTCACAATGCCACCTACTGGTCCAGAAATATGAAGAATGTCTATGTTTCCTTGAGGCACACCAAGTCAAACAATGTTTAACAAATGGGATGTTTCATGTTCGGCCATTTTGGGCGTCGCCCATTTTCAGTTGTTATAAAATGCAGTATTTAACAAACACAATTGTGTATCTGTATGAAACTTTATATGATTCATTATCACATTATCACCATATTCTGAGGTGACCTGTAAAACTTGGGGCCAGCACCACCTAGTGTCAAAAGATATAACAAAATTTACGAAGATGCTTATACCTCGTGATTGCAATAACATATTGTTATTTAGCTGCATTCTTTAGATGCTCAGGTAGAGTACTACAATACCAAATTTGTCATAGTCAATGCTACTTTACTCCTCCTCTCTCTCTCTCTCTCTCTCTATATATATATCTTCTGAATGGTTTGGCCAAAAATCACAAAACTGGTCTCTTTAGATTCGGTGCAGCATGTCAGTTGTCCCATATCAGCCATTTTGGGCATCACCCATTATGAATTTTGTCATTAGATGCTATACTTACATTTACAAACATATTGCCGTATCGTTAAAAAAACTGGTATGTGTCTTCGGCACCATGTCCTGACGGTATTTAAAACGTTTTAGGGCAGCTCCTCCTTGTGGTTAAAAGTTGTAATTAAATTTCCAAATAAAGAAAGTTAAGAACGTTTGATGGTAATCACATGATGTAATTAAACTGGTCTCAGTAGATTCCTTGCACCATGCCGAGAACATAGATGCCAATTTTGAGTCGGCCAAACTTCTGGTTCGCAATTTTGATGTTTTTAAAAACCTACTTTTTAACTCCTAAGATCCTTTTTTTTTAAAAAAAAACAACAAAAAAAACCTACTTTTTTTAACTCCTAAGACTCCCAGGCATGAGACTTAATGGCATGATGTCAAAATGACTCAAGGCTGTATCTTTGTCATTTTTTTGTAATTGTCACCTAACCGTACAACATAAATTTGGTCACAGCGCCACCTATTGGTCGAAAGTGGCGCTGTGATTTTTCTAAAATGATATTAATATGTCCTTAATTGCTCGTTGCAATTGATCTGATTCTGCTTACTATGTTTGTTTAACTCTTCATTTTGCCAGTGTTGTGAAATTTGCTGTAATTTTAGAACTGCTGGTCTGATTGACTTCAAAATTGACATGCAGTGTCTTTGTCATCATATTCCTTGTATTTTGAGAAACATGGCTGCTATTGCTCTATTATATTTCAGCCGTTAATAAAACAATCATACTGTTAAGCATACACTGTCGATCATGCACAAAGTGAGCCTGCATGATACACGAAATATATAATAACAGCAAATATAAAACTGTAGTGCCTGCTTTGCAGGTAGCCACTCCAAGTGAGAGGCATTGATAAACGTCAAACAGAGATGTGGCAACACAAAGGACACAGAGGCATTTCAATGCCCACTAACGCAGAGATCTGAAGTAACATTTTTTTGTGTTTGCTCTGTGGAGCGAAGGGGCCATTTAAATTTTTTCTGCAACTATGTACTCCAGCAGCTTATCAGGCCTACAACAGGGTTGTGTGTGAGTGATTGTGCATTTAAACACTATGTACCAATGTGAATTTGACTGGTCTTCTTTATGTCTTTATTTTATGTTTATTTTGGGTAAACAAAATATTTTTTGATGGCTTAAAATCAACTTTTAGTAAATGTAGTAAACGTAAACTTTAAGATATTGTACTTGTGTTTTATGGGGTTTTATTGCCCTTATGTGTTTTTTGTGCTACCTTGAGAGAGATAGTTAGAGAGTAGTTTTTTCATTCTACTGTGAACTAAGAATAGTGAAAAGATATAAATTTCATTATATTTTGTAATATTTTTTCATTATATTGTTTCTTTTCAAGTTGACATTTTATAACAATATTAATACTATTTATCAAACTTTCACCTTGTGAGTGTTAGTGTATTTTTGTAAGGGTTGCTAAAAGTAATTAATTGTACAGCTCCTAGTTCATAGTAAGTGGACAACTTTCATATTGTGATTCAATAGTTCAACTATTATTAGAAGACATAGAAGGCATAACTGTGTTAGAGGACAGGATTAAATGGGATCATTTAGAAAAAAGAACCCAGGTCCTTATCATAAACTCTTACCCTGTGTAATCGGTCAGATGATAGGGGCTACATTGGTCATGGCTTACATCTTTGAGCCAAATTTCAAGAGAGAATTTTCACACAATTCAAAAATCACATTTTTCAATGCAAGTTTGCAAAGGCCATCTACCATACAAAATATTGTGAAAAGATTCATGGAATCCATGGAAATCTCAATGTAGGACAAGACAAGAAACTTTTGTTAAATGTGTATGACATCCAAGCCCTCAGGTTAGCCACATGGACTCGGGAGTACTTTGGAAAATTGTTGTCACTGAACAAACTCTGCTGCTCAAGAAATGCAACTTGAATCTGGTATGCAATGAGAAAGCTATACATCTGTTTAATGTACCAGACCTTCATCAGTGATAGATGCAAAAGAAAACATCTGTCATTTTATGGGGGTGCATCAGTGCAAACAACAGGGGTGACTTGCATATGTGTAAAGGTTCCATGGACATGGAGTTGTATACTGGGATTGCACAGAGACATACTGCCATCAAGATGATATCCTTCTGCACATGCTTCAATAGAATGGTTTTGTAGACACTCTACTCCATAGAAATAAAGGTGATTGTTCTACAGTGGTAAACATGCCTCTGTGTCAACTTTCTTGAAGTATGTTTCAGCGATCAGAATCAACATTTGTTAATATTTGCAAAATACAATTAAGCTGGCCAGTGAAAACATTAGAATTATTTATTTGTACTTTTGTCAGTTAAAGATTAGAGAAAGAGAATCAACAAAATAACAGATTCTTGATTTTATTACATTTTTAAAAAATGTTTTGGAAATGGCATTTGTATATGTAGTGACTACATTTACATATGTAGTTGTATGTTACATAAATATTTTATGTGTGCATACAGTACCTCCTCTTCCTATACGCAGAGTATTCAGTTTGCGTAGGACATCAACTCCTAGGAGGGCACCATCCCAGCTGCTCAAAAAAAAAAAACTTTCATTCTGTATTAATGTAATAATTATAAAAAATAAAATTTTACAGTGAATATTAATATTAACTGTTGAAAACGTCAAAAATCAATGAATCTGTGTACAGAATAAAACTGGGATCTGCATCCAGAGACTGTTGTATCCTAGATGCAGCACAGTATTGAAATGGCATCAGTGTACAACTTGTGCATTTTACTAGTGCAGCAGTTTTCTCAGAATTTACATCCAGATCACAGAGAGATAGAATTTCCCACAACTCTATATCTACAAATAAATATTCCATGACTGTGAAAATATTCACAGAAAGCTGACCTAAATATTTTAATACCCTTTACTTTGGACTTTTGAGCTGCTGGATTTGTGCATCCTTAATATCAATTTATTGAACTTATTGAACTAAATATGGTGTTTTAGCGGAAACGGCTTTGTGTAACAATTTCAGCTGACATTGTGAGGTGAGAACACAGGTGAGAATTATTTTCAAATAGTTGTTTGACCAAAATCAATTTTTAATTGATTATTTCTATGTTTAATGTCTGTGAATTAGTGATTTAACTTTTGTTTAAACACAATGAAAATATATTTTAACTAAATTAAAACGTGAAATGTGAAAGTGTAGCATGACTGGATTCAATCAATTACAATTCACAGCCAGTGTAAGGATGAGTATCGTGTGTTGAGCTTAAACTACATTTCAGGCATGTATGTAATGCTCACATTGTGAGCATGAATGACATTTTTGTTACAATAAAGTTTATAAATTAAAGCATATAGTTACCTTGCCTGTGAGTGCAGTTGTTCCACAAGATGGCAGAATGTATTGGTAGATCCGACACTACAGCTCCCAAGAATTTAGATAAGACAGAATGTCAAGAATTTTGGCAGGCAGGTTATAACTAAATTTTATTTTTCAAATGTATTTTTCAGTATTTTTTTCTGAATATTTGAGCTCATAAAAAGCTTAATTGTTAACTAACAATAAGGCTTTCACCGGCACAGACGTTGCATCTATCTGTAGTGGTAGCATTTTTATTTTAGAATTGTTGCAGATGGACTATTCATCAATCATTCATTCAATCATTCATTCAATCATTTTAAAGGCTGTGCAGGTGCCAGCCTTTTTAAAAGCATAAATAGTAAAACACATGGGCAATTAAAATCTGTAAAAATTAGCCTCCCCTCCTTCAAGCATCAGAGATCAAAAAACACTAATGCTACCATGTTTACAACTTAGACTTTAAAACTCTTGACACTGTTCTTTCTCACTATAGTGATTTTAAATACACATTTTTCTGCTTTACTATTTGGACCATACCATTATTAAAATGAAACTGCTTATAATGTACTAGTATTAATAAATATACTGTTTGCCAGTGAAGTCTGCATATAAAACGCCAGACTAGAACCTAAAACAGCACCGCTCACACCTGGTATTAACATACAGGCGTAAACTTGGTTCAAAATGTTGTGATCTGATCACTTAATCCACAATCAGAAGTGACAGCATTATATTTGTAGTGAAAATGCTAATATGTTCTGGAAATAGGTGAAGGCCACCTCCTCACCTTACATGCGATTACGCAAATGCAAAATTTTATAGGTTATGTAGAATCGTGAAAAATGAATAGCTTTAATATTTACATGCACTCTTTTTCAGATCAAATTATACAACCATAGAACCAGGTGTTTATAACCTTGTGTAAAGATTTTTTTTAAACATTTAAATTGACTTCTGGTCCTCCACATAGGGTTGAGATGGGAGGCCATGGAGATGTGTGTGAACTGGATGGCCCCATTTGTGGAGACCATGATGCACTGAGAATGCACACTTTCACAAAGATGTGAAAGTGTCACCTGAGGACAGACACAACATTCAGAAAAGATACAGGTGGACTCTCCATGCTGGTGAGTTCAACTATATATAAAATTTACACTTACATTTACATTAGCAAATGTCACCTTTGCCAATAAATTGTGTATTTATGAGGATTCCATAATTGTAAAAATTAAATAAATATTGTTTGACCACTAAAGACTGTGTATACATTTGTATATAAAGAAACAAAGAATATTAAACATTTATTTTTTACTTAAAAATGTTTTTATTAGGCACACTCTTTTGAAGTTGACCTAGAAATAAAGTTTAGCCATGGCCTGAAGGAATTTTTTCTTCCTTTTTTGAGCTGCAAGCTGCAGTACTTCCTCTGGATTACTGGAGTTCAGCTCTGTCTGTCCAACAGCCTTAATCTACTCAAACACAAAATCAGAATGGATGGAAGTGAATGCTCAGATGTTTCAGTTTCTTTTGTGTAAATTGTTACATTGCAGCTGAACAAGATCAAGCAACATATATACAAATCTATAAAATGTGTCAGAGGAAGTAACTGCTGGGGTTTTGTATCTGTAATGTGTTCTAGGAGCTCAGTGATGTGTTAGTCTGATCATTGACGATCAGCCGCAACGTACTGCAACTTGTCTTTTGTCACTCTCTCCTCGTTTGTGGTGAATGTCTGAGGGCAAAGGTTATGGTTAACTAACCACAGGACAGAGTAGCTCAGACACCCTAAAGTAGGTTGTATAAACCCTACAAGAAAAGTCTTTCCCAAAGTGTGGGTCACCAGTTGCTTAGTTCTACCCAATAAAACATTCTTAAGCTTGGCATAATGAAAAAGATGTACATTTGTTACAAAAAATAAAATATAAAAATGCAGTGATAGAGCACCCTACTTGCCTGTCAAGCTCTGTATGCGTTCATGTGTGGAAGGAAGCTTGGCTTTGCAAAGCACGCTAAATGAAACGTGAACTTATGCTTTCAAAGGAAGCTTGCTATCACTAGCCTCTCCAAAACTGCCTACCCTACCTTTAATGCCAAAAAAATGTTTGAAAATATAAAATTAGTTCCTACGGACAAACTAAAGCAAATAAATATACATAACATCTCAAAACATCTTTTTAGTGAAGACTTTTTTGCATAGTTCTGTAATTTGCTTCCATCAACAGTGCTGTCCTAAAGCAGAGTAAAGTGAAAAATACAATCATAAGACCGGAGACTAATTTTCAAAAGGATACACGTAAGATATTCCAGAATTGTGACGTCCCAGATGTAATCATAGAATGAGTCCATGGAGTCATGACTAATGGATTGAAACAAAAAAAGATACTTAAAACGTTCCTTTGTTCTCAGGGGAGTTTGATGCAGCGTGCTTAGAGGGTTCACCTGTTCTGCTCCTGAAGGGCTTTGAATGCCGTCATGTAGTCGACTTCCCTCAGAAACTGGCAGAGAACAGCGACCTGCAGTAAGTACAGTCACATGGTGAGTTTAAGAGCAGTCAAGTCAGATGGGATTTGTGAGGATGATGGAGTGTGGTACCTGAGTGTGACAGTTCAACAGCGAGCAACACTTGATCATTCTCTTCAGAACCTGTACAAACACAGCATTCAGATTATATCCCATCTCATCAATTACATCAGAAGGCTTTACATTACAAGTTAAAGAGGTCATATAATGTTATTTTCAAGGATCATTATGTGTATTGGGTGTAATGGAATCAGCCTTCTCTTTCCGATATAATGAATCATTTTGTGGGAGTCTTTTGTGGAGCTTTGCAATTTTGCAGATCTTATACATGAATAAACAGCTACACAACACACAAAATTAAAACATGAAAATGGATCATATGACCCCTTTATAACAGTGTTTTGAACATTATCTGTGGCTTTAGCACCTGGTCAGTGTAGACATCAGGAGGAACAGGTTTTGTAAAGTAATCCGAGCACACAGTCCCAGCCTGCAGGTAATAATGCATAGCTGCAGAATACTGGTTGGTCACTATAAAACACAAATAATAAATATAATAAATAATACATATTTATTTACACTTATAAATTACAGCTTTAATAGTTACAGTTTGTTCTTCTGAAGACAGAATTGTTCTAAAAAAATCCATTACAGATACAGAAAATGAATCCTTCCCTAAACAACCATTATACTCACACAAATAGTGTCTACAGTGTTGGTATGGTTTCTGTTATAGTGTGAATGTTTAATGGGTAGCGCTATCCATGGCTACAACCCACCAAAGTAAATGTCTGCTTGTGTGCAGAGCCAGGAGTGATTGTTTGGGTTGAGACTGAGAGCGTAGTTCACCAACTCCTTTAATGTGATGACCACAGCTTCAACGTCCACACACTGTAAACTACACATCCAGGAAAACCATTACAGCATTTGACACTAAGATTATTAAGTCAGATTAAAAAACATCATCTTGATCATGAACCAGTCATTACATACACAGATATAAACACACATTTCCTCATAATGATGTTTCATTTGTTTGACATGATGTTACATACTTGGCCAGAGATAAAGGCCATATGGAGAGATGCTCAGCGGTCACTTCATTCACTATATCATCCTGAAAAAAAAAATCAGATACATACTGTAATCACCTGATGTAATGTCAGTCAAGAAAAAGAAGCAATCAGACAATCTGAAAACAATTATAATAAATACCCGTACAATACTGTGCAGCCTCACAAACAAAGAAATAAGAGTTGTCAGAACCAACGGCTCCTAAAACAAAAAATGAAATTAAATTAATAATTAAATCAATTTAGATGAAATCCCTAAACAGTCGATATTTACATGTTATCTGCTATATACAGTGAGCCTCAAAAGACTTAAATGTTGTAGAATGTATTTGACAATTTACAACAACATGGCAAAAAATGGCAGTGTATTTAATGGGAGAAAAAAATTAGGGCAACAATCAAAATGATCAACGCCACAAATTTGATTTATAATCAAGACAGAATGCAGATATGGAGCCAGAATGGTCTAAATAATTTATACATTTTTACACACAGCTCACATGTACAAAATTAGATCTGCAAATTCAAAATACTATTCATTAATACAAAAGCGAAAACAAATATTTCCCCAAGTGCTCACACAAATACACCTCACCTAAATAATTTTAAAATGTTTTTACAAATATGTATATCAATTTTTTAAATTAATTTCCCGTAAACATTTGTGAATGTTTTACACGTATCACTGCATTTCCAAAACATCATATGTGCATGGACTGTATTAAATGTGTGTGGTGTTGAGACCTTCCTGGCAGACCGCAGTACACAGAGGATTTTTGACTGAATTTCTTTTTCTTTTCTTTTTAGGCTTTTAGTCTACAGTCATAACATTCCTTACTAAACTGACTCAAAAAGCTGAGTATTTGAAGTGTTAGGTAAGGTGTATTTGGGGGAGCATTTGCGGAAATATTTGTGCTTTTGCTTGTGTATTTATAAATATTATTTTGAAATTACGCATGTAACTTTGTACATATTAACATTTGTGAATTTTGTTTTGCATATGTATTTATTATTGAGACCATTCTGGCTCCACATTACAGAAGCTGAAAGATTTTTTTTTATTTTTGCTTTTACATAAAAAAAAATTAAATGTTTATTTGTTTTACATTTTTTAAATGTTAAAAGCTAATTTCCAGGTGTAATTTATATTTTAGACCCAAGATTTTTAGTGTACTCTCAGACTTCTGGACCATACCTTAACGGTATAGAATTGTTACACTTACCCGCAGTTTCTTCATAAAAGTCATGAATTTGCTTCTAAAATCAGCAAACACACAAAGAAATATTTAAAATGCAGAACGAACTTCACTATATATATATATATATATATATATATATATATATATATATATATATTATATATATATATATATATATATATATATATATATATATTATATAAAATGGCCTTATATCTACAGCACAGGTCATCTAGAGCTGTAAGTTACAGTGACCCTGCTCTTACCGGGGCAGGATGCCAAGAGATGATTCCCTTTGCTTCAGGAGACTGACTCGGCCATCGCTGCTGCGTTTGTGCTGACTGGAAATGCTACAGATCTGCACCACCACTTCCCACAGCTCTTTAGCTGTGCGTCGACTCTCTTTAGGTCCTGGCAGCTCTTTACAGGTGGACGCTATCAGCTGCCCCAGCTTACAGGACAGAAAAACGTGAGGTTAGACACATAGACCTAGATCAAGACTATTATAGTCATTTTGTATAGGCTGGATGAAGACACCTTTATGTAGGGGTTGTTGTTGACCAGTGACTGAGGAACCTGTAGAGTCAGATACTCGTTCTCTCTCCAGTTCAGCATAAACACAACACACTCCTCACCAACAATCTGACGCAGGGGGATATCTGCAGATATTTTAACAGGTTTAATATTTTCGTATTTCATCAAATATGCCAAACACCTCCTAATACTATCACCAGTAACGGACAATGATTAACTGCCATCAAAAGTATTCACACTGCTAAATAGCTGGGCAATTAACACACAATAACATGGAATTGAACTGTCCCAAATGAAAAATGCTATTTTATATGTATTTAAATTTTAAACATTTTTATAATTTAGTTGGAAAGCAAAGAACACAACTGTTGACCATAAAAATAAAATTATACACTTAATATTTAAAAATATCTTTGTGTTTTCTAAACAGTTAATTTACTTCCATGTTCATTTTTTTTACAAATCACACTTTATATTTAAAAATATTTTTGTTTGTTTTCTAAAATGTTAATCTACTTAATTTAATCATGCAGAAAGACACATAACAGACACACAATATAAAATAATAAGTTTTACTAATATGTTGGAGTCAAACAGGAAAAAGTGTATCAAAACAGTTAAACAGTTGGTTTATCTTGCATTAACCTGTACCATGTATTCTCATCTCCAGGTATCCTCGTACCCGGCTGACCAAGTCGGGTGGAGGTCTCTCCATGTTGCCGTGGGCAGCAGCCACCTCATGCGCTCTGATGTCCAGTAACAACATTTCATTGAGCATGACCTGACGCAGCTTTGGAGAAAACTCTGTCACCACCTCCAGACATGCCAAGAACAGCTGGCGAGCATGGACAAAATCCTGTAATACAGAAAAATAAGGATTTGATCAAACTTCAGACCCAGAAAATCCCCAAAATACAATCCCCATTTTATTTATCTATAAATCTATAATTTTCGCCTCTTTAACATCATCTCTGTTCAAAACAAAATTGCAAGTTATTTGTGGAGGCATTGACAAGCTTAAATTCTAAACAACTGCTATAAGAACAAGGTACAAGAGCTGCACCATTCCAGCACCCACATATCCGATTTAGTACCTGGATCTTCTTTCTGTTTACAGACGTGATGTAACCAAACTGACATTTTCCACAAAATTGGACCCGGCAGCTCAAATTACAAATTATTATTATAAACTTACAGTTGCAAAGGGTAAGGTAGGGAGACCTTACCTGTGTTTTAAACACACATATACTTGCTCAGACAAACATAAATTGCCCAAGGATCAACTCCAGTCATTTTCTATTATAGATAGGGATGAACTGTCACAAATAATTAATCTTTATTAGATTTATTAATTTATTAATTAACAGATTAATTTATTAAATAAAAATGTTTTGAAAATTATGTTTTGAAAATTACCAAACTAATAGAATGTATAGTCAATATCAAAACTTGGATGACTAGCAACTTTCTACTAATAAATTCAGACAAAACAGAAGTTTTACTTATTAGACCAAAATGTTCCACACAGAACAACCTAGAACACTGTCTTACAATTTATGAATGCTCTGTAAAGCTTGCTTCATTAGCTAAGAATCTGGGTGTCCTTTTGATAGCAATCTGTCCTTTAAAAACCACATTTCCAATATTTGTTCGGCAAATTTTGTACTGCATTTTTCCATCTTAAAAATATATCAAAATCTACGACACATGCTCTTTATGTCAGACACCAAGAAATTAATTCACACATTCATGACATCAAGAACTGATTATTGCAATGCCCTACTTGGTGGCTGCCTGCAGGATTAATACAAAAACTCCATCTGGTTCAAAATGCAGCAGCCAAAGTTCTTATGAGAACTAACAAGTGCTGCCTATAAAGCATTGTATAAACAATAAATAATTTTGCTGATTACTTACAAAGCCCTGAATGGTTTAGCTCGTCAATACCTGAGCGAGCTCCTCTCTTATTACAGTCCTTCACAATCACTGTGATCTAAAAATTCTGTCCAGTTGATAATACACAGAATTTCAAGATTAGGCACGGGTGGTCACAGCAGTGTGATGTTATAACTGCAATTAGTAACATTGTACTTCTGTCGCCATTTCTGTTGGTAACAGTTCTTAGTGTTTGACATAGTCACAAAATCAGACCAGACAGTTGTAACTTAATTAATTAATTATCAAAAGTCATTATCAACTCTGTTTATATCCAAGAAAGTTACAAATTGCATCTTTAATGTGCCAGAGGAGAACTGGCCCTCCCGGTTGAGCCAGGTTTATCCCAAAGTTTCTTCTCCATCTATACATCCATTGGAGTTTTGGTTCCTTGACTCTGTTTAGAAGGAAGTCTGAATACATTACCCTCTCATAGACCACTGAGAGAGGTACAAACCTTTGCATGTAATGATGGGTATTTCTAATGCATGTCCATTTATGGGGATCAGGGGAACCTTAAAACTGTCACCGTCCCATCAGCAGAACACTTACGTTCACAGCAATATCACAACTAAACTCTAATCCATCCTTTGCATGCTTCTTTAGTATCACAAGTTGCATGAGCTGCCTTAGTTTTGTGATCGGCTGATAATCCGTTTAGGAAATATAGACTTAATACTTGGCCACGCCCCATTTCTGAAACGGCCCTTCCAAATGCAAAAGTTTAACTTTTTGTTATTATTAATGACCATTTCATATATCAGTGTAACCATTTCATGTGTAACCTCAGTCAGTAATATTAATGTTAAGTCCCTTTACCTATTAACTATGTACAAACTAGTTTTGATTTCTTGTTAATGATTAAAAGAGCAACACTCTTCCACATTTAGCCATCTTAACTGTGCTTTACTGCCATTAGAGAATTGTACTGCACTGTTTTTTTTTAGGGTTGAGTTAAAACCTAGGACTAGTTTGCAAAAGTAGGTTCTGAGAAAAATAAAAAATGACTGGAAACTTTTCATGGAGGAAATTAAGTGAAAGTGACATTTGTCAGATATGGTAACCCATACCTGAAATGTGACCTCTGCATTTCACCCATCACTGGTGAGGAGTGAACACACACACACCCGGAGCAGTGGGCAGCACACTGCTGCGCCCGGGGAGCAATCGGGGGTTGAGTGCCTTGTTTAGGGGCATTTCAGTTGCTACCTGTCAGTGCTGGAACCGAACCAGTAACCTTCTGATTACAAGGCCGACTCACTTACCAGTAGGCCACAACTCCCCACAAACATTCTTTTTATTCGTCTTGACCCAAGAATTCCAATGGTGCAAAAAGTGCCAATGGTATAGGGCACTTATTGATATGACAATTGGTGAAGGAGGTATGAACACTAAGACGTTGAAGCAATACCACCCCTAGTGGACTTTTGTGGTACAGCAGCTAAAAATCTTGTAGAAAGCAGATAGCTTCAACTCAGAACACAACTCGGTTAGATTTGTTTTTTTTAGGCTGAAACAACTATTTATTTACTTAAATATATTCATGAATTTATATTTATATTATTTTCATAACTTAAACTTAACTAACTTCATTTTAATTAAGTGCTTTAGCAATAATCTTTAAATGTCTTATTTCAAACAACACCAACCTTAGGTTTGTATTCCAAAGCATTTATGAGTTATAACTATTTTAATAGATTTATATGTGTATTCTCAAAAAGAGCAGTAACAGTTAAGGGAGTTTGCTACTGAAGACCACAACAACCAAATACGTCATGCACATGTAGCGTTTGCAGCATTAATAAACAAAATAAGGTAAATCTTTAATTTGTGGCTATCTGGCTGTTGAAAACAATGTGTCAAAATTGTTACTGTATAATATTTAAGATCTCCTATTATCTTGATTGCAAATATATTTCAAATAATTTATTGACTCAAAGTAAAAGGTTAATTCACAGTTTATATTGTGGCATATTGTGAAAGAAATATGTCCCTCATACAAGCAAAATCTACTGTGGTGTTAAATACTTTACATTAAAAAATAAACTTAATTTCATACATTTTCACTTTACTTTAATGTGCTCACACACAGTTGTGGTCTATGAGCATGTGTTACAGATGCTTATGTTAGTCTTGTTTGGATACACACCTTTATAATGATGCAGTGCAGACCCTTGGCCATCAGGATGTACAACAGGTCTTGCGTCAGGTTGTCTTTAATTGCTAGTATGACGTTTACATAATCAGCTGGTACCTCCCACTACAGGTAAACACAAAATTAAAGATAAAAAAGCTGCTCAGATAATTGGCCAACGACACAACCAAATGTTGTGTTTAGATAACTCTAAACATACAGACTAGCCCTTCACAGCAACACTGGCACAATAAATAGCATGAGATTGTGGCAACCAATGAAATGCAGTGACACAAATGACACACTTTACCAAGCGTACCACAAGACCCGTAATGTGAAACTTCTGTTCACATGAGCAGTCAGTGGCCTTAAAGTCCTTGTTTTATTGAACCATTCAAAATTGAGAATAATAAATTCACAGTTTTAGTATGGAGTTATGTAGTTACTAATTATGTACCATTTGATACCGTACATTATAATCAGCACAGTATGTCACATACATGTCACATGTTAGTCAATACTAACAAAAGACAAATGTGCCTTGTGCTGGCAAAGTGAGTTGGAATGTGCACAGGCTAATTACGAGCTACAGGCAAAACAAGAGAAAACAATGTCTACTTTGGTCTGAGTTCATAAAGCCTTCATCTAGCGAATGCAATGCTCCAAATAGCAGTTAAACATCTACAATTATATATATTTGTACATTTTCTGAGAGGCATACCTCCCTAAAAGTTTCCAAATCTTTGGTTTAACAATCCATTTTGAAAAAAATTTTTCTGCTGTTTTCTCAATGACTGGTGCTACAGAAGGATGCGGTTAATTCATGTTTTTGTCTAATTTCAACAAATCATACAACCTTATTAAGGTTTTTTTAATGGAGAAAGTAAAATTAATAAATTTGTTTTTGAAAATTTGCTCATTGTGACTCCTTTTGGCAGAACAGGCAACAGATGTTATGATGAAGTAGACTACTCTGATGATAATGATGACCTCTAACCTTAGCGTTGACCCTCCAGTAGGGTCGTTCAGCCATTCCGTGCAGCTCAATCACGACCTGTCTGATCTGTCGAGCATCCAGCGAGATAATAAGTTGCTGTTCAAGCTGACCAATGCTGACACTGGCGGACACTGTCCGAAGCAAAACACAAACAACAATGTTATTAGCTGTCAATGTTATTAGCTGTCAATGTTATTAGTTCACCCAAAATTAAAACTTTCCTCAAAATTTACTCACCCTCATGCCATCCTATGTGTTTGTGACTTTCTTTCTTCAGCCAAACACAATCAGTTATATTAAATAATCAATGCAGAAACATTCAAAATATTAATAGTTCTTTCACAAACATATTGTTTTCCTTCAGAAGACAGACATTTATTAACAAACTGGAGTCATATGGATTACTTTAATGATTGATGGATGGATGGATCGATGCAGTTTTTGGAGCGTCAAAATCTTGGGCATTATTCACTGCCAAAGCAGCTATTACAAAGCTGGAAAGTGACAGGATATTATTTAATATAACTTGTGTTCAGCTGAAGAAAGTCATATACACTAAAATGCCTTAAGGGTAAGTAAATTATGAAGAATTTACATTGTTGGGTGAAACCCATCAAAATAAACTTTAAACAGAATATACAGAAATACAAAATAAACAGGACATACTAGGAATGTCATAGAAGGAAGGCAGTGGTTTGGTGCTGAGGTTGACTGTGGATGAGATCTTCCTCATTCGCTCCATCAGGACCTGCTTCTCCTCGTCTTTGAAAAGCTCCAGGAAGAGATCATGAGACGACACCATGAAGGCCAGAGAAATGTCCTCCAGACTTTCACAAACATTCCTACAACCCAAACAAGAACAGAAAATCAACTACAATGAAAAACTGATCCAAGTAGCTTAGGCCAAAACCCTTTAATTGTACTCACTTGATAAAAAGAGCAATTGTCCTCTTCATTGTTTCTGAAGTGCACTCCTTATTTATTACCCTCGCACACATCTGCAAGATGTAAGCCAACAGTAAGTACAGACAGCAAGTGTTTTTTTGTATTATTCAGTGATGGTACAGGGTCTGTACCTCCAGTAGGAAGCTGATGGTGTTTTTGCTGGGTCTAAGGAGCAGCTGATGAAAGGAGACACTAAGAACTCGACCTTCCAATGAGTCTCTCACCGCGTTACACACACACAGTTTATGACACACCACCTCAACGGTCTTGTCCCTGACACAACACAAACACATTTTTTCACAACCCTTGGAAGCTCATATTATATATATGATACTATACACTGCTCTGAAAAAGTTATCATTTGGATATAAGCAAATAGCTTTCCTATACCTTTTTATATACCCGAGACACACCATGTTAATAAATAAATAGGAGAAATTTAAATGCCAAATATGGTGGCTCTTATAAAGGAAGTCTTGCCTTCCAAATAAAAAAAAAAAATCAAAGTCTTCATTTGGACCATTTGATGACAGCATTACTGCAGCTACAGTTAGAAGCAGAAACTGTATCTGACAAGTGAGACTGGAGGTAAAGAAAAGAAAAATGAATAGTTGTAAGAACTTTTTAACTGACCATTGACTTGGTTGTACCAAGTGAAATCATTAAAAGCATTTTTGTTTTTTTGCATTTTTTACACATAAGAAACAAAGTTTATGTTGCTGTTCATCTCTAATTTTATTGCTGACTTGAAGTATGACATTGAAATGAGTGCTTGAGCAGTTTCTGAAATTTCAGTATTTCCCCTTTCAATATAACAGAAGCTGCATGACTGAAAATAACTTCCCAAAAGTGTTACCAAAATAAGCAGAGTCAACTGACTTGCCTTGAGGAGACTTTATAGAGGGGTTCGGCCTGTCATAAATACAAGATCTCTGACAACAATGAATGCAACTCTGGATGGATAGTAATGTTGTAGCTTAGGGTGGCGCAATATACCTTGACGATAAGCATTAAATCCATGATTATTAATACCAAATTAATACTGCACATATGATACAGAGTCAGTGCCAGCGATATTGTACCTGTTTAACATTTTATCACAATGATTACAAACTCTCTCTTGCTGCCTCCCTACACTCCTATTTAGAGTTTGATTCACTGTCCAGAAAGAGAAGCCTAAGTACTACGACACCATCTTCACAATGCATGATTGTCACATGCATTTAATTCTGAAAATAAGTGAAGACTATTTTAAAATTTGTTCCAAGTCTGTTGTAAGTGACACTTCCTGTTGCCATTTGATGGCGCTATGACTGTGACTCACAATAGCCACATTGTGGCTATAACAATACCCACAATAGCCCACAACACCATACATACTAAGTTTAATGTCAATTGATTGCCTCGCCATGGCAACATGGCGATATTAACAATATGTTCACAATTTTGAATCATCAAGTCTGAAGCAACTTAAACTCTGTGGTAAGTGACACACTTCCTTCTGCCAGCTGGTGGCACTGTGACACATCTACATCAATAGCCACATCTATGTAGTTAGTCCCTAGGACCAAACATACTACTCAAGTTTGCGCCCCTGTCCCTCCCACATGCCAACCTTTTCCTGGGCCTTAAGGCCAATGACTCTGCCAAGTTAAGAGCTTTAGGGCATGTTAAGTGGCCAAAACCCCTGAAAAATGGAAAACAATGTAAAACACTGCTGCAAGCACACATGATGGGCCCAAGCACTATGGCGCCATTGTCACCTGGTGCTTCTCAGGAACAATACATAGTTGTTCCATGCATTTAATTATGAAAATAATTGAGGATTATTTTAAAGTCTGTTTTAAGTATTTCTGGTGTAAGTGTCACACTTCCCGCTGCCAGCTGGTGGTACTATGACTGACTCACAATGACCACGTTATTGTGATCAGCCCATAACACCAAACATATTTCCTAAGTTTAATGTCAATCAT
This sequence comes from Chromobotia macracanthus, assembly GCA_036877525.1. Taxonomy (NCBI): domain Eukaryota; kingdom Metazoa; phylum Chordata; class Actinopteri; order Cypriniformes; family Botiidae; genus Chromobotia; species Chromobotia macracanthus. The sequence continues at coordinate 1,832,907 of JAZGTH010000032.1, read as the reverse complement.
TCAATGCATGCAGAAGCTATGAGACATTTCCTGTTCCATTTATTTTTATTAAATTGATTGTCTTGCCATGGCAACACCATTGGAGATATCAATGATCTATTCAATATCTCTTCTTTTTATCCAACCTAGTTTGAAGCAACTTAAGTACATTTAGGAGAAATCTTTTAAACTCTGCTTTAAGTTACACACTTCGTTCTACCAGTTGGTAGCACTATGACTGTGACCCACAATAGCCACCTTTATGTAATCAACCCCTAGGACCGACCAAACATACAGCTCAGGTTTGAACAAATTCACTCAAGGCAAACAGGAGATATAAGCCACGTCCTGTTTCCATTTTGCCATGAATTTATCGCCTGACAATGGCACCATTCAAGATATCAAAAATCTGTTAATTTAACATCTTCCATGTCTTGGCATCATTTTTGCTAAGTTTGGTGACAATTCCATAAATCCCCTAAGTGGACCATTTTAAAGTTTGTTTTAGGTGACTAACCTCCTGTTTCCAGGTGGTGGCGCAATGACTGTGACTCAATAGTCATATTAGTGTCATTAGCCCACCATTAGCCCACACATCTAGTAAGCTGATATAAATTGCTCAATGCCTGTCGATAATATTACAAACATTTTTACCATAATTTATCACCTTGCTATGGAAACACTGTTCAAGATATCAAAAATCCTACTGCAATTTTGCATCTTCAATGCATTGTGCTTTTCATAAAAAAAAATCCAAAATGGCAAACTTCCTGTTGGGTAGAACTAATGGGTGTCAGCACAAAAGTTGTTTGGATCAACAAGTTTCGTACAGGTGCCATTGTGCCATATTTTTGTGCCATGTACCGATGGTGCTATCAAGCTATTCAATGCACAGACCCCATAATTGCCGCTGCTTGTTGAAAATAATTAATTTTTGGGTCTCTAACTCAAACCCTCTAGCACCACCAACAGTTCAAAGTTTCACTCATGTTTATGCTCATAACTTAAGAAACAATAAAATCTAGAAACAAACAACATTTACCTCTGAATTCTCAGAATTGGCTCATGCAATTCGTGGCTCAGGCACCCTATAACATCATTTTCCGTAATGAAAATTTTCCCACAATTTTGAATTTTCAAAAAAACCCAAACTCCTCCTAGGCCGTATGTCCGATTTGCATGAAATTGGTATGTAGCATCAAGAGACACTGAGGTCAAACGTTTATCAAACACTTTTTGATTAAACCAACTGTTCCCAAATAATGAGTAAACTAATTTGATGAAGATCATGCAAAAATTGATGTGAGGCTTTATCTTCAGAACACTTATGCATATTGACACAGGTACATACATTGTTCTTAAAACGAAACAGCTGGCTATTGTGAGTCACAGTCATAGTGCCACCAACTAGCAGACGGAAGTGTCACTCAAAACAGAGTTTAACAGAGTCTTTCACCCGAATCGTTTCATACTTGGTCAGAGAAGCGATATTAAAAAATGCTACATTTTTGTTTATATCTGAAATCGTGTTGCCATTCGATGGCAAAGCAATTTATGGCAATAAACGGAACAGGAAATTACATCAAACTTGGGTTACTAGGCTGCTGCTATGCAGTTGTTAAGGTACTCAGGGTGGTTGCTAGGGTGTTTCTATGCGGTTGCTAGGGTAGTCTGGGTGCTTGCTAGGGAGTTGCTGTAAGGTTGCTAAGGTATCAGAGTGGTTGCTAGGGAAACACTTGAATATGTTTCTGGTTCCTGTCTATCAAACAACTGTGGTAAGTCAGAATCAACAAACATGGCGAGTCGTGATATTTTCTCCTATTATTGTTACATGCACTATTTGCCATGTTTTGTCAAGCCTTCTCTGTCAACAATGAGGGTTTCACATGTGATAAATGCAGGAAAGTAGTTAGACTGACGGAGATGATTGTAGAATTGGAGACATGCATCCAAACTGTACTTGAGGATAGTAGGAGTGATAGGGTTTTACAGCTGACTTTGGATATGACTATGTTGTTTAATTTCAGTTGCAGATCCCTGGCAGCAGGGAAAGTTTGTAACTGTTATGGCATAGCCGCAAGACAAAACACTGCTCTCCCATTCCAATCCAAACGAAAATGCGCCATTTAAGCACAATCGGAACAAAAAGGCCCAAGCGAATTAAATTTTAATCGGTTTCAAGAGGTTTAAATAGCTTATTAAAACTTATTTCATCTTACAGTATAGTAAGTTTTCATTTGTTCGTTTTTTTTATAATTCTGAGTGACAGAGACCGCATTTAATTTAACGAGATCTCTTTTCTGACAGTAAGATAAATAAAATACAAAATAAAATGATTGTATATTCCTGCATATTTTCCCCCAACTCACATTAGCTAATAAAAATAAGCTTTGTAACTGTGTGTTTGTGTACAGAAAGGCCATAATAAACACCAGATCTGCCCACTTTTCAAATCTTTTAGAAGATAATAAACAACCCTAGACATTTACTTGATAGTGTCTAAATTAACAAAATAAATCGTCAACTGCTTCTGACAGGTGTCAATATCATAGCAGATATGATTTTATGAGTTTCTTTAATAAAAGAGATATGTCAGCGAAATAAACCATGTTATTGCCTGCTACTCAATCACACCTGACAGCAAATCATAGTTTGCCCAAGCAACAATCCAGTCATTCTCTAGTTGTCTATTTGATCCTACACCTATCAGGTTGCTGAAAAAGATACTTTCTGACATTATTGATCCTCTACATAGTATTAATTATTCATCATTGATGTTGGCAAACGCAAAAAAGTTCCGCAAACTTTACAAGCTGGCTGTTATCAGACCTCTTATTAAAAACCACAACTTGATCCTAGGGAACTCGTAAATTACAGACCCATTTCAAATTGACCTTTTATTTCAAAAATACTTCAAAAGGTGGTGTTCTCACAGATATGTTAATTCCTGGAAAGGAACGGTATTTGCAAGGATTTCCAGTCAGGATGTAGACTCACAGTACAGAGACTGCTCTAAACAGAGTGACAAATGATTTGCTCTTGTTGCCTGATCATAGTTGCATCTCTCTGTTGATACTCAACCTTAGTGCAGCCTTTGACACTACTGACCACAACACTTTCTTAAACAGGCTTGAAAATTATGTTGGCATTAATAAAACTACAATGGCATGGTTTAAATCATATTTATCTGACTGATTTCAGTTTGTTGCTGTGAGTGAAAAGGTGTCACATCAATTACAAGTTCATCACAGAGTGCTACTGGGCTCAGTGCTTGGGCTTCTGCTTTTTACCCTGTATATGCTACCTCAAGACCAATTAAGACCCATGGAGTTAGTTTTCAGTGCTATGCTGAAGATACTCAGTTGTATATTTCTTCATATATACAGCCCAACTGTATATATAGGCCCAACTACTCACAATAAAAATCAACAAAGTAGCAGAATGTGTAGTTCATATCAAAACTACTTTCAAAACTAGACTTTCTACTAAATTCAGACAGAAGTTAATTATTGGTTAATTATCATACTTAGAAAACTGTCTTACTCTTAATGGATGCTCTATAAAGCCTGCTTCATCAGCTAGAAACCTGGGTGTCATATTTGATAGCATTTTGAAAGCCACATTTCCGATGTTTGTAAAGCTGCATTTTTAAATAAAAATATATATAAAAACAAGACACACTGAAAAGTTAATTCATGCATTTATGACATCAAGACTTGATTATTGTAATGCCTTACTGGGTGTCTCCCTGCAGGATTAAAACAAAAACTCCAGAAGGTTTGCAAAATGCAGCAGCCAGAGTACTTATGTGAATGTATGACCATATGAGCCCGGTTCTGTCAACACTGTACTGGCTGCCTATCAACATGCGTATGGGCTCTTTGGGAGGTTTGATCGCCTGTTTTAGAAAAAATGTAGATCTAATTCCTTAGAAAATATATAGCACACTTCCTTGGACCAAGATCTGTGAAAAGTTTGGTGGTTGTAGCTTAATAAAAGCTATAGGAGGAGTCCATGTGCCATTTTCTGAAGAAAATGTGAGTGGTGCTTGCCATGGTAAAACTCAGGCCAGAGTATTTTGGGTCAGAATATTTCAACATGTTAAAATGCTTCAACATGATGCCAACATGATTACACATGACGCTAGCAAGAATAAGCATGGTGCTGGCATGATGATAACATGATTAAACATGATAGATATACTAAAATATGGCTTATTGGTTGCTAGGTGGTCTAAATGGTTGCTAGGATGTGACTAGGAAGTTGCCATAGCAATACCTATATATATAATAGCCTGAGAGTTGGAGGTTTTTGGAAGGAATGTTTTATTAATTTTGTCAGCATTTTGCAAATAACCTTGCCATTGTATGAACACAAAATTGTTGTATATATAAAATAGTTTGAAGAGAAGCAGGTAAGAAACTTCTTTAAAGACAAACATATAATACCTTTATTTTAAGATTGATTAGAAAAATACCACCATGATTCTCACCTTTGAATAATAAAAACACAAAAAAATGTATTTTCGCTCAATGATAAAGCTTTTGAAAGCAAAGTTTCTCTTTTGTTATGATATTACCGTAATTACAGTACTGCTTTTTGTCAAGGCTGTGTAGACGGTGTACTTCAAAAACCACATTAAGCAACATCCAAACAGAGAAAAAAATCATATGAGCAGATTTGTGGCTAAGTACTGTCACAGGCTAGATGTGACTAAGAGCTGCCTAAAGAGCTACAATTTACAGATTAACAAACCCACACACACATACACAAACTAGCTGGCAGCCACCATTTAAGAGTATTGTGTAGCTTTAGTTTTGTGGGTTACTCCATGCATTATTGTATTAATCCCGCTTTCATGAGAGATTTGCAAATTTGTGGATTGAAAATGAAAACTGTACAAGCATAAAAGAAAACTCAATTTGCAATAAAGATTAGAAAACAGTTTTTAAAAATAGTGTAGCATGGTTTGCATCAACTGGCATAAAAAAAATCCCATAACAACCCTAAGGAAAATAAATAAACCTTTTCGCACTTTTAGTGCTTGGGCCCTAATTACAGCAGACATCTTTGGAAGGGTACAATAATTTAGTGTTAGCTTGTTTGTTAAATGTCAGTGGAGATAAAAAAGGAACTGACTGGCCTCAGAGTGTCCAGTTTTTAACATATTAAAAGTATTTGTGAACTTGAACTTCTATATATATGAAATACAGGAGAATTTGTCTCAATAGACATTGTCAGGGTTCAAGCACTTCAGGAACATTTAATGCATGATATTGTGATTAAATAGATATGTATTATTTAGCAAGCCTGTAAGCACCTAAAACACAGGTGGAAAATATACCTGCAAACAGCAGTTACAGGGTCAAGCCTATCAATAGTAGCAAGGGAAATATTTGTGGACATGTCTGATAATGAGACTAGGAAAAGCAGTATTAGAAAACATGGAATAAAACCCATTACAACACAAACAAAATATATAATTTTGACCAACTTTTAACCAAGACATTCATAATTTAGCATCTTTAATATATTTTCCTCATTCCTCATTTTTCCTCATTCAAGGTTGGAGAAACTAGGGTAAACTTAAATTAGGGTAAATCTTGACATTACATTTGCCAAGTTAGGTGACAATCCCATAAATCTACTAGCAGAATGCTAAATTGGCCAAATTCCTTTTGGGCAGAGCTAATGAATGTAATTCATGAAAAGTTGTTTAGCTTGATGAGAACAATACATGTACCAAGTTTGGCAACTATAGGTAAAAAATATTCACAGCCCATTACTTCAGTCAAAGGGGGGTGCTACAGAGCTCTCCCACCTTGCCCATGTCTAAGCTTTTGCCAACACCTAACAGCTGACCACTATGATATGTGTGCCAAATTGCATGCCATTTTAAGAATGTTAAGAGCCTCATAAACACCTGAATATAGTTTTGAAGTTTGACGGGTGGGTGTCAGTGCTTACTGATAATTAAAACTTAAATCTTTAAAACATTAATTTTAAATTTTAATAGATACTGCAATAATACCATTATCATGATTTCTTTTGGCCATGATAACCACGTAGTGAAAATCTGATATTGTGACAGCCCTAGTAGTAGCACTGCACCAGGCTGTAGAAGTACAATCAACATTTAATGCAGTACAATTAAATATTAGTGTGAGTGACTCTGTTTTGACCAGGCAATGCATTATTTACTTCAGGTGATCTGAAGTTCAGCCGTATGTGTCTTGGAACATATTGTTAAAAGTATTGTTTTAAACACAGCTTAATTTGTTGTAGTGGATGTAATTTGTTAAAAACAGCATCTCACCCCTGCTGAAGTTTGTGCAGCAGTTCCAGCTGAACTGAATGCCTGAAGCTGTTGGGTAGACTGAGTGTGACGTTGTCCCTAATGAAAGCCTCAATTAAAGCCTAGACAACAAAGACAGAAAAACAATAAGTAAGCTTTCAATATTAAGATGTCTTTCACAAGCAGCCCTACATGGTCAGAAAATAAGACTATTCCTTAACAACTACCCCAATCAGTTCATTCCTGCTGTCAACAGTCTGCTCCCCAGTCTCTCCACACTACAGCATTCCTGTTGGTCCACACATTTCTCTATTCCCCTCAAATTTTTAATTCTTGGAACTGGAATGGAATTAATTCTTAATTACAGTCACAAGACCTCAACCCTTACCCAAACATTTATGATAAAAACCATCTTGGTATGTACATAAATTAGCATTCTGGCTCTGTACCAATTTATTAGTGATCAGTGTTTCCTACAGAATTCTCACTGCTCATTTCAACTATGTGTTGCATAACATTTAATACCATTTACAAAAGAAACCCTGTGTTTTCAATTGCAGGTCTATAACTGTTACACAAACAACCAGTTTGTTTAAAGTCTCATGAACGACATTTCACAATGTGATCCATTAAGGACACAATGTGTATACAGTTCACTCTCACTGACAGTCAATATAGGTTATGGTGACTCACAGTTCAGTTTAGTCAGTGAATGTTTCCTAAGGGTGAATCCAACAACAGATAACTTGTGATCTGGGTCGTAATTCTTAATCGCTCAGTCGAACTATCCTATGGAGTTTTGTTTCCTTGCCACTGTCACCCTGTTGGCTTGCTATTTTTAAGTATTTTTATTATATATATATTTAATGTATGTATTTTACTTTTGTGCATTGTGTGTATTTCATGGTATTATTGCAAATCCCTTATAGCCCTGTCCCATAAGATGTTATCTCTTTATATATCCCATTTCCATGTAAGATGGAACAGTATATCTTGCTTAATGATTCTGTAGTTTTATCGGTTCAGTCAACCCTTTTTCATTAACCTACTGTAAACCTAGTATGCCTAATTAGTCTTAATAATATACATCTCACACATATTATTTGCAATAATATCATGTATTTTTTGTTGAACATTGTTTTATTATTATTATTCTTTTTCATTACATGTAAAGCTGCTTTGAAGCAAATGTGACATTGTTAAAAGCACTATATAAATAAAATTTAATTGAAGACACAGGACCATATAGTTTGCCCAATAATAGCGTTTGATCTGATGTCCTACTTGCCTGTAATAAGATGTATTTGCTTATCTCTGTGTACCCTGCGCACGCAGACAATCCTCTGACCCATCAGCGTGTTCATGTGCTGGAGGCACTCTGAAGGGAGGTCAGGATCTTATGCTTTAAGCTAACTTGCTATCCTACCTTTAATTCAGCCTGTTCTGTGTAGATTTAATGCAGAAAACTCTGAGCAATGATGTTATATTAAGTGCATCTGAGACTCTAGTAGTTACTAGGAGTCATTATAACCTCTGCATTTAACTATAAGTCGCTGACCTCATAATTGTGGTTTCTCAGGAAACAGCTGATCTGGCCATATGGGGTGACCTGGGCATTGCTGGGCTCTGAGGTTCCAATCAGGGTTCGACAGGCACTCCAGTAACCGGCCAACCGCTTCTCATCCAAACGACAGAGAGACAAGCAATCCAACTGCCATTAAACACAACAAAACTGTCTTACCACCCATATATTGCTTGTATCAACATGAACAGGAATGAAAAAAAGATTTATTTTTGGGTGAATATTCCTATAACCACCTGACAACTTTGACATTTCTGATGGTAATTTGCACCGTAGTTTGTACATCTCAAAGGTCCAGGTTAAGAATTACACTGAACAATGACAGAACTATTCCTTTAACTGGAAACTGTCCCACCTTTGGCAGTAATTCTTGTGTCTTTCTGAAGTGTTCTCTGGCTTTCTCATACACTGAATGATCTGAACAGCCTTGCTGAAAGTAAATGCCCCCTAAATCATAATGCATCTGTAACACAGACATCAATTTATAATATATGCATCCTATAACAAGCTAAATTATCAAGCTAAATCACTTATTGATTATCTGTCAGCATCTTCATATGAGTATTCATAAACAGGCACTGAAGCAGTTAACTAGTTAAGAGTTTAATATTCTTTCTGTAGGTCATGTGACACACCTGACAGTGTACGTCATCCATGCTAATCCGCAGCCCAGCAGTCGAGAACTCAGTCTCTCCATTGGCTGAACTGGGATCAGCTGCCAGCAGGTCCAGGGTTCGAGACGTGTGGATGTGGAAGTCTTTTTTATTATTCAGAGCTCCTTCTAACACCATGATAGAGTCTGAAGCCTGTTCTCTGAGCTGAAAAACACAGCAGTAGTCACAACACAACAAGTTATGTTGGCCTTTCTCTAAGAAGAAACACTAAAAAAAAACAAAAAAAAAACAAATCCTTTGACCTATATTTTTAAGATAAAGAATCGCTAAGAACAAAGAATACTATCTCAGAATCAGATGATTGCAAATTAGACATTTCAAATTGGAGATTAGAAATGTTAACTTGCAAAGGCATCTACAGGGCCACAAAAGTATTTGGCTATGTAAGTCATATATAAAAATGTATGAATGACATGGCATTAGACAAAATATTAAAGCAAATTAAATTTATTGTAATTTTCTACAGTACAAGCACACAATGTAAAAACACAGTTTCTTCTAAAAGAAACGGTTGTCTAATTCGAGTCCCTTTAATTTTATACAGGCGTCTTAATTAGAGTCAAAAGTTCTGTGAAAAGCTCTTGCTTCAGGTTTGCGGACACAACTTGCTTTAATATTTTGGCATCAAACGCAATAACATTTAGCATTTAGACATTTGTGACTTTTTGGGGCTCAACTGTACATGTGCGTATCCAAACACATCATTCGTACCACACTCAGTATGTTCTCTGTGAGTTCTTTTTCCTGCTGGACCAGGTTCATCCTACAGGACACAAAAGCAACATTATAATAAACTGTAACTTTACATATGGCTTGAGAGAACAAATAAAAAATTCTTACATATTCAGTTGATGTGCTCCAGGTTTAGTCTGTTTTTCAGGAAAGCTGCTCAACACAATGGTACGAATAGCCCTGTTTAAACAAGACAGGTCATGTGACACCAGGTCTATAAAGGGGCGTCAAAGCTGCATTACATTCCAGCCTGTTTACCAACAATGAACTAATCAGCTGTAGCGCAAGGCCAACAGCTTAGTGGATTTTTTGAGTTTCCTGAAGCATACAAAGAAACAATTGAAGCATGTCAAGGTTTTATATTACAAAACTTGACATTGGCTTTTTAATGAACCATTATAAAGCGTTACTTATTAACCAGATCCTGTATAACCTGAGATATGTAGTTAACCGTCACACTGACCATCTATTGTAGATAAGCACAGCCATGGCTGTAGTGGGCGGCAGGCTGGACAGATCCAGATCCACGTGTTTAACTCCAGCAGGAACATGGCTGACACACAGCAGCTCATTTAGTAACATGTTCAGCACAGGGATGGTCAGACTGCTGACATATAGACAGGAAAGATTTAAACAACACTAATGACAAAAGTTGTGAGTGTAGATACTGTAGATGCTGGCCATGAAACAACAGATAGTGATTGACTGGGCATGCCTCAAGAAATCTAAAGAGACCACTCTCATAACTATAGACCACATCATTCAAAAGCTATAAGCAAAAATAGCCTTTTTTCATTTCCTTGGAGTAGTAGGTGGGGCAGTGACAAAACTGTGCATACACCCTCAGGACATGCCTGAGAATTTTGTTTCTAGGACTTGCAGTTTAAAAGTTATATACGTGAGTGAAACTTTGAACTGCTGGTGGCTAGAAAGTTTCAGGTAGACTCCAGATTTGGCATGGAAGAATTTCAGACTGTCCTCTATCTGTGTGCCAAATTTCAAAACTTTATGTACGGTTCTGTAGGCTGCCATAGACTCAAAAGCATAAAAAGAATATCAATAAGAAGAAAACAAATGGCTACAATATGGGTCTTTGACCCTTCTTGGCTTGACCCTTAAAAATAGCTGCAAAAGCAGCAATTATGGGGTCAAGCCCATCATCGGCACTAAGTGAAGCATTTTTGGAGTTTTGGAAAAATAAGATTAGGAAAAGCTGTTAAATAAAACATAGATAAAACTTTTGTGTTGTAAAAAAAATTACAACACAATAAAATGATTTACACATTCTGGCTAACAGGTGGCGCCGTCACCAATTTTTTGTTGATCAGGATGTTGTGACAATGACACCTTCAAAGTTTCAAGACAATACACAAAAGTTTAGCAAAGATTCAATCCAAAGTCCGTTGTGTATGCGTGCCGTCATATTCATTGACATGGTATAAGAGAATCTGAGTAATTGACAAATTGTAAACATTTTTGGTTCTAAGTGTCTCTATATCCTACATACCAAGTTTCATGCAAATCGGACAAATGGTGAAGGAAGAGTTTGAAAAAGTAGGTTTTCAGGATAATTCAAAATGGCAGACAGAAAGTAGCACTGACTACAACAAATTTGGTATCGTAGAACTCAGCATGAGCCAATGAATTGCAATCACGTTAGAGTTTTTTTTACATTTTGTTATATCGTTTGACCACTAGGTGACAATAGCTCCAAACTTTGCAGGTCCCCTTAGAATATGATGAAGAACCATATGAAGTTTCAAAACGTATGCAATTGTGTTTATTAAATACTACATTTTATGACATAACTGAAAATGGGCAATGCCCAAAATGGCAGACTATGGATCTTGGTCCAATGCTAAACATTATCTCTCAACCCACCCTTTCTCTAGAATGTTCAAGTCCCATCTGAGGTGAGCCGCCACCTTGAGCGCCAACAGTTTGAGCGTGCGGTTTCTGCGATTATCTGCTGGCGGCTGGACTTGGTTCTGCTCATTCACAGATGGTTTGGAGGCTTGCTCAAGAAACTGAACAATCAGCTGAACAGGAGATGGATCTGAGGAAAAAAACGAAGGTATATTTACTCATCACAATTTCCACCCAAATACCATTTGACTTTCTTTCAAGAAGAGCAATTTCAAAGTAGGGGTGTTTTACTGTACCATGTTAATAACTGTGAATATTGTGTTAGTGTTAATACTTAACATATTAAAATGTAAATAATTCTGTGCCAGTATCTGGTTGACACTTTAACATAGTAAGAGGTGCTTTTGCACCCATTCAATATTTTGCCCTAAAAGCCACAATGATTACATACGTTCTCTCTCTGTCTCCCTCCACTCATATTTTGAATGTGATTAATTGGCCAAGAAAAAGAGAAAACACAAAATAAAATTAATGATGTTGCTCGATAGCATTATATATAGTCCTTATTTAAAGAAAACTTCAACATATATCACAGTATTATTCTGTAAATTCTTTTAGCCATGATGTAGTGAAAATCTGATATTGTGAAACCTCTGTTCTAAACAATGCTCTTGCTGCTCTTTTTATAGAAAATTAAATGAAACTGAATGACGCATTAAGTAATTTTCTGCCTTTGCACCACAGAAATAAGTTTCAAATGGTTTGTGGTTGTGTCTGCTTAGCCTTGCTCTGAATCTCTTTTCTCACTACTCTTTTTCATTACTCCTTGGTGTCTAAATTGTTAAATGTAATTTAATTTTGCTGTATTGATCATATTATATTAAATTAATCAGATACCGCTAGCTTTTGATTGTTATCTACTACAGATAACAGTTATGTTAGCATCAATCTAACAGTGGTAGACGCAGCGGCCCCTCTCTCTCCAACATTAGTGTTTAATTGTGCATTTTTGAGTGCTTTTTGTTCACGTTCATGTTAACAGTTCGGCATCATCTCTGTCCAAAGCTAGCTACAGTTGCTACTTCCTTTTGGAAATTGAAACAAGGACAATAAACCACATCTTGGACAACACAGTTTCTGAGGAACCTCTGTATATTCCGCTGGCCAACCAAACCACTGACCTCACCTGCGGCAACCTCACCAAGAGAGGTGTCGAAAGCACTGCGAGAGGAAGCAGAAGTGAGGCAAACGTGGAGGCATCCGGGCTAGGCTAACAGCTAGCCCACACAGACCCACGATACCATCCCTCATTTTAGCAAATGTAAGATCACTGGATAATAAATGGACCACATACAACTTCTAAGCTCTGTGCAGCGCAAGGTAAGAGAATGCTGTGTTTTCATCTTTACGGAGACGTGCTCTTCACCCTGCTGATCCATGATTGTGTACCCACTTACAGTACCAACCACATCGTCAAGTTTGTCATCACCAACAATGAGGCCAACTGGTCCAGTGGTGTAACGATAACAATCTCTTCCTCAACGTGGGGAAGACCAAAGAAATTGTCTTTGACTTCAGAAGAGGACCTCCACTACACCCCCCACTAACCATCAATGGTGCTGCAGTCGTGAGGGTGAACAGCACCAAGTCCCTAGGGGTGCACATCTCTGAGGACCTCTACTGGATGACAAACACTACATTGCTGGCCAAGAAAGCTCAGTCCCACCTCTACTTCCTTCACAAACTGAGGAAAGCACGGTCCCACCTCCTATCATGTGCTCCTTCTACCGGGGCACTATTGAGAGCATTCTCACCAGCTGCATCACTGTGTGGTATGGAGGCTGCACTGCCTCCTTTCGAAAGACTCTGCAACACATAGTGAATGCAGCCAGGAAGATCATCAGAGTCTCTCCGCCCTCTCTTGTGGATATCTTCCACACCCACCTCACTAGCAGAACCATTAGCATCGCAGCAGATGGCTCACACCCGTCAAACCTCCACTTCAGCCTACTGCCTTCAGGGAGAAGATACCGGAGCCTCCAGGCTCGTTCCACAAGGCTTTCTAACAGCTTCATCCATGGCTGTCAGGATGCTAAACTCTGTCCATTATCTCCCCCTTTCCCACCTACTCTTGAACTCTAAAATCTACAGCTCAACCCACACTTCTTTCACTGCTCATAAGACACTTCATACTTCTGCAGAACTCTGCACACATGGACCTGTTTACAAACACCTATTCAAAACGTTACATGTACAAACTATTTAAATCTGACACTGTTTGCACTTTTACACTTTACAGTCTTTTGACACTACTGTCAGACTGCTGCTATTCTGTCTTGCATCTTACAATAGGACTCTATACCCAGAACTATTAAACGTTACATTTATCGCATGTATATTTGCACCCTTTGAAGTATATTTGTATATTTAACATAATTCACTGTTTACATTTACTCAGATGTATATTCAAATGTTTACTATATATTTTTCACTCTGTTTATTTATATCTATTTATTACAAGTACACTGCTGTTACCTTCACACAAAATCTGTTCTATATTGCACTGACTGCATTGAATAAAGAGCCTTGAACCTTGAAGACCACTGAGACAGAAGTATGGGCCTTCACACACAATTAAAAATTCAGTCAACTTTATGTTCATAAACTAATTACAATTTTGGTATTTCTAATTAGTTTACTAATAAATATAATGAACAATAAAACATTTGCAATAATTCAATGTACTCCGTTTTTAGTGTTGTACATGTCTGATAATTTTACTGTTTTCTTACTGTTTAATTTTTCCATTACATGTGAAGCTGCTTTTAAAATTGTTCTGCTTTTCACCCCTCAAAGTGCTTTACCCATGTACTCCACTGCACTTCCGAAAAGTTATCAGCCCAGATCTATATACTTTATATTGCAGTGCCACATCCCACGATGTATGCGCTGACTGTGAACACAGCAGGTACCTGGATGAGGGTTCTGTAGGTGCTGCTCAAGTAATGATGGATCAAGCAGAAATTCGAACCAGGAGGTCTGTGGTGGCGTACAGGGTCGACTCCCAGTCACTGCCTCTCGGTCTGCAGCCTCAGCACTCATTCTCACCTGCACAAAGGCATGAAATTATTTCCACATTTCACTGTGTATTTTAACTGGGTTATGCTATGATATATAACACACATTGTAAGCCGCCTACTTAAACTGCATTTTTGGACCTGGAATACACATATGAAGCCTAAAATCTAAAATTCAGACTAGAAAACTGCCATGCTACTCCTACTTCTACAGTATTATAATATTAATAGTGTGCATGCATAGTATACCCAGATTACCCTTGAACTTGACTTGAAAAACAAGGGTTTGTTTTAAATACAGCCTCACATTTCTATTCTACAGTCAAGATATTTTATACTCTGTACTATGATTTTAGACTAGTCTCTAGTAGTATGTAGTACGATAGTATTCCTTTCTCGAACATAACCTACTTTTCTAGGATTGGATTGCGTCTATGATGCGTATGAATGCTCAGTAGGCAGTTCGCTACCAAAGCACACTAGTGCAATATATATAAGCAAATAAACTGGCTTTTTTTAATGTGCCAATTTTACTGATAGTGTCGTTAAAATTAACTTTTGTTATTTAGTTTTAGTTAGTTATCTACTTGTGAACTCACCTGTTTTTGGATTTACAGTTAAATCATACGATAAAAACACCAAACCATTCGTATAACAGCACAAACGAAAATACAGAAATGCTTCTAAGACGCCATAGTGATGCGATTCTTCATTGGTGAGAATTGGTGTGGGGACGAACGAAACAGCGCCTCCCACTGAACAGGCGAGAACACGGAGCCACAGCCGAACCGACCCCGCCCACTCGACAGATGGTTTGTATAAAAGGACTGGCGTAGCGCTGGACGTCGTACGACAGATGAGTTTAAATAATAATTCTACTTTCTTATGGGATTAATTTTGTGCCAAGAAAACAATTAAAATAAAAAACACTGGTGGAAAGCGAATTTATTTAGGTACGCCAGCAAGGTTGCCAACTGTCACTTACTTGGCTCACGCTCTCACACGAAGCTGAATCCAGCTTCTTATTGACGCTATCCGTTCCACCTTAAAAGACGCAACGCTTCCGTTTTGCCGGCTTCTTATTCGCGCATAATTTAGGAACCGTGTCGCTTTTCTCTTATTCGCGCTCTTGTTAATGACCGGGTTGCGTGCGTATATATATAAATAATTTCATAAGTAAACAATAAGTATAATAAGTAAACTTAACTTGGAGATGTAATGGACTATGAGGAACCCCCATCAGTCCCTCCGCTTACAATTCTTAATATCACTGTGATATTCTATCCTACACTAGGGTTTCTGCATAATCATGTAAATACATATTTATACTACCTGTAAGAATATAATTTAGTTTGCTGTGTTTGGATAACCAGTTTTTTCAATACCAGATTAATTTAATGTCGTGAGGAGGTACGTTCAGCAGAGCTCTGGGAGCAAGAGACAGACACTAGAGTGTTGTTGACTCAAGCTCGTTTATTTCCTCAACAGAAGCAGATTATATAGAACATAACAGGATGCACCTAAATCTGTCTCAAGCAATCAAACAGCTGGATTATATTTTATTACCATATACGGTTAGAAACAACAGCTTCAGGGTTTATTCTAGACTTTCTTATGTAACAGAGTATATGTCATTCAAAAGGAGATGTCAAAACTCATTAACCCTTAATGGGTGTTGACTATATTCATTAGTGCAGGGAACTAAATAATCTAACAGTTGGCCACTTTAAGTCATTTAAGCACTAATACGCACTAATGTTATCATTAATAGTAAACAGTAAAATTCAAAATAAAGAATAATATGCAAAGAAATAATTTCGACCTTAAACCTTAACGACATCTTAAACCTCTCAACTCTGCTCTGATACCATTATATAATTGTGTACTAGTATTCATAAATTTGATTAGCTCATATCTAGTTACCTCAACCTCAATTTGTAAATTAGAAATTCCTACCCCGGCTACTATTGATTCCCAAAATATTTCCCATTTTGTCCAAAGCCTATGTTCCTTTGGTATTGGATTTGATCTAGAAATTGCAGGTGTGTTGCCTCTATCGGTTCTCTTTTTTTTCTGTTTAATTTCATCTGACCTCCAACTATTATTATTGTAGGTGCTGGTTTTACCAAGGCACACCTTCCTGTCCAACTCCCTGGCAATACTGTATATATTTTATGCCCACACAGCCACCACCAGTCTGAGGGTAATCGTGTTCCCTTATTGTCTGGAATTAATGGGTGACTGTAATTATTTGGCGTACAAAATTTTGTACAATATTTTTGTACAATATTTTGCTAATTTCAATATTTTTGAAATTAGCCTCTCTCCAATTTAATTGGTTGTCCATTAATCCTAATCCTACTGTCTCTGTTTTTTACATTTATTCTCATCAATGTGTAGATTACCCATTTCATACCCCTGCAAACAACTTATACAACATCCTCAGCAGTGGAAGTGTTCCAAATCTCCCTACAAAATGTTTCTGGTATGTTTCCTAACCCTTTCTTCATGTGTGGTTTTCTTTCAATACACCAAAGTCCCTTTGGTGTTTTACTAATAACCCCTAGGACAGCCGCTATTTGCGGAACACTTCCTATATCTGTCAGAAATGGTTTGGTTTGATTGTACGGATTATGGCATGGCAATGGATGTGACCAATTTTTTACATCCAAAAGCAAAGTCGTTGCTGCTAGAACACATTCCATATTAATTTTATCCTGTGGTGATTCTACTTCCCACCTAGCTGAATTAGAGCTATGTGGGAGCAGGGTACACACATAACAATTACCTTTAATGTTGCTTGTCTTTACAGTGAAATTGGCCAGTCTCCACCACATATTAGTTGCATATGAATGTGGTGGATCTTCATGCTCTAGCCAAGAATCCTCTTCATTTATCAGTTTAATTGTCTGCCCACTTAGTATGTTTAACAGTAATATTATTAGAAACATATTGAAAATTTGAACCCAGATGTATTTCAGGGGAACCTTCACTATCGAGAGAGAATTTATAAACAAAAAGAAAGGCAAATATGCCTGTTTCCTATCTTCAGCCCACAAGTGCCCCCCTCACTCAATATAAGAATGAGGATCTTTTGTCTGGCACAAGCTCTCTCTCCAGTGCCCTTCTACACACTCTGGGTAGGCTTAGACACACAGACAGGCTGTCTAGGCCTTTTAGTCTCCAATTGTATCACAAGGTCTGGCAGGTGTTTCAATCGGGATGCGTGGATCCACTGTGGCTGGTGATCAGTCAGCAGATCCAGTTCCGGTCACTGCAACCACTGTAGCCGGTCCCAGATATTTTGGTTCTCCAACAGCTACTGGCTTCAGACTTCGAATCAGCACCTGTTGGTCTGGAACAAAGTTATGGGTAGGCTTATCAGATGGAATAGGAAGAGAAAGAAAAACATCAGCACATACAGAATTTAGTTTGTCAGTTAGGGAAATCATGGTCATCCAGGATCACCTCCATGTCACCTAGGGAAGAAACGCCTTCGTGGCCTTTGACCCAAGGGGTCGGGAAAGGCCTACCCATCAATACCTCAAATGGAGAATATTTAGTCGTTGAGGATGGGGTCATTCTCATTTATACCAACATGGCTGGTAATACGTCAGGCCACTTTTTTCCTGTCTCCATACAAGCCTTCGTTTTTTTATCTTTTATTGTATGATTTGTTCTCTCAACCACACCGGATGATTGAGGGTGGTACGGAATGTTGTAGTGCCAATCTATTGCCAATGTCTTGGCCAACAGTTTGGTCACTTTTGATGTGAATGGTGTGCCATTATCACTCTCAATTGTTGTGGGTATACCGAAACGAGGAATTACTTCTCTAGATACTATCCTAACTACCGTTTTTGCATCGTCTTTGGCACATGGAAAAATTTCAGGCCACTTTGAAAACCTATTTACAATAGTCAACATATACTTTAGATTTCCTGCTGCTGGCATGTGAGTGAAATCTATCTGGAGACACTGAAAAGGTGCTTCTGGAAATGGCAGTGCGTTGTGTGGTGTTTTTCTGTGCGGGTTCGTTTTGGCACATATCAGACACGAGTCTACAATTAATTTGACCATTTTGCTGTGTCCTTTATGCAGTATAGGCGATTAATGATCTGTGTAACTTTAGACACACTATTGTGTGAAACACCATGATAATGTCTTATCAATACCACTAGGGACAATTTTGGCAGCGCAATTCTACCATCCTTGTCTCTAATTAAGCCTTCTACATCTGGGGCACACCCATTCTCCGCCCAGTATTTCAGATCTTCCTCTGTTGGTTGGCTCTGCAAAATGTTTAGATCTACATCTGGTACGCACGATAAATGTGCAAATATCATTGTTCCT
Organism: Chromobotia macracanthus; assembly: GCA_036877525.1. NCBI lineage: Eukaryota > Metazoa > Chordata > Actinopteri > Cypriniformes > Botiidae > Chromobotia > Chromobotia macracanthus. Next base: position 1,814,349 of record JAZGTH010000032.1, on the reverse strand, counting down.
ATCAGATCTTTTCTGAGCCGTCATGTGTTGTGTTTTCAGATTGTGTAATATCACGCCTACCTGATGTATAGTATATAGTGTCAGAGAATCTGACAATACAATTTTCTCAGCCATCTTTACCATCTCTGCCGCAGCAGCCACTGCACTCTATTGGGTCTAATTGCCTGAACAGATATGAGACTGGGCGGGGTTTACCGCCATGATCTTGTATCAAGACCCCCATTGCAACACCCATGGCCTCCCCTGCGTATAAGTAAAACGGTTTTGTATAATCTCTGAGCCTCAGTGCAGGGGCGAAAGTAATGGCAGTCTTTAGTTCTTCAAAATGTTCTTCTGCCTTAACAGTCCAGGCCAATGAGTCCCTTCGACCCATGCCATGCTTTATCATGGAGCGCAATACCTTGTCATGGTATGCACAATCAGGTATCCATGCATGACAGTAATTCACCAGGCCGAGAAACCTTTGAACATTGTCCGGAGTTCTCATAGTCTTTATCAGCTGCACCCGTTCAGTTGAAATGACTTTTTGTCCTTGAAAGATAATATGTCCCAGGGAATGGACCTTGGGTTGCACCCATTGCAACTTGTCATTCAAAGCTTTAAATCCAGCTCTTGCGAGTATGTTACAGACAACAATCGAGGCCTGTAAGCAGTTAGACTCCATCTCCACTGAAATAAGTCATCTGCATACTGTGGGACACAGACTGTGGATGGCATATTGGTTATTGTGTCCAGGACACGTTTCACTGCAACAGAGAAGACAGCCAGGCTGTCAATGAAACCCTGAGCCAATCTAGTCCAGGTGTATTGCGTACCTTTAAATGTAAATGCGAACAGAGGCTGCGTGCCCACATACACAGGTATGGAAAAGAAGGCTGCACACAAATCCACAACTGTGAAATGTGTGTGGTTGTACGGTATGGAATTCAAAATCGTGGCACATCAGGCACAATTGGTGCCAGAGGAATTATCATTGAATTAATTGCCCTTAAATCTTGTGTCAAACGCCAGGTGTTACCATCAGCTTTCTTAACTGGATTGATTGGCATATTGTATGGTGAGTGGGTGGGGACAATAACCCCTGTTATTGTGCTGCCTATTTCCCTGCTGTTCAAATCCTCTGTCTCTCTCATTTTTTCATTCTTCCGACACTCTTTAGCCCAGTGACTTACACACCCACAATAGTTGCACACATCACCTCTGTGAGCTATACCCCGGAAAGGGCCACCACAATATTTAGGGCCTCCTCCTCCCCGTTTCCTGTTTTCTTCTTCATTGCAGCCATTCGCTTCTGTGGTTCCACCAACATAACTTCCTATTTTGTCTTAGGCAAAAAAGTGAAACCCCCAGATGCATCTATCTAGATTTCTTATATGTTTGCAGAAGTCTTCTACACTTTGCTGCAATAAATTTACAGTAGTCACACAAATTAATTGAGCCAGATCAGGTTTCATGTTATTCAAGCACGTATTTATAAATAATGGTGCCATTTCAGCGTTTAATGGGACACGAGCATCCTCCTCCCACACACGTTTGAAACAGTTAACAAATGAATCATATTTTGAATTTATGAATCTGATTTTATACATGTGAATCGTGCTGTGCATTTATGAATTATATTTTGTAAATGTATAATTAATGGTAGTGATCTGGCTCCATAATAAAAAGCTAGATTTAGCCTCGTCAGTTTTTAAAGAGTTTAATTAAACATTCATGTTATGTATTTTTGTCACATTTGTGAGAATAAAACTGTAGCTAGCTGTGTAAACTGGCACATAATATCTAAATCGATATTCGATTTAATCGTATATTCGATCAATATACCCCCGAATAAATTTAATTGTAGTCGTATCTCTGGATAAGAGAATCAATATCATATAATTTACACCCCTAATATGTATGTGCCGGCCCTTCATGAAAATGAGTCCCAGATACATTGGCCCCTTCCCCATCATCCATCAAGTCAATCCAGTATCCTACCAACTACAATTGCCTTAACACTACTCAAACCTATTTCCAATGTTTCACTCCACATGGTGGTCACTCCCACCCTGCTCACTGATTTCCTTAACTCCCATCCAGATTGCCCCACACCCTGAGGAAGAGGTAGATTTAGGTAGAGGTAGACCCGATGTCAAGGCCCTTGTTACTTACCTGTACTCCATGCTCCAGCTACTTACCTGTTACTCCATGCTCTAGCGATCTCTCCTGTGTTGTTTCCTCATCGATTTCTCCTGGTTCTCCCGTTGTGTGTGTGTCTGAACTCACCTGTTACTCACCTGGATAACCAGCTCAGTGTGTGCTGTCATCTCCTCTTCACCATCCACAATCCATGAGCTCCTGTATCTGTAAGGACAATCAGATCTGTTTTTTAAGTCATTCCTGTCATTCAGTCCTCATTGTCACTGCTCAATTTACCGCTAATTTACCTGTTAATCTGTTTCATCAACAAACCTCAATAACATTCTTCTGTTGTCCTTAGTCTGCTTACCATAACGCATACATAGCAGTAATATTAGTCTTTAAAATTTTCAATGGTAACTTTCTGAAATCTGGAAGCCAATTAAAAAAATCCTTATTAATTCTTCATATTTTTTTTACTTTTATTCATTACAACGCGTTATAATGTTGGATTATACATTTATAAAATGTTAAATCTAGGTTTCAATGTAGTAGTGTATACACTGAAAAAGTTTGTATGTGAAAAAGTATGAAAAAGTAAATGTACATTGCGTTTTATATTTTGAGGTAAAGATGATGGCAATTCTAAGAAGATCAAGTTAGGCAGCCCAGGTGTTTGAGATGTTAACCTGACCATTGGGCATGATCCCAAGTTAGCAGTGAATGCTAAGCTCAAGGCACAGCTGTGCTTTTGTCTCTATGATAATGTGAAGGTATATATGATACTGTCAGGCTGATTGGATTAGCACCTACGCATTTGAATGATACTGTTATGCTGATGAGATCAGGGCTGGGGAAATGGTAACAGGTAACAGGCTGATTCCTGTACTGCATTTGCATGCTTTGTTTAGATTGTCTTCACCTCTATGTATTCCTCCCACTTGAAAGGTATAAAACTCATCATCATCATTAGGCACAGCAGTTATAATAGTCCTTACAATTCAAGTCTCATTTTAATTGGTGAAACCTAAATGCCAAACAAAGAAAACATCAATATTCCTAATGTATTTATGATAATATACAATATCACATATTACACAGTATTTTTTTAATAATTAGTAATATTACAAATTTTCTGGCAGTGATGCCATAAAGTCCTACCTGTTGCAGTACATACCTACATACAGTCTGTCAGTTCATTAAATAATACACTATTCCCTCACAAAACAAGTTTAGGCAGCATAGTGAAGTTTCTCCATTGACATCCATCCAAAAATAATGGCCTCTGGTCTCCTTCCTGTGTTACACATTATTTAGCCATGATTGCAGGCCTGCCTTTATGCTGCTTTGAGATTTTTCTTTCCAATCTGCTCCATAGAAGTCTAGTTCTGGGTCTGAGAGCTGTCCATCAAAATCTAAGTGTAAAGCACAGTTAAGCCCCACCTATGTGAAAGGTTTGTGCCAGAATGGCAAGCGTAATTTTGTAAATCAAAAACTTAAAGTGTTTGTTTGTCTGCAAACAAAATCTGTCATCACATTCATAAAATATGATTTGCAATAAAGGAAACAGTTAAAAAGTTGTTTGACAGCCATTGCCATTGAGTTTATTGTTTTCATTTTCTGTGTTTTTCTTCTTTTACATTATTTAGTTTTGTTTGTTTCTTGAAAGTTTGCATTCATTTTTACTGGCACAAAAATAACAGAAAAAAATATTTTTTCCCAGAAACATTTTATTATGCTGGTTGGAAGTTTCTTCAGATCCCGACAGCAAAATGTAAATCTAAGACCACTAAAATGGTCTTAATAAAACGTATGTATTCTCTGTGAAAAGGCATAAGACTATAACATTTTTTTCAGTCTTTACATTTAGTTCAAATGCAATGATGGGATGTGCTAGTTGCCAAACTGTATTTGCATACCTCTTTTTCCATCATCAGCATGCTCGTGTTTTGGAAGCAGCGTGGCTTTAGAGGGAGTTCTGAAGGGAGGGTGGAATCTTATGCTTTGAAACTAGCTTGCTATTGGTTAGCCTCTCTGAAATTGCCTACCCTACCTTTAAGTACATAAGTCAATATCTGGCCCAAGCACTATAGAACTGAGGAAACATATCAAGTCAAGTCAAGTCAAGTCAAGTCAAGTTGAGTTGAGTTGAGTTTATTGTCATTCCGCTATATGTGGGGACATACAGTGGAACGAAATGTCGTGCCTCACAGGACCACGGTGCTACATAAATACAGACATACAACAATGACGTGAAACAGTATAAATCTAAACACAAATACTAACAGAATTAGATTATAAATATACTATATATAAAGTTGCCTATACATAAACTATTAAATATAAACTATACAAATGTTCCACATAAATATTGCATGAGGAAAAAGAAAGTCAAGCACTGTTCCTGGCTGGAGAACAGTACAAGATGATCTGTAGTGCATGGGCTTGTAAACATACATGAGTCTTTTGTGGGATTATGTACCCCCAGTTGTAAAGTGACTAGTGCACATAGAGGAGAGTGTGCTACTGCAGGTGGTCTGTGCAGCCTACTCACCTGTGTGTAGCACACTCAGAATTGCACAAGGGAGAAATAAAAAAAATATATATATATTTTTAAGAGGTATGAGGTTTAATTTCAGAGGGGGGCCGTGCTTGAGTTCAGGGCTCTCACAGCCTGGGGGAAAAAGCTGTTGAGCAGTCTGGCAGTGCGGGCTTTGATGCTCCGGTACCGTTTTCCTGACGGCAGGAGCTGGAAGAGACTGTGTGAGGGATGGGTGGGATCCTTTACGATGCTGGTGGCTTTGTTGGAGCATCGTGAAAGGAAAATGTCCAGGATGGAGGGGAGAGGGGCACCGATGATCTTTGCAGCTGTGTTCACTGTCCGCTGGAGGGTCTTGCGGTCTGCGGCGCTGCAGTTCCCATACCAGACATTGATGCAGCTGGTCAGCACACTCTCAATGGTTCCCCTGTAGAACATGGTGAGGATATCATCAGTTTGAGTGTTGTGAAAAATTCAGTGTTGAAAGGGAACATGACAATGACTGCTAATAAGTATGCACTGGTGTTTTGCATAGATTTTAGCACACAAAGTCTGCTTAGGGCCCACGTTAATAGTACAAGCAACAATTAAAGCATCCAGGTATTAAGTGATTTTTTGTAAAACCTGTTTATAAGTGTGGTTTAAATAGGTTTTTATGGTTAACCACAAATACTTAAGAGATGTGTTAGAAAATTTGCCAAGAAGAGATAGAAATTTGGATTTGAAGACAAACTCAATGTCTTCATAATTTGGCAATTTTCTTCGCTTTGTGTATTTCCTACTTACAGTGATTTGGAAAATATCCCAGTAAACCCCATGAGCCTGATGGTTGCTGGAATAGCTGGTTGCAATACTGTTATTTTCAATAAAGACTTTGCCATCTTCAAGCACATTTTAAATTCTGATTTTTCCAATGTTTTTTATATCTCAGACATCCAAAGTCGTTAAACCTTATTTTTAGATGCCCTAATCCTCTAAATTCTGGCAACATTCTATATGTGAAAGAGCTGCCAGAGAATATGCACCAGTGTCACTTTGAGATTAAAGCTTTCCAGTTTCTGGACCTGTCCTCCCATAAGCATCTAAATGAGGAGGTAAAAAATGAACACACAGGAGCAGAATCCAGTGTCTTTCAAAATCACCTGTTCTTTACAGTACTTCTCCCCTCAACAGATTGTTGAGGGGAGAAGTGTGCCCAGTGTGCATGTGTGCATGCCCTCTGGAATGCCCTGCGTGGAAACCAGGTTTGATGGAAAGGTGGAATGTTTTCTTTTTGAATAGGACATAATGCAAAAACATAACAATGTTCATGATCACAGTCTGCTTTCTTTATCTTTCTATTGTTTATTAACTGATGTGATTTATCAGTTTTTTTACATTTACATTTATTCAAAACGACTTACAAGTGTGGAATACAACAAGCGAGTCAACCTGAAGAGGCAACTAGACACAATAAGTGCTCACAATACAAGTTTCAGACAGTGCTCAGAGTATCATATTCTACAACAAGGGAGAGATTTAAAGGGAAGAGGGATAGGAAATGAAGGGAAAGGAAATGAAGGGAAAGGATTTTTTTTTTTTATGATGAGGTTAAGTGCTCACGAAAGAGATGTGTTTTCAGCTGTCTTTTGAATATTGCCAGCATTACGGATGAAGGCAGGAAGATCATTCCACCAGCGTGGAGTGGTGAACGAAAATGATCTGGAGAGTGATTTTGTGCCTCTCTGTGATGGTGCCACAAGCCTTCGTTCCTTCTGTGATCGCAGGCTTCTGGTGGGAGCATAGACTCGTAAGAATGAGTGAAAGTAGGAGGGTGCTGACCCAGTGATAGATCTGTAAGCAAGCGTCAAGGCCTTGAACTTGATGCGAGCAGTGAGCGGTAGCCAATGCAGAGAGATGAGGAGAGGGGTGACATGGGCTCTTTTGGGCTCGTTGAAGACGAGACGTGCTGCAGCGTTCTGAATCATTTGTAGAGGCTTGATTGTGCATGATGGCAGTCCTGCCAGAAGAGCATTGCAGTAATCAAGCCTAGAAATGACCAGAGCCTGGACGAGAAGTTGTGTTGCATATTCTGTTAGAAAAGGCCTGATTTTCCTGATGTTATGTAATGCAAATCTGCATGACCGAGCCATCTTAGCAATGTGTTCTTTAAAGGTCAGTTGGTCATCAAAGATTACTCCAAGATTTCTGGCCGAATTTGATGGGGTAATTGAAGATGTACCTAATTGGACGGTGAAATCGCGATGTAGGGTTGGATTGGCAGGGAAGACAAGAAGCTCAGTCTTTGTCAAGTTGAGCTGCAGATGGTGTTCTTTCATCCATGCCGAGATGTCCGCCAGACAGCTTGACATACGTGCAGCTACCGTGGGATCATCTGGAAGGAATGAAAGGAAGAGCTGCGTGTCGTCAGCATAGCAATGGTAAGAGAATCCGTGTGCATGTATGATGGGGCCCAGTGATGTTGTGTATATGGAGAAGAGGAGGGGTCCAAGAACAGTTTGTTGCTGTGAGTGAAAAGATGTCATATTTATCACAAGTTCAGTAGGGAGTGCCACAGGACTCAGTGCTTGGGCCTCTGCTTTCCCCCTGTATATGTTACCTCTGAGAGCAATTATTAAGAGACATGTAGTTAGTTTTCAGTTGTAGTTAGTTGTAGTTGTTATGCTGATGATACTCAGCTGTACATTTCTTCTAGGCCCAACAAGATGCATAAATTCACCAAATTAACAGAATGTATAGTCAATATCAAAACTTGGATGACTAGCAACTTTCTATTGCTAAATTAAGACAAAACAGAGTTTCAATTATTGAATCAAAATCTTCCACATAGAACAATCTAGAATACTGTCTTACTCTTGATGGATGCTTCATCAGTTGATAATCTGAGTGTCCTTTTGGATCACAATTTGTCTTTTGAAAACCACATTTCCAATATTTGTAAAACTGCATTTTTTCCATCTTAAAAATATATCTGTCAAACCCCGAAAAAATTAATTTATGCATTCATAACATCAAGACTTGATTATTGCAATGCCCTACTGGGTGACTGCCCTGCAGGTTTAATAAAAAAACTTCAGCTGATTAAAAATGCAGCAGCCAAAGTTCTTACGAGAACAAACAAGTTTAACCATATTAGCTAGTGATGTAAATCAAACATCTACTCACAATACGATATGATATTGTATCGCTGGATGAGAGAATCGATATTTACCTAAATACCTAAAAAACGGTTATGATCTGATACATCTGGGGGCATATTGATAAATTTTTCGATATTTGGATAGTATGTTAGCCTAGTTTACACAGCCAGTTACATTGTTATTCTTACAAAAGCAGCAAAAATACATAACATGAATGTTAAATTAAACTCTTTGAAAACTGCACATCCAGTATCCCAATTGGGACATTTACAACAAAAACATACACTTTAGCTTATATTTTTAAATAAAGAAAAATAAATAACAGGCACATGATTTGAGGTGACATTGACTGTATTTCGTCAGCCAATGCTTTTTTTAATTCCATGTTTTCTTTTTAAACGCAATGGCAAGTTTGTTGTACGCACTTTGTTGTACGCAAAATATGCACTTTAGTGAAAACGCGTAGCGGACGTCACATTACGTGAAGAGGTGGAGAGTATCAAAATAAAAGTATCTATATAGATATACGACAGGCTTATTCCGACTGGAGATCGTGTCATAGTCCTCTCCTGAATAGTAGTTTGTGTGTCCTCCGTCCAGTCTGTTCGAGCAGCAAGCATGCGGAAAGTGAGTGCGTATTCCGCCACTGTCCACCTCTCCTAAATAAGAGTTAATAGCTGTTCCCCTGGACTTCTCCCCTCAGCTGAATGCTCGAAGAAAATCGATCTGTCAAATCGATTCGACGGCAGTAACCAAGTCTAGTGCTTTTCCGGTAAGTAAGGAACTGTATTGTGAGCACTTATTGTGTGTAGTTGCCTCTTCAGGTTGACTCGCTTGTTGTATTCCGCACTTGTAAGTCGCTTTGGATAAAAGCGTCTGCTAAATGAATAAATGTAAATGTAAACTGACAAAGGCAATACGGCTGGATTCTGTGGGGTATAAGGCATATTGTTGAGTTATGAATAAGGAGCATTGTAGGAGAAACCCCTTACATTTAGATGGGTTACCATCAATCTTCTCCAGAAATGCCATGCGTGGACTGACTGAGGCGGAGGGAGCGATTGAAACGCTACTGGTAGTGGGAGCAGTAGTAGGCCTGGGTGGAATGGGGTGCATGCTCTGGATGGTCTTGACTAGCTCATCAGTCAATGTGGTTAGTCAATTAAGTTGTTAATGGTGCACTGCCAGTTGAGCCTGGAACGATAACTCAGTGGTCAGATGAGTAACGACTGCTGGATCCCTGTCTGGCGAAGTCTTATGAACGATGAGTGCGATACACAAGGATCCATTTGCAGCATTTTATTAGAGGGGTCAAACAGTCAGGGTCAATCAACAGCAAACAGGAGTATAAGAGGCAAGACAGAGACATAAACGTTAAACAGGCAAAGGGTCATAGGCTGGCAGCAAACAAACATAAGTTATTCAAGGTATAGTCCAATAATCGGGGCAGGCAGCAAACAGGCAAAATGAGGCAAACAGTCCAATATCAAAACACAGGTAATCCAAAACAGGGTAATTAAAACCGCTCAGAAATTTTGCAAAACAAGACTTTGCGATGCAATGGAGCATGGATGGGGTTTATATACTGGAGATAATGAGGTTCAGGTGTGACAGGAAGTAATCAATCCCAGGTATGGGGCATTATGGGAATTGTAGTCCAAATAATAGCTAATACTCTGGAGACGGTTCCCTCTGGTGGCACAGAGAAAGTGGAGCAGGAACCTCCTCCATAACAGTTTTAGTAGGCAGTCTGAATATATTACCTTTCATAGACCACTGAGAGAGGTATTTCTTATGTGTGTCCATTTTTTTTCAGATGGTCCAAATGTGTGGTCATTTTCATCAGTTCAGACTTTTATTCATAAATCAACTATAAACTGTCAAGTCCGTTAAGGGAGAGAACCCAGACAGTGGCACAGACAGTTTAAAACAAAAACTTGTTTTAATTAAATAAAACCTCCCACGAGGGGGCAGAACAAAAAACAAAACATGAAAACTAAACAAAAACAAGACTAGAAATACTTTAAGTTGAGCTCAAACGACACACGATGCAGGATACTATTCTCTACAAGAAACAACAGAAAGCAAGAAACAATACACAAGCACAAGACAGCAGATACATGGGCAATAAATAGGGAACCAAAGAAGGAGGGTAATGATGGCAGACAAGTGAGGGGCATGAACTAATGATGGGATAATTAACAAGGAAACAAGAGGAGAGGGTCAAGACTCAAGACGATGAAAACAAATAATGGCCATGTGCTTCCACACAAAGACAAGCAACATACATATCACAAAATAGACAGTGCATGAATCTAGACTCTGACTCTAGAGATACAAGAACCTTGACTAGAATAGAGTCCCAAATATCAAATAAATAGAAACCAAATATCATGCTTTGGGTATATTTTATTAATATACATCACATGATGAGCAGTAATTAAATTTGCAATAATACCATGTATTCTGTTTTCTGTGTTGTACATTTGACCATTTTTCTGTTTTCTGTGTTTTATTTTTCATTATATGTAAAGCTGCTTTGAAGCAATGCAACTTTGTAAGAAGTGCAGTATAAACTAAATTGAATTGTTTAGTACTAAATTGAATTGTTTAATACATTTTGTATTTTATATTTTGTATTTTACATATTTCTGTACTCTAAGTACTTTAACATTTCATGTGTTTTTACTTTTTAGTATTTATCTCACAGTCTAACGGAGCATTCAGATTCACATTTCACTAATTATTGTTTTCTATATAACTTGTATGTGACAAATAAATCTTGACTCTTGACTCTCTTGACTCTTAATAATAAGGTACATACTGTAAAACTTGGATGCTCCTATCTTCTATTAGACTCTATAACTGTAAAGACTTAAGCCATCTGAGCTGAATGTGATTGCCACTAAACTATAAGGTCTTTCTTGATCAACATCCTGTAGTGAATACAATAAACTGCAACCAGATAAAGATTTCAGAGATGTTAGATGTTCAAAAGATGTTAGAGATAGACAGATCATTTAGGATGTAGTATAAAATAACATTTATAATAAACGTCATTATACACATTTGTGTATATAAACCACAAACATGCACACATTTATAAATCATTTATGCAGTTTGTGTAATTTGTTGTACAAATATATATATTTAAACAACTATACAATTTATATAAAATCCTTAATAGGCTTTTCAAAAATAAATATACTACAAAATGTCTACAAACTTTAACTTTAATTAAACTAGATATTAATGCTACAGAGAAATATTGCCCTTTAAAGTTCCATGTTGCAGTTTATTTTAAGATTAGTACAACACCCCCAAATAACCATTTCACTGTCATTTAGTAGACCCTTGTCTGAATGTATGTTGGTGTGGTTTATTGTGCTTGTTTCAGCAGCTATATTAAAATTATGTTTAAAACCAGGATTTGGAAAATTTCAAAAAATATTCTAATTTAAAAAAGTGAACTATGTTTGTAAAACCAATAAACAAAACCACTAAATTTGTTTCACTAGATTCAAAACCTAGTTACTGAGTTAACTACTTCCTAATTTCAAGCCGTGATTACGAACATTACTTTTTAAATCGAATATATTACAAATACACAATTATATATTAGTAATGTCTGGTTTTAAATATATCATTTACAATTAAATATTTAAAATTAAATTTTTGTGTGTTATTAAACTGCCTTATAATTACACTTTCTCATATTTGTTAATCTGTACTTTGGTATTTAAATAATAATATAAATGTTTGGCAGTAAGACAAGTTTAACTGTTACACATCAGTCGTTTATAAAGCATCACTTCCTTTTTGATTTGATTGTCTTCTGAGGGCACAAACCTCACTCAGCTCATGAAGAATGGAGGCTCTGAAAATCATCAGAATCCTCCAGATGATCTGCCTGGCTCTCTGGTTAGGTAATACAATAATTTGCATACATATAATTTAGGTTACTTTAAGTTCATTTGTTATTAGCTTTAATTTGTCAGTAGTGTGATTATTCAGGGGCAAAGCTGTATATTTCAAAACTCAAGTTAACAATAAGGTAACAACCATAAGGTTTAAATCATAGTACAAAGTACAAATACACAAATGCTTGTTCTCTGTTGTGAATGCTGGTTTCAAACTCTCTTAACTGACATAACTCTGAATTATCTTTCATACATCATCTTATTATCATCTTTTACGAGTTGTTGGGTAACCAGGTGAAAATAATGAAACTACATTGACAAAATTAAGACAAGTGTAAACTGCATAATGAAGGTAGATTTTAACTGAAGGGCTGAACTGTTCTTAAAGGCACCTGTGTATTTTGTACAACAGTTTCCTGACTTGTGTTTCATAATTATACATATAAGAACAATTCTGGCTTTAATTCAAGTTATTTGCTGTGTGCAATTTATTAATATAAATATTAATTTAATAATTTTTTCAGTACTATAAATCAGCAGTTTGGGCAACAGTTTATAAATGTTCTTTAATTTATTGTCACTGTTTTTCAGAATATGACAATCTCATCTATGCAAAGCATCGAATGGTTACGGTCAAAATAAAATGTAAGTTTTTTCTAAAATCACGTGATAGTTTTATGAAAAACACATGCATACTATATAATATATTCATGGGGTAATCATGAAAATTTCCATCATTCTTTTGGTCTCGACAGTGCTTCAATGCTGTAACAAAACCTTTTTTACAAAACCTTTTTAAAAGCAAGTAACAGGATGTGGCTTTTCTGCTGTGGTGTGATGCGCTCATTATTTAACCAGTGCAAATGTGTTCACTTCCATTCAGCTTGCCTTTCTTGCACAATAGCAGATGGCACATCAAACAGTTTCATGTTCAACTGCATCCTATTATGTTAACTTGAGAAAGCCACACAAATGTTCATGAAGCATCAGTATTATTCTCTTGCATACTTCTTTTTCTGGACAAAACTTTGTCAAAAGTTTGCGATCAAAAACCTTGTCATAGACCCATGAATGAGGGGTCAAATTGATGGGCTTATTGTGGAGGGGTGTGCTATGAGTTTTTTAAGCAATTGGGTGTACAATGTTTTAAGGGCGTACGAAAAAGTGGATGAAAAATTCCATAGACTTAACATTGGACTGAATTTTATGATGTTATAGCTTCGCATCTGAATGTGTTGGGGGTGGGCTCATATCACTCGACTTAGTAAGAAGCATTAAAAGACGAGATTGCAACTTCATAGCCACACCCTAGAAACCAGTTATAGTACCCTAGCAACCACCCCATTGACTTCTATTAAAAAAATTCCATAGACTTTGGGCATTGGGCAGATCTTTGTGATGTCATAGCCTGGCAGCTTATAATGTTGTAAAGACTTGGGGGTGGGCTCATATCGGTCACCTTAGCAAGCAGCAATAAATGGGGACATTTCAAATTCATAGCCATGCCCTGACAACCAATTACACACAAAAAATGTGTAAATGAACCGATAAAACTACAAAATCATTAAGCAAGATATGCCATTCCAGATTACATAGAGATGACATTAAAAAAATTAATGTCTTAAGGGCCAGGAGTATAAGGTATAAGGTAATAAAACTTGCTAATATCTGCTAAAATTTGCCAGAATCATGCTAAAATGTGCTAATTGATGTTAAAATATGCTAACATCATGCTAAAACATACCTGAATCATGTGCTAGAAACATGTTAAATGATGCTAAAACTTGCTAGCATCATGCTAATTAATGCTAATTGTTGTTAGCATTATGCTAATTGATGCTAACACTTACTATCATCATGCTAAAACATGCTAAATCAATTAGCATCATGCTAAAACGTGCTAACATCATGCTAGTTAATGCTAAAACCTAGAGCAAACCTTCTGCAGACCTTTAGACTGGTCTGAGGAAGTGTGCTAAATCTTTTCTAAGGGATTGGACAGACGATCAAACTTCCCAAAAATCCCACAGACTTACACTGAAGTTGAGATGAGCCAAGAGGCTGATGCTTATGTTCTAACTGTCAGAATTCTAATTTAAGTCCCAGAAACCCATTGGACTGACGTTCTATGTAATATTTCTAAGCCAGACTGTTTCTTTTCTTTCTTTCTTTACTTCTTTTTTTACTTTACTTACTCTCACTTACTTTACTTACTTTTGCTTATTTCCTTTCTTTCTTCTTTCCGTACTTTTTTACTTATTTTTATTTATTTTGCTTACTTTACATACTTACCCTTACTTACTCTTACTTTCTTCCTTTACTTATTTATTAATTTATAAATGTATACATTATAAATATATACATTTATTAATGTATTACAGGCCAGGCTTTCTCAAGCCAACTTTATTGGCTTTGTTGGCTTAACTTTATTAACAAACTTTACTCCTGTAGTTAATAGTTTAATATTGCAAGAACATTTCTGAAACACCTTTATTATGTTTACTGTAAATGTATGGTTTTTGTTGAGTCGTTTTCTTGTCTTTTGTGTCATAGCTGTGCCACAGTTAAATGAGAATTCTGAATCATGCTTTTGGACCCTGAGCAGCACGGGGAACATGACAGCCCTTATAGTGACAGAGGAGATCAGCAGCCTGTTTTCTGAGATATGTCTTGCTCTGGGATGTGGGGATGTGTATAAAATCAGGACAGGAGATCCGGTATTTAACAGTACCTGTCTCACAGGCTGCATCTATAACAACTCTGAGCTCACCTGCAGTGTGACTGTGAGAAATGTCTGCAACACGCTCTCAGAAGTTATCTGTGGTAAAAACAGCAATCCAAATCTGTTTACTTTTGTTTTGCTTGTAGATTTTAAAGGGATAGTTCACCCATAAATGAATTATTTCCATCATTTCCTCACTGTCATGTAATTTTAAACCTACTTAACTTTTTTATCTATGAAGCACAAAAGAAGATATTTTCAAACATTTCGTCAATTGGTACCACTGTTGTTTGGTTACCAACATCAGAATATCTTTTGCGTTTCCCAGAAGCAAAGTCATACAGGTTTGGAATGACATGAGGGTAAGAAAATTATGGAAGAATTTTCATTTTTGGGTGAACTATTTCTTGAAGGAGAGAGAAAAAACAGATATAGACAACAGAAACAGAAAAAAATGTTGTGATAAAGGGGGACTAGTGTGATTGAAAACAAACACTACACAGATTTTTTTCACTAGACACTAAACAAGGTTAAAAAATATGTTAATGATATCAGTAATAAGTTATGGGGATACATGAAGCAGATAAATTACACTGTTTGCTTAGGACATATTCACCTTTGTATGTTTGTGAGGTTTGGTTTGAACGTTTACTTTCCCATTTTACTTGCACTAGGTTCCCCCTATGTGACTCAGACAAATAGTTCTTGTTCCTGGACTATCAAATCTCCAGACAGGGAATCCTCAGTGTATCTCCTTGCAGATGCTGTTGAGGGCGTGTCCAGTGACATATGCCATCACCTGGGCTGTGGAGAGATCTACAATCTCAGTCAAAGCGCTGCAGGTTTCAGTACGACATGTTTTACAAACTGTGTTTATCACGACCATCATTTAAAGAACTGCACTGAGATTGTAAGTGCTGACTGCTCAATCCTCTCTTATGTTAAATGCGGTAAGTCACATTACAACACAACTGTAAAGGTCTTACATGCTTTTATGAAATTAAGAAAATTACCACAGAAAATAATTGTGATTTGTTGCATTGTTAGCATATTATAAAACACTTTAAAATAAAACCCCAGAAGATATCCTGATGAATAACCACATGAGATACAACAGCAGTACAAATCGCTCTTATGTTTTAATATTAAAACAACATCAAATGTCTGCTTGGTGTGCTGGACCCTCATTTAAGCCCATATTTTTTCCACAAAATATTCCCCAATAAGCTGCTTAAAGGTGATTGGGACAAGCAGCAAAGATTACCTACAGTCTTTTTGGTTCCCCAAAGAACCACTCAGTCACAGGTTCTTAAATAAATATTTTTCTTGCCTTTTATAGTCTAAAAACTTTTTCACTTCAAAGAAGCTTTTTGTGAAACAGAAAGTTTCTACTGATGTTAAATGTTCTTTATGGAAGCATACCGCCAGAAATGGTTCCACAATGGTTCAAAAATGGCATTATTGGTACCATTGGCAAATAAATTAAGAAATTGCATTACATTTAAAAAATTCTAAATGACAAAATTGTCTAAATGATGAAATGTCCCATAACTGGCTCTTCAGGCAATGCTGCTGTTCGGTTGGTTGGGGGTGGCCATCGCTGTGGAGGGCGTGTCGAGGTGTGGCAGAGATCCTGGGGCACAGTGTGTGACGATGGCTGGGATATTGGGGATGCAGGTGTGGTCTGTGCACAGCTGGGCTGTGGGTACGCAGTCTCTGTCACTGGGAAGGGTGAGCCATATGGTCAGGGCACAGGCCCCATACATCGTGACG
Organism: Chromobotia macracanthus; assembly: GCA_036877525.1. NCBI lineage: Eukaryota > Metazoa > Chordata > Actinopteri > Cypriniformes > Botiidae > Chromobotia > Chromobotia macracanthus. The sequence continues at coordinate 1,798,134 of JAZGTH010000032.1, read as the reverse complement.
AACTAAACTGCACTGGAAGAGAGAGAAGCTTGTGGGAATGTCCGGCACTTAGTCAAGAACACGACTGTGGACATAAGGAGGATGCAGGTGTGGTGTGCTCTGGTATGTGTCATTGTGTATTTAATGTGAGTCCCATCTCAAGCTGTTAATAATGCACTGTTATTTTAGCTAATATTGTTATTCAATGTCATAAAACTACTTACCAGCTAACTAAGTTCGAAACTCTGGGACTGGTAGTATAGTACATAACTATGTCAGCGGATTGTGAACATTTCTTCATATTATTCATGAGAAGGAACTAATACTATCCAATTATTGCTCACTATTGTGATTATGAAGAATTAACATCACAAAAATGCCTATTACAGCACTGTTTGTTCACCTCTGCCATATATACAGACATGGAGGGAAAGAACAGTGGGCAGCAGACAAAGTGAGGATGGTATAAATGAGCAGGTTTCGACTAATCTTACCTGTGCTATTGTTTAGAAATTCAACCAGTGTTATGATGGCGACTGAGACAAACTCATACTTGTGAACACAATACCGCATACAATGTAAAACTGAACAACAGTATTAACAAGTACATATTGGAAAATAGTAAACAAAGTAAAATTAATATATAAAAATGAGAGCTTTTAAGAAACTCAGATCAGTCATCTGTTCAACTTATTTGCGTGTTCTCTCTGTGTAGTAACACAAAAGTTTTGTTTCCTTTCCCCTATGATTTACAGGATAGCTAATTATTTCTCCATTTATCAATTCCCTTGTGTCCCTTGTGTCTAACCAAGCAAAGCAGAATAGAGTTGTTTAATTTACCTTGAGTTTAGCTGAGTCTGAGCTGAGGTAAATTTTACTGCTTTAGTTTAGCTGAGTTGAGTTGATCTGAGATGAGCTAAATTAATCTGAGATGAGTTAAGATTAGATGAGATGAGTTGATCTGATCTTAGCTGAGTTGACCTAAGAGCTGGGCAGAGATTAGTTGAGATTAATTGAGTTGACCTAAATTGAGCTGAGATGAGTTACCATAGATGAGTTGTGAAAAGCTGAGCTCAATTGGGCTGAGCTGAGATTAGCTGAAATGAGCTGAGCTAAGCTGAGTTGAGATGATTTGTGTTGCGTTGAGTTCAGATGAGATTAGTTGACCTAAGCTAAACTGAACTGAGCTGAATTGACTTGAGTTGAGCTGAGATGAGCTGGGTTCAGTTGAGATTAATTGACTTGAGATGAGTTGAGCTGAGCTAAGATGAGTTGAGCTGAGAGGAGTTGAGTTGAGCTGAGCTGAGTTGAACCGATTTAATATTTACTCTTGTAGTAGTGCTATATAATTTGTTTTTAGGCTGACTTTTAAAAAATGTTTTGTTATGCATTGAAATGATTTTGTGATTTTCTTCTCTGCATGTTTTCTGATCTTGGTACTCGTTATCACTTCATGAAGAGTACAAGGCTCTGAGACTGACAGGAGGTCTAGACCATTGCTCTGGCAGAGTGGAAGTCCACCGGAATGGCACATGGGGAACTGTGTGTGACACATGCTGGGGGAAGGAAGAAGCTGCAATGGCCTGTGACATGTTAAATTGTGGGGTGGTCAAACAATTTACAGCTTTTGACACTCCTTTCAAACATAAAAATGGAACACAGTGGTATTTTTTGTGTGGAAAGAATCATAAAAGCCTGTGGCAGTGTCAGGAAATTAGTTATCTCCCACATTTATGCCGGGAATCAAATGCTGCTGGGCTAATTTGTAACAGTAAGTACTTATTCAATTTTCTTGGCATTATGCTGAAATGTGAATTGATTATTGGGACATTCTCAAAAAGTATTACCATTTGAGGAAGAAACCATTATTTAGAATATAGCTACTGTACAAGCAGCAATGATGGGCCCAAGCCATACAGCACCATCACCACCTGGTGCTTCTCAGAAAATGATGCATAGTTGTCACATGCATTTAATTCAGAAAATAATTAGACTATATTAAAGTCTAGGTCTTTTGTAAGTGACACACTTCCATCTGCCAGTTGGTGGCACTATAACTGTGAGTCGCATCATTGTGATCAGACCACAACACCATGTCTCCCAAGTTTCATGTAAATTACTCAAGCGGAAGATATGAGACACTTCCTGTTTTATTTATTGTTATAAACTGATTGACTCGCCATGACAACACCTTTTGAGATATTAAGAGTCCCTTTACCCACTTTCAATCTCTTTCTTTTTTGACCAAGTACGAAGCGATTTCACTCAGTCAAACAAAATCACTCAATTCACACAGCAGATATGAGTCACTTCCTGTTTCTGTTTTTCCAATGAATTTATTGATATCAAAAATCCCTTTACAATTTAGCATCTTTAATGTCTTTGCATAATATTTGCCAAATGTGGTGACAATCCCATAAATCCCCTAGGAGGAGTATTTAAAAATTCAGAGCCTGAAATTGATATATAATCCATATACAGTCTAAAATGGCAGACTTCCTGTTGGACCGAGTTAATGAATGTAATTTTGAAACTTGTCCGGATTGATGAGCTGAATACATGTACCAAGTCTGGTGACTATAGGCAAAACGAAACCCATCAATTTAGTCAAAAGAGGGTGCTACAGAGCCCCCCCACTATGCCCATGTCTAAGCTTTTGCCCACGCCTAAAGCTATGATTTGTGTTCCCAATTTTATGCCATTTCAAGCATGTTAAGCACCTCAAATCTGAGTGTGCTTTTAAAGTTTGACACATTACCATGGCAACCATTTTAAGACATCCCAAATTCTGTTACAGCATTACATCAGCCATATTTCTACATTATTCTGACCAATACTGAGATGACTCTGATTTTTGACTGAAAAAATTATGACTGATGACTGATGACCGAAATTTTTAAGTGATGCACTTAATGTTGCCAGTTGATGGCATTATGACCATGACTCACAATTGTCATATCAATGTCATCAGCCCACCACAATAAACACATTTGCCAAGTCTGATGTAAATCGCTCAGTGCATGCTATAGATATTACAAACTTACATGATGCTCACCAAGTCTGGTGACAATCGCATGAAATCCATAGGAGGAGTATTTAAAAAAACAGCATGTGAATTTTCAGAAAATCCAAAACGGCCAACTTCCTGTTGGGCTGAGCTGTTGTTCAGGTTGACATGACCTGTCCGCAACCAATCCCCCTGCCCTGCCAAAGTACCACCCTTTGCCCGGCCCTAATGGCTTACTCAACCAAGTTTCATGAGTTTTTGAGCATGTTAAGGGACCCAAAAGCACTGAAAACCTTGACCACAAAGTTTAAAAATTAACCCTAAGGAAAACAATTGTGCCCTTTGCACTTTTGCACATTGCAAACAGGGCTCTAATTAGTGGTTAGAAAAAGTGTTGTTTAATTAGCAATGTCTATGAACCCTAATCACAAACAAATAGTTAACTTATTAATAGTTACTAATAGCCTAACCCCAAATCTCTACATTACAAGTTACGGATTTACATATCTATAATTTAGACTTGTAAAGTCTGGTTGATCACAATGATTTCTGTAACACAGGTGTATATCATGGCAGTCAGAATTAAGATTTTTTGAGAATGACCCATTTAATGTTGTTACATGGTGCTTGTTCTTTGCTCTGTAATGCAAATATGTGGAAAGTTGTTCTTCAGTTTTCTAAGGCATTTGTTCTGCTCTCTTGGACTCTCTCTCTCTCTTAGACTCTCTTGGTATGCCTGTTCTCACCAGTCCAAAACCACCCTCGCCACTCTCAACAACAGGTGATCTCAAACTCAAGAAAGGAAAATTACTTTCTTCTTTAAACTGAACACAATCAGAGTTAAATAATATCCTGACCCTTCTCATCTTTGTAATTGCATTGAATAGTAAACAAGATTTTAAAGCTTTATTTATTTATTTTTACTTCAGTGACAACGGAAATGGATGATTCATCTGGATTCATCTTATCTTCAGAGCTAGTGGGGTGTTTTGTTCTGGGATTCTTGCTTTTGATTGCAGTTATCACAAATATCACCCTGTGTTGCCATGGTAAAAAAAAAGGTGGGCTTAAACTTTCAGCCCAGCATTTGGATGAATTTCACATAACCTGTCAAGGAATGTATAGATCATATCTTGCTCTAAAATCAAAAGAAAGAAATAGGGAATTATACTGTTGGTAATAGATATTATATTTCTATACAAACACTTTGTATTTGTATTTTAATCTAAAAATGTTAGATGAGGGTTAGATTGAAGGTTTATATCCAGTTTACTGTATCTTCGTAGAGACAATGACAGAAGTCTCTTTAACCAAGTCTTAGATCTCTCTCACTATCAGGAAATGGTGGATTTTTCTGTTTCCTTTAAAACCGTCTACTCTATATGAACACTTCTATCCAATAACAATGCAGATTCAGAGATGTTGAAAAACTGCAGACAAGAGACAAAATTGATAAAGGATAAAAATCAGCAGAATTTGGAGCAGAAGGCTATCTTAATGCAAAATATAATTTTACTAATTTAACGTTCTTGAACTAATTCTTGTAATACAATTCAACTAATATAATCTGCTGTTTTATAAGTCTGGTTTGAACATTTTATATTGGAGGCTATATAACGTTATTTTCAGGGTCCTGGCTTCCTGTTCTGAGTCTTTCTAGATTATCTTGCCAGTATCCTGACATACCATGTGTTTTGTGTCAGAGCATGTTGTTTCGATCCTGACTCCTTCTAGTCTTGGTTCTTGTTTCTTGGAGTTGGGATCTGAATGCATGGTCTGGGTCCTCGTCTCGTGTGGAAGCACATGGCCTCTGTTTTGTTTACATTCGCCATGTGCTCTCCGGTCGCTCGTCTTGGTCCCACCCCCTTGTTCTCTTGTCTCGTTTGCTCTGATTTTGCGCACCTGTTCCTCGTTGTCTTCGTGCTATTTAATGCCCCTGTGTTTTCTGTCTCGTGTCGGTAAGTTCTCGTCACTCCCGCATCTGGTTTATTGTCACAGTAAGTTCTGTCATGTTCATGTCTAGTCGTGTTTTGTCCTGTGATTATGTCCCATGTTTTCCCGTTTTAGGTTTGTTTTCTCTCTGGTTTTTTGGGGCTCCTTAGTTCTAGTTATATTGCCTGTTCTGTTCTTGTTTTTTACCCCCTCGTGCGTTGTTGTTTTGTCTTTTTTAATACAGAGTTTTTTCAGTTAAATGCTGTCTGCGTCTGGGTTCGTTTCTCGTGATCCCTGACAGTTATTGTCTAAAAACATCTATGGTTAAACACACCTGAAAGTCATTGATAAATATTTAAGCGTATTTATATTTTGGAATACAAATAATTTGCATGCATGCTTTATAGATACATGTTGGATACTGTGACAAAAACAGTTTGTTTCTTGTGACTTAGCTGTTGTGGTCCAGCAGAGATTTGTCAGCCTGCAGGCTGCTCCAGAAGCTGAGGAAAATAACTACAGAGATTCTGTCCATCTTACCAAAGTCACAAACAACTATAGTGATTCTGAGGGTGAGTGTGTTTTACCACTTCACAGGATTTCACAGAACCTTTCAGGAATACCATACACAGGTACTGCTGGACCTGTATGCATCACAAAAACCACACCTGTATGCATCACAAAAACACATCCAGCCTAGATGTTCAGAGATCAGATCAGATCTCTCAACTGAGCTTTTTGAGACTATTCTTCACTCCTGAGTTCCCTCCACGAAGAAACTACATCACCTGAAATGGAGAGTTTCGCTTCAAGGTGTGAGAATCGCCAGCTGGACCCATTTACCAGCACTTTGGTACAGTGTTGGAGTTCGTGCAGGATTGGTTATTAACAGGGTTATCTCCTTCCACTAAGTCTACCTAGGGGCCGTAGCTGCTTACCACATGCCTTTGGGTGGTCAGTCTTTTTGGAGAGACCTGCTAGTGATGTGTTTTTTGCAATGTGTACAAGAACATTGACTCAGGATTTGTCTGTAGGTACCCACAAGGTACTCACTAATGTGCCTCGGTCCATTGTGTTGCATGGCCTTTTTCCTTCTCTCTTCTCCAGTAAGGACTAGAAAAAGCTTAATCTGGTGTGACACTTTTGTCCACAAAGCTGCCCTCTGGAGGAAATCAGAACAGCTGTTCGTGTGCTTTGGTTTGCCCAAGAAAACTCTGAGCAAGTGGATAGGTTATTGAACTTGTTTACGAATCCTCTAATCAACCCTCCCCTATGGTGATTAAAGCTCATTCAACCAGGAGTATGGAGGCCTCTAAAGCTTTTGTATCAGGGGTGTCCCTATAGAATGTGTGTCATACGGTGTGCTGGTCCTTTCCACTCACATTCATAATATATTATGACTTGTGTCATACCCCCGTTTTTAGGTTCTTTTTGTCTTAAGCCGAGCTGAGACTACAGGACTTTTAAAATCCTGACGAATTTTGAAATCTGGCTGCAGCACACACATTATCTCCGTCTCTCATTGACTAAAGTAGAAGTATTGATGCAATCATCCCAATTTAAATCCTGTCGTCTGAGCCCAGTTACAACCGTAACCATCATTCCTTGACAAAGAAACAAGATGCTGCGCCGCCCTGCCATACTTCCTGCATACCTGTGGTCACTTGCTTCTACCTGTCAGAAGCTAACACTCTGTTCCATACATGCTTTGAAGCTCCCTGGTACTGATGTAACCCTGCCTGTGATGTTCAGTCTTGCCGTTGAATTTATTTATTCCCTTCACAGGGAACCATGGTTACAGTCATAACCAAAGACCTTATTCGAGCTGAGTGTAGTTCAGTGATGTTTGGGTTGGACGGGGACAGCAAGATCTGATGGTTCACCAAGTTACAAAGTGACACTTTCAAATTAGTAACAGAGCTACTAGTAACTGGCTTTGTAAGATTCCAGTAAGATGCTAAATCAGTGGTATAAGAAAGAAGTTCAACACACGAAAGCGTTTTAGGGACAAAATCTAAAAATGTCTTGAGGTGTGGCAATCATAGAATGACAGACATTGTTTAATTGCTTAATTATTGTTATTTAATGCAATCCAACTCTGCTTTGCCACATTACCACCTTTAAATATGCATTAATAGTCAGTTAACAAGTTTGTGTGTCTGTATAATCTTTTGCATAAATGGTAAACAGTTTTAGCTTGTAGTCGGCTATAGAGGGGATCAGGAAGAATATTCAGGTTCTGATATGCCCCCCTGGGCTACTAATGGATAATTATATAGGCAAAAACAGGAAGAGGGTAGTGGAGGGAAAACTGATACTGGGAAGAAGTAAGAAGTTGTTTTAATATCCTCTTGAACAATTTGTTTAGTAACTTCATTTATTAGTCAATTATTGTTTACATTTTTTTTATTTATTTACTTTTTTTGGGTTTTAATGACCAAAAACACAATATAACATGTTAGTAATGCACAATGAGGTTCAGGTTATGCATGTTTTAGAAATGTATAAGTAAAATATGTTAGTAATGTATTAATAAATGTAAAAATTTACATGTATCAAGATGAATAAATGCTGTATTAGAGTTAGGGTTTGGTTAGGGTTAAATAAGTATTGTTAATTGTTAGTTCATTTTACCTAAGGTTGGTAATGCTAACAAATGGTATCTTATTTAAGTGTCATTAAATGTTCTGTGCCATTTTCATTAAAAATGCATATTACATATCAGAATGCCTCACTTCATCAATGTTTTCTGTATTTATAATTAATCTTCTTTCTGTGTTTGCAGTTCCTATAATTCATCAGTGTATTTGGCCTCAGAATAGCGTTGAAAGTGAATCATATGATACAGATTATGAGCAAAATGACATTAGTCCAGATGCTGCTTTTCCTCTATCCACTTTCAGAAGTAAGTCAAATGTAAAACCTATATAAGTATACAAAGAATAATAGTGTAAAGTGTAAATCATTTGAGGTAAATATTGGCATCCTGAGTGTGTGAGTTAGATGGAAACAGAAGAGACATGGTTAAGCAAAATTTTGCAATCTTTTCGCTTCTTTCCTGTACAGACTCAATGCGGTATAGTGCAGATGGCAAAACTCCAACTGTGAAGGCCACAATCCTGAACGATGTGTCTGAGGAGAGTAAGTCCTAAAAGTTTTGTTTAACTTTTGAAATAATTTCTTGTGCCAGCATAGATTCATTTCATGTTGACTATAATGCTTTCATAAAATGTACTCATTTGCTCCACCTTCTGAAATGAGTTTATAAGCTGACATCACCTGAGGGCTTGTAGGCAATTGGTTAATTTTAACTAACACCCAAATAGTTAATTAAATAGTCATGTCATACAGTTTCTGAATCTATTTAAAATGTTCTCTAAAAATCTTTGTTTTTATCATTTTCCACTGTCTCTTTGTCACTTAAATTTAAACAGGCCATTTCTTTGTCTTTGTGCCTTTAAGAAATCAATGTCCCCTTTTGCATGTCAACATAGAAACAGTTCCATCCTACAGAGATCTTAATAGTCCCTTTGCAAATCTGCATTACCTTCATAAGACAGTAAAAATAATCCATGTGGATTTAAGAATCATGATCCAGTTAAAAATAAACTTCAGCCACTAGTATTTAATGTTGGTATATGCAAAGCAGCGGCAGGTGCTATACACAGGAAGAAACAGTGCTGAGACAGACTAAATCCAGAAGAACTGTGGCAGCATCTCCAAGGCACTTGAAGAAATCTGCCTGCAAAGCTATGTGCATGTTTACCAAGGACAAAGAGGTTTTAACCAAAGGGTGTTCACACAAAATATTTATTTAATTTAGTTATTAGAAGTTAATTGATAAAATCTATTTGACATTATTTTTGAAAGCATCCCCATTTTACAGCATTTTTAAACAAGTGGCTAAAACTTTCATAGCACTGTAGCTTTACAGGCAGGTTTCTTCAAGCGTCTTGAAAACGCTGCCACAGTTCTTCTGGATTTAGTCCGTCTGATTGTGAGATCAGATCTCTCTGGCACTGGCTGTTGTCAGTCTCCTTGTGCATACAAAAATCTCACTGGATTATTACAATCAATGGCAAAAATGTTTGGAAATGTAATCTTATAATTTCTACTGACACTACAACAAAAGATATAAATAACTTGCTTAAAACCATTTTTGGGTGTGAAAATACTAATTTGCCTAAGACTTTTGCACAGTACTGTGTATACATACCTGAGGTCTGTGATTATATATTATTTTACTTATTTAATATAAGTCGTTTATGCTCCACAGTGAGTATTCTAATCTCTTCACAGTGGACTCATTTGAGTCATCCTCCACCTCATCAGGAGAATGCTATGAGACCATAGGCACAAATGAAAAGGACTTGTGCTCTCTGGACTCCACTGAATGTTATGAGAATACAGGACTAAAAGCAGCAGGTATTAAAGAGCAAACATTTCTTCTTCTTTAACAGAACAGGAGCTTCTTTAATGTCAGAAATCTATTAAATAAACACCCAATGGAAATATATAAATACGTTTTTTAACTGCAGTGAAAACCATTGAAGCCATATATGATAACTGATATTTTCTGCAAATTGACCGCAGTTGAATAAAATCACGTCCCTAAAATGCTAATTTAAATTCTACAGGCTGTCTTGTTCATGTGTATTGTACCCACTCACTCTGGAAAATAAAGAAGCTCACAATCGACAAAAGATGAGCGTCTATATTATGCATATAGTAAACATTTCTTGTTACCATAAAGTATGTTACCATTATGTTACATATGACATACGGTTTTTTGGCTTGTGATTGTCAGAACTGGAGAATGGGGACAGTCGTGGAAAGGACTCCCCCCTCTACTCACCCGTCAGCTTTGATAATGAGGCTGTCTCCTGTGAAAGTGATTATGATGACATTGGTAACTATTTACAGAAACCTGTCCAATGACATCAGTCAGAAAAGCTTAGAGACTGTGATGCCATTGTGGCCAATTTACAGTCCGAAATGTTCATCACCATTGACAACGACTGAGAATCATTTCATATCATTCTTCCTTCAGACATTTCAACATTTTTTAATGCAATGTTTGTTTATTCATGCATGCTTCTATATTGTCCACTCAAACTTTATGATAATTGTTTAAGTAGGTTAGTAGAAAATCCATGTACTTTAAATACATACCAGTGTGAAAGAACAAATATTTATATAAAATTAAGATCTTCATAATGTTTCATAAAGCACTTCGTAATGGCTATGATCTTGTAGCACTTTACCCTTTTCATCTCGGGAGATCTCAGTTGAATTTTATTTAAGTATCAACTTTGTTTCAGATGTTTCTTATAAAATTGCTTAAGAGAAATAAAAATAGAAACAAATAAGACTATTGTTAAATACATTAAAGAGTATGGAGCTGAAAAATAAATGTAGATTATAATTAAAGTAATCTGAAGTTCATGGTGACATCTTTAGTAATCTTGATTCTGATTGCAGATTGGCAAATCTGAGCTCACTTAAGCAAAAGTTCCATTGATCTCCATTTAATTTCACTGATGTCTGGGGCAGTAACTGAGATATTGAAGAGATCTGTGATTTTTCTTTACTATGGGTCAACATATTTCTATGTTTAAAACTGAAAATGTAATTGTTATTGTTTGTAGTAAAGACTGAAAGGCTGATATGTTATTTAATCCATATACAGTTCCCTTTCGAGAAAACTTGACACTGCGTCTTGTATGACACTACTGGAAATGCCTTTGGTGTGACCGGTGTCTGAAAATGTCTAATCACAGCAATATAATTGGCCCATGGCAGTGCTTGATGCTCATCAGGTGCACCTGCGAGTATATTAGGGCACCTGTAGAGCATGTCTCCAACTTTTGTCTTCAGAAGCCATTTTGTCTGCTATTGTGTTAAAGCACTAATGGGCACTGCTGCAAAAGGTTTCAGGAAATTTGTGCCTCTGAGGTTTGTGACACCTAAGAACACGCACAAACTGTGTCATATTTGCCTGGTTGAAGATTATGCGCCACAGTTCTCAAGGGACCAGAGTGTACACATTGCAAGAGCTTCTCACTGAAGAAGCCCTGCCCCTATCTGGCTGTCCGCTTAGGTGAGCCTGGGCGGACGCCCAGCGGAGTAGGTCACGCTGCCGAGGCTCAATAAAAAAAAAAAACTCATGATTTTCCTCCAAAGATTTCAAAAGCAAAAATAGCCATTTTTCATATCTCTGGACCAGTAGGTGGCACAGTCACAAAACTGTGCATGCTCCCTCAGGGCATGTCTGTGATGACATATCCAGTTTATACACAAAAGCTTTACACCCTTTATAGCTTTACAGTATCAATTTTGGCATGCTTGCTGTTAAAATCTTTAAAGTGGTATATCAGAACGTTTGGGTGCATTAAAAAGCTTTTGATAACTTTTTGCCATAGGTGTCTCTAGATGCCACATACAAAATTTTGTGGAAATTGGAAAGTTTTTCAGAAAATTCAAAATGGCAGAAAAGGTTTGGTGACTGGAAATGACATAATAGGGTTGGTATCAGTATGAGTAAAGAAGTCAGAGGCAAAAGGAATTTTATTGGTAGGACTAACAAGTCCTACAAATAAGTTATGGGCATAAACATGAGTGACTGTTGGTGGTGCGAGAGGGTTTAAGGGAGAGACTCCAAATTTGCTATGGTAACTTTGGACTGTCCTATATCTGTGTGTCACCTTTTATACCTTTCCTATGTGCCATTCTATTGGTTGTCATAGACTTCAAGAGTGGAAGAAAACGAAAACTAATGGAAACAATAGGGGCCTTCGCCTCTTTGGCGCTTGACTCTTAAATATAGCTGCAAGCCCAAAAATGGCACAAACATATGCTGACATATCTGAATATGAATGTTTGAAAATTAAATCTAGCTAAAAAATATAGCTGCAAGCAACGATGAAGGGCCCAAACACTACGGCGCCATCACCACTTGGTGCTTCTCATAGAACAATGCATGGTTGTCACATGCATTTAACTCCATAAATAACTGAGGACTATTTTAAAGTCTGTTTTATGTAAGTCTGTTGTGACATACTTCCTGCTGCCAGTTGGTGACACTATAACTATGTTTCACAATAGCCACATCATTGTGTTCAACATAAAACACCAAACATATTTCCCACATTTGACGTAAATCATTCAATGCATGTGGAAGATATAAGATACTTCCTGTTCCATTTATTGCCTTAAATTGATTGCCTCAGAATGGCCACACCAATTGAAATATCATGAATCCATTCATAATTTAGCATTTTCTATATCTCTTCTTTTTTCTGACCAACTATGAAGCGACTTGGGCAAATTAAAAAAACTTTAAACACCCCTTCACAATTTAGCATTTTCAATGTCTTGACATAATATTTGCCAAATCTGGTGATAGTCCCATAAATCCCCTAGGAGGAGTATTTAAAAATTTAGAGCCTAGAATTGACAAATAATCCATATACAATCCAAAATGGCAGATTTCCTGTTGGGCAGAGCTAATGAATTGAATGAATGAAGTTGTCCGGCTTGATTAGAAATATACATGTACCAAGTTTGGTAACCATAGGCAAAACTAACCTGTCACTTTGGTCAAAAGAGTGCTACAGAGCCCCCACCACACCCATATCTATGGCTGATCACAATGATGCGTATACCAAATCTTACGCCATTTAAAGAATGTTAAGCACCTGAAATACATCTGAATTTGGTTTTAAGGTTTGACACTTTACTATGGAAACAATATTTAAGATATTACAAATCCTTTAAGAAATTTATACCAGCCATGTCTCAACAATATTCTGACCAAGTATGAAGTGACTTGGCTAAGTGTAAGCTGACTATTTTAAAGTTTGTTTAATGTGATGCTAGTATGCCCCCTGCCATGCTCATATGTCAGCCTTTGCCTTACCCTAATGGCTGACGACTCTGCTGTTTGTGCAAAACTTTAGGACTTTTTGAGAATACTAAGGCACCCAAAGGCCCCGGAAACCTTGAAAAAAAGAATAAAAATATAGTTGCAGGCAGCGATGATTGGCCAAACACAATAGTGCCACTTGTGCTTTTTAGAAAAAGTGGAAAATGTTGTCACATGCATTTAATTCCAAAAATAATTAAGGACTATCAGCCTGTTCACAGTTTAGCATTTCAATATCTCTTCTTTTTTCTGATAAAGCAGGAAGCAACTTAAATAAATTTAAAAGGACTCTTAAATGCTGTTTTAAGTGACATATTTCCTTCTAATAACCACCTTTATTTCATCAGTCCCTAAGACTAAAACATAAAGCTCAAATTTCAACGAAATTACTCAATGCACGCAGAAGATATGAGCCACCTCCTGTTTCTATCCATTAATGTATTCTATCTCCATGGCAACACTATTCACGATACCTTTTAGCATCTTCAATGTTTTGGCATAATATTTGCCAAATTTGGTGACAATCCCATAAATCCCTAGGAGAAATTTCAAAAGCCTGGAATTGACAAATAATACAGAAAAATTCAAAGCTTGGAATTGATAAATAGTCCACATACAATCCAAAATGGCCGATTTCCTGTTGTTCGAAGCTAATGAGTGTAATTTTCTGGCTTAATGAGAATAAGTACCAAGTTTGGTGACCGTAGGCAAAACTAACCCCAACACTTTAGTCAAAAGGGAGTGCTACAGAGCCCCCCCCCCCCCACCATGTCAAAGCTTTTGCCCATGTCCAACAGCTGACCACTATGATATGTTTAATATTTCAAGCATGTTAAGCACCTCAAAAACACCTAAATGTGGTTTTAAAGTTTGACGCATTGCCATGGCAACAATATCATACATTGTCATACACACATCATAAATCCATTTAGAACTTTATATCAGTCATGCCTCTACATTATTCTGAGCAAGACTGAACTGCTGAATTGTATGGTTTAATGCTATCATTTTATTCTTGTAAAACACAACATACAAATATAGTTACAAGGAGCAATTATTGGGGTTCAGGTGCTTTAGGACCATAAAGTGCATCAAGCCAGTTGGTGCATAAATCAGCGAAAAAATATTTTCTCATATTTTCAACATATTGCATAATTGATTTTGCATATTTCTTTGGAATCTTCTTTGGAAAAGATGCATGAGCTCAGTTTCATGGTCTTCTGATATTTTGTTTAGGAAATATAGTCTTATTGGTACACTTTGCCACACCCATTAAATATGATAACAGGGTCAAATAAATGACCCTGTTATAGTGTTTTAAATTCAAACTTTTCAAAACTCTCTGATAATTATTGACATATTTAAAATATTCTTTAAATAATAATTGTAGCACTCTCATTGGCCAATCTGGGTCATATTCTGGGTCACTCTCCCCAAATTGAGACCTACCCATCTGACCAAGTTTCAAGTCTCTAGGATTTATGGTTTGGTCTGCACAATCAGTTTTAGGGCAGAATAATAACTAGATAAGGTAAACGTTTGTGAACAAACTTTATGTTGGCTTGAAAAAGCTGAAAGAAATGATATTAGAAGAACAGAGGGAGAGGGAGAGAAAAAAATTGGCCCACCCAGGATCAAGGCATCGCTGCCTACTAATGAGGAAGAGAGGATGCCTCTGAACCTGGGCGGAAGTCTCTCTCACACTCAAGATCAGTTGTGCGAACACAAAGACCTGGTGCTCGGGCACCTCAGCCATCTGGGGTTCTGGGGTTTCGGGTCAACTGGGGAAAAAGCAAGCTCTTCCCAACACAGGGCATCTCTTTTCCTGGTATGGAGTTGGACTTGGTCACTATGGTGGTGCGCCTCTCTCACAAGCGTGAACAGTCAAGGCTGCAATGCCTGAACCTGTTCAGAGCCAAGGCAGCGGCCCCACTAAAACTTGTTCAGAGGTTCCTGGGGCATATGGCATCCACAGCCATGGTCACCCCGCTTGGCCTGATGCATATAAGACTGCTGCAGCACTGGCTGCACAACCAATTCCCAAGATGGGCATGGCGCCATGTGATTGTCACACAACCTTCAGCCCTTGGTCTGACTTTAATAAGGGCTCAGGTGCCCTTAGAATATGTGTCCAGGCATGTTGTTGTGACAATGGATGCCTCAAAGACAGGCTGGGGTGCTGTGTGCAACCGGCAGGGAGCTTTGGGCTTCTAAACAGGACCTCAACGCCTGTGGCACATCAGTTATCTCGAGTTACTTTTGGAACTGTCAGTTTCATCCATTGCTGCAGGGCAGACATGTGCTAGTCTGCAGGGAGGGCACAGTGACTGTGGTGAACATCAACTACCGAGGTGGTTTATGCTCACGTCGCATGTCTCAACTCGCCCACCATCACCTCCTCTGGAGTCAGCAGCAACTTGGGTCGTTTCACACCTCCTACATTCTGGGCGAGCTCAAGCATGCAGCCGACATGCTTTCACAGCAGCTTTTAAGCCCAGGAGAGTGAAGACTCCATCCCCAGGCCATCCAGCTGATTTGGAGTCAGACCCCCTTGGCACGGACGCGTTATCACACAGCTAGCCTCAGGGGTCTGCAATCCCCCAGTGAGTCCGCCAGACTGGCCCACCTGGACCTGGTTTTCGAACCTGAGTGATCTACCCCTGGGCGTGGTGGACACTATCACTCAGGCTAGGGCCCCGTCTCCCAGGCGGGCTTATGCTTTGAAGTGGCGCCTTTTCGGGAACTGGTATTCTTCCCATGGAGAAGACCACCACACTTGCCTGATCAGCTCTCTGCTTTCCATTCTGCAGGAAGGGTTGGAACGGAGGTTGTGTTCTTCCACCCTGAAGGTGAACGTGGCCGCTATTTAAGAGGGTAAGCATATAGGAAAGCACGAGCTGGTCATCAGGTTCCTAAAGGGCATGTGGAGACTCAATCCCTGAGGCCACCCCTCTTCCCCTCTTGGAACCTTTCCATTGTCCTTTCTGGGCTACAGGGAGCTCCTTTAGAGCTACTTGAGTTAGTTGAGGCAAAGAGTCTGTCTCTTAAGACAGTGCTCCTGACAGCACTAAAGTTCGAGCCTGCCAACTCTCCCATTATTCTGAGACCCAGGCCTAGATGTGTGTGCCCAAGGTTTCCACCATGCCTTTCAAGGACCAGGTGGTGAGCCAGCAAACGCTGCTCGTGGAGGAGGCAGACCCTGCCCTTTTTTGTTGTGTCCTGTTCATGCCCTGCACATTTATGTTGACCACACTTTGAGCTTCAGAAGCTCTGATCAGCTTTTTGTCTACTTCGGAGGTCAGCAGAAGGGAAAGGCTGTCTCCAAACAGAGGTTGGGGGGGCAGGAACAATTGCTGCGACCTCTCCGTGACCAGGCTCCGCACCCTGTTGGGTCACGATGGTCTGTCTGCGCAGAAAGCTGGGTAGGTTGCGGAGACAGGGAAACTGTCGTACAGAGGCCTGCCTCGCTTGCCCATACTTGCATTCCTTGATCGTAATGTGGGTCGGCTTGCGGCACTTTCCTTAGGGACCCCACATGTCAGTATGTTGACGTAAGCTTGAATATGACTGACTGAAAGGGAACATCTTGATTACGTATGTAACCCTTGTTCCCTGAAGGAGGGAACAGAGATGTTATGCCTCGTACCTGGTTCTGGGCAGGCGGGACCCAGCCCACAACTCCTTTGCCCAATGCTCATTGGCTTTGTTCCTCTTGGGCCAATGTTTGTTGGCGCATTTTTTTTTATTGGCGCAATGTTTATTGGCGCACAAGGTGATAGGGCTTTCAAGCAAGACCCCATATGTCAGTACATTGACCTAATGTTAGAAAATAAACATATTTCACTCTATATAAATTTAAAACTACATAAAAAAGTGTATTAAAATAAATGTGTGGTGTGTTCAATGTGTTTAATATAAATCAACATAAATCATCACTTAGCCTAGAATACATTCTTTGTATAACAAGAATGCGTTTTATATGTGTTTGACAGAAAGTGTGAATATTATATAGGCCTATGTCTGCAAAAGCAAAGTTCTCCTATTTGTCAGTTTGTCTGTATAGTGGATTGAAAGTGGTGTGATTGTATAAGACTCAGCAAAACTGAAGAGAATGATTTGTTTACAGAAGTTAAAGTATGTGAGTAAAATATATGTTTAAATAATTAAAATCTAGTTTGGAGCAACTACCAATAGAGTAGTTGCCAAGTCTTTTGCAAAGAAATTGAAACATACTTTTGCTGTTTGAATGCATATGATGCCTGACACCTAAAAAATTATGAATCATATATAAAAAACTCTTAGTAACATTCTTAGATGTTATTAGATACTACAGCAGTAAAGTGATTACTTTGATGTAGGCTTTTCTGAGATACAGTGGGTTAATATGACTTCTGTGTTATAATTGCCCCCACCAAGGGGGTGGATTTAATTTAATTTAATATTATAGTCTTGTCCTTATTAGTGAAAATATATTAATTGCAGTCATATGAAAAAATTAGGACACCCTATGAAAGCATGTGTATTTTGTAAATTTTTTTAAATATATGGTTATTTAGTCTCAATTTTAACAATACAGATAGATTAAAGTAATATAACTAAACAATTAAAACTGAAGAAAAGTATTTTCAAGATCTTATGTAAATTTAATTCTACAATAATGCCTATTTTAACTGTGGAAAACGATAGGACAACCTAGCCCCTAATAGCTAGTGTTACCTCCTTTGGCTGAAATAACTGCCGTGAGACGCTTCTTGTAGCCATCTACCGGTCTGAGGAAATTTGCAGAATTTGCAGAATTTTGCAGAATTGCAGAATTCAATGCAGAATTTTTTCAGCTGTGAGATGTTTGAGGGGTTTCTTGCATGTACAGCCCTTTTCAAGTCACCCCACAGCATCTCAATGGGATTCAGATCTGGACTTTGACTCAGCCATTCCAGGACTCTCCATTACTGCCTTTTCAGCGAGTCTTTGGTTGATTTACTAGAATGTTTTGGGTCATCGTCATGTTGCATGGTCCAGTTCCGCTTCAGCTTTAATTTTCTAACAGATGGTCTCATGTTCTTCAAGCACCTTCTGATACATAGTACAATTCATGGTGGATTCTATGATGGGGAGCTGACCAGGTCCTGCTGCAGCAAAGCAGCCCCAAACCATGACACTTCCACCTCCATGCTTCACAGTTGGTATGAGGTTGTTTTCCTGGAATGCTGTCTTTGGTTTACGCCAAACATGTCCTCTGCTCTGGTGGCCAAATAATTAAATTTTGGACTCATCTGTCCAAAGAACATTATTCCAGAAGTCCTGGTCTTTGTCAACATTTTCTCTGGCAAATGTCATTCTGGCCTTGATGTTTCTCTTAGAGAGCAAAGGTTTCCTCCTTGCACACCTCCCATGCAAGTTAAACTTGTGCAGTCTCTTTCTGATTATAGAGGCATGCACTTTTACATCAGCAGTATCCAGAGCCTGCTGTAGGTCCAGAAATGACATTTTAGTGTTTTTGGAGAGCTCTTTTAGCATCTTGCGGTCTGCTCTTGGGGTGAACTTGCTCATGGGGCGACCAGACCTGGGCATGTTGGCAGTTGTTTTGAAAGCCCTCCACTTGTAGATGATCTTCCAGACAGTGGAATGGCTGATTACAAAATCTTTTGAGATCTTTTTAAATCCCTTACCAGACTCATAGGATGCTACAATTTTTTGAAGGCCTCTGACAGCTCTTTTGCTCTCACCATGGTGCTCACACTCTCACTTCAACAGTCAGGAGCACACCAAACTAAATGTCTGAGGTTTAGATAGGGTAAGCCTCATTCAAAATGCTGAGTAACGATCTACTAATTACGTGCACCTGGTGTGATACACCTGTGTGTGATTTGAGCCATTTTAAGAGGGAATACATGTGAGGGTGTCCTAACTTTTGCCTCAGTTAAAATTTGCATTTTGTGGAATTACATTTTACAGAAAATCCCCTCTTCAGTTTTAATTGCTTAGATATATTACTTTAATCTCTCTGTATTGTTAAAATTGAGATTAAATATCCATATATCCAAAATGTTGCAAAATGTTACAAAAATACACAGGCTTTTATAGGGTGTCCTAATTTTTTCACGACTGTACACTATTAATTAGTGGACCTATATTTTTATGTATAAATAGATGACTATTATATCTCAAGTAGTTATGAAGGAAAATGTCAAAAATATTACAATTGCCCCCGATTTCCCCTAATAGTTATGCTTTGCTTCGCAAGCACCACTAATAAGCACCACACACAGTATGTTGGCTTTCTCAAGTAAAAACAATAAAACAAACTTTATTGTTTGTTGGGACATGGCCCCAAGGCACACACGCACCATCAGTTGCCTTGAGTTGTTGGCAGTGCTTTTGGCCCTGCACTGGTTTCATCCGTTGCTGCAGGACAGGCAAGTACTTGTTCGCTGTACTGGTCCACCCGGACATGGTTTTCGGACCTGATGCTTCTCACGACAGCCCCTTCCCTGGCAGATTTCCCTGAGGAAGGACCTTCTTACCCTCTTGTAGCCCCTAGCCCCTTTCTGGACTATGGGGAGCCCCCATAGGTGCCCCATGTGTAGTGGTTCCCCCTCAGTAACACCACATGTGTATTCTCAGTGATACAGTTTTCCTGTCAGTGAACCTGTGTCTTTCCCTTGGTGCTTTACTGCTGACAGTCTCTGTTGATAGTGGTACCGTCACAGTAGGTAGGCCCTGCACAGAGACCTTTACCATAGGTAGTACTGCCTTGTCAGTCCATGCCTCATCTCCACACATTACCTCCTTTTAGCAGGGTGTTGTCTACGCAGCAGCCTTTCCCTGGAATTGGGCGCTTTCTCCAAAGATTCTCATGGCTATACCAAGAGAGGAAGGAGACCCATGCACCAAGGTGCCCTGTCCTGAGGGGGGACAGAAACAGTTGTCGCGACCTCTCTGCGGTTTGCCTGCGGGGAGCGCTGGGTAGGTTACGGAGGCAGGAAAGCTGCAGAGGCACAAATAGAACAAAAACAATGTTGATGAAACAATATGAAAGTTATATACACTACACTGGTAATAAAATAAGCTTCTTGACAAGTTTTTTCTCCTAATTGTATTTTGAAATCAAAATAAAGTAATGTGAACTTTCCCATCATAGAATTTTCTCTAGAAAATTTGCGGTTCAGCTATGCACTATGAAAGCACATCGGATAAGCCTTAAATGTTTACCTGATGTACAGTAACCTATAAATACACTTGCATCTAGAAAAGAGATAATTTAATAATTCAGCAGAAACTTGGGAACATTTGTTTATACATTGTCAACAACATTTGTCTTGTGTTTAATGTTGGAGCAAGTAAACAAGATGACTACAGAGGTGGACATTGCCATACTGGCCCAGAATGTCTATACAAATACATTACATTTTTAACTGTATGGTAGTAAAATACATGCTATGAGCCATCAATATATCCTAGAGCATCAAGTTTCTTGGTGTGCATCTCTCCACACCAAGGCAAGCAGGTCACCTGGTGATGTCCTGGTCTCTGCATACCATGTCAGTAGTTAAATCTGCTTGTCAGTGGTTCCATTTCCTACCGAGGCTCAGGAGCTTTGGCATCCCTCCCAAAACCTTCACCAGCTTCTATAGATGCACCATTGAGAGCATACTAATGGGTTGTGTGACTGTCTGGTATGGCAGCTGCTTATTTATC
The DNA here is from genome assembly GCA_036877525.1 of Chromobotia macracanthus. NCBI lineage: Eukaryota > Metazoa > Chordata > Actinopteri > Cypriniformes > Botiidae > Chromobotia > Chromobotia macracanthus. The sequence goes on along the minus strand of JAZGTH010000032.1, from coordinate 1,777,594 downwards.
GATTGTAAGGTCCTTCAGAGAGTCATGAGTGCAGCTAAGCCTAGCATAATAATGCTACACAAGCATACAGTAGACATGTTTGAAAGAGTAAAGTAATTTAGTGTTACGTTGTTTATCAGAAATCAATGCAGATAATAAACCAAACTTCTATTGAGCTGGTGTAAGGTTACAAGAAATGTGTTGTTTTAATGAACAAAATATTTTTGTACTTGAGCACATACATGTTTATTTTCAAATGATAAAACTCAGAGTAAATTATATTTGTTTTATATGTTTAATTTTCATTCTTCATAAATTTCCTTAATAAAAAGTTTATTCTGTGACTCCCTCTTCTGGACATACAAAACTACAGCCTTCAGCTGAGATGATGTGGTTGGTTTTTATAAAAATTGCTGTTATCTCCCCTTTCATTACACATATTCATTAAACTTAGCATGTTTCCTCAGAATGTCTTCTATAAAAAACATTAAAAAAACAATTATATCTGCAAGGATTTTGAGTCAGGATTTAGATAGTATCATAATACAGACAGCTTTCATCAGAGTGACAAATGATTTGCTCTTGTCGGCTGATCGTGGTTGCATCTATCCTCTAGTGCTTCTCAACCTTAGTGCAGCCTTTGACACTATTAACCACAGCATTCTCTTAAATACGCTTGAAAATTAATTAAATGAAATGGAAACTGGACTGGCATGGTTTAAATCATATTTATCTGACTTATTCCAGTCTGTTACTTTGAATGAAAAGGTGTCATATCAATCACAAGTTCAGTATGGAGTGCTGCAGGGCTCAGTGCTTGGGCCCAGGGCTGGAGCGGGACCAGCTCTGGCATTTTGTTTCAGACCAGCCCACTACATATGATCACAAATACCACTCATTTTTGCATGCCGATGAAAATGTATACCAACTCCTATTCTATGAAAGCACTAAAGCCATATAACAGGTAGGTAGGAAAGAGTGACAGTTGACACATTAAAAACATCTAGAAAGTGTAATTTATTAATACACAAAAACTGTATAATCCACACTGATTAAACCCAAAAAAACAAGCTATAACATCCATGTGCCTGCATGTTTAAGACAGATGAACTGTATTACCAGATGATCACTGTTTTCCATAGTATGGCACTGAATAGTCATTGAGAGCAGGGAGTCCCTCTCTCACTGACACTCTCTTCTCTTTCACTGACACGCTCCTCTCTCCTACTGATACTCTCCTCCTCGTCTGGAGATCTCAGCCTGGCTCAAAAAAAAAAGGAAAGACAGTGGGTGAGTAGCCAGCCACGCTGACACTCTCCAAATTACCTGAGTTTTGATCATGCACACCTGCCACCGCCAAATCAACCAGTACATATAGCCACACTCCTCACCTCTTCGTCTGGTCTCTCAGCTTGCTATGGTGATTAACCTGGCTCTCCTTCGTATACTGACCTTATATTGCTCCAGCATATTCCAGTTACAGCCTGTTGTCCATTGACCTACAGTACAAAGGAATACTCAACACTGAACTGAACACACAACAGCAAAGTGTGCACTTATTCTAAACTGCTAATAGCCCCCATACCTGTTTCCAGACATTGCTGTTGATGGCAACATACGCTGTTATGTTTATCCAAGTAATGATCTGATTACCCTAATGATATTTTGCTGTTTGGAATTTCTCTGGTTGGACTTTAAATCCAATAAAGCTTCTGTATTTACACTGACCTGGTTATTTTCCTGTGTGTATGCTTACACTATATTGTCCACATGAACATTTTGTTAGGTCCTAAAAATACAGTGTTTACATTTACATTACATTCATATAGGCATTTAGCAGACGCTTTTATCCAAAGCGACTTACAAGGTGAGGAAAACAACGAAGCGATAAACTTTAGGTAAACAATAAACCTAGACTAAAAAGCAATAAACCTAAAAAAGCAATACACCTAGACTGTATTTACTCTACAGTCTATTGTAAATAACAATACAAAATTGTAAATAGAACAAAACAAAAATGCTGCAAGTTGACTCACTCTTAATGTTGATTAATAAAATAATTATCTTAATTTTAATAAAGCAACATGTAAACATTGAGACGTTATAGAGTGCAGTAACTGCACCCGCCCTTATAAATGTAACAAGCCAAACCCACGTGGTCACAGACCAAAGCGTGCAATTATTTTATTGCTGCCTTGTGTTATCTCCGTAATTTTGTGTTTTTGGCTCAGTATCTACACTTATGTGTTTAGAAAACAGTTCTGCTTACAGCAGGCTCTACACACTTCATCTCTCTCCCTCTTCTTATCCTCCTCTCTGTGGATGCCGGTGCTGCCAGTGCCACCACTACTATCATCATCAGTCACGGGAGCTGATGAAGGTCCTGTTGCGGCAGAAAACATTATTTTGCAGTGTCTGTATTTTTTGCGCAATTTCTCTGCACCTTCCTTGCATTTCTTCTCCATGCCTCTCTTTAACAGATGCACACTTATGCTGCACGCTGGCACAGAGCTTGTTTAAAGATGTCCCCTAATAGTTTAAACAAGCTTGTTTAAAGTTTAAAGATGTCCCCCTAATAGTTTAAACAAGCCCCCTTTAAAAAAGGGGGCTTGTTTAAAGATGTCAGCTAAGAAAAGAACCAATAGGCTGCTGAATAAATGTCTCATGTTTAGTATGTGTGTTTGTATATATTTATTATATGTATATTTGGATATGTTTATGTGCCCTTTGTAGCCTTTCTGTGATGATGTTGTATGGCGGTCCAAATGAGAAATGATAGGCTTTTTCACATAAATCGAAAGTTGTATCACACTGGGATAAGTTAGTTTCGCTGCAGCTATGAGACTACTGAACTATAATACCTTTTTTTTATAAAATGCTTTTCCCTTTATATTTACTTTTATTTTTTGTACTTAAGTATATAATATGCATGGAAAATAATTGTTTATGTGTTTTGGGCAGTCGCCTAATTAGGTATTTTGTTTATATATAGGTATAGGTATATGTACTATATAGGTATAGTAATTAGGTATTTTGTTTATATGCTACCGGTGGTCTGACTTTTCTTGGGTCCCTTCCGTCCCATGCTATTTAAATGTGCTCCATTACTTATGCGAAATGAGTGTAAAAAAACTAGTCCAGTTAGGTATAACTTGAAAACAAGATTTAATTTAACTTTAATTTAATTTAATTTAATTTAGTTGATACATTGCGATGTCATGAACTACCGACATTTACAGCATTTATTAATTTAGGTTAAGTTTAACTTAATATATAAACTATTCTTTGTTAATTAATTTTTTGTAACTTTTGTAACTTTTTTTTGAGAGGCAATTCTGATATTTCCTGTATATTGCGTTATTGTTTCTTGTGTTTCTGTATGTATAATTTATAGATGTATAATTTCTGTTCTGTTTCTTTAACGGCCACGCCCACTGGTTACGGAGATTGAACAGGTTTGGGCAGAAGAGAGAAACAGTTTTCTTACGTTGCCGTCACTTATGGTTAAAACTTGTGTTTAAACGTGTAAGGAAACACAAGATAAAGCTTAACAAGTGTAATATCATATAGGATACAGGAATCAACAGGATTTGTGCATGTGTTTAATTTAGGATTTGTGTTTTGATTAAACTCGCACCATTTTAACGGACTTTGGGCTGATTTTTGTGAAGCGTAAGAACCCATTTTCCTGCCACTGTATTCCAGTTAAGATAATATAAAACTTTGCATATACACATTGCTAATTAAAAAACTGTATTTTTCACCCAATAACTTTAAATGGGTCACTTTCAACCAAATAAAGTACAATAATGTATTTCCCATTAAAGCTGCCATTAAACTCTGAATGGTATTCTGTATTCCTTTTCCATCCCTCTTGAATTTATTTAATCACAGTAACGGAGCTGAGACAAAAAATTGCATTAAATGTGCAATAAAATACTAATAATAAGGTGGCACAATAATGCAATGTAACCTTTCGATTTGACCCTCACCATATGGAACTGACCCCCACCTTTGTACAACAGATGTTTTCTTCTTCTTTCTCCTAACACATTTGTGAGCAAGTAGGTGTGAATGCCTAACGGTTTAGTAGAGTAAATAAATATTTGTATGTGTGTGTGCTCAGGGGTTAGCATTTTGTGTCTTCAACTAATTATCTGATTAAAGAAACCCCCCCCAACTTTTCCTGAATAGGGAAGTAAGGGCATTCAAATGTGTTTATATCGACACCTTTTAAGGTTCACTTCTACCAGATTTATAGACTCAGATTTACAGATTTATAGATTCCATCATATTGTTCCATCCTATATTCATCCTGTTTCACAGAGAGTTTAAAAGTGAAGAAAAGTTACACATAACTCTAACACAGTCTATGGCACACCTGTCTATGGCACAGCGGTTGATTGTGAAAAATCCCCCTAGCAGACAACTATACAATTAGCCTCAAAATAGGCTAGAAAAAGTCAACTAAACATGTCAATGAAACTTATTTTATATTAAAAACGAAATTGCATAACGCTGTTATACTAGGACAGTGAATGGTTGTGTATGTTTTTTTTACATTTATTCATTTAGCAGATGCTTTCATCCAAAGTGACTTAGAAAGAGAGAGAGCATTTAACATTTTGCCTGAAGAACCAACAAGCCTAGTCTACAAAGCTACATTTACAAGTGGGAATAGTTCTGATGTCAGGGACAGGAAGAACAGTAGAAGGCATTACCTCATTGTGAGGGAACAATCAGACATTGCTTGTCAGACATTAACTTAGCTGGTGGGAGGGGACATATATCTGAACGAGTGAGTTGAGTTAGGAGGGTGACATTCTGGTGACTGTCCTTTCAGTCAGAAAGTTAATGCTGCTACATGTAGCCAGTGGAATGAGATGGGGACTGTAACGTGGTCTCTGTTTTATTGATTGAAGACCAGACATGCTGCAGCATTCTGGATCATTTGCAGGGGTTTGGTTGTGTTGGTTGGAAGGCCAGCCAGTAGGGCTTTTCAGTAGTCCAGCTTTAACATTACAAGTGCCTGTACAAGAGGGTCTGATTTTCCTGATGTTGTAGAGCATGTACCTGCATGAACGAGAGAATACCTGCAATGTGAAAAAATTTGTATGTTGAAAGGTATTCTGTTAAAAATGTTTGAACAGTATTTTATAGTTATTTTATTATTTTTGTTAATAATTAAACAGACCAAGTTCCATTGTGGTAACAGATTGCAACTGTTATCTTTTTTAGGAGAAAATATGAGAGCGTAATCATGCGCTAACCTTAAATGGCCCATTTGAACTTATGGCTCACTTTAGCTGATATCATGCAATAGTTCATAAAACATCAAAACTGTTCACCCTGGCACCATCTGGCAGCCTTTGGTTTGAGAACCACTGATGTATAGTATTACACGGATGATAGAATTTAATAGAATATAAAATGTATTATGTAGGTTAAGGTATTCGATTAGATTACTTGAAGCATAAAATTGTGATAAAATTAGTTTGAATCATTGTGTAACGTGTTTTTATTTTAAACCACTTGTCAGGTATCACGGAAAACAAACCCAGACAGCGTTAAACTGAAAAAAAAAATCTCTATTTAATGAAAGAACAAAACAATAACCTACGAGGGGGTAAAACATGAACAAAAACAGCAATAAAACGAGAACTAAAGAGCTCCAGAAAACAGACAGGGCAAAAACACGACCAGACAAGAACGTGACAAGACTCACTGTGACCAGGAAACGAGGCACGACAAACGGGACACGAGATGCAAGACGCCACAAATGAGATACAAGATGCGGGATACAAGACACATGAACGAACCGACAAGAGACAGAGAACACAAGGGCATTAAATAACACATGGACAACGAGGGCGGCGGGGGGCAGGGCCGAGACGCATGACTGGAGAGCACATGAACAGAGGGCATGTCAGGACCTTGACATAAAGAGACAGACAGATCGACAAGACAGAACAGACATGACAAGAAGGGCCGAGCAGGAGGGCCGTCAGGTCTTCCTGCTCAAGCAGGAAGCTCTGTTGGACAGACCAGGCAGTCTGACCAGACGGGGCAGGCAGACAGACAGGCAGGACCAACCCGGCGAACCAGCCAGGCTGACCAGCCAGGCTGACCGATCGACAGACCAGATGGTCCTGGTCTGCAGACAGGACTGACCTGACCAGGACAAACAGACAGAGTAACAGGACTGGCGGCAGACAGGACCAAGACAAAACAGGCAGACAAGACGGACCAGACAATTAAACTACAGACAGGCACAGGGACTGGAGGACAACACAGGACAGGAACAAGACATGACACAGGATGGGGAGAACACTCAGTAACACTGGTTTTAAAACAGAACTCAGGATTAACAGGTGGGAGCACAGGAGGAGGACCAAGGACAGATGGCCCAGTGGAGTCACACCTGGGAATCCCCGGGACCCCAGGGGCCAGGTCTGAGACAGGGGCCGGGAGCGCCGGGGCGGACCCGGGAACAGAGACACAGACCGGGACAGAGACAGGGGCCGGGAGCGCCGGGGCGGACCCGGGCACAGAGACACGGCCGGGACACAGACAGGAGGCGCGGACGCCGGCGCTGGGAAGACAAGAGGGAGGCGGGATACAAGATATATGAACAAACCGACAAGAGACAGAGAACACGAGGGCATTAAATAACACATGGACAATAAGGAACAGGTGCGCGAAATCAGCGCAAACAAGACAAGAGAACAAGGGGGCGGGGCCGAGACGCATGACCGGAGAGCACATGGCGAATGTAAACAAAACAGGGACCACGTGCTTCCACACAAGACGAAGACCCAGAACGTGCGTTCAGATCCCGACTTCAAGAAACAAGAACCAAAACGGAATCAGGATCTAAACAACACGCTCTGACACAAAACACAGGGCATGTCAGGATCCTGGCAATATAATCTAGAAAGATTCAAAACAGGAAGCCAGGACGCTGACACCACTACAGAAACTGTAGTGAACAGAAACTAAAATTAATAAATTGCACAGTAAACTGTACAAAAACTGAAACTCATACACTACCAGTCAAACGTTTGGAAACACTTGACTGAAATGTTTCTTATCTTAAAAATCTTTTCATCTGAAGACATTTGATTAAACGGTAAAAATGTAAAAATAAAAATATAACTGTGCCAACATACTAATTTCAATTTAATTTTTGTTATTAGAAAACTACAATTTAAAAAAAGTGTTTTTGAAATAGATGATTTGGATAAAATAATGACGAAAAAGCAGCCAATAGGAGCACAAGATAGAGGGGAACTCCTTCAAAACTCTTTTAAAATCTTCTCAAGATGATTCCTCAAGAAACTGGGTGATGGAAAATGTCAAGAAATTTTTTGTAAATTCTAGACGAAATGTGAATAGCATATATCGTATTTTACCTTATTTTTAATTTTCTTTAGTCACAACATAATTCCTAAAGTTACATTTGTGTTATTTCATAGTTTTGATAAGTTTTCTATTATTCATAAATTAAAAAAATAATATGAACAAAGAAAAAGTGTTTCCAAACTTTTGACTGGTAGTGTAAAATGCGCTATTTATTTGGTTGTATTTCTTAACCAAAGTAAACAATATCTTAACACTTTTATGAACAGTGATTTGCAATGTATTGTAGCCTATAATAGTACAGTTCCTATTCATTATACATATTTCAGTGCTTGGGAATTGTAGACTGTATGTTTACTGTATGTTCATTCAAGTGTGGAGCTAGCACATCTGTTTTTATATGAAGTGTCTTCAGTTCCGGTTCACCTTTTTAATACAGCCTCACAGTCGCTTTAGAGGATTTGAGTAATAAATCCACAGGACTGTGTGCAGGCTAGTTTAAAGAGGTAGGCCTTTAATCTAGATTTAAACTGACATAGTGTATCTGACTGTATCTGACAGTACTGGGATCTACAACCCATGCTTGATTTTGAATTTCTGGGTATTATCAACAAGCCAGAATGTTTAGATCGCAGTGAACATCAAGGACTTTAATAGCAGAGGAGTTTGCTCAGGTATTGAGGAGCTAAACCATTCATATGACCATACAAGGGCCTGTTCATTCTTGTAAGAACTGTGGCTGCTGCACTTTGAACCAGCTGGAGTTTTTGTATTAATCCTGAAGGGCAGCAACCAGATAGGGCATTGCAATAATCAAGTCTTGATTTCATGAATGTGTGAATGAATTTTTCTGTGTCTAACATGGAGAGCATGTGTCATAGTTTTGATATATTTTTAAGATGGAAACATACAGTTTTGCAAATATTGGAAATGTGTTTTTAAAGGACAGATTGCTATCAAAAAGGACACCCAGATTCTTAGCTAATGAAGCAGACTTTATAGAGTATCCATCAACAGTAAGACAGTGTTCTAGGTTGTTCCGTGTGGATTTCGGTCCTATAAGTACAGTTTCTGTTTTGTGTGAATTTAGTAGTAGAAAGTTGCTAGTCATTGAAGTTTTGATATTGACTATACATTCTGTTAGTTTGGTAAATGTATGCGTCTTGTTGGGCTTAGAAGAAATGTACAGCTGAGTATCATCAACCTAACAATGAAAACTAACTTCATGTCTCTTCATAACTGCTCCCAGAGGTAGCATATACAGGGTGAAAAGCAGAGGCCCAAGCACTGAGACCTGCGGTACTCCATACTGAACTTTTGATTGATATGACACCCTTTCACTCACAGCAACAAACTGGAATCAGCTGATAAATATGATATAACCATGCAAGTGCAGTTCCATTTATGCCAACATAATTCTCAAGCCTATTTAAAAGAATGCTGTGGTCAGTAGTGTCAAAGGCTGTGCTAAGGCTGAGTAACACAAGAAGAGAGAGATGCAGCCACGATCAGCTGACAAGAGCAAGCCATTTGTCACTCTGATGAGAACAGTCTCTGTCCTATGATATGGTCTGAATCCTGACTGAAAATTTTTGCAGATACCATTTCTTTCCAGGAATGAACTTATCTTTGAAGACATCACTTTCTCTAGTATTTTTGAAATAAAAGATACATTTGAGATATGTCTGTAGTTATGTAGTTATACTAGTACGTATGTCTGTACTAGTTCCCTGGGATCATGTTGTGGTTTTTTAAAAAGGGGTCTGATAACAGTCAGCCAATTAATACTATGCAGAGGATCTATAGTATTGCACACAATGCAATAATACCGTGCTCTTATATAAATAACAATCTGTTCACCATACTGTATGGCTTTGCGATCTCTCTATTGTCGTACATTAGAGGAGAAGCTTTGTTACGCGTTGTTAACAGTAAGTGGTGGTTAATTCCCGAGTCTTATTGTGCCTGACAGAATGAAGGTTGCACAGAAGACGAAGTGATTAGACCATTCATGAAATGGGCGTTTCAGCGCCTCCCAAAAGTGCGACTGAAATAATGAAGCCATAAACCGATTTTGTAAACAGCAAATGAGAAATAAAGAATCGAGCCGAAATATTATTTTTCATTTGTTAACCTAAACAAAGCAACAAGAAAACCAGTCGTCTTCCATTTCCGTTATTCCATTTTATTTAGGATATCACATAAATAAAACGTACACGGACCCAAGATGAAGACACGTCTGTTTGTCGCCGTAAAGCAACTCCACACAGCTGTATTTTCTCCGAAATTTAAAGTGCGTGACGTTTCATGGCGTGCAACTGATAACTATTGGTCGAAATATTGGTCGCCTCAGATTCTTATTGGTCGGGTGGAGCTGTAGGGGCGTGTCACCGTGCGAATAGGGCAGCCCGACGGACGCCTCGGCTGTGTTATTGAATGAAAATCGTTTAATGTGGCTGTAATTCTACTTCGCACACGGAGAATTTAAGTTTATTTGTTTGTATGGATTATTAACTTATTTTTTCATTTATTAGAATGTATTTAAGGCGTTTTAATATTATTTAATATTAAAGAGCTAGTAAAAAGTCTTAGTTAGGCGTGTAGGCCCTGAACAGGCGCCGGCGGTCGAGTTTAACAATAGCCGACAAACATTTAGTCTGAGCTGGCACACTGCCTACATGAAAGCCGGTTGCACTCACGTCGGTCACAACAGTAAATAAACAAAGGAAAGACCGGATGGTGGCGGTTGTTTGAGGCGTTTGCAGATCACATATGGACGCTTTCTGATTGTTTTTCTGGGCAGACACAAACACAATAGAAACATGTCTAACGGTGCGGCAGGAAGCACAGGACTAACCTGGGTGGTAAGTCCTATATTATTAGTAACATGATAATTCATGTGTTATTACACACACGCACACACTTTGAGCGCGACTGATTATAACCATTGTTTGTCTGCTTGAGCTTTATAGCTGTGAAATTTATGCAGTCCAGCAGACAAACACATAGACTCACCTGCATTTACTACACTTGTATTCACAATGTTGTCTTGTATTCATCGCTTTACGTAATATCTGTTTGAAATAAAGCACCTCAGCTCATCATTTTTGTGTATGATGTGCAAAGCTGTTCGTAACGATGTGGTGAAAGTTATTTTGCGTTGAATCACATTAATTGTGATTGATTCCTCTAATTTAAACTTTCTCATCTTTGTTGAGTCAAACGTATGTTTGGGATGTTCATACAGTTAGGGTTTGTTTCACTGTGCTTAAACAAGTACTTAAAAGCCTAAAACTAAAAACTACCTAACTACCGAACAATTATTTTAACCTGTTAACTACTTAAATGCACAACAAAGGGGTAACTGCTCTTGAGACGTGTTTTATTCATATGTCTTACTGACCCAAGACCATTCTAAATTAATCTGAGTACAGATTACAAATCATCACCGATATATGATGTGTAAATGTAAAAAAAAACAGCTTATTGGGTCATCACATAGAAATATAATGTATTTTATATATTAAGACATTTATAGCAGCCATTCCATTCCAGTGTCTGTTGAATTCCAGGCACATCTCTTATGCTTAATGAAGTACTGATTAAGTGATCACCTGAACCAAATATTATTTAACAAGCAGAAGAATAGAAAACACGGTTGTGGGACCAGCTGGATGACAAAAACAGTGCTAATAGAACCTCAAAAGTAAGTGGAATCAAATAATAACTGTTGACCATGCTAAAACAGTTGAAAAGAAATGTTTTGAGTGAGGAAAAGAAAGGTTCAATTCTGGCTTTACTAGCAGAGGGATACAGTGAGCATCAGGTTGCTTCCATCCTTAAAATTTTAAAGACAGCGGTTCATGAGAACAAGGTCAAGCTGCAGACATTGGGGACAACAAAACTACAGACCAGTAGAGGGCAAACGACTCTTCACTGAACAAGATGAGCGCCATCTCATTTGAATGTCAGTCAAAAACTGTAGGATGACATCAAGTGACCTACCAAAAGAATGGCAGCTGGGATGAAATGCACAGCCAGGACAGTTTGAAACAGTCTCCTAGAGGCAGGGCTGAAGTTGTGTAAAGCTAGAAAAAGCCCTTTATCAATGAGAAGCAAAGAAGAACCAGGCTGAGGTTTGCAAAAGACCATAATGATTGGACGGTAGAGGACAATGCTCCATGCCACACAGCCAGGTCAATCATGGTTTGGATGGAGGATCACCAGATCACGACCCTGTGATGGCCAGCCTAGTCTTCAGACCAGAACCCCATTGAAAACCTCTGGAATGTGATCAAGAAGAAGATAGATTTTTTTGGAATTTGGTAGAAATGCTGTCAGTAGTATAGAATAAAACAAACATGTTCATTTTATTTAAACACATACCTATAAACAGTAAAAACAGAAACTGATAACTTTGCAGTGGTCACTTAGTTTCTTTTCAGAAATTTATATACAGATTGACCTATTGGCCAAATTAAACTTATTATTTTAATATTTATTTAAACAGAAGCCCTAGAGCATAACATCAGACTCTGGTCATTAACATGTTATATGCTGTGTGAAACACTTGTGGATTCATTCCAAAACATGTATTTTTATGATCACTTTAGCAGCACTGACAGAAAACGTTGAAAAATGAATGACAATGAACAATATCATTGGCAAACTTATTTAAGTGAATCATTTGATAGCTGCGTGTAAGTTTAACAAGTTTAACCATTCTCCTGTAGCTCAGTGGTAGAGCATTGCATTAGCAGCGCAAGAGGTTGTACATGTACTAAGAAAATGTATAACTTCAATGCACTGTGAGTCGCTTTGGATAAAAGCGTCTGCCAAATACATAAATGTAAATGTAACAAAGCTGAACTAATGTGTTCCTGTAGCTAAGTTGGTAGAGCAATGCGTTAGCAGCGCAAAGATTGTGGTTTCGATTCCCAGGGGAGCACACGTACTGACAAACTGTATAACTGTAAGTTATATAACTATATACTGTAAGTTGCTTTGGATAAAAGCGTCTGCCAAATACATAAATGTAAAATACAAATGTATCTACCAACAGACCCTCTTTGATAAGAACAGTGGTGCAAAGAAAGAGGAGATGAATGGCCGAGAAGATTCAGGGAAGAGTGAGGCAGTGAAGAAAGAGAATTCGAAGAAGATGTCTGTGGAGAGAATCTACCAGAAGAAGACTCAGCTTGAGCACATCCTTCTCCGTCCAGACACTTACATCGGTTCTGTGGAGCCCGTTACTCAGGTGGGAGGACACATTCGTCCTGTATGACACTAATTCTGCTGTGACAGAAACCTTTCATGAATATAACTGTTTGTCAGAAAGTACATGCTTTGCTGATGTGTATGGTACAGTATACTGTAGCATAAAATTAACTCAAGTGACGCACCTTTGGTTTCTGTAAATAATATTAAGTGTATGTGTGTGTGCGTGTGTGTGTGTGTGTGTGTGTGTTCTTTAGCACATGTGGGTTTTTGATGAGGAAATCGGAATGAATTTGCGGGAAATCACGTTTGTTCCTGGATTATATAAAATCTTTGATGAGATTCTTGGTAAGATTATTTTCCATCTGTTTCACTCACTAATGTGCTTCATACTTTGTCTTGCAAAAGTTTACAGAATCACGTAACAGTGATTTTACTTTACAGTGCAGTATTTTTTACCAAACATAGTCAACATAAAATCAAAAGTGAGCCAATGTACCTAATACATGTTTCTGTTTTTTAGATGATTCATTAATGTGCATTTTTCAAAATATTTTTTCTTCTTTGTAATATTGTATTAAAATGTAATAACTTAATTGATTTAGTTTTTATCATTTTCTTGTACTAATTTTTTACATTTTTATTATTTTGTTTTAAATAATTTTTGAATACTTTGACATGCACTTTAATGTTACCAAATGTTTTTTGCTAGACCAAACAATTATGCATCAACAAATTAGATGGCCACAAAAAATTGATGTGTATGCAATAGTGATTTGGCATATTGAAACTATACTTTATCAATTTGGTGACAGTGCCATCTGTTGTTCTGTAATTACATGGTTGCTATTGTTTTTATTTTAGTATAACCATTTTATGTGACTCTGTCAATTCCAATAAGAATTGGTCTGAATGTTAAATATTTACAGTCTTTTATGCTGTAACAGTTGATTTTCTTTATCAACAGTCAATGCAGCTGATAACAAACAGAGAGACAAGAACATGACTGTCATCAAAATTGGCATTGACTCGTGAGTGCGGCTTTAACACTTTCATACACACCTGCTTAGATTTTAATCACTAGATCATAGAGCAGTCAGCTCTGTCTCTTGTGTTAATGAAGGTTAGTGTTAACATTTACCACTGCTGCAGAGAAGAAAGGCTGATATGATTGGTTCATGTGATAGTGGCTATTATTATCTATTGATCATTTGAAATTCTCTTCACCTTCATCACAACACATCTAGCTGCTTAATCAGCATCACCCTTACAAACTGAGACAATATCTATAATCATTACACAGCTCTCTGGAATACTTGATTGTGATTGGTCAATGGCAGCATTCAGTGATGAAATATTGCTGAGTGCTAACTGGTATAATTGACTGTTATTTCAGGCAGCCTATTTACTACATAGCTATGGAAGTTTCATGTCTTCCATATCACTGCACACAATCTTTTTCCTGACAATAAAATACTGCATTCTCAAATCAGTATGTTAAGGTTATTCATTTATTTGGTGAATAATAACAGTAATAAGTAATGAACAGTCAGGCACAAAAGATCCTGTCCTGTGTAGTGATAGATTAACATGTCTTCCCTGGTTTTAACAGAGACTCCAACACCATATCTGTGTGGAATAATGGTAAGGGAATTCCTGTGGTGGAGCACAAAGATGAGAAGATGTATGTGCCGGCACTGATCTTCGGACACCTCCTCACCTCCAGCAACTATGACGATAATGAGAAGAAAGTCACAGGTACATAAAACAAACACTTGCTGCAAAGCTCGGGAAAGGCATTATGTAAACTTAAATAAACCTAATATTATGAGTTTAACTCAAACCCTGTGTCAGGGATCACGGGAAAATGAACAGACGCAGACAGAGTTAAACTGAAAAAAAAATCTCTTTTATTAATGAATGAACAAAACAACAACCCACAAGGGGGTTAAAACGGGATACAAAACAAGCTACAAACTAAACTGAAACTCTCCGGAAGACCGGAGCCAAAACTGAAACTAAAACCGGGAAAAACGAAGAAACAAAAATGAACAAAAAACTCGACAGGACAGAGACTCGGTAAACGCGACAAGACTAAAAATCAAGACACGACTCAGCGCAGAGAAACAGGAACCAGGCAAAACAGGATGCAGGTAACAGGAAACAAGATATGAGATAAGAGAATGAACCCACACAAGACAGAGAACACAGGGCATTAAATAACACAAGGACAACGAGGAACAGGTGCGTGAAATGAGCGCAAACGAGACGAGAACAAGGGGGTGGGGCCAAGATGCACGACCGGAGAGCACATGGCGAATGTAAACAAAACAGAGGCCATGTGCTTCCACACAAGACAAGGATCCAGAGCATGAGTTCAAATCCCGACTCCAAGAAACAAGAACCAAGACTAGAAGGAGTCAGGATCTAAACAACATGCTTTGACACAGAATGCGGGGATGTCAGGATCCTGGCAAGATAATCCAGAAATACTAAGAACAGGAAGCCAGGACCCTGACACCCTGTAGCATCACCAACTGATATTTTCACATGATAGTAAGTTTTGAATCGTAAGTCCTGGACTCATGTTAAGTTGAATGCATAACTAGATTTTCTGCTATTTTTAATTTCCTTGTCCTAGACTGTTTGTTGTCTGTTTTGAACAAATAAATCACCTACAGACACACTCATGATAAAGGCAAAATGGCATGATAACATACCAAAAATGGACATGACACTAATCTTCACAACACTTTGAAGAACTGACATCACACATAGTATGTCATTACAAGTCTGACCTGAGGGTTCTTGCACAGTTTTGGCACACAGTTGTCTTACTGGTCCTGAGATATAAAAATGGCTGCTAAATTTTTAAATTCCACCAAATAATTTCTTGGTCTCTTCATATTTTCAAATTGAACGATACCAAATGTAAGTCCTGAAGGGCGAATCCCCTCACTCTATCTGTTAGTTTTCCTCTTCTTCTGCTCTTGAAGTCTATGGCAGAATGTCAAACTTTAAAACTACATTCAAGTATATTAGAGGCTCTTGCCACTAATATACCTGATGCCTCTAACATGTTTGAAATGGCTTGAAATTTATGTGGATTTTCTGACAATTCTAAGCTAAATTTTCTCTATTTTTTTTCTCTAAATACTCTAGAAAATTTATGGGATTGTCACCATAATTAGTAAAAATTGTGCCAAGGCATTGACGTTCTAAATTGTGAAGGGATTTTTGATGTCTTGAATGCTGTTGCCATGGCAAGCCAATAAATTTGTCAAAAAGTGGAAACAGGAAGTGTCTTAATGTTGTGGGTTTCAGTTTGGTCCACTGAAAAATGATCTTATGTCCGTCTTTTCACTGTCATTGTATTTGGCCAACAACATAAAGCAATAGTTGTTTAACTCTTTCCCTGACAGCATTTTTTAAATAAAAGTTGCCAGCCATCGACAGGGTTTTTGGCAATTTTCATTAACATTTGATAGCCTGCAGAATATTTTCTTTTATGAACAGATGAACAAACTATATATCAAAATAGAGATCTAAGCTATATGAGACACCACTTAAGTTTTGCAGTAGAATGAGGTCTCCTTCTGCAACCCCTTACGTACACAAACTCTGCATTCTCTGGTTGGGTGTTGCTTTTTGAGAGTGAGAACGATTGGAGTTCTGACAGCTTATTTCTTAGGTCAGTGTTGTATGTTGCTCTTGGAGTATTTTCAGTTGGAGGGTCATCACTTTCTTCCCCATTACCTGAATACCCTTGACTGGTCCATAATTTTATAACACTCTGGATGAATAAGAGGACAGGATAATTTACAATACAATTATCCTGTGGGTTGTTCACTTTGTAAATGACAAAGGCGTTGGACAACTGATCTGAAACAGTAAAAATTGTGCTAAGGCATTGACGTTCTAAATTGCAAAGGGATTTTCGATGTCTTGAATGATGTTGCCATGGCAAGGCAATAAATTTGAGTGATTTACATGACACTTGGAAAATATGTTTGATGTTGTGGGTTGATCACAATGGTGTGTCACAAGTTATTACTGCAGTCAAAGTCTATGCAAGACTAGTGAGAATTTTTTTGTCCTGTTGAGAGTAAGTGCACACCCAGACTTAACTCTTCACTCTGATACCCTTCAGGTGGGAGAAACGGATATGGTGCTAAACTCTGTAACATATTCAGCACAAAGTTCATAGTGGAAACAGCCTGCAAAGAGTACAAACGCAGCTTTAAACAGGTAGCTATTTGTTTGCTGAACAGTGATTTGAATTATGAGGATCTGTTAAAACAGATTTTTCAATAATTTGTCTTTTCCTTCCACAGACGTGGCAGGAGAACATGACAAAGACTAGTGAGGCAAAGATCAAGTACTTTGATGGAGAAGACTTCACATGTGTCACATTCCAGCCCGATCTGGCCAAATTCAAAATGGAGAAACTAGACAAGGACATGGTGGCTCTGTTGACCCGCAGGGCATATGATGTGGCCGGCTCCTGCAGGGGTGTTAAAGTCATGCTCAATGGAAAAAAAATACCCGTAAGTTAAAAAAGTTTACTAAATGGGATTAGGGCTGTCATGGTATAAAATTTTCACTACACAGTTATCATGGGCAAAAGAATTCACAATAATGGTTATATTGCAGTATTAGAATAAGAAAATGTCCTTTAGAATACTCAACATTTAAAAAAAAAATTATGAATATATGAACAAACTATATTTCAAAATAGAGATCCTCTGCTTTTAAACAAAAACATTTTATTTTATCTTCATTTGTTCTTTTTTATCACCACTTGAACGTAGGTAAGTTTTGTCAAAAACACAACAACCTGGACATAAAGCTGAAAAAAAACCTTTTTTCCAAAGGAGTGCATTTTCAAGCAGAATACATTTAGATGTCATTTCCTTCATATAATAAACATTCAAAAAAAATAAAATAAAATTTAGGTATTGTAATTTGCTTTTGAGTGGTACGCAGAGTAACGTTTCCCAGGATATACAAGATACCACTTAAGTTTTGCAGTAGAATGAGGTCTCCTTCTTCAACCCCTTACAGACACAATCTCTGCATCCTCTGGTTGGGTGTTGCTTTTTGAGAGTGAGAAGGATTGGAGTTCTGACATTCAGCTTCTTTTTTTGGGTCAGTGTTGTATGGTGCTCTTGAAGTATTTTCAGTTGGAGGGACATCACTTTCTTCCCCATTACCAGAATATCCTTGACTTTGTAAATGACAAAAGTGTGGAACAAACTGATCTGAAACAGTTATGTAACAATTTTTTTAATCCACTTATGTGATTTCCTGACAAAAGCTTAGTACACAATGTTTTGGTCTAGTTTTGTCAATGCCATTTATCGCATTACTATATTCCACAATGCATGCTGGTTTTTGCTTTGCCACTTTTTCTTGGTGACATCTCTGCCATACTTCAGCTTGTTCCATGTTGTTCTGATGGAATGTTGTAAGCATTTTCGGCAAACCAAGACATTTCTGACATCTTGAATGACGGGTGGTTCACCATTGTTTTTCCTAATTGTACCACAAACGTGAGTTTTCATATCATGTAGGCTCTCACAGTGGTACAGCATTATAAAAGTTACCCATAAACAATCTGTAGCCATGACTCACTAGGCGATCAAGAAGAGAGACAACCATGTCTCTGGTTGTAGGGCAGCAGTACTTCCAAGTTCAGGTTTATGAATGATACCAGTGAAAAAAGAGCACCAGGAATGGCTGAAACTGTGTCAGGCTTCCATGCATGACTTCTAGCATGTTGTGAAGTATCATCCTTAGCCTGAATACACTGATCTGCATGCAGGTTGGTCTGATCAACAATGTTCTGAATCAGTACGTCAGAAACTTTGCTTCGCTGTGTTCTACCTGTAAATAATTATACGAATAATTGGAATTACTTTCAAAAAACAGACACCAATACACAGATATACGTATAAATACATACAACAGTGTACCAAATACAACAGGTAAATGTAGACAGAGAGACCCAATTTGGCCATTACACGCTCATATGCATATTTATGCACACAGCCACACACATAAATATATGCACACTCACACACAAATATTATAGTATATATATTGTTGTGGTAAACAGTGTGGTACATGTGCACGAAGAGAGAAACACTTTTGACCATTACATTGTCACACATTCTCATCAGTATGTCAGGGTCACGGAAAACAAACCCAGTCGCAGACAGAGTTAGAACAAAACGAGGGGGCAAAACGAGAAACAAAACAAGCTTTGAATAAAGCTAAAAATACCTCCACAAACCGGAGTAAAAAACAAAACTAAACTGGATAGACACAGAGAAATAAACACGGCACGAAAACGGCTGGAAAAACATGAGAACTGGAAAAACATGAACGTTCCAAAGCACAAAAAACCTGAGAAGCACGAAAAGTATGAAACATACGAAAGTATGAAATGTATGAAAACGAACCGGCACAAAACAGAAAACACATGGGCATTAAATATATATATATATATATATATATATATATATATAGTCACGGACAGGACGTCCGTGAACTTTCTGTGACAGCATGTGCATCTTCCTCACTGACTGCTTGATCCTGATCAGATTTAGAATGATCTAATAATGAATGATTGGACTCCAAGTCCATCAACACCTTCAGTACTTGATCAACCGTATACCTCTGCATTTTTCTATTTGATATTTTGACCTATATTCTCGCTATTCCAGGCAGTTTGTGCTGATCGCAGTCTGTGCTTGTTTCATTAATCTGAAAGTCCCATACTCTTTCAGAACATGCACAAGGGCCTTCCTTACCATATACCACCTAAAACATGGATAACCGGGAAATTATATTGAGCAAAATCCAACACAACGGTAGATCTACAATATTAGCCTAATATCAGTTCACACATAGGCTTATTGCCATGTTAGTTGTAGTGTGACTTACTATCCAACAAGCTGTGGTATTAAACAAGCTACCAAACAAGCTAAGTAACACTTGTATCGCTAAAATAGAGGACTCATGGCAAAACACATTGGTTACCATAATTTTTTTTGCCATGACTACTTTATTAATGACTCAGCCTTGACAGCCTATCTACTGGAGTTCCACAACTACTAAAGAATTTTTGTTCTGTTCCACTGGACTTGAAGGTGAAGGGGGAAAGCATGCAAGTGGACCAAAGCACTGTAAGGCAAGAGGGGGGGACTCAAAATGTTTCTTAACTTAAACACATTTATTTTGCCCAGTTTGTTATTTTAAGTATGTCATTGTATTATTTACAATACACAGCATGTTTTAATAATATTTTTAGGGGGAGCAGCCCTCAAATGGGGTGGGTCCTGATCTCCGCATTTTGGCCTTCAGGAAGATTTTAAAAAAAGGAATTCCCCATAGCGTCAGCTACTGACACAGTGTTTCTTTCATGTCTCCCAGGGTACCAAGGTTACAATAGTAACCAGAGAAGTTAATCTTTAATTTTGTTTATTTTGTGTTTGTATCTGCTTTTTTGGCCAATGAATCAAACTCATAATATGAGTGTAGTGAAGCAGAGAGAGTGTGGCTCTTAAGGGGAAAATTTTAAATAGGTGCAATAGCACCACTTACTATGTTGGAGTGTCAACTAGATACTGGAACTGAATTATTCAGAATATTTTCATATGTGCAGTATTAACATGATATCAGTAATCATCGTTATTATTATCTCAGTTATTGTGAACACCAGTATGTTGCAACAGCCCTACCTGGGATGAAATTCACTATCATTATTATAAGTTGTTATAATGATTTTTTGCATTCTTTATATCTAAAAGGTACACAGATACATCTAAATGCTATATTTGTCTTACAAGCATCTGCTGCACGTTTGTCTGCTACAGGTGAATGGGTTCCGCAGTTATGTGGACCTGTATGTGAAGGATAAACTGGACGAGACAGGTGTGGCTCTGAAGGTGGTAAATGAGACAGTGAATGAGCGCTGGGAGGTGTGTCTCACCATGAGCGAGAAGGGCTTCCAGCAGATCAGCTTTGTCAACAGCATTGCTACCACCAAAGTTTGTGAAACACACTCTTTATTTGTTCTAACAGTTACAAGACACACAAGGCCTAAAAATCTCCTGTGTCAGATTTTAATGCTTTTATCATTCTAGTTGGAAAGGCAGTATGCAAATTTAATTAAAAATCTATGGAAAAATCAGGGACCATGAGAGCGAAGTGGTGAAGAAAACTGAAAGACTGCAGGATTTTATTTCACTTTTTTTGCAGAGAGAAATATCACATCTCAGACAATAAAACCTGGCTGCCTATGCAGTAGAAAGGTGAAAAATTAAATCTGTGATACCTGACTAGAAAAACAGAAAAGAAAGGTTGTTGTCTTCCCTTTTGCCAAATAGGTATGAAAACTTCAACACCTATAATGCACTGGGCATGTTGCCCTCTGTTGATACCGTTTGTGGGCAGGGATGCAAAAATGCAAAAGTAGTTTTCATGCAAATGCAAATGTGTAGTTTTTACAACACCTGGGAGCTATTTTTGCTGACGAATAAACATGAATTTCCTGGACTATATAACACAGGGAAAGAGTAAACATTATTTACATGTACTATTATGTAGTTTCATATATATGACCACAACAAATCAGAGCATGTTCCTAAACTTCTAATTTGGCAGCAGGAAAATTATGAAGTTGGTTAAGAGTGTGTACAGAGCAGGTTCCATTTTAAAGAATGACTGTATGCTGTCTCAGGGTGGAAGACATGTTGACTATATTGTGGACCAAATAGTGGCCAAACTAATTGAAGTAGTGAAGAAGAAGAACAAAGCTGGAGTCTCAGTAAAACCATTCCAGGTGAGCACTCCAACACATTCCTCTAATATATATATTTGTTTCACATTATCTCAGATGAATATATTATTGTAATTAATAATATTAATCTTCTCCCTAATTTAATCTGAGATTTTGTGTGCCAGGAACAATATAATGTCTTGTTAAATTTCAGGTTAAAAACCATCTGTGGGTGTTTGTGAATGCCCTGATTGAGAACCCAACCTTTGATTCCCAGACCAAGGAGAATATGACCCTACAGACCAAAAGCTTTGGCTCCAAATGTGCTCTCTCTGAGAAATTCATCAGAGCTGTAAGAATGAAATCCCATCTCTGATGCAAACTCTCATACTATTACATGGCTGTAATTTTGCAAATATTTTACTAAACAGCAAAACTTTGGTCCTGAGGTATCACATTTCTATTCTGCTTTTCAAGAGATTAAAACCCTTTGTTCTGGTGAAATTTTAAGAGTAATTTGCCCCTTTACAGGCCACAAACTGTGGGATTGTGGAGAGTATCCTGAACTGGGTAAAGTTTAAGGCTCAGACACAGCTGAACAAGAAGTGTTCTTCTGTCAAGCACAGCAAGATTAAAGGAATCCCCAAACTGGATGACGCCAATGATGCTGGTAAGCTTACAGTAGGACACCTAAACCCTCCTGCTGTCACCAGCTGTAACAGGTCTGTTAAGCAATAGGTCACTCACCCTCATGTCATTCCATGAGGAAAAAGACTTTTGCTGCCAAGGAGCACAAACGAAGATATTGAACTACGTTGGTAACCAAACATCACCCATTGACTTCCATTGTATGGACACAAAACCACTCAGACATTTCTTAAAATATCTTTTTCACGATTGGTGAGGGAGAGAACACAGGCACAGAGAGTCTTAACAAAAAATGTATTTTATTAAACAAAAAAAGCTCCCACAAGGGGACAGAACAAAAAAACAAGACTTGAAATACTCAGAGTTCAAAACAACTAGACAATGCAGGATACTTTTCATTACAAGAAACAACACATCAGCACAAGACAGCAGACACAAGGGCATTAAATGGGGGAAGCAAACAAGGAGGGTAACAAGGGCAGACAGGTAAGGGTATCCAAGTATAAGTATCCAATAACTAATAATTGGATAATTAACAAGGAGACAATGGGGGCGGAGTCAAGATTCAAGTCAAGATGCCTTTCCAGTTTACGTAGAAATGGCTATTAGAAAGACATTATATTACATAAAAACAGGATAATTATAAAATCCATAAAGATTATGAAGTAATAGTTGGAACTTGTTAATAACAAAGTTTATAACTTTGTAACAGTACTTTTCATGTTACTTCCTCCCTATGATAAATGGCTTCATTATTTTTCTCACCTTGTCAATTGCTTTTGATAAAAGCATCTGCTAAGTGCCTAAATTTTAATCTATTAATACCATACAGGGTGTATTAGCATTACAAAAACCAAAAAGAAAATAAATAATAAAGTCGTTAAAATAGTAGTTGGTCCATTATATTAAAAATGATATTGACAATTTATAAAACCCTAAACCTTAGCTAGCAAACAAGGCAACAGTGACAAAGAACCAAAACTCCAAAGAAACCAGCCTCAACCAGGAGGGCCAGTTCTCCTCTGGTTGTATGTTGTTGTAACTCTTGCTTTGTGTTGTGTAGGTGGTAAGCACTCTTCTGAGTGTACCCTAATCCTGACTGAAGGAGATTCTGCCAAGTCTCTGGCAGTGTCAGGTTTAGGTGTGATCGGGCGTGATCGATATGGAGTGTTTCCTCTTAGGGGAAAGATTCTCAATGTGAGAGAGGCCACACACAAACAGGTAAGATCCATATGTGGGAAAAACTCCTGAAACTGCAAGAACATGTTCAGGTCTTGTCAGCTCAGAATCAAAAGAAGAAAATAAGAAATTATATATTGCATAAAGAATGTAAAACCTATTTTAGGACCAATATCTTAATTCACATGTAATTCTCATTATTGTTATCCAATATTGTTATTATTGAGTTTCATTATTATTATTATTCTCATTATTAATAATATAAAATTATATTTAATGAAATATTTATATATTTTACAATTCTTCTCAGTTTTATTTAGATTTTCAATTTAATTGTAGTTTCTGTAATCTCTTTAATAAAAGACATAACATAGGAAAGTAATGAGAATCACCAGGAATAGTTCACCCAAGAATAAAAATTCTTCCATTATTTACATAAGAGAAGATAATTTGAAGTATGTTGGTAACCAAACAACAGTACCCATTGATTTGAATTGTATACTCACATTGATCACAATCACACAATTTTAATTTTTGAGGGGAACTTCCCCTTCAAGAGTAATTGTGAAAAAAATCCCTTTTCTATGAGATTTACTTATTTTGCTGTTTAAAACTCATCGGTTTGAGCCATATTTTGATTATAGATCATGGAGAATGCAGAAATCAACAACATCATTAAAATTGTGGGTCTTCAGTACAAGAAGAGCTATGAAGATCCAGAGTCCCTAAGGAGCTTACGCTATGGCAAAATCATGATCATGACCGATCAGGTGCTGTCATCTGATTTGCTGTTGTTTGTCTTCATCTATTTATTTATTTAGAATACATTTTCTAATATGTCCAGATGCAGAGATGCTGTGTCTGTTTTAAGCATTTATTATACATACTCAGGATCAAGATGGCTCTCACATCAAGGGTCTCCTCATTAACTTCTTCCATCACAACTGGCCTTCTCTGCTTAGGCACACCTTCCTGGAGGAGTTCATCACACCCATCGTGAAGGTACAACACTCACAAGTCATACAGATTTTCAGCACTGCTGCAGATTTTACATTTCATCATGTCACTTCCTCTGCAGGCCAGTAAGAATAAACAAGAGGTGTCATTTTACAGCATCCCTGAGTTTGAAGAGTGGAAGAAACAAACAGAGAATTATAAAACATGGCATATAAAGTACTACAAAGGTTTGTGTTTCTTACCTTCCATATTTGAAAGATACTGGATCCAAAAACAGGCATTTACCAGCATACTTCTTTCACATTTGTAAGGTTTGGGTACCAGCACAAGCAAAGAAGCTAAGGAATATTTTGCAGACATGGAGAGACATCGTATTATGTTCAAGTATAACGGAACTGAAGACGACGCAGCCATTACGCTGGTTAGTTTGAATGTTCTGGGAACTGTATTTTGAGAATTAAACTTTGAATCCACCTCACTTCAGTAGATAAAGGTGGGATTTAACTGAAACATTTCATTCATTATTTAGATATTTAAGACACGTTCCATTGAAATGATCTGACAGCTGGTTAACCGTGTGTGTGCCCTATGGTCAGGCATTCAGTAAGAAGAAGACAGATGACAGGAAGGAGTGGCTGACTAATTTCATGGAGGACAGACGGCAGAGAAGGATGCATGGACTGCCTGAGGTACACACTGCAGGTCACATGCAGGAAGAGAAATACTACACTTTTATAGAGAGGTTTTATTTCTGACATTGTGGTTATTTATCAGACACTTTTATTAGACACATTTTTGTATGGAAACGTTATTAGTTAAATGCAAACAAGTCAAATTTTAATTTATTTGACATATAATGAAAATAAAAGCACAAAAAACAGGAAAATGAAATAATTATAACACAATACGGAATATGTTCTATTGCAAATTTTATTGTTCATTATAAGATGTAAATTAGTAAAACTAATTAGTTATATTAAGATTGTAATTGGTATATGAATATAAAGCTGACTAAACTGATAATAAATACAACACATTTGAACCATTTGAAGATATGGACGTGACATAAGGATAATGAAGACATAATGCATAATAAAAAGAAAATGAGAGAATTTTTTTAAGTATTTAAGACTGAAGTTAGATCATTAAAGCAGTATTAACACAAGCTTAGCAGTAACAAAAGCAGTATTATCTACAAAATACTAAGCTAAATGTCAGCACTTTCCAATTAAGCAAGTCAACAGGGCAACTGCGGCAAGAAACCAAAACACCAATGATGTATAGACGGGATAGAGAAAAAAACCCTGGTAGAAACCAGGCTCAACCTGGAGAGCCAGGTTTCCTCTAATGTGTTAAAACTGCAATCCCTAACTTTCTTGGTTAAAAACGAGAGCTTATAATAATGATTTTCAATGTTACATTAATTTAGAACAGGTCTGATTTAGTGACAAATGTTGGGAATGTTACAAACACAGATGGTGACAGAGGCATAATGTTACTAATTGCAGCTATAACATCACAATACTGTGATTAGGCAGGGAATAAAACTTGTAGAGTCTAATTGAGCTGGAGGTAGGAAAATAGATAATGGGAAGATTAATGAAGAAGTCCATCACGTCCCCACTGCTTTTGGGTGATCCATTTGGGTTATGGTTGTAATCATCTTAAATTGGCATGAGGATGAGCATTTGTCTGAACTGGAACTGGGACAAGTATCAAGTTGAACTGGAGCTGGATTGTCTGTCTCAGGTGTCATCCCATCCCATCTCCCCACCATCTGGTCTGGATTAGGCCTGGATCCTGCTGACTACAGGACCTTGGGGAAATGAAAGACAGACAGACTTAGAGTAGAACCAGTTCATCTGTTTTTAGGGGAGGTGTCCCCGGTTACCTAAATAATGCAGCCTAACAATCCCTTAAGGGATTTAAGTCATAAAACCATAGGACTATGTGTAGGCTAGATTAAAGAGATGGGTCTTTAATCTAGACTTAAATTGACAGGGTGTATCTGCCTACTGAAAAACATTGGGAAGGCTGTTTCAGATTTGGACACCAAGTATGAAGAGGATCTACCACCCGCGCCTGATTTTGATATTCTAGGTATTATAAGCTGGCCGGAATTTTGGGATCGCAGTTAATATGAAGGACTGTAATGAGACAGGCGCTCACTCAGGTACTTAGGAGCTAAACCATTTAGGGCCTTGTAGGTAATTAGTAGAATTTTGAAGTTAATATGATGCTTAATAGGCAGCCAGTGCAGTGATTACAGAACAGGGCTTATATGGTCATACCTTTCATTTCACATAAGAACTCTGGCTGCTGCATTTTGGACTAGCTGGCGTTTTTGTACTAAACCTGCAGGGTAACCATCCAGTAAGTTTGTGCAATAATCTAGTTATGATGTCATGACTGCATGAATTAACCTTTCAGTGTTTGACATAGAGAGCATTTGTCATAGTTTTGATATATTTTTAAGATGAAAAAGCGCAGTTTCACAAATACTGGAAATGTGGCTTTCAAAATACAAATTGCTGTCAAATAGGACACCTAGATTCTTAGCTGATTAAAAAGGTTTTGTAAGGCATCTTTACTATACTGGATCTTTGTCTCATACAAAGTTAAAAGGGGCAGTAACAGTAAGGGTATAAGCAGTAAATACGATATATAACTTGAATTAATCCCCAAAATTCAACATATCTGACGCAAAATGGCAACCACATATCCACATTTCAGTGATTGGATTCCTGTTATTTTTGCAAATTGCAGTGAATTGCTTCTCATTTTTGTAGCTTTTGTTAACTTAGATTTCTTGTTGAAGCTGTTTGTATGGTCAGTTGCACGTTAGCTCTTTCCCATGTTTCCCAGAATTTTTTTTTTTGCGGCATTTAAGCTAATTTTGCCACTCCATCTTTTTGTCACTCGCTAGCTGTGACTACAGTGATTTCTGCATACAGTGATGTTGTTTGCATATTCTCTAGAAAATAAATCATTTCTAGGGCCATTGTGACAAAATTTTCATTATAATTAAGAGCATTTATTCTGTAGAAATATATATTTAGATGTATACATGATGTAATTTACAAATGTAAAATTTAAATAATACTAGTTTGTTAGACTTTTTAAAGAGCCAATATTCAACTTGTGAGTATTTCCGGTATCTTTTATTGTTCACATTGATCACTCTTTATCTTTTCACAGCAATATCTTTATGGCACTATGACACGGCACCTGTCCTATAATGACTTCATCAACAAAGAACTCATCCTTTTCTCAAACTCAGACAATGAGAGGTCTATTCCCTCATTGGTTGATGGTTTGTATCTTCAGTCCTGCATCCACATCTTCTTGCTCTAGACTTGCTGATCCTAAGGCATAATTTTAAATTAACTCTTATTGAATTGTCCTGATAACACAAAAGATGACTATAGTGATTAAAAGGGATAGCTTGCCCAAAAATTTTTCATTATTTAATCACCCTCATGTCATTCAAAACCTGTATTACTTTTTCTTCTGTGGTTTTGCGTTTTTTCAACACAAAAGAAGACGTTTTGAGTCTTCGTGGTCTCAGTGGTCTGGTGTCCATGCAATGAAAGTCAATGGGTCACACTATTGTTTGGTTACCAGTGTACTTCAAAATAGCTTCTTTTGTGTTTTTCAGAGGCCATACAGGTTTGGAATGAAATTAGTGTGAGGAAATGATGAAAGAATTTTTATTTTTGAATGAACTATTTTTTAACTGCTGTATGCCTGTAGTTTATCTGAAGTGTTGGTTGTCCTCGTACTTGTGCAGGACTAAAGCCAGGTCAGAGGAAGGTGTTGTTCACTTGTTTGAAGAGGAATGATAAGAGGGAAGTCAAGGTGGCCCAGCTGGCCGGATCTGTTGCTGAGATGTCTGCATACCATCATGGCGAAGTTTGTAGCAACCATTTCATTATATTTTTTCTTTAAAACCTTAACTGATTTACCTACTAACATTGCATAGCATTTGCATGATTACACAGGCTGACGTTTTTGATATTTGAGTCGAAGAGCACAGCCAGACAGTAGCCTTATATAAGTAAATTTGTAAATTTGTTGCAATAATGTTGCAGAATAGTTGCAAAAATGTTGCAGAAAACTACTCAGGTTAGAATAAAAGTGTTGATGTTTGCAAACATTTAAATGTAATTGCCAAAATTAGTTTTTTAACAAAACAATCATTTCAGAAAACAATTTTAGTTCAACTTTTTATATAGCACTTTTTACAATGTTGCATTGCGTCAAAGCAGCTTTACATATAATTAAAAATACAACACAAAAAAAACAAAAAGATGTCATACATGTTCACAGAATACATGGTACTATTGCCAATAATATGTGTGAGATGTATACCTGTCATTACGTACGAAGGCTCGTATATCTCTCAGTGGTCTGTGAGAGGGTAATGTATTCAGACTACTATTTGTCTACTAAAACGACACGTACTTCTGAGACTATGCAACATGTAATCACTAACATGATGGATAGGTATCATATTAAGCAAGATATGCCATTTCAGCTTACATGGTGATGGCACATTGAAAAATAAAATCTTATGGGTATAAGTGATTTGCAAAATACAAAAAGAAATAACAAAATAGTCTTTAGGACTGTAATTAAATAATTTTGCTAGAATTAATATTAACAATTTACAAAACCGTAAGCTAAGTTAAATCACAAAAGATACTGTGATAAAATTATTAAAGAAATTATGTAAAGAAAATTACAAAATTGTGATATCAGAATGAAAGCTGTTGAAGAAGAATATTTTTGAAGAGATGTTGTCATGTTGTTTGCAGCAAGCCCTGATGATGACCATCGTAAATCTGGCACAGAACTTTGTGGGAAGCAACAACATCAACATTCTTCAGCCGCTTGGTCAGTTTGGCACCCGTATCAATGGTGGTAAAGATGCAGCTAGCCCTCGTTACATTTTCACCATGCTAAGGTAAGACGTGGTTGCTTTTATAATGGTGAGAGCAAATTTTCTGCATGTGCATGTTGGGCTTTTTGGGGGAAAGGTTATTTCTGATAATATAGTCCAAATGTTAAGGTCATGTTAAGGATGGTTTTATGTGTTTTATCTTTTCCCAGCCCACTGGCCAAACTGCTATTTCCTGCTGTGGACTCCAGTCTGCTGAAGTTCTTGTATGATGACAACCAGAAGGTGGAACCAGAGTGGTACATACCCATAATTCCAATGGTGCTGGTGAACGGGGCTGAGGGCATCGGGACTGGCTGGGCCTGCAAGATCCCCAACTATGACCCACGAGAGATTGTGAACAACATCAACCGTATGCTAAACCACCAGGACCCCCTGCCCATGGTAAAATCTCAGTCTCTGACACATTTATATATGTTGAGCAATCCTAACATTGTATTTTTGTGAGAACAATAGATGTTTTTTACATATCACATAGATGTAATTTTTTTCTAAGGCATGTCTGACAAACTATATGTAAAGAAATATTTATCTTACCCAATGTTGGATTATGTAACAAACATGATACAACCCAATGTCTTAACAACTGTTAATAAAATATTGGTTATATCTGATTTTTTATGCTATAGGCAATATGTTGATGCTGATGTGATGTGTAAAACAGCTAATTTCAGTTCAGCTGATTAAAGCCCATTAGTAAAATTCTGAACTTAGTAAAATTTAGAATTTAGAAAAATTCAAGTGTGGTTCTGTGCACATTATGATAGTGACAGAAGCAAAAACACTAGTTAATAGAGGTTTGCTATTTTGTCTTCTTTTCCCTCTGCAGTAATACCTGTCTACACTGGTAAACAGCAAATGCATAGTTAATGTATAGCAGTTCAAAGCCGAATAATCCATTATAAAGAGCACTGTTTAGGGCAGGTGGAGTGAAAGGATTGAATTCTGGAGCAAGTCCAAGCAATCAAACCAAGTATGAAAACATCCTCACTCTGTGCTTCTCTGTGTGTTTTCAGCTGCCTAGCTACAAAAACTTTAAAGGAGTTATTAACGAGCTGGGACAGAACCAGTATCTGGTCAGCGGGGAAGTGTCCATCCTGGATAAAAACAATGTTGAGATTACTGAGCTTCCTGTTCGCACCTGGACTCAGGTAATCTATAGAAGTCAGGAATTTTTTTAAATACTCCATTGGAATATTAGTGTACTGATGATGACAGAAAATACATATTTCTCTCTCTTTCTGTCTCTTAGGCATATAAGGAGTCAGTTCTTGAGCCAATGTTGCAAGGAACAGACAAAACTCCTCCTCTGATCTCTGACTACAAGGAGTATCACACTGACACCACTGTAAAGTTTGTGGTGCGTATGACAGAGGAAAAGTTGGCACAGGCTGAGGCAGCAGGTCTTCACAAGGTCTTTAAACTACAGTCCTCGCTTACATGCAACTCCATGGTACGTGTGTGTATTAATAAAGGGAAAATAAAAGTAATGGGTTTCAGCCAGGTGGTATTAGCTTGAGGTTAAAAGTTGTTTGTGGTATTTCTGATTTGTGACAGTAGTTTCATAGGTGAGAGAGTTATTGCTTTTTGATGAAAGTGTACATACCATTTATGCACAAATCACACACAACAAAGGCACAAAAACATGATAGGATTTTTTTGGCTAATACAGTTATAATCCATATAAATCCATTGTTGCAAAATCCAAATATTGCAACTGATTTCAATACTGAAAGTGTGCATGGCTCACAAGAGTGTTGAGTGGATTTTTATCTTCTCCATTATTTATGTAGGTAGTTGTAAGTTAAACTAACATCTATTCAAACTAGCTCCAACATGACAATAGTTCACCTGAAAGAGACAACAGACAATAGAAGAAAGCGATGCTAAACACTAATGCCTGCCCCTTGCAGCATCTCACACATATATGTGCCTTAAACAATGTGCTAGATTTATGCTTGGAGCTGCATGTTTGTCTGCAGGTGCTGTTCGATCACATGGGCTGTCTGAAGCGCTACGAGTCTGTGCAGGAGATCCTAAAGGAGTTCTTCGAGCTGCGTCTGCACTATTATAGGCTGAGGAAGGACTGGCTGGTGGGCAGTCTGGGTGCTGAGTCAGCCAAACTGTCCAACCAGGCTCGATTTGTTCTGGAAAAGATTGAGGGAAAAATTTCAATCGGTGAGATGTGTTTTCATACATTCATCTGATTTTAAGATGCTTTTTCAAAGGTGCTGAAATTATCTGTTGTATCTTTTTTCTGTATTTCTGGTTATTACTAAATAAACAACCTTACTGCAGAAGATAAATAAGAATTACAGTAATTTAAGCATTAAATTAAATCTTTCAGTGTGTTTTATAGATTGGTTTTTATTTTTACAGAGAACAAGTCAAAGAGGGATCTGATCCGAATGCTGGTGCAGAGGGGATACGAATCAGACCCTGTCACAGCATGGAACAAAGCCCAGGAGAAGGTGGATGAAGACATTGTGATAGCTTTGTAGACGAGACTTCTGGGCTGTTATGACAAAATGTTGAATGTTGCAAGTCGCTTTGGATGAAAGTGTCTGCTAAATGAATAATGTAAACATTGGTATTAGGAATGCAGTTTTTTGCAAGGTCTAAGCAAAAACTATTACTAAATAATCATAGTAACTATATTACTATTATTGCAAAGACTATTATTAAAAACAGCTATTAACCAATAACTGACAAGGTTTAAGTCAATCATTTGACCCAGATCAGATTGAACACAGGTTGATGTTCTTTTAATGATAGGTTGTATAGGTTTGGATAGTGGATTGTTTTGCCTTACACGCACTGTCTGTCTATTTTTGATTGGTCGGGCTAATGATGTCAGTCATTGGAGGATGAAGATGGTGACGGTAATGAGAGTGACAGCTCAGTGGATTTTGGCTCTTCCTCCGGGCCAAATTTTAACTACATCCTCAACATGCCTCTGTGGTGTTTGACCAAGGAGAAGGTGGAGGAACTTCTGAAACAGAGAGATCTGAAGGTCATTTCATCACTTTTAGTTCAAATATAAATTTTGAAGTTTGAATCTGCCTAGAAAGAACTTGATTAGCCTGTTCAGGTGTTTGATTAGGGTTATAGCTAAACTCGGCAGGACACTGGCCCTCCAGGCGCAGGATTGACCACCTCTGTGTTAAATGATTCATATGAACTACATTTAACATCATGACAGAGGCAGTGATTGAACTTTTTCTCACCTTCATGTCTTTTAAACCCAGATTGCCTTCTGTGGAAAAGGTGATGTTTAACAGAATATTATGGAATATGAAATATATTTCCATATGCTGAAAGCGTACAGTTATCAGAGACAGTCAAGCCACAAAATTGACAATGGCACCATAAAAATATTATAAAATCAGTCTTTGTAACCTGTGTGTCATATTCCAAGTTTTTTTAAAACA
Source organism: Chromobotia macracanthus (assembly GCA_036877525.1). Taxonomy (NCBI): domain Eukaryota; kingdom Metazoa; phylum Chordata; class Actinopteri; order Cypriniformes; family Botiidae; genus Chromobotia; species Chromobotia macracanthus. The sequence goes on along the minus strand of JAZGTH010000032.1, from coordinate 1,745,079 downwards.
TATACTTTCTATATATATATATATATATATACATATACTTTAAAACATATAAACAAAAAATACTATCTTTGTATGAATAACTATTCATACAAATTCAAGTCTTGTTGTTGCTTTGACTGTAGTTTCTCATGTGCTGAATTTCACTAATTCAAGACAGATTTAATCCAGATATCAGCAGGTATAGCAACAGAATCCAGTATTCATTGTTAGTGTGTGCTTATAAATTTTTCATACAGAAAGGAGAGCTGAACGAACTGCAGAGGAAGAATTCAGAAGACCTGTGGCGAGAAGATCTCGCCATGTTCATAGAGGAGCTGGACGTGAGTCTCCTAAAGGCATTAAAGAGGGTTAAACCATGAAGAGTGAGGTGAAGTTTTTGAAAGATCTCTATCTTTGTTTGCTTCAGCGTGTGGAGCAGCAGGAGAGAGAGATTGATAACTCTGGGAAAACCACAAAGCTTGTGAAAGGGAAGGTCGGCAAACCCAAGGCGAAAAAGATGCATTTGGAAGAAACACTGCCCTCTCCATTTGGCCGCAGGATAGAGCCACATGTCACACAGGCCATGAAAGCTGATGCCTCCAAAAAACTTACCAAAAAAAAGAAGGTAAATGTGCATGTGTTTGTGTCTGGGACTTTGTGTTTATCAGTCAGTTGCAAATAATTTGTGAGATATATATTAATAAGACTAATTAGGCATACTTTGTTTATAGTAGGTTTGAAAAAAGGGATGGCTGAACCGATAAAAGTACAAAATCATTAAGCAAGATATGCTGTTTCAGATAACATGGAGATGGCATTTAAAAAGATGACATCTTATGGGATGCGTATAAGGGATTTGCAATAGTACCATGAAATCAACACAAAGTAAAATGCATACATACAATATAAACAATAGAAATATCTGAAAATGACACAATGAAAAGAATAGGAGACAATTTGAGACAAAGGAGTAGCAAAATAGAAGAGTCTTTTGGACTTTGATTATATCATATTGGTTGAAGCAACATTGACAATTTACAAAACCCTAAGCTAAGTTAGATCTCCCAGTAAGCAAGCCAACAGGGCTACAGTGTCAAGGAACCACTGTAGGAAGGTGTATAGCTGGAGAAAACAACATTTATAATAAAGGTAAAGGTAAATTAATAAATATTTTATTCAATAAGAAGATTGAATAAATACAATTTATTCAATACATTTTTTGATAAGCATCCAACCAATCGAATCGAAATCATTGCACAGCGTCTACATGTTGTTTCAGTAATTCTAAAATGCCTTAGCTAAAATCTGTCATCTTAACTAAAAAATGATGACAGATTTTATCATCTTGCTTGCATCCACCTCTGAAAGCAAGATGACATGATGTTTATTTCATGTGCGCTTTGAGGCGCAAGTAATTTAATATATACAAAATAATAATTAGGTTAAAGCACAGGTAATAATGCCTGATGAGTGATGGTTTGTATGTGTGTGTCTGTCAGGGTGAAGCAGATGCATTTGTGAAGATGGAGTTTGATGAAGATAGCACGTTGGGCTCTAATGGAGGAACCACAGAGAATGCCCTCATTTCACCATCAGGCCTGCCCAACCCAGGAGTCAAACCTAAAGCCCCACGGGTCAAAAGAGAGAAGAAGGAACCTGGTAAAACTTCAATTTCAACAATCTCAGTGTACTGTCAAACTCATCATGCAAATATTAGCCTGTCTGTAACAGATGTTCTGTTGGTCTTTCAGGTGCTTCGAGACAGAGGAAGCCTGTTGGTGGTAAATGCCCAGCTAAGAAAGTAAAGAAGAGAAATCCATGGTCAGATGATGATGAAGATGATGAAAAATCTGACAATGAGCTGGATGAAAGCGAACCTGTCATTCCCAGAGACACCACGTCCAGGAGAGCATCAGGCACGTGTTGATGTTCTTCTATAAACATGTCTTAGTGTGTGTACATGAATGAATTCTAAAGCGATGTGTCTTGCGTTGTTCACACAGCAGTGAAGGCCAAGTACACCTTTGACTTCTCTGAGGAGGAAGAGGAGGATGGTGATGAAGAACAGGACACTGATGCTTTACACTCTCCAGTTCATTCCTACAAGGGCACAGAACAAAACAAAAATGTTGATGATGATGAGGATGATATATTCCCTCTAAAAACCACATTTACCTTGTATGTGCATCTATATCTGTTGACTTTTAAGTGTATATAGACCAGGGGTCTCCAATCCATGGTCTTGGAGGTCCACATACCTGCAGAGTTTAGCTTCAACCTACTTCCAACATCACAGCAACCTGAATGTTTCTAGCAGTCTCAAAGACCTTGATTAGCTCCAGTAGGTTTGGAGCTAATCTCTGCAAGTCTCTGGACCTTACTATACTTTATTAGTTTAAATTACTTTTACTATTCTTTGTAAGTTTAGGGTCACTTACAATTTTTATTAATGTATTTATTTTAGTTTAATAGAAAACTCATCAACACTTTCAGACTTAAAACAAATAGTACTACAGGAATTGTGCTGTGATTGAAAACATGCAAATTCTTGGAATTTTATCACCCAACATCATCCAAAGATGCTTTTTGAGTGTCCAGCTTTTCTGATTGGCTTCTTTTTCTGTATTATTCAGCCCAAGTTATCCATTTCAAAAAACGAATGAAAGAAATTAACGTTTGCACATTTATACTTTTTGTCTACCAAACTAATTACAAACATTTAAGCAAATGCCTTCAGGTTATAAAGTGTTAAAGTGACTGAAGTGTTAAAGATCATGAGAAATATTTTACACAAGTGACCTTAAACTTGTGTAGTGTACATCTAATGATAGCATACAATAATGAGAATCACTTCTCATTAATAATCTTTAATAATCTGGTTTACAGGTCTGCTTCACCAGTTAAGGAAAAGTCAGAGAGTGTTTTCTCTTCTAAAGCTGCTTATGCCGACAAAAACAGTGATGGTGTGTGTGCACCTTATGCATGTTTACAAAATTTCTGACACCATGGAACACAGTTAAGATAGTATATGTTGTGCTCATATATTGATTTCTTCATCAGATGTGAAGTCAGACAGTGATGATGACAGGCCTCCAGTTTTCTCATTATATCCCAGCTCTGCTTTTGAGAAACCAGCAGCTAAAAAAGGTACATCCCTAAACAGCCACCGGGGGCATCCTACCCAGAACAAACAAGAAGACCTAGCAGTTGTTTTAGGTTCGTTGACCATAGTAAATTTGAGATGTAGTTGTTCACAGGATTACTGGTAATTTACTTTGCTGAGGCGTATTGAAGTCTCACCCAACATTTTTTGTAATATCTTTTTGACAGGGAAATACATGTTACAGAAGTAAAATACATCACCAATGCTATTAGGGCCCAAACACTGAAAGTGTGAAGGGTCATCAGCCATTAGGGACTGCCCTCAGTATGAGCTGCTTCCAAGAATCACTTGGGGCTGACTAAGGATTTCCCTAGTCGACTGGTAGCCGTTCATTTAAACTATTAGTTGAATAGTCACACATTTATGATATTACATAAATATGTACTGAGGAGCGTAGTATTAGATAGTGATTTGAGTTTCAGGTTTGAAAATGAATGTAAAACAATGTTACGTGTAACATTACAGGGAAATACTAAGCCATAATAATGAGCCTTTAAAGTATAAACTTAACGCATGCATAAATCAATCTGCACGACACCGTTAAAATGACTATGAACATGAGAACACAAACAAAATATACACTATATAAACACAAATAACTAAAAGATAAAGCAGCAAACACTACATCAATAGAAAAGAAGATTATTTAGCTCACATCGCTATTCACTGTTTCTTCTGTTCTCAGTCTTTTTATATGAGAAAGGAACACCAGACATTGTGAAATGCTTTACATGTAATTTAGCGCTTCACGTTTATTTTATGGGCTCTTATGCATTTTAATACATAATACGCTTTATTAATAAGGTGTATCATGAATCTTGTAATTTGTCACCTTCTTGATTAGATAGACTTGTCTAATTAATCATTTAATTAATAGACTAATTAAAATTTGTTTGACTAAGCCTTTTCTCTTCGACTAATGAATAGTCGGCTGTTGGGGGCAGCCCTAGAGTCAAGTTACGATGTCAATTTTTTGTCATTCAACCATATATAGCAGGTGCAGTACATATTGGAATGAAACAATGTTGCTCCAGGTCCTTAATGCTACATAAGACATAGACTACATAAACAAGTGACTAAGTACAATCACGTGATTTCACATAAGTGCATGCGTGCAAAGTGCAAAACAAAACAACCAGTCTGAAACACTACAGAACAGACAGTACACTACAAAAACACCACTACAGTACAGAAAATTAGAGCACAGACAGAAGTGAGAATACTTGGTTGTAAACATTCGACTGTTAGCAGTAGTATTAGCAGCATTTGTGAGGAGATGTGCAAAAATGCAATGTAATGTAATATAGAGAAGTGTGCAAAAATATACAATATAGCAAAAGAAATCGATACAAGTCCTCAGTGTGTGTCTGAGTTTGTGTGCATGTGTGTGGCTTTACATCAGGCTGTAAGATGTTGCGCCTCCTCTCTATATGCTGATTCGTTATTCTTGCTGATGACACCCACTATGGTCATGGCATTGCCGAACATGATGCTGTGGTTCAAGCTGTACATTGCTGCTCAGTCGTGAGTCAGCAGAGTGAACAGTACACAGCCCTGAGGGGCTCCAGTCCTTAGTGTGGTGGTGTTGGTGATGCTGTTTCTGATTTGGACTGACTGAGGTCTCCCAGTGAGGAAATCCAGGATTCCGCTCCGTGTTCATGCCCAGCAGACTCATCTTTACAATCAGGTGCTAAGAGATGGTAGTGTTGAATGCCGAAGTCAATGAACAGTTCTCATAGGTAAGTGTTCTTCTTGTCCAGGTGTGTAAGGACCAGGTGGAGAGTTGCAGCTTGATTTTGGATGAGGGGGCTCAACCTTTTCTCTCGCATTCTATGCTAAATCAGATGAGCTTACACTGTGTTCAGAAGCCAGCTGAGCTAGATGATGAGCTCATGCTGTCAGCGTCAGAAAGCGATCTGATGATTGTCAGTCAGGTGGGTGATTAGCCTCCTCTTTCAACTGCATTTGAGGAGCTAATTGAGGTAATTTCTTGTGATCTAGAGTGGCCAGATGAATGGCAATAAGTTAAAAGATCTAAGTTGGATGACAGATTTTTCTCATGCCATTGCGACAGATACAGCCTCCCCACCGTAACCTTCCTTTGTTCCCTGACCTTTAGAGTAATGGAAGAATCCATACTTGGCTTGTGTGTTTACACCTGTAGCAAGTATTTACTTCTGCATTGAGGGACTCCACAAGCATTGATATGGGGCGATGCCTAAAGTGGAAGAGATGCTTGCAAGCTATCTCTCCCCTTCTATAGCATCATTGTGGAGGAAACCTGCCTTGCTCTAAACCATGCAGGATTATATCTAGTTTAGTGGCCAAGGCTTATGTGGCATCGGGTCAGGCTGGTGTATCTCTGTACACAATGGCAGTTTTGAAAGCATACCAGGCTGACCTGCTTAAAGACTTGGACCAGGGTGGGGGATTAGACATGGTTTAGGAGCTCTGCCAAGCAACAGATCTCACCCTCCATGCCATCAGCAATGACCTGTGCCATTGGCCGTTCTGTGGCTGTTTTGGTGGAAACAGAGAGGTACCTATGGCTCAACTTATCAGGCATCAAAGAATGGGATAAGGCCTTTCTGTTTGCTCCTCCTTGATTGCTTCTCAGGGTCTGTTCAGTGATGCCTTTAGTTCCATCGTCGACAGATACCATGAGGCTAAGAAGCAATCAGAGGTGTTAAAGGAGCTCCTCCCCTGCCAAGGCCAGGTAGCTGCTGCGTCAGGTGGGCCATCCATTTTCTTCTATTAAATCTTGTGCTTGTATGCTGAAGTAGAAGGCCAGCATACGCAGACCTCTCAGCCCAAGAGGAAGTTTGATCTGAGGACTGTGCCTTCCTCAAAGGCTGCAAAGAAGAAGAACACCTGATGCCAGCAACACCATACTGGAGGACAGTGCACATCAACACCTTGTGCCAGACCCCCATCAGAGCTCCCAGCAAGTGCTTGTGCTTTTCCTGCCACACCAGGTGTCTTGGGGGCAGAAGCACCCAGCGGTTCATCCGTCCCATCTTTTCTCCTTCCTGTCCAACCATCTCATGCCAGTTCTCTGATTCTGGTGACTGGACAGGTGAAGAGAATGATACCTCTCTCAGATTTTTTGGCAGGGTGAAAACCTTTTGTTTTTGCCAATGGCTGTTGAGTACAGTAGTCAGAGGGTACAGAATTCAGTTTGCCTTATGTCCTCCTCCGTTCAACTGTGTTCTGCAGACTGTCCAATTTTAGATCTGCGTCATTTGAATCTGTCTCTCAAGAGATACAGATTTAATGTTAACGCTCAAACATTGTATGTCAAATTCAGCTTGAGAACTGGTTTGTCACGATAGATTTAAAGTACACATATATTCACATTGAGATAATGCCAGAACACAGGACGTTTCTCAGGTTAGCTTTCGGGGGCGAAGCTTAATAATATTAAGTGCTACCAACTGACAGCAGGAGGTGTGTCACTTAAAACAGACTTACTTTCTTAGAACAGACTTTAAAATAGTTCTGTTTTATCAGGATTAAATGACAAACATGCATTGTTTTCTGAGGAAACCAGGTGGAGACAGTGCCGTAATGCTGGGGCCGTCATCACTGCTTACAGCTATATTTTTGTGTTGTTAATCTGAATACTATTGAAAATAGACCTTTATTTGCTTACATTTTTATAGTAAATATTTAGCATACCTGTGTTAATTATGTTAATGAGTAACGTGTGATTGGCTAATTTCCAGTTTATTAACATTTTTTCTTGCTAAAAACCTGCAGATGCAGCATCTAAACAGAAGAAAGCCTCAGCAAAAGCCAAAAAGCCCAATACATCTGTGTGGGACTCAGACTCGGACACTGCTGCTAAAAAAGCACCAGCAGCAAAAATCAGCGGCAAAGGACGTGGCAGAAAGAGGAAACAGTCAAGTTCAGAGGAGGATGAGTATAACCCAGTAAAGAAGACTGGAAAGACCACAACCAGCAGGGTGTGTGGTTTATGCTTGAATAATATCCCACTAGTTAATGTTTTTTTGTTTTATGCAATAGTTGGAAAAGTTTCAGTATGATTTCTAATGTTGTATGTTCATTGGCTTGTAGAAAATGAAGAAAGCATCTGACGATGACGACAATGACACAGGCATTAACAGCTTCAGTCGAGACGCAGGCAGAGATCGGTCTGGCCGAGCTAAGAAAGAAGTCAAGTACTTTGCAGAGTCTGATAATGACGATGATGACATGTTTGACTGAAAAACACACACAGACTCAGTTAAGAAAGATGCTTGTTGAAGAACAGTTTAATTGTCTTCTGACCAACAGAACTTTTGTACATTTCCTCTCCATTTTATTTTTTTTAAATTGTGAAGTTCAATTCTTTCTATAGTGTAGCTGTTTTATTATTTTATTATTATTGTTATTATTATAATTAGTATTGTTGTAATACATTTACAATGTTGTTTTTTTATCATTGTATGTCCTGAGCAGCTTTTAGAAATGTAGGCCGCTGTTTCAGCACCTTTTAATGGTTTGAAATTAGAGATGTACCTTTTTGAGACGAATTGGAAATAAACATGAACTGTAAATTATTTGTTGGCCTCTTAAACATTTATTCTGCATCTCAGTGTCTCTGTGGTTGCTGCAAACATTGCCAGGATGTTAAAGGAATGTTCCAGTAGAACTTGAGCTCTGTTAACATGAGATTAGTTTGATAAAACTGCATGCTAACTATGTTTACACAAGGTAATATATAATATTTGAACATAAACGTCATGGCCCTGTAAAGTCGGTTAGTATGGAAGTAAATTAATGACAAAAGTATTTGAAATAAAAAACATGCTAAATTGCAAAAATAATGCATTTGCAAGCATCATATTTCAGGGCTTGCATTTTAGTGCGCTGCAATTCAACCTGGTTGTATATATAAACAGTGCATTTTTCAATTGAAAACATTTCACACACCGTTTCATTATTAAAAATTAAATGATCAATATTCACCTTCACACAGTTTGTGTAAAAATACCACCAATAATATTCGACAGGCAATTTTCAGTCCATATTATTTTTTACTTACCAAATTCGCTTTCAAAAATTCAACGGTTCAAATTTTACTGAAAACTCAACAGTGAACATACTGGAACTGCAGGAAGAGCAGTAGAGTACCGATGCATAATCTCCATCTGCTGTCTCCTCACCAACAGGTGGTGCAAGCGGGTGTTGATGAAGACCTAAGCAACGGGTAGAGGCGAGAGGCCTTCAGGTCAAAAACTAGTGATGGGAAGTTCGGATCATTTTACCGACTCCGACCTTTGAATCCCGTTCAGAAAAATGAACAAATCTTTTTTCGAGTCATTTCATTCATTCTAGCAAAATATAATGAAATTGTTATGTGTTACTTCCCTAACACATCTTCTGCTTACGCAAATGTTGATCACACTACAAACAAGACAAAACTATAATGCAATAAGAAAAAGAAAATATGAATTCATTGTTTACCTGGGTCTTTAATTCACCTCACCTCTTATCTGACAAGTCTTCGGGTTTGAGTCGTTCGTTCCTTACGTGACAGCCCCTTAAAACCTATGCAGTCTGATCCGGCAAGATAATTGATTAGTTCATCTCTAGAGTCTTTCGTTCTTTTGTCACGTGACAACATTTGATAGAAAAATTAGATAATAATTTACGACCTTCCTTACAAACGGATGCATAGTTATTATAATTATTATTATACTATGTATAAACGTGATGCGTTTCTGGTCTCAAATTATAGCCTTTTTATTTCTTACAGTTTATAAATGTTTAAATTTCTGTCATGATGGTTCTTTTCCATAACACTGAACGTGGTAAAAGGAAATAAAGAGTTGTGTTCTAAATGTTATAAATGTTATTTTTGTCCATATGATGGTAAAAATCACTTTGATAAAGCAGAGATCAGTGTTGAACTTGTTGAAGTTTACGTTACGTTGTTAGGGGGTGAAAGTTAGAAAACAGTATACCCTTCGCTCAGCATTTTCAAACTTCTTTCCCCCCAGCGAAGAATGAAAAAGATTGGTGCCTTAAGAGGACTACAAATGGCTTGCATGTCAAGAGATATTGTTTTGGCAAACACTAATACATAACTGATTATAGACTCTCACTCTTTTAATGGTTAAGATGCTGCTTTCACATATCTCCTGGCCTAAAGAGAGTGATGATGTAGATGATGACGAATACTCAGCTGATACAAAGAAACGGATCATGGGGTATTTAAAGCAGTTCATTGAGACAGGTATGTGCCTTAGAGTTTGAAGAGTGTAGCAGTGTCTTACTGAATGTTTTTAAACAGCAGTTTAAGTCTGTTAGATCATGAATGAAGAGACAAGGAGTCTAGGGTGGAGATGTTGATGTTTTTATTAAAGACCCTGACTGTTCAAGTGTCAGCTTTGAAAGAGAACTGAGTACACAGAAATCACAACTACATATATCTCTCTGCCTGCTCAAGCATTTGGCATACTTCCCAGTTCCCGGGTTCACCATATCTTGTTTATCATTTCTTAACAGAAACATAGGAGGTAGTTCAGCCTTGCATAAAACTTTGATTATGTTACACAGCATAAAACGAAAAGAATGGAAATTTATAATACTACTTATGTCCCCACATTAATCATATAAAATATTTGATTAAATAGACTGATTAAATGTAAGCAAACTGTCATAATCATTAAAACATTCTTTGAAAAGTTTGGATGGCACCAATCCATACCCTTCCCTTCTAATTGCTCTTAAACAGATCTTTTCTGTCATACCGCATACCAGCGTCAGTTAAAGAGATGTGTAAAGTTAATTGTTTTGTTTTGGCAAAACAACGTGTGTAAAGATAATGCTTCAAATATATATTTCCATGTTCAGTTTTTTTTTGTAACCATGTACAGATCTCAGCTTGACATCCATTACTTTGATCTTCTGCGTTGTATACAGGAGACAATGCATGGTCCAAAAGAACAAAAGAGGAGCAAAATAACCAATACAGGCACCAACATTGAGACATCTAATTGTCTTCCCAATGCTTGTAAAGCCTTATTGGTATAATTAGTCATTCTTTGTTGATTGTAATGTAGATAATTTATCCACTTAGTATTTTTATTTGGTGTAACCCATACTATGATAGACTCAAATCCACTTGCAATTTCATTACGAGCTTTAAATTCATTAGGGACACGTCTGAGCTATAACACAGTAGGATTTAGGGAGGCAATAGCACGCTGTTTTGTTTTTAGGTGCTATTTTTGGTTTTATTAACAAACCTAACAACAGAAATATCTTCCTTTAAAGTCACTTTGCACATAATTCTGTTCCATCATTGGGATTCAGAAGTCTTGTACCACAGACCCAGTAGTGGAACTGCTTTCCACTTACGAATCAGGGACAGCATAAGTCAGTTAGATAATTCCATTGATATGGGATTTGTCCTCTATAATATATAAGACACCCAGTAGTATTCCCATAGTCAGTTATTCTTGGGAAACCAATAGATTCAGTCTTATTACATTTAACCATATAACATCAGCGATTTGAGGGATCTATTTGATACAAAATTTATCAGTACATTTTTCAGTACAAACATTCTTCTTACATATTCTCAAGGCATTGCACGCTTGTATATCCCCCTGGCAAAGGAATTTAAATGTTTCCTGTACCTCTTGGTAATGGTCATTAGCTTTGTTGGCTATTTCTACCATTCCTAAACTTTGAGGGTGACCTGGACAATGAAAAGACCATTTAATGTTTAACATTGTGCACAGTTCAGTGCAAACAGTTCCTGTGAAGTGAGTTCCCTGATCCAAGTCTATATATAATGGTAGTCCCCACCTGGGAATTATCTCTTGAGCCAAAATCTTGGCAGTTTGTGTTGCTGTTGTTTTCAAGCAGGGAATAGCTTCCACCCATCTGGAGAATTTATCAGTGATCACTAACACCTCTGAATAAACCCTACACCTATCTATTGAAATATAATCAACCTGCAAATGAATAAAAGGACCATCTGGGCCTGGGACATGTTGGTAGGGGGATGTGGTTTCACAGGGACGTGAGCCTGGCATGTTACACATCGACCATACACACTTTAGGCATACTTATTAGCTCTTTTAGCCCACCATGATTTGTTAAATGCCATCACCATTTGTTTAACCCCACTGTGTCCTAACATATGTTTTTGTGACATCACCCATGGTAGGGCAGAATTTGGGCATACCACTCTGGTATCTTTGGTCCAAATTCCTTGTTTGTTCAAGTTAGCACCCTCACTCATCCATTCCCAGATTTATTCCTTACTGGCTGCTTCTTGTATCTCTCTAATAGAGGTCAGATTAGTCAGTTTCAATTATTTATTATTACTGTTTGTTGTAGCTGTGGTTGAGCCAATGCTGTGGCCTTGGCTGCTAGATCTGCTCATTGTTTCCCTTTTCTTGTGTCGTGTCACCCTTGGTGTGTGCTTTAACCTTGAGAACTGATACCACTGCAGGCAGATTGAGTGCATCTACCAACTCTGTGACTTCCTTTTGGTTAAGTATTGGTGTACCTACACTTGTGTTGTATTCCCTAGCCTTCCATATTTGCCAAAAATCATGCACTACCCCAAAGGCATATCTGCTGTCTGTGTAAATGTTACATCTCTTACCCTCAGCCATTTTGCAAGCCTCAGTGAGTGCAGTTAGTTCTGCCACTTGTACTGTGGTGTTATCTGGCAGTCTAGCTGTGTTTATTTTCATCCACTATAGCATAAGATGCTCTTCTAACCCCTTCCACAATTTGTGAAGAGCCATCTTCATACAGTGTTATGTCTGGATCAGAGATTGGGTCTATTATTATTCCATAACACATTTACTACTGATGTTTTGTGGAGTGTGACATGTGGTTGTTCTAACAATGCACACCATCTTGACCAGCGTGGTAAAGTGACACGTGTGATGGAAAGCATGGCCAAAATTTCATGTTTACAATAAATTATCAAATTGTTATCCAATACTATGGGTGCAGTATTAATGGCAGCCTGCTTCAAGGGCTCTCACACGTTGTGAAGCCTTTAGCCAAACTATCCTGGGCAGAACTATAAAACCTACAGGTTTAAGTTCTGTGCCACATTGTTGACAGAGGACATGTAACCTTGTTTCTCTGCTACAAACAAATGATAATCAGCTGCTCTCGGGCAGGTACGTGATTCAATTCAAGTTTCAGTTGCTCGAATTGCTGCACTGCAGCGTTAGAAAGGACAACTTGTTTATTGTCCTTGGCATGGCCCTTCAGAGCTATCTGTAATTCTGATGGGTTTTTTTTGCATAATTTTCTAGATATCACTTGTCCCAGGAAAACAACGGAAGGTTTTGCACATTGAGCTTTGTTTTGATTAACTACGTGACCATCAGCATGCAACAAGTCGAGCAACGCTTCTATATCTCTCATGTGTGTATTCTCATGAGTACTACAAATCAAAATGTCATCTACGTACTGAATTAAGATTGACTGCCTGTCCCATTTGTCTAATGTTCCTTTTAGGGCCTGATGATAAACTGTGGGACTATTATGAAGCCCTTTGGGGTAATCTATTCCATGTATATTTTTGGCCATTTTGTCTTGAGTTTTAGTGTCCTGTTTTGAAACTTAAATCTTTAGACTCTGTAAAATTAAATTATATGGGTCTAAACACAAATATACTTCAAAAGTCATAACGGTTTGCGATTCTGTAAGGATGAGAAAACAATGACAGAATTATAAGTTTAGGGTAAACTGTTTCTATAACCTTTTGTTTTTGAAACAATTTCTGTTATTTCAGCATCCAGCAAGGATTTAAAAAAACCTTCTGAAGTTCTGGGTCGGATGAGAGTGAATGGAGCCAAATATGGCTGTAGAAATTGTAAAAAGTCAACCAAAAACAGCCCATGTCACACCCCTCCTGATCTTACTCCACTGGCTACCTGTAACCGCCCGCATCAAACTACTCCAGACATATGTCCCCTCCCGCCAGCTAATGAGCGACATCTGACTGTTCACCCACAACAAGGCATCAGATCAATCTGTGAAACTATGTATTTCATTCCTTTGTGGTGGAATGAACTCCCAGCCTCCACCTGATCTGCTAAGACCATCACAACCTTCAAAAAACAACTCAAAACACATCTATTTCGCAGACACCCGTCTAAACCCAATACTTTTCTATCCTATCCTCAAAAAAAAAAATTCCTTGTTTCTAGTTCATCTTTCTCTCTTGTAACAATACAATATCCGATTGTAACTGTAGCTTTGCAGACTTGGCTCGTTGGCACGCAAGAGAAAATGTTCAATGCTCTCATCCTTTTTAAATCATTTTGGATAAAAGCGTCTGCTAAATGACAAAATGTTAATGTAGTATAAGCTTACATAGTCACTTACAATGTATGTAACATCAAACCGTTACTTAAACATGTATCTTATGGCATAGCATCAAAAATATAACAGCATGAACACATGCATAACGTACACTAAAATATGTACAAAATAAAAAACGTTTAGGCTTGATTTTAAAGTATCTGTATTTCAAAATGTATGCAAACAGTACATTTGAGCATGTTTTAGTGGGAGCATAAACATTTAACCAATATTCTATTGTTCTTGAATAAAAACAATTCTAATTCTATAATCCAATTGTGCCTCAAATCACTCATTACACAAACAATTACTACTAGCAGATATACTCTGATATTTTAGGGTATTGTTGACTCCAGTTGTTAATTACATAATTGTTAATGACAGTAAAGTCTGCATCTGCAGAAGGAAGGATGAAAATTACAGTTATTCCATAAGAACTGATTGGCATAAATGACGTGCAGCAAGATAGATTCTGTGAAGGTCTTTTGGGCTCTACAGTTTCTCTGAGTGCTTCCAGTTGCTCATTAGTCAGGGGACATTCAGTTGGAGGCACAACAATGCTGGAGTGTGCATCAACACTCAGGCCACTACTCTCCCAGTCTGTTTGGTATGCTTAGTCCCTAAAAACAGCAATATAGAGCATTTAGCATCACAAATCAAACCAGATTCGAACAGGGATTGAATCAACATTAATTTTTAAAATTGAATTTGTATTTAAAAATGTAGGAATTAAAAGCCAACAACTTTGAAATGATCAAAGTCTACACCAAACATACTTCTGTCAGGTTCAGGATTGCAGATACTTCCCATCACCCACAACTGGTTAGAAGTCATATTACCCTGTGCACATTGGGTGATTGTTCCAGGTGTTTCGGAAAAGACTGAGATCATCTTGAAGCCGTAGAATAAATACAGAGGCAACACAGCATATGAGTAATGTCAGAAATATCAAGGTGGCCACCTTCTTTCAAAGCATGCAGAACATCGTAGTAGACATTTGTCACTGATGCTCAGACATCTCTCCACAACCTCTCTATACTGAAAAAAAAAGTAATATGTCAGTTAAATGTAACAATAAGACATGTTATACAAAAGTCAATAAATCATAATTTGTAATAAGTAAAATTCATTTTGGATAAAACGCTCACAAAAGAACAGGAAAAATTCAACTCACCGTTGATTGTGGACACTTTGCTGAAACAAAGCTGCCTCTTTCTGTCCCACAAACTGTGAACATCAGGCAAGCCACTTCCACATTTGACACCCTGATCACCTCATACCCCAAGAACATGGGTGTTTAAGCATAGAGATAAAAACATCTAAAATTTTAAATCACCCAAACTCATGTTTGCAATACAATGACTGTAATGAAGGGTCACACACAGGAGGATCCATTTGCAGTGCTTTATTCGTTAACCAGGCAGACAGGGTCAAGCAACAGTAAACAGGAACAACAGAGACAAGACAAGGCTGTGTAAACATAACACAGGCGTGGGTCGAGGCAGGCAGCAAACAATCATAACCATTAGGCAGTCTGATAATCAGGGCAGGTAACAATCCAAAATTCAAAATCCAAAAACCAGTAGAAACCACTCAGTAATGTCACCAAGGCAAAACAAGAC
Organism: Chromobotia macracanthus; assembly: GCA_036877525.1. Taxonomy (NCBI): domain Eukaryota; kingdom Metazoa; phylum Chordata; class Actinopteri; order Cypriniformes; family Botiidae; genus Chromobotia; species Chromobotia macracanthus. The sequence continues at coordinate 1,729,962 of JAZGTH010000032.1, read as the reverse complement.
TTTGCACTGAGTTGAGGAAAGTCACAGGTTTATATACACAAAGACTGATGAGGTTCAGGTGAGCAAACAGGAAGTAATCAAATCCAGGTATGGGGCATTATGGGAAACGCAGTTCTTAATGGCGCAAATATTCTGGAGATGGCTCCCGCTAGTGGTGCGGAGGAGGTGGAGCAAGTTCCTTCTCCATAACAATGACAGTAACTGCAGTTTTGAAAAATAAAAATAAAATAATATGTATGCTTTGTCTGAAATTCATTAATTTATACTGGATACTTAGGGGACCTTATGTAGCTAGGTAAACAAATCTATTATAATAGATTTTTGATGATTGTGTCTTAAGTATGCCGGGGATGACGTAAGAGGACAACCCCAGGGTGGCAGCAGATTGTTGTACTAGACCCGATGGAAGGTTAAGGAAACAAGTCCTGCATCAAATATTGTTATATATACCTTCTGCTGTGGAAAAAAAGCTGTTTACATGTACACGTGTAAAGAGTATCCACTAAAATGATATAAATGATATGAAAGAATATAAACGCAAACATTGCTTTCATGTCTTAATGCAGAAAAGCTGATTAAAAGGCTGCAAGTGTCTACGTAAACAAACTGGTCATCTCATTTACCGAACTTGAACTGAACAAATATGCCACGATTTGGCATCCAATTCTCTTCCAGTTTCCACTGAAACATACCTGAGAGGGAAGCCAAATGTCTCCACTGCTGCTTGGTATCCAAGGTAGTTTCAGCAAGGTTATTAGATGCAGCACCAAGGTAAATTATCTATTGAAACAGAAGAAATGTTATGCTGAATGGTTACTGAATATAGATTATGAGCCTAAACTTAATGGACTGACCACTACCTTGCGTGAAAAGCCATCCACACCCCCGAAGACAACTATATTGTAGCTAAAACAAGAATATTCATACAAATGTTTTAAAAATCCCACATATCTCTTTCATAAGAAGTGCAGCAAGCAATAACTGAGAAAACAAGCCTGACAAACTTACCGAATCAATTTACAGTTGGTGTCAATGTGCATTATTGACCTGGGACTGGATAGGTACTTCGCACTACGCAGCCCAGTTGTGTCATTCGAGACATAACTCCTGCTGTACCAACCCAGTGCATTGCAGCCCTAACACAGTCAAATTGCACTTGGTGTCCTCGCGCCTTTAAAGCTGCTCTCATAATTCTGTATCCACAGTGAGGCATGTGTTGCTTTACTTCTGTCACACATATCATATAACTCTTCGTCCATAACACTGCTATATCGTGCCTGAATGGAGAGGTTACACTGAGCCATTCGTCTGAATACTGTGCATGTGCTTACTCCAATCAGGCTAGCAATCATTGGAACACAACAGTTCATGTCCAGGAGATTGCTGATGTAATCAAGTGAGATTAGAAGATGTGGCCGCCTCGTCGCCCCTGACTACTGCAAAAAAGTCGCAGTGCATGTCTCCCCGTCTGGCAGGTTTAGCTGAATTACATTTACATTTAGTAATTTGGCAGATACTTTTATCCAAAGTGACTTACAAAGGACGAGAGCATTGAACATTTTGCCTTGCGAGCCAACAAGCCAAGTCTACAAAGCTACATTTACAAGCGGACATTGGATTCTGCTACTAGAGACAAGATGAACTAGAGACCAGGAGAATTTTTTTTGTTAGGAGGATAGGAGAGAATTAGGGATTAGCCATTGCCACCACCAAGAAACAGAGTAGGTGAAGGTTTTACAGATTGATTTGGTGCCTCGTTGTCGGGGAATAATTAGACGTCACTCGTTAACTAACCATAGCTGGCGGGAGGGGTTGGAGAGTGAGGATAACATGATCTGGTGTTCACTGTGTCAAAGGCAGCAGAGAGGTCAAGAAGAATTAGGACAGACAATATGGAGTTGGCTCTACCCTGCCGTAGGCCTTCAACCACTGACAGGAGGGTGGTCTCCGTGGAATGTCCTTTTTTGAAACCATACTGTCGACTGTCAAGTAGGTTGTTCTGTGAGAGACAGCTGATTAAACACAACCTTTTTGAGGACTTTTGAGAGGAACAGTAGGAGTGAAATTGGTCTATAGTTGCTGACCACTGAGGGGTCGAGTGATGTTTTTTTTGAGCAGTGTGGTTATCCGAACCTGCCTAAACAAGGGGGGAATGTTTCTTGTAGAGATTGACATGTTTAGAATGTGTGTGAGTTCAGGCAAGAGTGATGGAGAGATTGCTTGCAGTAGATGTGAGGGGATAGGGTCAAGGGGGCAGGTCATTGGACGGTTAGAGAGGATGATTTTCGAGATGTCGGTTTCAGAGAGAGGAGAGAAAGAGGAGAGTGTTGGATGGCATCAAGGTAAAGGGGGGTTAGGGGTGTGTGGTGCATAGAATTGGTTGCTGATGGTAGCTACTTTGTCTGTAAAAAAACTGGCAAAGCCATTGGCAATCAGAGATGTAGTGGGGGGGGGACTGTTAGAGGTGTTGCTGGTCCTATTTTGAAACAGGCAGCTTTGGCAGTGGAGACGTTTTTGGCAGTTCCACAACCCAATGAATAGGGATAATGGCTGAGTAGAGGTGCTACTAAGGGAGCATAGATGGTGTGGGTTAAGTCGTCGCCTTGTGTGTGTGATATTGCGTCTACAAGCAAGGTGTGCAATGTCCTGTCAGTGTCCCTGCTCAGTGGAACCACTTAAACACAGAAAGTACACTACAGCTACTGCTAGCTCACACACACTAAATGCTTCTCTAAACAGACTAAACATTTCCTTAAGGAACCAGAAATATTTAGTACAGTAACCCATACTTGGCCATACATATGACCTCTGCATTTAACCAATCCGGTGAGTATTAACACACGCACTTTAAGCCGGGCACACACGCCTGGAGCAATGGGAAGTTATCACTGTGCCTGGGGAGCAGCTGGTGGAAAGGTGCCTTGCTCACCTTAGTTGTTTGCCCCACCTTAGACATTTGGAATCAAACCTATGACCTTTGGGTTACAAGTCTGACTAATCATTAGGCCATGATTTGTAAGGCCATGAATAATTTAAGAAATCAGATATTATTCAATAAATTTGATAAAGGAACATTTGTTTAATGTCCTGGACAAATCATTGAACATTGAATGTCAAAAATACCTTCACAAGTCTTTATTTTAAAATAAATACATTTTTATTGTTCATGATATATGTAATTATATGAACAAAAGCATTGTCATTATTCAAACAAGACAAAAGCAAAACAGGACTGTACAACAGATCTGTTCTAAACAAACAATGGGTTTCTAAAATGGGTTATGAGAATTGTCATTGAATCCTTTGTGTTCATAAATTCATTAAACAAATGGATCATTTTGTGACAGTATGACAGATTTATGAAACGGCGTGGATTTTTTTCAATAAAAATATGTTTTTGCCCTACCAGCGTTTCCTCTAAACCATCTCTACCTTTAACCTTTGTGTTTCTTTGCTGTTTGACTGGGTATTTAAAAAAAACTATCAAAAAGGATAGCGATTGACTTGTATTTAATCAATTCTATTAAGAATTCTAGTTTGTTTGAGACCAGCGAAACAAAGACAGTCATGTCTACAAATGATATAGCCACAGAACCATGACATTTGTAAAAATAAAAGCCACATTCAACACAACAACCCAAACAAGATAGAAAATTGACCATACAAGATCATTTTAACATTAGAAAACCATGAAACATGAGAGGCATGATGAGACTTTAAAAAGCAAGTTTGAAGTTGGTTATCTGACCTTGAGATGAGCATGATTCTGTTAGATGTACACAAATGTAACTATGACTTTCTGTGACTTTCAGAATCTGTCTTATACCATAAAAAAAGAAATTGTTAACCCCAAAATGATGATTCTGTCTTTATTCACGTCATGTCGTTCCAGACCTGTTTGACATTCTTCCATGGAACAGAAAATGTAACTTTTTAAACACCTTCAATCACTTTCTTCCATATAAAAGTAAATAGGGAATGGGGTTGATAAAAGAAAAAAGTACATTAAAACGTTATAAAGGTAGTCTACATGGTTTGCATGCTATTTCAGGTGTTCTAAAGAACACTGTTGCAAAATCTTGAAAATCTTGATGTCCACCCAAGCTTTTCTTTACTTTAATGAGAGTTAATGAAAAAAGTGTATAGTGCATCAGCCATATGGATGATGTTTATTGTAATTTTCAGAGCTGAGGAAGTGAGAATTGTAGATGCACGATGAAACTGCGGGTCATGAAGGATGTTAAGACATTCATAAGCTATTTCACTTAACTGTAAAGATACATGCAGCTTTAGAAAAAAACAAAAAATAAAAGGTATGGGTAAAACCTCTTGCTTTATAATTTACATACAATTATGTACAAAAGCTGAGAGCCACAGTTAAATACTGCATATCATCTTATTCTTGTTTGACATTTGGACAAGCATCAGATGAGACCAATGTCTTCTCCCTTCTAACATATTCAGAGTGAATGTGTAATTTTGTGGAGGTAAATGTGTATTTTAGGAAACAGTTTAAAAAACACCCAAAATGATATCAATTCAAGCTCATATTAAGTGATTTGTTTCATGGAACACATAAAAAATGTTTAGCAGAATGTTCATGCTGTGTTTTTTCCCACACAGTAAAAGCAAACAATTACTACGTGTTAAGCTCCAAAAGGCACAGAAAAGCAGTACAAATGAGTCTTGAACTATAAAGTTATTCTCTGAAAATCTTTCAGATGTAATGCCACGCCAGCAGAGGGAGCCCTCGCCTGAGTATTGACTGGTAGCGCTCCCTCTGCTTCTACGATTTTTTCTGTTTGGCAGCCATTTAAGCATGGCCAGGCCAAACAGGTCTTGCGAAGTATTGCCAGTCCTACTGCCTTTGTAAGCCTGCCTGCCTGCCTATTTTATACAATAAGAAGTGAACTAGACTGGAGATCTGACACTGTCAAGCTTCACAAAAAGACAAAACGAGACTAAATAAAAGCACCAAAAAGCAGTCTATATTATTGGGACCGGATTGGTTAACATATTATTTATTTCTAGTTATTACAAGTATTTAATGTTAAAGCTATACTATGGAACAAACTGAAGATCAATGGCAAACCTAGTACATCACTTCCAGAGGTTGGGTGGGCTGATCCTTTTTTTAAACTGTAAAACCACATAACCACATAGTTTATCCTTCCAGTAACATTCATTTGGTGTTTGGATTTTTTGCAGTGTAATAGATTCCAGACTTACAACAGACTGTTATATTTTAGGCTCAAAAATGTCTGGATGTGTTAACTGAAACTTTACCCAGATGGCTATACACTAACCGCAAATTAACAGAGCTTACCTTAGGAAGTGCAGAGTAGTTCAAAGTGCAGCACCAAATAAATACAGAAAGTACACTACAGCTACTGCTAGCTCACACACACTAAATGCTTTTCTAAAATGACTAAACATTTCCTGTCCTTAACTCACAAGGAACCAGAAATTTTCTTTTAGGGAATTTTGTCCAGAATTTTAAGGACATTTGTAAAGTGAAAAAGTGAAAGTGATGTAATTGTCAAGTGCAGTAACCCATACTTCTGCATTTAACAGATCCGGTGAGTAGTAACACATGCACTTTAAGCCGAGCACACACGCCTGGAGCAGTGGGAAGTTATCACCGTAGCGCCTGGGGAGCAGCTGGTGGAAAGGTGCCTTGCTCAAAGGCACCTTAGTTGCTTGTCCCACCTTAGACATTGGGAATCAAACCTGTGACCTTTGGGTTGCAAGTCTGACTAATCATTAGGCCATAATTTGAAAATATGATATGAAAAATAATTTAAGAAATCAGATAATATTCAATAAATTTGATAAAGGAACATTTGGTAGATTCCAGACTTACAACAGACTATTACATTTTAAACATTTGTCTAAGTAGTCAAAGTAAATCTATTAAATGACTGGACATAGTCTTCTTAAAGACTTCCATATAAAGGTCTAAACCCATGTATTATTGATAATAGAGTGCAGTCCCAGCAGTCTGACTATATGTATGCATAGCTCACTCAGACAAATTAACAGACATTTATTGGTAAACAAAATGGCTTTAAATATAGAAATATTAAACTTACATGCTGTTTATGTGCAAAAACATTCTAAATAGGTGCTTTTTAAGTGTATCAAAGATTTGAATACCTTTTTAATTGAATGTATAGCATCAAATGATTATTTTAAAGACAATGTAAAGAGTACCACCAAGTATCAGATATGACCAAACAATAATATGTACAATGTCTGCAACAGCTTGACTGAAAGAGCAAAAATCACTTATTCAAGGTAAGAGCTTATCATGCAGACTAAGAAATCTGTACCTGAAAAGCTTTACAGCTGTCACAGCTGTTGTTGCCAGTAGGACTTGATTCTTCAGTCATGTTTTCGATTATAGACCAGCTGGTCCTGCAGGCCATCCCATCATCTGTTTTTAAAGCAGGAACCAGGGTGAAATAAATCAACCAGAAATCAAACACACTGCAGGGCCCAGAGATCCTCCTCCAGTTTAGCTGTACTGTGCAAAGGAATGTCTGAAAGTCTGAGGTTCTAGCATTCCTCACTGGAGGAAGTAGCCCCAGATCCATCTGTGGGCTCCGGGGAGGGGGCTGATGGTTCGGTCTCTGTGGAACCCCTACTGTTCTTTTCCAGGCTGCTCCGCTCTGTGAAGTTCTGCCCATCCTGACCCTCTGAGTTCTCTAGCATCTCCTGTATTAGAGGAGGCATCGATCCTGGAATCTCCATCTTCAGAGAGATCACACGCTCCGCACCTACAGGTAAAACAGTCTCAAACAGTAATCCTGGTAAATAACCAACAAATTACCAGAACTATTTTACCGACAAGCAGTGGCATTCAGTCTTTTTAGTGGTAAGACACCATTCACACATCAGTACCAAAAAACTGTGAGTTCTAAATATCTGGTTTGTCTTATATATGTATATGAACGTAACAGTCTGTATTTCTGTTGTTTTCATTTTAGTGGCAAACATTTACATTAATTGCAACTTCAGTAAACAGCGTGGAGTAAATGTGCCATCTGTGTCAGAATGTTCTGATAGTGTAGTGTCAGTTGCAAAAGAAACTTAAAAAGAATACAGTGTTTATCCCAATTTTAGCAGGTTTTTGAAAAAAAAAGTAGCATTTTTTTGAGAAAATGCTATATCTGCTAAATTCCCTCCTTTAAAAATGATAGATTTTTATATCAGACTGAAACATAATTTAAACAGAAATTTCTCTTACAGTCTTTCAGAATTGTACTGTATTTATACCTACATTGGCCCTGTCAAGCTCAATAACAGTAAGACAGTAAGTATCAATCAACCTTATACAACTCACACAGACCTTTAGCACTGATACTGCGCAGGTCTGTGATCTTCATCAGAGTCTTGGGGAACATGTGTGGTTTGCTGGGTCTGCGTTTTCTCACATAGATTTTTAATGCCTCAAGTAAAGGTTCCTGGAGCTGGTCCACTTTGGAGGGCTGCTCCAAATCTTGACGATCTACACAGACAGACAGAGACAGCATATTATCAAAGACATTATGAATTAATAAGGTATCAGATGCATTATAAACCACTGATGTCTTAGTACATTGTCCTTAAATCGTTGACACTGGCATGTACGGACATGCCTGTTTTAGCATTTACTATGTGATCATATATCAAAGCTTTTGTTTTTTCTTGTTTGTTTTTAAAGGTAGGGTAGGCAATTTTGGAGAGGTTAGCAATAGCAAGCTAGCTTTGAAAGCATAAGTTTTCCCCTTAGACCACCCCCCATCAGAGCACTCTCTAAAGCCATGCCTCCTCCAACACAAACACACTAAAAATGAACGATTGTCTGCATGAACAGGGTACGTGGAGGTATGCAAATATATAGTTTAACAATCAAGTAGGACATCATATCATTGCACATACCATGGGTTATATATGTAACCTCCATTTCCTGATGGAGGTAACGAGACATTGTGTTGATGTTGGACACTGGGGGTTTGACCTTGGGTGACAAATCAAGTGGGATTTGCATGCCAGTGTCTGCCCTGGATATCTGGGTATAAAAGGGAGATGGTGTGCACCATGGCATGCGGTGTGTGCTGTGGAGCCAAGATGTACCCAGCTGTAAGCGGTCAGTGCGGCAGGAGGGACACAGTGTCCCTCCATCAGGGAATGAGGTTACACACGTAAATGAGATGTTCATTTTCTGTCACTCACTCAATGTTGTGTCAATGTTGTGACACTAGGGGTCCTAAACTAAATGCCACAACTGCTGAAACTCAAGTGGCCGGCAAGCACAGTGTGCTTTAAACAAGTCATCACCAATACCATAACTTCCAATGCACTGATTAGGTGTGAAGCACCTGTACACAAGGGATGAAAATAGGTTTCCAAAAAGTTATTCTTCTGTAAGGCATGTTGCCATAGTGATCAATCCAACTCTCAGAGATTTTTCGCAGCTGACCCAAAAACCAGGACCCTGTGTGCACACAACTGACGACTGGCTCCAAAATGAGCCGGTTGAAGATGACTGAAGATGTACTGAATCACTCTATGCTTGAAAGCAAACCTGTGTTGAGGTAACATCTATACATGAAAGTCCTTCATGTCTATCGCCACAAACCTAATGCTGCAAACCAAATCTAGATGCTGCAAACACATCAGAATGCACTTCTGCATGAATATCTTGAAGGGGAGTTTGTAAAGAGTCTGGTTCAAGACTTACAGATCTAGAATTGGTCGCAAGCCCACTGACTTTCTTGGGCCCAATGATCTAAGGGCTGTAAAACCCTGCCACCATTTCAGCTGTTAGAACAGGCTTGATTCAGCCAGAAGGACCTAAATCTCTGCACGCAGGACTGCTTCACTCTCTCCTTGAACTGAGGAGAAAAGGACTCCACAGTGCCTGGATGGGCACCTGGCAAACTCCATTGCATTGGAGGTCAAGCCAACGGGTTGGGGAGGGCAAGCCACTCTCTCAAACACCATGCCAAAGGCTGCAACGAAAAATTCAATGTGCCCAAGACAGTGGGTGCATAGCAGCGGACAATGGGCAGAGCCGAGTTGACGACTATGCCCTGGCCTGTCACCTCCCTTGGCATTGTAGCATCTGGCATGGCCAAATTGTTGACTAATTTATGGATCGTAAAATACCCCATTCACTTAAGACTCCTAAAGCCAGCATAAGGATGAAAGACCCCAGGCTCCAGAGAGTCTGGAAGAAAACTTATCCTCCAGATGGCTCTGAGCATCTCAGACACCAACAGGACAATTTATGACCTCTGCCCAATCTTCGAAGGAATTCCATGGGAAGGAGTAACACCACGTGGCTCAAGAGAGACTAAGAGCATTCCAATACACTAAAGGACAGACTTTCTCTTAACTGTCCTACACTGTAGATATTTGTATATATTCCTGTTGTATGTTGGTTCCCAATTTATCTTTATGTAACTCTGTAAACATGCTTTGGTGTCTGCTTGTATTCATGCATTGGGATGAATTACAACTTTGTATTTCAAACACTGTCATATTTACTATCTAACAGATCATCTTCTAATTTCCCATCTGATTATATATGTTGTGTAACCATAACAGGCATGATACTGTTTCTACAATAACCTGGATTAATATTTGCAAATGTGACATGTGGCCATAAACATGCAAATAAGGTGCTGAGTGAGACAAATAAACATTCTCCTGCTATTCTCATGGGGCGTGACCTCTGTGAAGTTGAAGCCCACTTCCACTTTCTCCTGTCCACTTTTCTTCTGCTGTTTCCTCACCAATCTTTAGCTCAATCCCTCAGTTTCTGTCTAAATCCCTTCAGTTCCGGAAACTTCTGGATCTCTGGAACAATGGACTAAATCTCATATATGAACTCCTCAGGACTCTCTATGTGCATTTGGACTCATGCTCCACAATAAAGCTCAATGTAAGTATCTGATTTCTAAGTATTCTCACTCACTCACTCACTCACTCACTCACTCACTCTCTCTCCATTCTTTCCTTACATTTGTGTATGTGTTTAATGTGTGTATGTTTATGTCTGGTTAGATGTTATATGTTTCCCCCTTAGGGGAGTTTAATAAACATCCGTATGTAAAGTTGCTTTGCAACAATGCAAACATCTGAAAAAAGTGCAATAAAAATAAATTTGAATTAAATTAAAAAGTTATCCAAACCTTTGGAGGCTCTTGAATATGAACTCTTTATATGACTGAAGTCTTTATAATGACAATGATGCAGTAACTCTCATGATCAGAAGAGGGCACTGTGCCTTTAAACATTATTTGTAGTCTTCCCACTTGAAATGTAATGCTTATTGCATAGATATATACACATATACCTATTATGCTTTACATAGAAGAATGCTACATTGTTGTCACAAGACCTCATTAGTGTGAGCTTAACTGAGTCTTGTTACCATCCTAAATAAAAATGGTTTGTTAACCTTCTTTGTTAACTTTATTTTTTATATTTGATCTATTTTATTGTGTATTTCTGTATCTTTTACTTCTGTTGTTTTGCTTTGAGTAAGGGAAAAGCACATTATAAATAAAATGTATTACTATTATTATATTATTTTTCATTTTTAAACAATTTTGTCCGAATAACATGTCACAGAGAAATCCTAGGTACTAATGCTTCTATTTTATTTGTGAAATGGAAGGTCAAACTGATCGCATTGCTTTGTGGGATACATTACCTCTCACAAAATGTGCACATTTTATTGCAAATAAAGGTACTTCTGATGGCTGCAATGTTAAGAATGTCAGAACATTACTCATTTTATCTCAGTAAACCTCAACGCAGGACAGTTTTGGTTGCAAGTATCTGAAAGAGGTCTGTACTACAGTTGTTTTGCTTGAGTAAAAGTCCTGCCCACCTCCTGAAATGAGGCAGATGGCAGACAGCAGCCCTGTCTCTGTGTCGTCCATCTCAATGGGCAGGAGTTGGTTGGCGAAGGTGAACACCAGGTCTGTAAGCGGCCCGAAGCCAGCATTGTGCATCTGTGTGCGGTTCAGCGTCAGACCATCAGAGAATGTCATTGTGTCCTGGTCAGGTGTATAACGCGTACAGATACGGAGGATCTACATAAAGAAAGTAAACATTAAATTAATTTTAACAAAACACCAGTGAGCTCAGAGGGAAACTACAGACTTACAACAGGTTTTACATATCTGTATGACATTGACTGAACAATTTGAAGAAAACTGAACTAAGATCAGCATATTCTGTTGATATGCAAAGTTGTAAGTGCATAGGTGTATGTGTATAAGAGACGTGTGGATGTGTGTGTATGGTGTGTCTGTGTGTGTACAAAAATTGATAGTGTATATGATGTGTGAATGTGTGTTGTGTGTTATGTGTGTGTATTATGAAAGGCGGTGTGTATGGTGTGTGTGTTTACAATGCATGTACGGTTGTATAGGGTTCATTTGCAGCACACTGTGGACTGCTGACGGTGACTGACAGTACTGTCATGAAGATGAAACAGAATAAAACATGACTGCTGCCAACAGCAGACTGCTGTCTCCACACACAGACACACACACAAAGAGAAGGTGTTTGATCTTCTTCCTCTACACAAAGTCTATGCACAACAAAACGGTGAGGTACTATCACAGGGGAAACACTCTGACCTGTGGAGTGTGTGTGTGTGTGTGTGTGTGTGTAGTGAGATACAAAACTTTATACACATACCTTTTTCCCATTAAGCAAGGTTTCTTTCCCCAAGAACCTTTTGTCACTATTTAGTTCTCTGTGTACAGCAGCAGCAGTGTACAGAGTGTGTCAGCTGCCTGTTTTTGTATTTTTGTATATAATTAGTGTATATTTGTAATTATTCTAATTCCAATTATTCTGTCCATCATGCATTATTTGTGATGCACTTTTTATACTTTCACTAACCCTAACTCTCCATGCGGGTTTTAAAATGAAATGTTTTCCCATTTTGTAAATTGTTGATTTGTCAGTGGACCCCACATCCACTTACTGAATGTAATTTTTCACAGCAGGGATACAGTTTCCTATGAACATGATTTTAAGACCTAGGAATTGATAGTGAGGTCATGGAAGGTGATGGTTTAGTTTTGTATTAAGGTTGCTGTAAACCCTGAATCATGTAGAGTGAGACCATGGGCTGCCGATCCCTCCTGACTGATTGCTTGGTCATTGATGTAAATGTTAAATAAAGTAGTTCTGTCTCACTTCATGCTCCTGGGAAAATAATTTTGTTCTTTTTTTTACTAATTTTTACTCCACACTTACTTTCAGTGGTCATTCATTTAATAAGATCAAATGTTTACCCTCTTATATCACTTTAAATAAGCTTGTAATATAATTCTGGATGCCAGACTGATTTAAAGGCATTTTAAGTGATACAACATTCATCCATCCATTGTCTCTACCACTTATTCTATAGAGGGTCATAGGAAGTGCAGGAAAACACAAACAAGTGCTTGGATGATATATTTGATATGTTTGAAGATTGTTCAGATGTGGTCAATAATTCACACTCAAACATTTGTGTATGATTAAGTTCTTAAGTTCAGTTTTTTGTCTAAATATGCAGCAAACTTAGATAAACAAAAACAAAACCAACCAACACAATGCAGAAGGGCCTAACTCAAACAACATTTACAGCACAGCCTTTAAACAGAAAGCACAAAAAAGAAAGTAAACTTTTGCCACCCTATGATTTATCACTTTGTTTCTTTCCTCACCTTGTAAGTCGCTTTGGATAAAAACATCTGCTAAATGCCTAAATGTAAATGTATATTAATATAGAACTAAACAACAGCTGATTTAAATCTTTAGACAAAGGACAAAGGAAAGCTCAATAGCTCACCAGACAACCTGAAATTACTATTATTATTATAAAATACTATGTGGTTAATAATATCTGAATATAAGTACATTAAAGTAGTATTAAGTAGTAGTAAATCAATAATTATAAACCATAATAATATTTACTTTTTTTATATTTATTTTATATATGTTGCGTTTTGGTTACTGGTCCCTGCATTTTAAAGGCTCTGTACTTATTCTCTGCACAAGGACAATAAAGTTGAATCTAATCTGAATCACATTTAATTAATTTCAGCAAACCTTAACAACTTTAACATTCATTAGGTGACGTAACAGTTGTATATTCAATTTCCAGTGATATATTATTTAAAACAATTTGATATATTAGATAATAGTTCATTTAACATGAAATGAACATGTTATGAAAAACAGTTAGTTACTTTTTATGTTAATTAATATTATTTGCAAGGAAATAACAGTCTGCTTTAAGATTGTTTGGTAACTTTATTTTATTATTATCTTTATTACAATGAATACAAAATTAAACAGTTCATAATATTTAGTTTGACATCCTGAAATGACCATGCATGATTATCTGAAAGTTTCATTGTTCACTGACCATTCGCTGGAAGAAAATAAGTTGTATTGTGTACCTTAGTAATGGAATGTGTAATTCATTCATAATGCTTTGGTGCATTATTATTTATAAACAAACACATAAATGCACATACCAGTATGTCGAGGCAGGCAGCTTTGAGCAGTGTGATCTGATCTGCGATAGTGAGTCCAGTAAAACCAGGAACTCGTTTGGCAAACTCCACGATTTTAATAATGCACTTAGTGGCCAGTTCACTGAATTTATCCCAGAGACCCAGATCCAACCGGACTCTGTGATCTGCACTGGAGTTCTGCAGACGACACACACACACACACACACAAGCTTAGAGTTAAAACTAAAGCTTTTGTCATCACATGGGATATTTTACACAAGTATCACACCAAAAGACATTTTTATATACTGCCTACTACAAATAGTACTTTAAAAGTAAACACTTAATGGATGTTTTATGCTGAGAGAGGACCAGTAATAATTTCAGAAAATAAAGATTATTGTTTTGCATTTTTTTCAACTAGTTTTTAATATATTAATATGGGATGTTAAGTTTTTATTCTTATTGGTTTTTTTTTATTCTTATATTTATTCCCCCAACATGGTCTCCATGTAATAACATTTCAGTTATGACAACTCCCAGAACAGATTTTAGCATGTTAATGATCATGACAGGTACGAGAAGTAAGAGCAGTCTCTTGTTTGCCAGCGATTCCAAACATAGCCAATTAACACGCATCATTTAGTATGTTTAATAATCACTGGCTGGTCCCCACAATGTAGTTGTGTGTGAGACTTTTACCATTCTTGTGGGGAGATTGGGCCCAAAAATGATTGAACATACACGCATCAATCATTAAAAGTACGTTCTATATAGTATGTGCACTATTACATATAAAGGAAATATTATATAAAGTATTACATATAGTATATAAGTAGGTGATTTTGAATGCGGGTTGCACCTACTTCCATACTATATAGTAGGTGAAAATAAGTATCACTTTGTTGCTTTCCTCACCTTGTAAATCGCTTTGGATATAAACATCTGCTAAATGCCTAAATGTAAATGTGTATTAATATAGAACTAAACATCAGCTGATCTAAATCTTTAGACAAAGGACAAAGGAAAGCTCAATAGCTCACCAGACAACCTGAAATTACTATTATTATTATAAAATACTATGTGGTTAATAATATCTGAATATAAGTACATTAAAGTAGTATTAAGTAGTAGTAAATCTACTACTACTAAAAGTTATATAAAATATATAACTTTTCTTTGATATCAAAACTCCTTTTCTTTACCCAGCTTAAAGTACTGCTTTGTCCAGCATTCCTTCAGAGCTATAACTGCTTTTCTTCTTTATGTGTGATGTGTTAAAGTTATAAGTTATAACTTATGTTGAACTTATGTTTGAACTTATTATACATAAGTTCAAAGAATGCCTATACAGTAATACTTCCGCCACTGACACACTAAAGCAAATGTTATAAATAAACGTCATTAAAAAAATTTTGTTGACTGCTTAGGCACAGTACTGCATTTTGGAGAAAAGATTAGTTGCTATATTTTTTCAAAGTATATTTGAGTGTTCAAACACAAACAGATATTCAACAAAATTAACCTGGCAAAAAAGTGTTTGGTAAATTTTACAAAATTTTACAAAACCAAGCAGACAAAAATCATTGTATTACAATAATTTTAAGAATTGAATGAAAAGTATAAACAAATACAATTTTGGGGAAAAGGTATATAATAATCAAGTCCTCAAATTATGAGGTTCCTAATATAACAGAAATATACATGGAGTGGCTGCACTATAATGATCATATTTTGAAACTAGTATTCCTATATCATATTATAGGAACAAACAAGATAGTTGGAAAAAAAGGCCAGCTGTGGTAATGGTGGCCCCCAGTATGAGTCTGTCACTTAGCCTTATTCATCAGAAGGAATAACATTTCTACTGTGCTTCTCTCTAAAGAGAAAACTGAATCCCGCAGGCTAAAGGATGCATGGATGCTGGGCAGGCAATCTATTGTCTCTGGCTCAGATCAGGAAATATGATTTCTACGGCATTAAATCACAAATCACAAAGTGAATGCCAGCACATTTTTCTGAGAAACCTCATCAGTGATCGTCAGACTAACTGCAAAGACACGAATGGCCAGGCCAGAATATTAAACCTACTTGTCTTCTTCCTCCCCAGGGTGCTGTTTGATTTCCCTTTCAATCTCAGTTAATTACTGCATGGCCATAATTCAATAGAGCCAAACAAGGAATTGACCAGGGTATTCTAATTTTATTTAGTAGCATATATTTTAACAAATTAGACAACATAAGACATTAGAAAATAAACTGCATATGTTTAAAACAATGTATGCATTAAATAAATGCCATGGGAAGCAAATATAAAAGTGCAGAGAAGTGGATAAATATCACAGCACCTGGTGTCTATGGCGTTAATGCTCAGCCATCTTAAAACACCTCCCTGAGCCAAAGGACACACATCACCGTTAATTTATTTTGCCTGTAAAGCTGTTGGATCATTACTCATGATTAATCTCAGTAAAGCATTATTCATAGCTGAACTGAATCTCTCACCTGCTTGTGAACTTTATAGGATGGGATTTAAGCATTTTATAGCATAATTGGAGCCTTAATCTATTCTGAGAGGAGTGCTTCTTCACTGTTGCCTAGTAAAATTGTGTGGAGAAAATCATGGGTGATGATGAGAACCTATGGCTATGTGTGAGGATAATTAGCCTTGCTCCAGATTAAAGCTGTGTTTACAGACTCATTGTTATTCAAACATTAACATTGGCCTCTTCTAGCCCCATTCAGACAGCATTTTTTTCATTGATAGAGCTTTACAGAGAACATATTAGTACAGGAAAAAATATTTTCACTCAATGCTCATTATTTACTGTATCAAACATGACATTACCCTAAACGACTGCTCCCTTCATCAGTCTGAATTAGTAAACTCTTATGAAATGGGTCCCGTTTGTGACCCTATGGCACGATACTGAACTTAGGTGCAGTTATAGTCATGTCTAAGTTCTTTGTGTTTTCGTCCATGTGCTCTTTGTGCTTCCTCCATTAATTTATCTCCTTGGTTTTTGATTTGTTCACTCCCGTTTTCCTCTAAGTTCTCTGTATATTTATACTATATATTTTATGATAGGATATCCTATCATTGCATTCTGACCAGTGTATGTGTTCATGTGTTGGAGATGTGGCTTTTGAGAGCGCCCTGAAAGCAGGGTGGGATCTTATGCTTTCAAAGCTTGCTCACTATTGCTAGCTTCTCCAAAATTACCTAACCTACCTTTAAATGGTTTTTTTGCATCAGAA
Organism: Chromobotia macracanthus; assembly: GCA_036877525.1. NCBI lineage: Eukaryota > Metazoa > Chordata > Actinopteri > Cypriniformes > Botiidae > Chromobotia > Chromobotia macracanthus. The sequence goes on along the minus strand of JAZGTH010000032.1, from coordinate 1,713,184 downwards.
TATCACACATATGCATGTTTGCATTACCACCAAGACATAATGAATCATACAGAAAAAAATAAATGTAAAACAATCTGAAATTTTCTGGCAAGAATGACAATAGTTTCCTAAAAGTTTCTAAAAGAAATATTCTACCAAAATTCCAAATGCCCATCAAAGCAAGAAATAGTCTGTCATTAAAAGATGAGTGTTTATGAGTGTGTCTGTATGTATATGAAAATAAGTCATGACTACCCACAATCCACTGCTTTAGCTGAACTCCATCAGAGATCTAAAGAAAGTCACATCTATCTGAACCACCTCATGCTGAACTACTGTTATATTTACACACACTTTCTCAGTGCCAGTTATCGCCACATGGCACACATACTGTCAATAAAATCACTCATCTCATGGCTTTACCTAATGGCTGTCAATCAGTCCCCTTAAACTAATGCTTACTTGTGAGAACTTTTCAGGGCTGAGACAGAGATCATATGCTGAGGTGTACTAGAGCTCTTGTGAGTGTAATAGAAAATGTATTATGTTTTTATGATTTTTGGCCCTTTAGACAAACAGTGTTTATTCCCACTCACTTAAATTCACCATGTTTAATATTGAACTGAGTAAAATGTAAAGCTGTATTTACCTGCTATCATAAAGTAGCTGTTAGCTGATGTTGATTTAAACATTATTCAGACTTGGCATTTCTTTAGAACAATACTAAATGTATACTAAATATTTTTGTTTCTTTCTTGTCACTTTTAAATTGAAGGGATATTATTACTGTATATTCATCTGCTTTTAACATTTATTATACTATTTTTCATGTATAAAAATAGTCAGTATACTCCTATGATTAGGTTTATGGTGAGGAATGTTTTTTGTGGTCAATGCGATTAAGCTGTGGAAAAATAACAATTTATGACAACATTAAGTAATGTTTTGTGATGATATTTTCTGTTTAAAGTTAACAAACTACTTTTGTACTTTAAAAAGTAGGATTTAAATCTGAAAGATTTACTGTGATGTTTTCCCATAACAAAGTTGAACTACTGAGCTTGACATTATGAATTGAAAACCATAAAAATTGTTAAAAACTGTAGAAAAATGTACCCAAGGGCCTACTGTTTCCTGTAAATGACTCAACACTTTTCATCCTGTCATAAAATGGAATGGAGAAACTAAATTTTTCATGTTCTGTCAAATATCTAATAAAACATTTCAATAAAGCATGTTCAAATGAAACCACCATATGTCCTGTTTTTTAGTGCCTCAAATGCAAAACCAGTGGGAAAAACACACAGATGAGCTTTGTAAGAAAAAAGTGTCAGGGCCTCGGTGTGATCACCCCGGGGTTTTTGTTTGTCTTCGTGATTTTTGTGCCGTGTTGTGTTTTTCTGTCAGAGCACACGGTTTTGTTTTGACAGCAACGGACTATGCCATCAAATTTAACACTGTGTCGTTCTCCTGCAGCTGGAACGACGCAGCACTCTGTACCCAGTTCCTGTATAGGTTGGAGGAGGACATCCAGGATGAGATCGCCATCCATTGACATGGCAGTTCATGTTGAGGCTTGCCTCTCCAGTTGCCGTCAATGTTTAGGTGGCCTGTGCATCCTGGATAAAGGAGGGAGCCTGGCCTACTCCTTGTTCCACTCCTGAGGCTGAGGGACCCCCCCCAAGGGACCCCGAGCCCATGCAGCTGAGAAGGATGAAGCTGGTCGGTCAGGCCACTTTGCCAGTTCGTGTCCGTTAAAAGACAGAGCCAGTCAGTAGAGCGGACAGTACTGATGGGCGGTCTTTCAAGAACCTCTCCTCAATCTTCTTTATTTTATTTCAATTGTGTTTATTTTCAGAATGTCTCGGCTCGGGCAGAGGGAAACTTTATGGAACTTCAGTTCGCTGCCAAGTGGGGAATTCCCTCTATTCCCCTTACTGAACCTCGTCCCACCTGATCCCTGGCTGATCGCCCACTTACCACCATCACCCACTCCACCCCCTCTGTAAGTCTTGTTTTCTCGGGAAACCATCATGAGAAGATTGTGTTTTACCTAATTGTGTCCCGTAGTTCACCCGTTATCCTTGGCCACCCTTGGCTTCGCCAGCACAACCCTCACGATGATTGGTCGAGACGGTCTTTTCTGGCTAGGAGTCCGTCATGTCTTGCGTCTTGCCTGGGTGCTGTCTCCTCTCCTGTTTCTGTTTCCCCTGTGTTGCAGGCCGAGGGAGCAGATCTTACTAGGGTCCTGGCGGAGTACTGAGATCTTCAGTTGGTCTTCAGGAAGTCCCAGGCCACGTCACTGTCACCTCACCAGCACTACGATTGCACCATTGATCTTCTCCCAGGCACTTCTCTGCCCCGGGGTCGGTTATTCTTCTTCATCCAGAACTCATCCAAGACAGCTCCCGCATTCTTGTATTGACTGTTGTGGCTTGAATGACATCACCGTTAAGAATTGGTATCCCCTGCCGTTGATGTCGTCTGCCTTTGAGTTGCTGCAAGGAGCTCGGGTATTTACCAAGCTAGACCTCCACAATGCCTACCACCTCATTCGCATCCAGGAGGGGGATGAGTGGAAGACAGCTTTCAACACCCCTATGGAACATTTAGAGTACCGAGTCTTACCGTTTGGTCTCACAAACACTCCTGCTGTCTTCCAGGCCCTCATAAACGATGTGTTGAGAGACATGGTAATTAAGTTTGTCATCATTTACCTGGATGATATTCTGATCTTTTCTCCCTCTCTCTAGGTTCATACTCAGCATGCGAGGAGGGTCTTAGAATGGCTCCTGGCTAATCACTTGTACATCAAGGTGGAGAAGTGCGATTTCCACGCCAAGTCTGTTTCATTCCTTGGCGACATAATTTCAGCCCAGGGGGTCAAGCCAGACCCAGCCAAGGTAAAGGCTGTTGTTGAATGGCCGGTCCCCGACTTCCGTAAAGCGCTGCAGCGTTTCCTGGGGTTCACTAACCACTAACTACTACTAACTACGGCTCGGTCATGCAGATTTGCATTACATAACATCAGGAAAATCAGGCCTTTTCTAACAGAATATGTAACACAACTTCTCGTCCAGGCTCTGGTCATTTCTAGGCTTGATTACTGCAATGCTCTTCTGGCAGGACTGCCATCATGCACAATCAAGCCTCTACAAATGATTCAGAACGCTGCAGCGCGTCTCGTCTTCAAAGAGCCCAAAAGAGCCCATGTCACCCCTCTCCTCATCTCTCTGCATTGGCTACCACTCGCATCAAGTTCAAGGCCTTGACGCTTGCTTACAGATCTATCACTGGGTCAGCACCCTCCTACTTTCACTCATTCTTACGAGTCTATGCTCCTACCAGAAGCCTGCGATCACAGAAGGAACGAAGGCTTGTGGCACCATCACAGAGAGGCACAAAATCACTCTCCAGATCATTTTTGTTCACTACTCCATGCTGGTGGAATGATCTTCCTGCCTTCATCCGTAATGCAGAATCCCTGGCAATATTCAAAAGACAGCTGAAAGCACACCTCTTTTGTGAGCACTTAACCTCATCATAAAAAAAATCCTTTCCCTTCATTTCCTCTCGGCCCAGTCCTGAAGACAGTGCTGGAGCAGTCTAATGTGCTTATGCACATGCTTTAACATGAGCGGAACTACCACTGCTGAGGATGTCATATGCCCCAGGAGCCTCTGAAAGAGGTTTTTAGTGGCTAGGTTTGTTGTACTTACCGCTCTGAAAAGGGCTTCGAACTGATGAGGGTCCGGAAAGACACAAGGAGAGAGAAAATGATTCCTTTAGTGAGGAGGTGGCGGTGACATATCTGGCTGAGGGCATGTCACGGCGAGGCAGGATGTGTTTGATTGCCTCAGTCTGATTCTTCAATAGTGAGAACTGCTGTGTGAAGTTCTCAATGGTGTCACCAAACAGGAGGTCCATAGGGATGGACACGCCTGATTATTGTATACTGATTAATGCTTGCCGTCACATTCATTGCATGGTATAAGGGATTAATTTGAAAAATCAACCTGAATTCTATAACTTTTGTTGTGAGTGTCTCTAGATGTTGATCTTGTTTTTCTCTGTTTACTGTCTTCATCTCCTGCGTTTTCATCTATTCGAGTTTATCAAACTGCGGTAAGTTGGGATAAATCATCAAACACAGTGAGTCATGGCATCTTCTCCTGTGATTGTTACATGAACTGTTTGCCACGTTTAATATTTAGTGTGAGGTTTTAACATGTGATAAATGTAGGGAAATAGTTAGCCTGACAGAGATGACTTCAGAATTAGAGACACACATCCAAACTGTACTCAAGGATAGTAAGAGTGATAGGGCTTTAGAGCAGACTTTGGATACGACTAGGTCCATACATTGTTCGGTTCTGATTGCAGATCCCCCACATGCCAACTTTGTGACTGTGAGACGGCATAGCTGCAGGACAAAACACCACTCTCCCATTCCGATTACACTTTCAAACAGGTTCTCCACACTCAGTGATGCACTGCTGAGACAACTGTTGGAAATGTTTACCGGGAGCCAGAGTGACATCAAACATCAAACACCCACACCAAAGCAAATTTAAATGTGCTGGCTAAGTTAAATGAACATTTAGTTAGATTATTATACACGCCAGCACAAATGATGTTCGTCTCCGTTAGTCGGAGATCACTAAAGATAATATTAAAGAAGTGTGTGAACTTGCTATTATGATGTTGGACACAGTAATTTTCTCTGGCCCCCCCTTGCTTATCGTGTGTCTGTGAGATACACATGGGCAACTACTGTTCCTACAGGAATAGAAATGTCCTTAGATGTTTTGTTATGAACTGAGACTTGAAGACTGTCCTCCTTAGCTGTGTCCACCATAAAAACCATCTCTGTTCTCAGAGGCTTCAGTGTCCATTTGACAGACGACATGTACTTCCCCTCTAGGTGGAACCACACAGTCACCAGGTCCTATCCACGGGATTTTTTCTTCAGGCTTGTCAGAGTGTTGTTCAGCTTCTTGCATCTGAGACAAATGGATAGCAGGGAGCAGGAACTATTGCTGAATGCTTTACAGTCTTTTCCAAGATATCACCCACGGCCTGAATGATGGACTCAGGGGAACTGTCATTTGTGCTGCAGGGAGTGAGCAAAGCTTGTACATCACTAAGTGACTTATTTTATTCCTTCAGGAACTTAGCAAGTCATTCTGTAAATCCTCCAGAAGCAGGGTCAGTCACGGATTCTCTTGATTGGACTGCTATGACTGTCCATGCCTTTCTCTATGTGACACTTCCGGAGGTATGCGTGTGGTGTCAATATTGTTTGCACTTTGTTACAGCACCAGCATGAAACATGAAGTGGGTCCTTCTTCTGTGTCTGACACGAACTCTTCCTACGACTTTCACCGATTACATTACCTCTTCAATAGCAGTCTGTGTGGGCAGGTACATTTATCAACATTAAAGCATGATTCATCAAGACCAGTTTCTTTACACCAGCTGACTACCTCTGCCTGTAGACTAGGGTCCTTTCCCAAAGCCATGAAAACTGTTTAACCACTTTTCTGTTACTTAGAATGAGATGGCAAGATGTGCTTGGCTTAGCTGATCTGTCTTCTTTTCTTTTTTCTTTCAGGAACTCAGCGACATACCAAAGTAAGATCCCGGATGAGCCCCCATGTTGTGTAGCGCCCCCTACCTCCAGATTAGTAAGGGGCAACACTAGGTTCAATAAACTAGTGCCTAACTAGTGCCTAGATGTTGTATTAAGGCCCCTTTGGTGTCACTGAATAAATTATGTCTCTTATAAAGTTACTCTGAATAAATCTGTACTCACACCAGTTCACTCGTTCAATAATAAACTCTTTAGAAAGTATAAAACTCTTAAACAAGTAACCAAATAAAACAAATTTAATTAGAAAAATAGTAGTGAGTAGAAATAGTTCAATGAAACAGGTTTCACATGTTATTTACATCCACAAGGTTACTGAATTGACTTCAATCAAACACACTCTGAATAAATTGAACAAACAAATACACTTGAAATGGATTGTACCATTAAACATAAACCACTAAACTCAGAGTGTCAAAATATTACTCTGAGCGCACTGAATAATAACATAAAACTGATATTATTCACTGTGTCCAACACACCCCAAGCATTCATTCACACCCCACCCCGTTGCAGACCTGAATCGTAGCTCGTGTTCGTGGCGACCAGAAAAAAAAACTGAAAATTGGTCTCTTCACTCTCCTCAGCATAAATAAACTCAACAATACCTCAGTTTCACGTGCAATGTAAACCACGATTGGGGATCCTGTGTTAGGCCTCCTGCTGCTCCTCGTTCTCTCCGTCGTCAGCCAATGAAACGTACCTCCCTTTAGTGGTGACGCTATTTGATCTCCCACGGTCCGATCACACGACAAACTCAAGTTGATGTTTAGTCCTGGTGTCTTCAGTTTAAGTTATTTTTTATAACATTTACTGTCAGTACGTTGGCTCGCTTTTCACAAGCGAATGAGGTAACCGCAACGACGGGAAAACATACACAAAAACGTGGATATAAACAAACAGAACACGCAACAATCCGCGTATACAGACACTATACATACCCTTCCCAGTATTAATCCGATGATTTATCGATTAATTAACTGTAACTAATTCACTCTTTCAGCTAAATCGTTCTGGCTCTCTCCTTTTCCAACTCTCTCCTCCTCCCTTAACCACTTACAATTTTCCCGGGAGGGTTTTAACACATAACAACCAATACAAATAAAAGACACCTAACATGTTCGTACATGCCAAGTTTTTCACGTGTATAGCAATCAAACCTGACATACAAATCACACTCTTAAAGGGACATATACACATGTAACTTTAATTTAATTTATTCACTTTTTTATTTATTCTTATTTATTCATTATTAAATTTATTTATTTAACTATTATTTATTCACATTTTAGCTCTGGGTTAGAGCAAAATAAAAATAATTACTAAATAAATATAAATAAACCAAATAAATAAAACTGTAGAATGTAATTCTACTGGGTTACAAATTACTCTAATTTGTCCCGCTATTGTTTAAAAATGAATCAAAGAATATTTTTACACTTCTCTTAACATAAGTTCTAACATTTTTTTGGATCATCGTTTTGGCAAAGCATCTGTCATTAGCCACACAGTAAGTCAGACCCCATCCCCGATTCGGCTCCCACACACCCGACCATGCACAAAAAGTGCATAGCAACAAATCCAGCACTTGAGAATGAATGCGTCCAAAACAGCACCTATCACTGTTACTGACCGTTTAGACATATGAACATGAACATATTAGATTGTCTGTAAATATGCACATAATTTTTAACCCAGCAGAGGCCGTGCGCTGTACAAGACAAGTAAAGCACTGTATGTAGCGGCTCTTTAACTGTATAGTGTTTTGGTCACTTTTCAGACAATGTCGCGGTTATAAATAAGAACTTCAGTAGCAGTTCAGTGGAAGTTAACGTGAAATTAATGGGTCACGTTTTGTTACAATTTTAAATTTGCTTCATGTCTGACAACAGAAATGATGTATGTGAAATCGGCTTGACTGGGCATTCAGTTGTGTTAAGTACAGTACATAACAGTACATAACAAAATGCGAATCATTTTAAAGACTGTAAAGCTTTAGACTGTAAAGACAGACTTTTTCTCACCTGCTAACCTTAACTCACTTTGTGGCTAATTTAAGTGAGAGAAAAGGGCCTTAGACCTTAGGCTCTGGACTCATGTGCTAAACAGTTGGTATGGCACTCTTTTTCTATAATGATATTTCCAAATTGTCTGTCACCTTACAAGTTTTAACTGATGCTGTGCCTTCTATTGTTATGGGGGCTTGGGGGAGGGTTTAAAGGGCAGTGGTTTGCTGAGAAGTGGCCTTGAGAATTTGCTACCTTAGCTTCTGGTTCCATTTCTTCTGCCCATTCCATTTCTTTATCCCATTACCGTAGTCAGCGTTCTTTGGGGATAAGTCTGGTCCTGCAAACGTACCATTATGTATTGCGAAAACGAAGCAGCAGTCATTGTAATTAATAAAGTAAGATCTCCCTGTTCGTTTCAAGTTTATTAATAAAGTTGAGCATATTTCTGGACATTCTAAAAAAATTGCTCACGTATTCTTGTTTTCACCTACAGGCAATCAGATGCCACTTCCCAGTGGCCAACTTGGATCCAACACCCTGCCCAATTTTACCTAAAATTCTTCAAGATTAACGGTATGTGTTAACAGTTATGTTGTTATGTGTTAACAAATATGTTAACGGTAACACATTTAATAATGTATTAAATTCAGTCAGACATGGTATCACTTAAGGCATAGCACCCTACTGTATGTAATTCTGCATGGTCGTTGTTTATAGTGTTTTGTTTATCATTTCATATTAATTTATTTCATATTTTAATTACGCTCTTGAAGATCACCACATGATCAAGGTTAGTTCTTTATGTAATTACTGGTGGTGGTCCTAACATGGCCTAATTTACCTTTCTTGCTCTATGGCCTAACATGGCCCACTTTCACAGCCTACACAGCTTTTCTTTCTCTATGGCCTACTGTTGCCCCTTTCATGGCCTATGTGGCCTTTCTAATACTGTGGCCTCACAAGCCCTCTATCAAGGCCTTCAGGGACTTTGTTGCTCTGTGGCCTAAGGTGGCTCTCTCACTCTTATAGCCTAATGTGTCCTCATCCACTTATTTAACACAAAGGCCTAATGTAGACCTAACACTCTGTTTAATGATTATAACGCCTATATCAGCGACTTTGTTATGTCTGTGGTAAATCTGTGCTGTCTACAAATTCTGAAAAAGATGTAATGCCGTAAAACCAATAATAATTGAACTTCCTGCCTATTCATTATTGCTTACAATGTAAAAAAATAGAAAAAACTCATTCTAAATAATATGTAAATTATATGTATTTGTTATATAAACAGCCATGCATGTGACTTACTGTGGTGTACTTGCCCAGCTGACAGAGTGAAGGAAACGTCTCCTGATGAGCTTTTCGTATCTTCTCAACAATGGTCTCTAGCTCTCTGGTTAGTTCATAACTCTCAGCTCTCAGCTCCTGCTTTGGATTCTCCTTTTTCTTATTCCTGTCATTACGTACAGCTAAGAGAGCAAAACAGAAAAAAAAGTAGCTCAACGATGTAGCAGAGTAATAATAAAAATCTTAACAATTACAATAACAATTTCTGTGCTTTGCTTTTAAACCTTTGCATGCATCTAAAGCTATAAATAATTATTTAGCAGATGTCTAGAGGTCTGCCAATAACCTTTTCTTTACACATATCATTACAAATGTCTAATTATTAATGTTTGCAGTTGTCATAGTGCCACCTATTGACTGATTGCCACAAACTTTTACATGCTTCTTTAGAATCAGAGATATCTAGAATCAAGATACATGAGCTCATTAGGAGCCAAGCACCGAAAAGTCCTGACATCCCTTGTGTTCTATGTCAGAGCATGTTGTTTGGATCCTGACTCGTTCTAGTCTTGGTTCTTGGAGTCAGGATCTAAACTCGTGCTCTGGGTCCTTGTTCTCTGTGGAAGCACATGGCCTTTGTTTTATTTACTTTCGCCATGTGCTCTCTGGTCGCGCGTCTTGGCCTCGCCTCTTTGTTTCCCTGTTAGTCTCGTTATCGGTTCATGTCTCGCACCTGTTTGTCATTGTTCACTCCCTATTTAATGCCCATGTGTTTTCTGTCGGATGCCGGTTTGTTTTCGTTCCTTTCGGATGGTTTTCGTGCGTTGGTACGTTCATGGTTTTTCCAGTTTACCTGTTCAACGTCGCTTATGTTTCCAGCCCAGCCCTGTCCTGTCTTGCCGTGTTTTTTTCCATGTTTCCCCGTGTTATTCGGTTTAGTTTTCATTTTTTTGCTCTGGTTGTGGAGGTATTTTTAGTTCTATTTAAATGCCTGTATTGTTTCTCGTTTTGCCCCCTTGCGGGTTCTTGTTTTGTTTATTTTTATAAATAAAGACTTTGTTATCGCTGTCTGCGACTGGGTTCCTCTCTTGCGACCCTGACACCGAAATGTGCGATGGCACCTGTTTTATTCGTTGACGTCAATGGCAGCCCATTCTACCTTGAGAATTTTTCCGCCATTTTTAAATTTGAAAAATCCACTTTTGCGAACTGTAGCGTGCCAAGCTGAGCAATACGAGCCCTTTCACCAAGTCTTATGACATGCCATGCAGTTATGACATCACAAACTTCAGCCAGTGCTAAGTCTATGGTAATATTTACCCACTTTATCATACGCCCAAAACATTGTACACCCAATTGCTTGGTCATAGCACACCTCTTCACACATAAGCCATCCGATTTGACCCCTCATTTATGGGTCTACGACGCCAAAGTTTTGGCCAGAAAAAGTAGAGTTTTTCTTTTTAAACAAAAGAAATATATCATAGAAATGTCCCACAATATAGGCAACATAAAAATAATGTGGCTTCTGTGGGCATGGCATCACCCTCAAGAAACAGCATCTGTAGGCATGTCAAGGTCGATGAAGCACACTGCTCTATTATTCAACCGCATGCTGGAGCTTAGCCATCATCCGGCATTATTAATACCAGAGAGACAGATGAAGTTTGCAGTGCTATACGAGATTAAGGATAGGAACACCTGGTGTTGTGGAGAGATGTCTGGGGACCATCCTGTTTCATTAAGCCTAGGAGGGGCTCATCTTTAAAGTGGCTTTCTGCAGGATGCAGTAGCTCCAAACAAGACCAAGGTATTTTTCAACAACATCAATCCTGAAACAGGATTTCTAAGACTTCTGTAAACAATCCTGATAAAATTTAAAGCAAGCTCAGCTCTCTGTTGTTGTTATTACAGTCCCCTAGAAAACTCATAATGGCCACTGCTTGATTCCCTGTTCTTAAACCCCTGCCCTTGTTAACTGTGCATTCTTCTCATTACCATTGCAAAGCCAGAATTTGGTTATAACAGAGGTTTCATTCATAAAGAGATTCTATATATAAGAGATTCATTTATAAAGGTTCTATAAGCACTGTCCTAATTGCTAACTATTTTGTCATGTGGTATTTTAAGAAAGAATATGTTACTGTAAAAAACAGAAAGGCCAGTTGTGCAGATCACAGTTTAGCCTAACCAAATGTTCCCTAGTACGGTACACATACAATCCTGAAGTTTGATTGAAGTTTCAGTTGGTGCCAGATAAGCAGACAGCTTTGGAGTAATATTATTAGTAAAAGCATTGGTATACTTATATATACTTATATTGCTATAATATATATATATATAATTATAGCAATTTATAATATTTATAAATTGCTGTGTTTGCACTTCCAATATTATTACCTCGATAGAGCAAAGGTTTTAAAAACATTGATTTCATTGTAATTACTTTTTAGTTTGTGAAAATGTTTTTAAATGAATGATTTTAATATTTGGTGAGTGCTTTAGAATATAATGTTAATCCTAGGTCCATGAGGTCCGTGTGGTTAATGTTGTTCTCCTGCAGGATGGTCTGAAAAAACACCAGTGTAATAATGAGGGATTGTGGGACAGAACAGCAGGGCAGGTCTGATCTTCCTGTAGATCTAAACATGGACAGCTAGAACCCTGCATTTTAAGTGCTATGTGTTTCTGTGGCTTCTTTTCCTCCTATAAAGCCGTAAGGTAAGGTCATTATACTCTTACAGACTCTTAAAGGTGGCTAATAGTAGCTGTGAAATTCTGCAGCCTATCTCAGGGACATCTAGAATGAAATAACCAAGTGGGAGGGAGATTGAGCTAATGAACTGACTTATTCACATTTAACAGTGTCTCCCCACTTGACAGTGCCATTATTTTCAAAGGCATATTCACACCAAGAGCAGTGTAGCAAAACAATACTAATCTGTGAAATTTCAGCTGAGACATCACAGAAAAATACAGCAATCTGACATACAGATCTAACATATTTTACTGCAAATCATTACTGTATTTATTATGTTTGTGATTCTTAACTAATTTCTGCAGCCAAATATTTTTCAGTTCACATTTATTTGTATAGCAGAAGTCTTTGTTTCCCATTTACTCATTACTATCAGAACTAAGAGCTGGGCTGGTTTGTTTTGGCATTTTGCCCCTGCTGGTTGCCGTAGTTATAGTATTCTGGAAGGGAGAAACATCTTTTGTCTTTTTTGACAGCCATGCCAAATTAGCCGTATATTCTAAGACATATGACAGTGCCAGTTGTGACAGACTAATGTCCACTAACTTCAGGTTGTTTTTGGACATTTACTGTTTTGTGTAACCTGGCTTCATTTTTTGGTTTTGTGGGAGTTTAATATTTCCACATTGTTTCAGATTTGACCCTTTTCATGTAGTGTAGGTTTCATTAGAGAATTGTAGAAGAACAGGGGAGCATACAACATAAGGAAAGGCATCCAATATGGTTATACAGAAAATTAACAAAAATGAACAAAATTATGGTGAGTTTGAAAGTTTAGGGAAGGGGATGAATCTGTTATGTGGATGAAATCCTTGCCTGCTGTGTGTGTGGGTATGGGGGGTATTAGTGGTAGTGAAGGGCCTAGCACTCACACTCTTTGGACATTCCAACAGCAAAGCACTTCTGCAGGCGGCAGTACTGACAACGGTTTCGTGTAACCTTGTTGATAATGCAGTTTTTCTCCCTGTGACATGTGTACATCATGTTCTTCTGGATGCTTCTGCGAAAAAAACCCTGAGGAGAAAGAAAGAATGAGAGTGAATAAAATCTCATCGAACCACAGTTGGAGTCTTGTAATTTTGGCCTTGAGATGTCTCTGGATAACGTTTTCACTTACTACGGTCAAGAATCACCACTCAGAGAAACTTTAACCAAGATGCAAAGTGACCAACCACTTTCCATTTTGTGTGTACCTGTATTAAAGGACAGATTTATTTGGAAAACATAATACTACAATAATTGACTGAAATAGAAAAGAGTGAGGTCAAACATCAAAAGCATTGTCTGTCCAGGAATTAGCAGAAAGTAGTGTCTGGCATTGCTGCTCACAAACAGTGCTGTGAATGCTTTTATGCTGGTGTTATAGAACTAGCTAACAAACAAGACTTCTTTGTCAAGTATCACTAGAAAAATCATGGCTACAGTAAAAATCTGTTAGTTCATAAATAACTATGAATAACCTTAACATGTATGGTAAAGAAACATTTAATGAATTTAACATCACATTTATTTGAATTGTAAAATTATGTAAAAATTGTGCTGTAACAAAAATACTGGCAGCTGTTTTTTTATTTAATAAAAAATTTACTGTTTTTCTACAATTTATTTAGAGCTCCCCCTTATCTGCAGTATGGTACCATAATAATAGCATGGACGTTTACACATTTAATGTAGGAAATGGATTGTCTCAACCCACTAAAGTTTAAAAACTTTGTAGTAATACTTAAAACTTTGTGTCGTTTTTAACTGTAAACTTGTTTACATGTTTATTTTTGAAATATTCTGGCAAATACCTCTGCCAGTTTTTCATAGTAAAAATAAGATCTTTATTTACAGTAACTCAGAACTAGAGTCAATCAGAGTTTTATAAAAGTAAAGCAGGCGAAGACTGATTTGATGGGGATTGTTAAAAGCATACAGATATATCTTAAAATGAAGCAAATTATGATTTTAATTTTATTTTAAATATGTTTTTCAATAGAGTTTGTTGGTTTCATTTAGTTTTAGCTTTTCATTTGTTTTTACAATTTAATTTCAGTTAACAAAAAAGTTTATTAGCGTTTTTATCTCAAATACAGTTTGTTTACAAAAATAATCCTAGTTTTATAAAACTGATTACAGTTTACAGATTTAAATAATGTTTTCAAAAATAACTCACCTAACCTAATTAAAAGTACTAATTAAATATGGTTTGATGATTTGGGCAAAGAAATACAACAGATCGTCTTAACTGGTCTAGACACAATAGAAAATATTACTTAATTAAAAGGTAATTAACCTTTTAATTAACCCTAGAGAATTAAAAGGTAAGTATCATTAGGTTTTTAGTGAATATTAATTTGTTGTCACTCTAAGGTCTTTAGCAGTGATAATTTGTAATGTGCATGAATAAACTCACACTGTTCAGCTGGTGTGTGTTTGTGCATGTGTTTCTTCTGGAAGATGTAAAGGGCATTCATTGGGGTGGTATGCATGATGGGCAATGTATAAAACTCTAGAGACCATCACTCGCAGACCCAACATCACTCACACACTGCAGCACTGGAGCACCTTCTGCTTTACTTGACAACACTGACATAATCTCCCAGCATTCTTCATGCTTAGATCTATATCTCAGTGATGGACGTGATGATCGTCTGTTTATCGTGATGTTCATATGGTGTCAGCATGCTAGTCCCCAAGGTCAAATAGTCTGCGTGAACTGTGTGAAATGTGTGTGTTTTCAAGAAAGCATTCATTTAAATGTACTAAAGTACTAAGACGGTCTTAAAATAAAACATTTACTAAAAAGACTTTTGTCATTCAGATGGAAATAGCTGGTCAAGCTAGTCTTCCAGCTGGCCAAGCTGTTTTACTTTCAAGAGAACCTGATGCTGCGTCAAGCTTGACGCTATAGGGAAAACGCTTTAGGAGTCTAAACGTGTAAAACCAGGCCTATTTATAGGCAGGTCAAGGTCATGTGATGTAGCATTGTGTGCCACGAAGCCTTTAAAAGGTGCCTGCAAAATATGTAATCAGCTGCTTGTTTTCTGAAAGGCAATTTGTCTGCATGTTAGGTATGACTGTGAGGGAGAAGATATGAGTGCTAGGAAGCAGCTAGAAACAAAGAATACAAAAAAAGAGAGAAAAAATATGAGTTTTAAGAAGTGTGCCACCCTGTCCACGCCTACATCACGGTGGGAGACACACAGAATGTGTTTTTTTGTTTGGAAGTGCCCTCAATATGAATTGATTACACTAAAGATGCTCCACTCCCACCCTGCTCTCTTTAATTCAGATGGGAGCCAGGGCAGCTGCACCTCGCAGGTCAGGTACCACTGCCGAGATAGAGCGGAGGCTGCACTCATTGGGTTCGCAGCCTGATATGGTGAAGGAGCAGCACGAGATGGGCTCTGCTTTTTCTTTTGCTGAATCAGACAAGTGCACGATTGTTATTACAATTATATTTATATATATTTAACGTTTAATCAAATGTCTTCAGATAAAAAGATTTTTAATCTTGAAGGGAGGTTCCTGTGCACATCAACTCCTCGTGCCAGACCCCCTCAGAGGGGGTCCAGATACCTCCTGCCAGTTCTCTGATTCAGGAGACTGGACAGGTGAAGAGGATGATACTGCTTTGATATTCTGGCAGCATGGTAACCTCTGCACAGTTTATCCCCATGACTGGTTTGTCACGATAGGTCGGAAGGACGCATATTTTCACATGGAGATATTGCCAGAACACAGGAAGTTTCTCAGTTTCGTTTTCGGGTGGAAAGCTTACCAATATCGAGTGCTTCCTTTCGTCCTAGTCTTATCGCTATACACCTACATGAAGGACATAAATGCAGCTTTGGCTCCCTTGAGACATCAGGGCATCCGCATTCTAAATTATAAAGATGACTGAATAGTCATGGCCAGCTCCCAAGAACTAGCTACACAGCATCGATGTGTTGTATTAGCTCGTATGAGGTGCTTAGGCCTGACACTCCCAGCCCTAAGAAGAGCATGCTTTCTCCAGATCAGAGAACTACTTTTCTAGGGGTTATTTGGGACTCCAAATATTTTTTTAATTTTCTTTAGTCACAACATAATTCCTAAAGTTACATTTGTGTTATTTCATAGTTTTGATAAGTTTACTCTTTGGGACTCCAAATAACCAATGATGCGGACACAGTTGTCTCCTGCATGTGCAGAGTCAATCCTTGCTGCTGCCGGCAGTTTTGGCTAGGCCAGCACCCAACAGTCCTCCAAATTCAGAGGCTGTTCAGGGCCTACTGCATATAAAACTATTTCAGTTCTGGCAAAAGAAAAATGGGTGTCATCCCAAGAACCACCTGCTAGGGATGGTAAGGGTTATGCCCTGAGGGCTTCATACCTTTTTTTTATGTGGACCAGAGCCCCAAGTCCCACTCTTGGGAAAAACGTGTTTCATCCCAAAATCCACCCACTAAACAGGATAAGGATTACACACCGAGGGGCTTTGTACCCTTTCTATGTGGACCAGACCACTTCTTCCCGCACTTCAATGGCAAACACATTCCTGTTCGTACGTACACCAGCACTGTGGTCTCATACATAAATCAGCAGAGGTTGTAAAGACCATTCTGAGTTCCAGAGCTCCATACACTAGGAAACTGTATGCCCTAAAGTGGCAGCTCTTTGTGTCATGGTGTGAGCGACAGAATGTTGACCCAGTTCACTGTCCTGTTGGTTCAGTAGTGGGGTTTCATCAAGAGTGCCATTTTATATGTCTATTTCTTAACTATTTCATTTGTGAGTTTTGAAATCCATGACTAACCCCCAGTTCAAAGTGGAAGCAGGAACAGTGAGCTGATGCAGTGCCAGCTAAAACCTGAGCACTAATATACAACGTGTTAGAAACAAGCTAGTATACTGTCAATAATCTATGCTAATAGTAAGTGGCAACAGGTGCACTATTTAGGGTGCAAACCTCCATTAGAGCTTATTCTGGTGTAAAGCCTGACTGGGCAAAACTCGGGATAAGAGAACACAAGAACCTGGTTGTGCAAGAAAAATCTAAGTTAAAGAATCAGTGAGCCCGTTTATAAGAATTATAAACGTGTGACGGGATGTCCAACCAGAAGCATCACAGACCCCGACAAAAGGGCTTAAGAGGATGCCACTCCTTTAGTTGAGTGAACCCTATAAAGGCTATAAAGATTGCTTCAACAATCCACTTACTAATAATTTGTTTAGAAACAGGGAAACCCTTTTAAGGAGACCCTTCTCGTTTATGATTTTGCCTTACCTCTGATTACCCTGTTTGCTGTTACTGACCATTGCCTGTTTACACTATGATATAAAGCAAATGGATCCTCATGAGTCAGCCCCCTCATTACAGATATTGATTATGCATTTTACATTACACATTATGCTTCCTGTAAAAGCAGTGAACTTTTGTAATCAAACAATTGTATCTGTAGCAATATTAAGAAAGTATACGTGTGTTGACATATCAGTAGTCCCCCAGTGGTAAGAAACCAAAACTCCAAAGGTGCAGAAGTGAAGAAGCATATTTTGCTGGTTTTAGAACAACATTACTGTCAAAGAAATATAGTCTTGAACCTGAACCTGAATCAGGTTAATAAGAATAATCCTCAGCCTGAGCATTTACTCTAAACCCAATTCCACATATAATTATTAATAATGTTGATCCAGGACCAATGCTCTTCCAGGAACTGCCTGGTGAAAGTATTTGGACACTGAATTTAAGACCTTAGTTTACAAAGACATTACATAATGTGTTCAAGTAATTTTTGTGGCCACTGTATATTGCTCCAAAAAACATCCGAAAGTCTATTTTCTAACATTTGTTTTGCACTGTATACAATAAGTGATTTTCGTCTAGCTTGTGTGCATGTCTAGCATGTGTCCAAATCATTTTCCTGCAGAGATCCTCTAGAGCAGGGATTTTCAATCTTTATTATGCCATTTATCAACCATTCTCTTCTTAAAATATATATTAATATAAATATATATATATATATATATATATATTTTAATCTATACATTTTTAAGTATTAAGAAAACATTTAAACTGTGTAATATAAATAGTAAATGTGCTAACAAAAAACATGCTAACAAAAAATGTCTCTTTCTCTCTCACTCTCTGAATGTAAACTGTGTCTTAACTAGGCTCATTATTCTCCATCTTGTTATCTTAATGGGGTACAGATAAGGTGTAAGGGCTTCTCATTTACAGATTAAAAAACAAAAGTGCCACACATCAATTATTTACTTTCACCCTTCCCCCATACCTTACCTTCACAGCTACATCCCAACCGCACTAGCCTGTGTATTGTCTGAGCATTCAGTATTGGCCTAGGGCAGGATCATCTTTCTTTCCTAATCACACAGACATCTTATAATGGGTAACAAAAACAGAGGGGACAGAGGGCTCATCCAAAAGAGATAGACCAAGACAAATACAAATGAAGGAAAACATAAACCATTTTAAGAATAGAATGTGTCTTGGTGACAGGAGCTTACAGTGAAGTATTAAAATAAGGACATACGTTACATTACAGTTAAAGTATATAAAATTTATAAAGTGTATAATATAAATATAAATAATACATAAACGTGCAGCGAGAGAAGTATTTTGGTGATTGTACAGAAAGGTTATGCACAGATATATTATTTACAACATTATTTACAGGTATACATATTATGATTGTTATTTACAGATGTACAATTCAGGATGTTATGCAGAAATATAGTTATGTTGGGGAGTGTGGAAGGATGGGAGCTTTAATTGTTCAGACTTAATATAGCCTGAAGAAAAAACTGTTCTTGTGTGACTGTTCTGGTGCTTGGTGCTCTGCAGCGCCAGCCAGAGGGTAACAATTCAAAGAATGGGTTAGGGTGTGCTGGATGTGTGGAGTTCAAAATAATTTTTTTGCACTGGGGATAAAAAAAATCTTGGGACTTTCTTCTGAAGTCCACAATCATCTCCACTGTTTTAAGCGTGTTACCAAAGATAAAGCGTCAATAGCATGGCAGTGATGATTTTATGAATTTCTTTAATAAAAAAATAGTTCTCTTTCTGTCGATCCCTAAGATGGCCACAATTGGTGCACTGAGTGTCTCGGGCTTGAGCATGCTCAGGCGCCTTTTGTGGATGATTTATGTTCTCATTGTAAGGGCATGACCATGAGAACGTTGCGGTTGTGGCTCGCCTGTTTTACTGAGAAGCAGGTAGCCTCCCTGTCTGATTCCCTTCCTGGTAATTCTACAAGGACGGGTTGGTAAACACCAGGGGCGATATGGAAGGTACGCTGGGAGTTAATCCGCCGGGTCCATCCCCACGGACCTCATAGCCCCTGTTACACTCACTCCAGCCAGTATGCATGATGAGCTCACAAAGTCGTTCACGGCGAGTGCACCTTTCACGGCGCGCACCAGCTTTGCAGGTTCGTCTGCCCTCACTACCCTCAATGGTGGAGCTGTCAGGGGCTATGTCAAGATTCCCCAGGTGGAATGTGCGATTGTGGTGCATCTGTGCCCGGAGAATGCTGCCACCTGGAGGAACCGACCTAGGCTCCCTTCCCGCACCTTCCCGCACCTCCTCCCTGGGTCTTTCCGGACCGCAGTCAGTTCAGAGCCCCTTTCAGAGTGGCTCACTGATAGCAGTCCATTGCAAACAGGTAAGATCAGCAGGCCTGGTTTCGGCCAGCCTGCCAAGGACATTGTGCTGTGCAGCTCCTGCTCAATGGTGAAGCAGGTGGTTCCTCTGGTCCCTTGCATGGTTTCTTGGAGCAGGGGTAACACTTTCCAACCTGTCACAGTGGCACAATCCATCTTGGCTAAGCGATTCAGTTTTCCTGGCACCAGCCCAGGTTCAGCGGTGGCCCTTGGGGTGGTATGACCTGGTTGTCAGGTTCCTCTGAGGCGCCAGGAGGTTAACTCCTAGGTCCCATCTCATCCCCTCTTGGGATCTCTCTGTGGTCCTAGAAGGGCTATGGAAGGCCCCATTTGAGCCCTTGGAAGAAGCTGGTCTCAGCGTCCTCATGCTGAAGATGGTACTTTAAGTGGCGCTCACCTCTGTCATGCCCAAGGTTCCCACTACTCCTTTCTGGGATCAAGTGATGAGCCTGCAAGTGCTTCCTGCTGGGGAGGAAGACCTAGCCCTGTTCATGCTGTGCCCAGTGTATGCACTGCGCATTTGCCTGGAACACACAGAGAGCGTTAAACGCTCCGGCCAACTCTTCATCTGCTTCGGAGGTCAGCAGAAGGAAAGGCTGTCTCCAAACAGAGGATGGCCCATTGGATTGTGGAGGCCATTTCCACGGCCTACCAATCACAGGGACAGCAGAGCCCCTTGGGTATCAGGGCACACTCCACTAGGGGAGTTGCATCCTCCTGGGCTCGGGCTAGGGGTGCCTTGTTAACAGACATATGCAGAGCTGCAGCTGCAACATCTTCGCAAGGTTTTACAATCTCTGTGTGGACCCGGTTACGACCTATATTCTGCAGGGCGACTAAGACGGCAACTGGGTCAGTGTATTGCTTGCTCTCACACTTTTCCTCTCTCCCAGGATGATAATGTGTGCTATTCCATCCTATTTGTCCCTGTCTAGCACAGAGGACATCTTAAGGGTAATTTTTTAGCACCTCCAGTGGACAACTTGGCGGAAGAGTTGTTTACTAGGCCTGGTACTTGTGTGCATGGCACTCATCGTAGGTAAGCCCGTATACCAGTGCTAGGTGTGGATTCTCCATGCCTGGGTAACCCTGTATGTTGTATAGTCCACAGGTCAAGTTCCCTTATGGTGAAACCCTGTGTCTTCACCTCGGTAGAGTATCTCTACCTCATTGTTGTAGCTAGGCTCCCTCTTAGGGGATATGGACCTTCTCAGCAGGTTCCAATATGTCCATATGTTGTATCTACCACATGGTACCCATTATTAATAGGATGTGGTCTCCGTAGTATTTCCATCATCAGCTGAAGGGGGGAATGCTGTCCCAGCTTTGCCCAGCGGCTGCCCACTGCGCAGGCCTTATTTGGTAAGTATTTGCTCCCACCTATGTCGGGAGCTGAAAGGTTGCGACGTAGTGGAAGCACTAATTACGAGGCATGCTATGGCAATGCCTTGTGTCTGCTCTGTTTAGCTCGTAGCACAGTTCAGCTCCTGTGGCGCTTCGTATAGGGACCCCTAGCGTCATCATCGACACAACGCCGAGTGATGGACAGAAAGGGAATGTCTCGGTTATGTACGTAACCCTAGTTCCCTGATAGAGGGAAAGAGATGTTATGTCCCTCATGCCAGAGAACTGAACTGCACCACTGGGGTTCGTGACCATCTGCGGCAACTCAACACATCTGAGTGAGTGTTGCATGCCAGCCCACTTATATATTTGGATATCTGGGGCAGCGACTAGTACGCAAATTCCACTTATCACTTATCCATTTTCATTGGCCTTTTATATAAAAGATCGAAGGCAATTGGGCTCCCAAGAACAAACCCTAGTGTCGTCATTAACACAACATCTCGTTCCCTCTATTAGGGAACAAGGATTACATATGTAACAGAGACGATACTGCCAGAGAAAAAAAAAATCATAAACATGCAAATGCCTGCAACACAATCACATCGGATGGTGCATCATAATTTACCCAAGGGAAAACTCCAGTCATTCTCTACAATAGGTAGAGATGGACTTTCAAAAATAATTCAATTATCTAAATTAACAACATGTTTGCTTTTGTCAGCCGATTGTGACTGCATCTCTCTTCTAGTGTTACTAGACCTTAGTGCAGCCTTTGACACTATTGACCACAGCATTCTTTTAAATAGGCTTGAACATTATGCTGGCATAAATGGAACTGCATTGGCATGGTTTAAATCATTTTTATCTGACTGATTCCAGTTTGTTGCTGTAAGTCAGAAGATGTCATATGTACAGTGTAGCATGAGCCCTGTACATGCTACCTCTGGGAGCAATTATAAAGAGACATAAAGTTAGTTTTCATTGTTATGCTGATGATGCTCAGCTGTACATTTCTTCTAGGCCCAACAAGACACATAAGTTCACTAAACTAACAGAATGACTAGAAAACTTTCTACTGTAGTGTCTGGCATGGCCTAATATTTGGATCGTGTAGGGATCATAAAATACCCCCTTGAGACTCCCAAACCCAGCGTGGGGGTGAAAGACCCCAGGCTCCAGAGAGTCTTGAGGCAAACTTCTCCTCCAGATGGCTCTGACACCAACAGGACAGTTTATGACACCCTACCCAAGCTTCAAAGGAATTCCATGGACAGGTGTAACATCACATGGCCCAAGAGAGACAAAAACATTCGAATACCCCAAAGGAAGGACTCTCTTTAACTCACAAATAAACTGTGCTAAACTGTAGATATTTGTATATATTCCGATTGTATGTTGGCTACCATACTATGTATCTTAACTGTAACTCTGTAGATAGTTATGCAAGTTTGGATTGATGTTCTGTTTGTATTCATGCATTAGGATGAATCACAAAATGTATTTCAAACTCTGTGATATTTAGTATCTAACAGATCATCTTCTAATTTCCCATCAGACTATATTTGTTGTGTAACCATAACAGGCATGATTGTCTTTCTACAATAACCTGGAATAATATTTGCAAATGTGCCATCCGGTCATAAAACATGCAAATAAGGTGTTGAGTGAGACAAAGAAACTTTTGCCTGCTCAACACCTATTAGTTGATTTGGTTCCACTGGGCGCAACCAGTGTGAAGTTAAAAATTACCGCCAATGCTCTTAAAACTCTCTCTCTTCAGTGCTTAAGCTCTAGCTCTTTGTCTCTTCCACTCTTCAATCAAGGATCTTCGGCCATGGCACCCCTCCCCCACAAGGGCCTCTGGCCTTTGGCTCAGTCTCTTTGAGACAGACTCTGGACATCACTTCAGCTAACTTCATTGATCTCCGGAACTCAATAAACTTCATCGCATATTTAGACCACTCAGGACTTTCTTTCTCCACGCGCATTCGGATTTGCACTCTGCACTAGAGCTCAATGCAGTTATCCAATTTCTATACACATAGAATAGCTGCCCTTTGTGTTAAAAGTTGTGCCCTTTTATTAAGGTGATTCTGCTGGTGGTTCATTCAGAAAAGCTTAGCTGATTTAACTTTGTAAGGGCTTAACATCCTCTGTCTCTCTCTGTGTGCGCATGTGCAAGTGTGATGAAGTGAGTCGATGTGAGAACTAGTGTGCAGGTGTGTTTTTCAATTTTTTTCTATCCCTTTTCTTTACTAATTTTAGATAGCATAGTATAGTTTGAGTAAAGTTTTGTTTTTTTGGTCTGTGCACCGTTTATCCGTTTGCTGAGGTTTTTGAGTCAATCACGCGGTGTCACAGAGTAAAAGTGGCATCTGCAGTGAGTACAGAGCAGTGCTGTTTAGCGGCAGGTGAAGTGGTGGGTTTTGATTGTGTGTTATCGGCTTCTAGAATAAATAATTCCATAGTATGTTTTTGAGCTCTGTGGAAAAGGCAAATAAATTAGTGGAGCATGGTTTAGTGATAAATTATGCTGTTAGTGCTGTGCTTCCACTTTCAATGTCGTCTAAGAGAGTGACTTTGTCAAATGTGCCACCTTTCTTAAAGGACGAGCTCTTAGTAAAAATGTTGTCTCGCTGTGGGAAATTGGTTTCACCAATAAAAAAAATTCCACTTGGGAATGTTTCTCCACTTCTGATATGCATTTATGGTATTAAAGGATAACGCTGAGCTTGACATTTCATTTATTTTTCGAATGGATGATTTTGATTACTTGATTTATGCAACCACTGATAAAATAAGATGTTTTGGCAGCTCGAATATTTCAAAGCTTGCCAATGCCGAAGGAGAGCAAGTTGTGGATATGACTGCTGATAAGAATGTATCTGAGACTGTAGAATCTAGACTTTCTGGGTCTGAAGGACCAATGGAAGATATGGTTGTACTGATGCAAGGTAGAATGCAGAATAGTACATCTGAATGTGATCTAAAATCCTCTGAAATGGTTTCTGATGTAAATTTCACAGAAACAGTGGCTTCACAGTCTTTTAAAGTACCTTTGAAAAGAAAGATGAAAAGTGATGGTAGTTTGAAGATGGTGAAAAAAGTAGGTACAACTGAGTTGTCAAATGACAATTGGAAGATGAAGATTTATCTGACTCCAGTGTTTTTTCTAAGTCATATTCGAGGTTATGATGTTCAGAATATGAAACAATTTCTGAGAATTACAAAAAATAAGAGGAATGTAAATGTTGAAAATTATTTCCCAAATACTCAGTTATTTGTGGAAAGATCGCAGTTTAATGGGTGAGGGGTGCTTTACTGATAGAGTGGTGTACTGATTGAAGAAAATTGTGAGAAGAGTTAACATGGAAACAAGTAACAATGATGGCATCTAAGATGTTGAATCTTATGGCTCCTGCTGTAATGCTTGTGTGGAGTTTATTTCTTATTTTTTTAAGCATGAACAGCATTAATATTGCATCCCTGAATGTGAATGGTGCATGGGATTGCAAAAAAAGAGCAGAGGTTTATGAGTTAGTTAAACAAAAACATTTTGATGTTGTGTTACTTCAAGAGACACATGGTAACGTACGAAATGCAGCTAATTGGGCCATGGAATTGGAGGGGCTCTCTTTTTTGAGTCATAATAATTCACTTAGTGCTGGGGTTGTTGTTCTTTTCTCAAAACATTTTATCCCTGTTCCTTATGAAGTGGATGAGATTATAAAAGGAAGAATTTTAAGAATTATAACAGGAAGAGTTTTTGTGTTTATATGTGTACATGCTCCTACTTTAGCTACAGACATAATTGTTTTTTGGACTCTTTATGCTTGGCTTTACAAAAGTGTATTAATGATAATATTTAATTCTTGGTGGTGATTTAAAACTCATGAGCTTAGTGATATATGGAGGATGGAACATGGAAATTGTAGACAATATACATGGACTTGTGATATTCGTAATAATACTGTGTCTTTGGCAAGGTTAGATAGATTGTATTGCTTTAGTCATCAGATATTTTTAGAAGCTGTTGTGTTCAATGTTCAATGTTCATTGTTTCTGAGTTCTATAAAACCAAAGATTGCACACTAGCATTTTAATAATGCTCTTTTGAGTGACAAAGAATGTTTTAAAAAAAATTTCGGAAAGATTTTAAAGACTCAAAATAACAATTTAGCTCATTACAACAGTGGTGGGACTATGGAAAATCACAAATTTTTCAAAAGTCAACAGTATACAAAAAATGCCACAGCAAATATAGATAGGTCAATAAAAAAATTTTTGAGATAGAAATTGTAAAATTGGAAGAACAGTTAGAATCTACTGGAGATTGGACTTTTATGAGGTGTATTTCAGAGAAAAAAAATCCAAATTGGATGATCTAATGGAGATGAAAGCAAAAGGGGCCTTGGTTTGGTCACATTTTCAAAATGTTGACCAAATGGATGTACTGTCTAAATTCTTTTTTGGCCTGGAGAAGAAGAATGGTCAAAAAGTTTTTTTCATTCATTGCGATCTGAGTCTGGGAAGATGTTAACTAATGTTAATGAAATTCGTAAAAGAATTGTAAATTTTTATAAAGACTTATATAAAAGTGAGCTCAAAATTGAGCAAAACAGTTTTTCTTTTGTTTTTACCTCAAGTTGCTATTGAGTTTCATGGGGATCTTGGTCGTGAGATACTAGAAGAGCTGAACAAAGCACTTCAGAATATGGAGTCTGGAAAGGCCCCAGGTATTAGGGGCCTTTCACGGTTGAATTTTTTAAGGCTTTCTGGACTGTGGTGGGGGAAGATTTGCTTGAGATTCTAAATGATAATTTTAGAAATTACCATTTGCCTTTGAGCTGTCGTAGAGCTGTCCTTACCCTTCTACCAAAAAAAGGAGATCTCACGCAAATCAAATGTTGGAGACCAGTGTCAGTGTTGTGTAGTGACTATAAGATACTTTCAAAAGCCCTTGCTAACAGACTTGAGAGGGTTTTAGAGCAGGTGATTCATTCCGATCAAACATACTGTATCCCTGAGAGAACTATTTTTGATAACATATATTTTATTTGTGATATTTTTGACCTTTCTAAAATGAGAGATCAGGAGAAGGCCTTTGATAGGGTCGAACACCAATATACTCTACAATATACAACAATACTCTTTAAGCTTTTGGTTTCACTAAAGATTTTGTGGAAAAATTAAGGTTTTATATAATGATATTGAAAGTATTATTAAGGTTAACGGTGGTTTATGTGCTCCTTTTAAAGTGGAAAGGGGTGTAAGACAAGGTTGTCCCTTGTCTGGTATGCTATACTCTATTGCAATAGAACCTCTTTTATGCAAGGTTAGAGAAAACATCAAAGGTTTGTGTTTACCTTTTTCTGGTAAAACTGTTTCTCTGTCAGCTTATGCTGATGATATAGTGGTCTTAATTAGTGACCAAAAGGACATTGATACAGTGGTAAATATTTTTAATGATTTTAAGGAAATATCTTCATCTACAATAAATTGGGCCAAAAGTGAAGCAATGGTCGGCCTTTGGTTACGGTTTGCACCAAAGCTCCCAAATGGCTTAACCTGTTCTAAGAGAGGTTTTAAATATCTGGGTATTTTCCTAGGTGATGACTCTATTGTAAAAAAAAAAACTGGAATGATATTCCTGAAAAAGTAAAAGGAAGACTAAATAAGTGGAAGTGGTTGGTTCCAAAAATGTCGTACAGGGGGCGCACCTTAATTATTAACAACCTTGTGGCTTCCTCTTTATAGTATCGTTTAACATGTGTGGATCCTCCTCTGTATTTACTCTCTGATATTCAGAAGGTTTTAATAGATTGTTTTTGGGAGAAGTTACACTGGGTATCCCAAAGTGTGTTATTTTTATCTAAGGATGAAGGAGGACAGGGCCTTATAAATGTGTAAAGCAGAGTTGCAGCTTTTCGTATGCATTTTATACACAGACTTTTATATGGATTATCAAAATCAAACTGGAAGGTTGTTGCTTGTGAGATTTTGAAGAGCTTGGGAGGCTTAGGTCTTGATAAGCCTCTTTTTTGATGGACCCCAAAAAAAAAACATACATCGGATGCACCAATATTTTATCAGAACATTTTTAAAGTTTCGAACTTCTTTGATATTACTATTGGACAAAATTCAAGATCACATTTTTGGTTACTTCAAGAATCACTGATCCATGGAACCTGCTTTGAAAAAGTGGTGGACGTTTCACATTTTCCAGCAAATACTGGAATTTTAATTAAAATTCCTGTAGTGGAAATTCACCAGCTGAAATTCACTCCACACGTTGCAACAATCTCTCGGTCATGCAGGTATGTGCTTTACAACATCAGAAAAATCAGACCCTTCCTGCCCGAGCATGCAATGCAGCTCCTAGTCCAAGCACCCTTCTGGCTGGCCTTCCAGCCAATGCTACCAAACCCCTGCAAATGGTCCAGAATGCTGCAGCACGTCATGTCACACCCCTCCTGACCTTACTCCACTGGCTACCTGTAGCCGCCCACAAAAATTTCTTACGCTTGCCTTTAGGAAAGTAACCGGAACCTCTCCCTCCTGCCTCAACTCACTCCTCCAGACATATGTCCCCTCCTGCCAGCTACGGTCAGTCAACAAGCGACGTCTGATCAGTCAACGAGCGACGTTGTCCCCCCAAACAAGGCACCAAATCAATCTGTAAAACTTTCACCTATTCTGTTCCTTTGTGGTGGAATTAACTCCCAGCCTCCACCCGATCCGCTGAGACCATCACAACCTTCAAAAAAACAACTCAAAACACAACTGTTTCGCAGACACCTGACTAATTCCTAATGCTCTATCCTATCCTCATAACAAAAAAAATCTTGTCTCTAGTTCATCTTGTCTCTAGTAGCAGAATACAATGTCCACTTGTTAATGTAGTTTTGTAGACTTGGCTTGTCGGCTTGCAAGGCAAAATGTTCAATGCTCTCGTCCTTTTGTAAGTCGCTTTGGATAAAAGTGTCTGCTAAATGACTAAATGTAAATGTAAACCCAGAGATTAGCCCTGATTGCCCTTATTGTTTTCAGAGAGAAACAGTTGTTCATGCTTTTATGTATTGTGAAAGATTGAAACCATTATTTATTATTATTTATTATAGTTTTTTTAAGACTTTTAATGGAGAGTTTTCTATGCAAATGTTTATTTGTGGTTTTAAATATGTAAGGAGAAAGGCTTCTGAGTGTCAACTGTTTAATTTTGTTGTGGGACAATCAAAAATATCAATTTATGTGAGTAGGAAGAATAGGATTGAAAATCTTTCTGGACAAGATGTACTGATGTTTTTTTTGTCCAATGTAATTAAGTCAAGAGTAATAACAGATTTTAATTTTTTCAAGGAAATAAATGACTTGTCATCATTTGAAATGAAATGGTGTAGTAGAGAGGTATTATTTTCTTTACATGAAGGGACATTATTTTTGCTTATTTTTGGTTTAATGAATTTACTTTATTGTAATAAAAAGTTTTATTTATTTAATTCTCTCTCTCTCTCTCCTTGCTTTCCTTACGTTTGGTTATGTGTTTAATGTGAGTATGTTTAATGCTACAAATAAGGTCACTTAAACTGTGTTTCGATCTTGCTACATGCTCTAAAGTCCTGTTAAAGTAGAGAAATGTTGTTTTCAAGGCCAGACAAATAATGTTTCTTGGATCCAATAAGATCGCACATGTACTTGCTGGACAAATGCATAAGCTGACTATTATCACCATTCCTGATGATCAGGTACTACAAAATATGTATGTTTATGTATGATGTATGATGATTAATTTGAAGTATTTTGCTTTGAGCTACATTAACAATTCAATCAACAAAATAGTGTTTAAACAACACAGTTTCTTGATTTGACATTTGATTCACTACATTATTTTAATGGTGGAGAATAGATCTGTTAACATTAATTGAATGAACGTGTTCATAATTACATCTTTAGTGGAGAATGCTTTATTTGTGAACCAAAACCCAACATTAATCCTCTTTACACTACTACTAAAAAAACAGCCTGGTTATAGAAGATTTTGTCCCCACTCCACTAAGCATCGTCTTTGGCGTGACAAAACTGTTTGACTTTTGCTGTGAGCCATGGTTTATCATTATTGAAATGTCCTGGTAGGGATGCACATATCCCCACAGAAACTGATGTACAGTATCTGTTACACTATCTGTAAGCCTATCCAGATTGGTGGCTGTGGCTTCAAAAACATACCAGTCAGTGCACTCGAAGCAGGCTTGTAAATCCCGTTCTGGTCTATCGTTTAACAGTCCAACTTTTTACATTTTATAGATAGAGATTTACAGTCTCTTACCTATCGTTTACAAAAAATAATACAATTAAAAAAAATAAAATTAAATGTACAAAATATGCTATTATGTATTTGGCAGGTGCTTTGGATAAGCGACTTTCAGTATATTCAAGGTATACATTTTATTAGCATTTGTGTTCCCTGGAGTCAAACCAATTATATTTGTGCCACTAATGTGATGATTTACCAACTGAGCTATGGGAATTTCCAATCAGTATGCACATTAAACCCCACAAAACATAAAAGTGAAAGTTTCTGTGATATTGCCTGCGGCCGGTAAAGGTGCTAATTGAGTAAATATGCCCATGGGCCACATCTCAGGAAAAGGGACAAACAACCTATATGGTTGTATGGGTTGGAGGATAGGTTGGGATTTTTGCTATCCCGAAGAAGTGATCTAGTTGGTTTAGCATGTTGCTATGATCCATGTTTTGTATTGTATATATAAGTCTCCAAGCAGCCACTTAACTGGGCTCTTGTCTGGTATTGTGAGAGTGAACAGCACAGATGGCTTGAGTAATCCTACACTGAGAGGGTCAGTATATTTGTTGCATGAATAAATCAAGACCTCAAAGAACTCTAATCAGACCGAATCACACAGCAGACAGAACCAAAAGCTCATCTCTCTTTAAAATATCTACTACTGTAGTTCAAGAAATAATGTGTAACATTAAACCACTTTCTAATGGGTCTGTAGGACAATTGTATGTACAGGTGTGATTTAAAACTGTGCTGTTCATACGGTTTACAGGTGCATATTTAATGTCTTTATTTAAATCAGTAACCTAAGTAGCCATAGTGACAGTGACTTAGATAAATTTTAAAGATAATCAAATGCTTTTTTATGACAGTAAACAAAGCACAAAAGATGCCAGCTGGATTTAATACCTTTACTTTGACAAAGCCATTTAGACTCAAATAATATAAGATGACACAATGATATCCACAAGAAAACAGCAAACCATGCAGATCAAGTATACATCAAATTAAGAAAATAAAATGCCAAAGTAATCCAGAATGCAGCTTCAACCTTAAATCTACTTTGTCATCTTCTGCTTAACTCTGTTCATTTCCACTCCCACTCTGGCACTAGTTCGTTCTGCATCAGTTTGCTGTGTTCTGGCCTTAAATGAGAGTCAGAGCAGATTGTGGAGTTGCCGCTGTACACCAAGCTGACAGTCCATACCCGATGGCAAAGTAACGCATCCATTCTGCCCATGGGAGAGGAAATAACTTTCCATACCAGCAGGTGGCAGTAGTGTATTCGTTACACAAATAGGAAACCAGAAGAGCAAAACTTAAAGCAGCTTTTAGCAGTTTCACACAAATCTTACTCACTCATGCATCGAAATGATGCCAAAGGGGAACACTGCAATGGGGCCTGACCAATATGTGACAAGATGGGAGTGAGAATGTTTTGTAAATAGATGTTTGATCTATACATGACTAAGTGAATAATTTGCAGCTGTGATTACCAGAGCTGCTGTTCCAATGATTTTACACCTTTTTGTTTGTTTAACCTTAATATCTTGGCAACAGAAATAGATATTAAGTGTTTATCATAACACAGTTCAAAACAATTTCAATATATTTGTGAAAATATAATAAAAGAATTGGAATATGATTTTTACACAGATTGTACATCCTGGATGTTTTTAAATCTTTAGAAGTTTTGAAAGTCACGAGGGACAGCCAAAGTTTAAATCAAAAGAATTACAGGAGATGTCAAAAAGAGCCCAATGTCAAAAAGGATTACAGAGTCAAAGCAAACAGACTGCAGCAAATCTGGTGTCTTTACAAAGCATAGCCTGCATATGTCTCTTCTGTATGCATATGCATACACTTATGCTCAGCCACATGTTTCCTAGCTATTTTATCATTTCAAATAAGATCTCCAGTACAATATCAAATTAAGCATGCTCATGTCAAATGATGCAAATGAGTAGATTTTGAGTTTTTGTGTCAGACTGAATGTGTCAAAGGGTTTTAGTCACAGCTCACAATC
This sequence comes from Chromobotia macracanthus, assembly GCA_036877525.1. Lineage (NCBI taxonomy): Eukaryota > Metazoa > Chordata > Actinopteri > Cypriniformes > Botiidae > Chromobotia > Chromobotia macracanthus. The sequence goes on along the minus strand of JAZGTH010000032.1, from coordinate 1,682,176 downwards.
TAAGTTCAGAAATGTGTTTCCGATTCACTTGCACAAATTATGAAACTACAGACAAAAGAAAGACAAAAGTACTGGAATAATTGCAATATTAAAACTCCAAACTCCTGCGTTATGTAATCATGAGACAATCTCTTTTAGCTTCAATTTGCATGACATAACACGAGGCAGGGGTGCAAAATTTACTTGAAAAGCTTACACCATTTTATAAGTAACTTATACACTGTCAAGCTACTGAAACATGTATTTAAGTTAGTAGCATCACTACTTGTAGTTAGTTACTCCCCAACACTGCATTCACATTAAGAACATAACTCTGCAGGCAACTTGCAACTTTGTTTCAAACAAAGATGCTGATAGAAAGGCAAAAGTTTTGGATTGCAGCATTAATATCAGTGTCTCCATACAATGTACTTTGAAGCATATGTATTTAGACCCTGCAGTATTAAGGGTCTAAAGGGTCTAAAAGTACTCTTGACTCTGTCTATTATTCTGTGAAGTTTAATTTAATTGTATTTATATAGCGCTTTTTACAATGTTACATTGCTTCAAAGCAGCTTTACCTATTACGAAAAATAAAACACAGAACAAATGTCAAATTTTAATTCCAACAAATATAGCTGCAAGCAGCGATAATGTGCACAAGTACAATGGTGCCAACGCCACCTGGTTCTTCTCAGAAAACAATGCATGGTTGTCACATCCATTTTATTCTGAAAATAACTGAGTCTGTTATAAGTCTTTTGTAAGTGACATACTTCCTGCTGCCAGTTGGCAGCGCTATAGCTGTGACTCACAATGATGTGGCTATTGTGATCAGCCCACAATACCAGACATACCTGAACAAGTCTGATATAAGTCACCCAATGCATGCAAAAGATAAGAGACTCTTCCTTATCCATTACTGATTGAATTGAAGTTCACAATTTAGCATCAAAGTCTCCAAAGTCTCTCCTTTATTCTGACCGTGTTTAAGACAACTTGGGTAAATTTGACATACTTCCTTCTGCCAGTGGGTGGCTGTGACTCACAATAGCCACATTTATGTCATCAGTCCCCAGGACATAAAATACAGCTAAAGAATACAATTTACAACATGAATGAAATCACTCAATTCACCCAGCAGATATGAGCCACTTACTCTTTACATTTTTTGCCATTCATTTATTGCCTCGTCATGGCAAAACAGTATGAATATCAAAAAACACTTCGCAATTTAGCATACTCAATGTCTTGCCATAACATTTGCCAGATTTGGTGACAATTCCCTGTATTTGAATTTTTAAATACTCCTCTTTAAAATTTAAAATTAAAAGTCTGGAAATCCACATTCAAACTATAATCGCCAACCTCCTGTTAGGCAGAGCTACTGAATGTAATTCTGAAAGTTGTCCAGCTTGGTGAGATCAATGCATATACCAAGTTTGGTGATCATAATCAACTTCAAATCACTTTAGCAAAAAGGATACAGAGCCCTTCCACCACAAGCATGTCGGTGTGTGCCAAATTTCATGCCATTTGAAACATGTTCCTCAAATACACCAGACTGTAGTTTAAAGGTTTAACTAGTTACCATGGCAACAATAAGATACCACAAATCCTTTGAGAAGTTTACATCAGCCATGTCTCTGCATTATTCTGACCAAGTCTGATGTGACTTGGCTAAATGTAAGTGGAATTTTATACAATAGTCATATTACTGTCATCAGCCCACCACAATAAACATATTTTTCCCAATTTTGACATAAATTGCTCAATGCGAGCTGTAGAAATTAGAGACTTCCTGTTTCCTATTTTTCTACATAAATTTACCGCCTCGCCATGGCAACACCATTCAAGATATAAAAAAATCTGTTCACAATTTTGATTCTTTAATGTCTTGGCATGATGCTTAGCAAGTTGACAATTGCTGACAATCACATGAAATCCCTAGGATGAGTATTTAAAAGTTCACGGCATGCACTTTTCAGAAAATCCAAAATGGCCGACTTCTTGTTAAGCGTAGCTAAGTAGTGTCAGTGGGAGCACCAAGTTTCATACCAAGTTTTGAATAGATGAATGCAGGTTTTATATATGCACCTTCATTTTGTGCCCTGTACCAGGGGGCTCGCCATGCCCAGGTGCCAGCCTTTGCCAGGGCCTAATGGCCAATGACTCTGACATAATAATAAAATAATAATATTCCTAGGGAAAACAATAGGGCCCTTCGCACTTTCAGTGTATGGGCCTTAATATTTGGATGATAAACAATAGCGCTTGGGCCCTAAATAAATAAATAATTAAGGACTATTTTAAAGTCTGCTCCAAGTAAATAATTCTGATGTAAGTGGCACACTTCCTGCTGCCAGTTAGTGGCCCTATGACTGTGACTCATAATAGCCACAGGTTTTGTGAACAACCCACAAAACCTATTTTCCAAGTTTGATGTAAATGCACACAAAAGCTATGAAACACTGCCTGTTTTGAGATATCAACAATCCATTCACAATTTAGCATCTTCAATGTCTCTTACTCTGACAAAGTTAGATAAATTTCACACTTTCAGTTCTTGGGGCCTAATATGGTTAAATTCCAATTGAAAATGAGCATCTCTATGCCCTCATTCCACTACTCACTCCAAAGGGAAGAAATCTGAAGGCTGCAAAGCATTACGGTCTCATATTTATGCGCTTGGGACACCCTTTGTTAAAGGAATGACCCTTCAAGCAGCACCTTCCTGCAAAGCTACCGTTTGTAATTTGCCCAAACTGCGGTATGATCAATGAGTAAGCCTGTCCTCCTGCAACAAATGACCCCATAGGTTGTTTGTGCAAGCAGTTTTATAACCTATAGTTACGTTTTAAAGATAAATGCCCCCTAGCTGTCTTAAAAAAATCTTGTGTTGCATGTGATGTCATGAGATGACGTTTGACCATTGCTACTAATCAAAACGCGGATTTGTTTCTACGTAATGTGATGCTTGTGCCACTAACAGTGCACTACCAGCTGAAATATGGGAAATTTACAGTCAGCATGCAAATGAACCCCACAAAACAAGATGAAAGTTTCTGTAGTATTACAGAAGAGGTGCTAATGTAATATACGCACCTATGAGTCACATTTGAGGGAAAGGGACAAATGATCTATGCAGTCATATGAGTTGCAGTATAGGTTGGAATGAACATGGCTTAAATCACAAACCAGAAAGTGCAAAGAAATCCTTTTAAATAGCTTAAATATAGTTTAAAATCCTGATTTCTAGCAATACACTTTAAATAAACAAAAAATGAATTAGACAAAATGTCAGACAAAATGTATACAATTATACCACACAAGAATGTGTAACAGCAATGCAAATGAAAAGGTTGCAAAGGTAGTGTAAATTTCACACAGTAAAGGTTAACTGGGACCAAAAGCTGGATTGTAGTTATTAATGAACATTACGGTCAAAAAAGCTAAACATCTAGGGCTTAACATAAAAAAAATACATTTCACAATGATATAAACAATACAACATTATGACCAGGAAGAAATATATATAGCTAGTAAATGGTCTACATTTATTTGTCACTGGCAGGTGCAGCACAAAGTTCATGTTGTCTGCCTGTGAGTAAGAGTGATTCTGAAAGCTCTATTCAAGTTTAAAGTTCTTGCAGGAAACTGAGAGAGTTGTTTTACTGTATCTAATTTGCACTAGCATTAACAAGATCAGTTAGTTTCGGTTGAAATTCTGTAGCCCTCAAAAGATAAATAATTCAGCACCAATGCCTGTAATCCCTGTAGTTGTTTAGGGGTTATACTTGGGTCCGTTGTTGTAGTATGTCTTAACTGAGAAAATCAAAACATTAGTTGTCCAAATTTCATTTAGTGTTTAGAGGTTTAATTGCAGACTTACCTTGCAGCCTTCACAAGCACTGACACCATAGTGGTACCCTGAGGACTTGTCCTGACAGACAAAACAGGGTTTGTAGACTCGTGGAGGAGGAAGAGGAGATTGAGGGCTAGGAACCAGCTCTTCTGAACTGGTGCTCTTAGTCTCAATGGCTGCAAGGCAGAGAAACACAAGAAACAGGATTGCTGATAATTGAAAAACAACTTTGTCCATAAAATTATGGAAAATATCCATACAATTAAAAGATAATGTCCTGGCAATATATTTTCTATTAACCTTTTTAAAATTTAGTTAAAAGGCATGTTTAAGATTAAGTGAGCACAAGTTAGACACTCTAACCAGCCATTTGTGGGTGGTTAATGAATAAAATGCAAGCATTTTCGTTGACATACCACATCCAAAATTGGCCCTTTTTAATCAGTTACATTCATAATGGTATTCATTATAAATATATATTTATATAATCACATAATATATTGATTGGTTGTGATATATGAATATGTAAATAGTTGATTAGTAGAACTAGTCTTAGTTACTGTAATAAAGGGGCTGATGCACAAGGATCCATTTGCAGCTTTTATTTCGTAAACAAACAGGCAGGGTCAAAACCAGTAAACAGATGTATAAGTGGGTAAGGCAGAATCATAAACATGGGACAGGCAAGGGTCAAGGCAGGCAGCAAACAATCATAGAATCAAAAACTGTCCAATAATCAGGGCAGGAACCAACACGAAAAAACAAAAAGGATAAACAGTCCAAGATCAAGAAACGCAGTAAATCCACAAATGTTGAAGAAACCGACTTCACAAAGGGTGAGAGTTAGTCAACAGCTTTTATACTGGTGGGGAAATGAGCAGCAGGTGAACAGGAAATCACAGGTATGTGGAGTTATGGGTAATGAAGTCCTGATTCTACAGTGGGGGAATCTTTAATCATTAAAGAATATTTGACAACCTGCTCCATCAATGTCTTTCAGATATTTTTCTGTTATACCGTTATAAGCCTTGTTTGGATTTACAAGAGGTTTTAACCTTTAATAAAATCTTCGACACTAAAGTTCCCTTTTGAAGGAAGTTGAAGGAAGATGCTGCCTTATGGCTTGATGCCATGGGGAACACTCTTCAGGCATGCCTGGGTCTAGATGTGTGAAATCATGCCTGTTTATAGGCAGGTCAAGGTCATTAACAGTGTTGCACACCACGTAACCTTTTAAAGGCACCTGCAAAATACGTCATCAACGTCTTGTCTCCTCATGGTCTGTTCATTGACGCCCTCAACTCTGTCATCAACATCATTGACATGTCGTGTACATTGACATCAAATAACATGATTCATTTGGGTCTATTGCTGTAAGAAAAAATGAGGAGGACATTGCAGATCTCAGCAAAGAAGCAGTTTATTGAAGCGTTGCAGTGACAAAGGGTTCGGTGCAGTCAGAATGAACATAGAACAATATATACATGAACCTTTAATACTGTTGGGTAAACCTGTTTCTTGCCCGTAATGCAAATTAAGTTTCCCTTTAAATGTAAATTGAGAGTTGTGGTAGAAATTATCACTTTCCTTTTCCAGATATCACCCATTGTTATAGGTGATATCCCAAATGGTAGGAGGGTTCCTATTATCTGACCAAATGTCTTTCTAAATATAAATTACAGTCACATATCAGTTTGATCAAAGCTGATTCTTAAAGGCTCTCTGCCGTTTTGTTACTTTAATTGAATCATTATTATGCATTTAACTATGTGCGTTATGCACATATGGCTGACCAACATGTCTGTATGATAATTAAGCCTTTTTGGGGATGAGCTTTTCCTAATATCTATCTTGGAGTTGAATTTGTTTAAAGGTAGTCTGCAATTTCTTACATTGCACATGAGGCCATTTCAGTTCTGGATAAAGAAGAATGGTTTTCTTCCTAAAAAACACCCATTAGAGATGGTAAGGTTTACATGTTGAGGGCTACCCTTTCTATGTAGATCAGACCCCAGTATCTCACCTTGGGTCCCATTCTAAGGACGTAATGCCATTGCAGAATTGTTACAACGGCAGGATTCTCTTATGGGCTGGGTTCTTGATGGCCACCCAGTCTGTGGTCTGTGGGAGGGTCCTTATCTCTCTTGGCACATAAACTGCCTGAAAATTAGGATGAATGAAGATGAAGATGACAGCTGAGGCCTTTCTGTCACATGTGGTTTCGTCCTTGGGACCTTACGGTAGTATTAAGGGGCTCCTTTTGAGCCCCTAAAGTCAGCACTGGTTGACTGAGTTGATAAGTTTCAAATTCTTGAGATGGCCCTATTATTAGTATTGCTCAAGAGGTTAAGGGATCTACAGGCTTTTTCTGTAGTCATTGGAACAGGAAAGGCTTCACTTGTTGTGTCCAGTTAGAGCTCTGAGGATCTATGTCCACCACTTAAGCCAGTGGCATATGACCTCTCAGCTCCTCTCAGTCTGTTTTGGTGGTCGCAAACAAGGTAATGTGGTGGTAACCACGGTAACCAAACAGTGATTATCTCACTGGATCACAGCTGGATCACAGATACTATTACCCTGACCTAGTATTTACCTGTGACAGACTGTTACAGTGTCTTTTGATAGTGAGCTGTTACTCTGGGTTAAATCCTGTAGTAGGACAGTCATTAACAAAAAGCCATATTTGTGTGGTGGTGTCCGGGTTTTATACTGGATAAATTAATAAAGCAGAGTAGTGACAAGTAATCTGGCAAGTATCATAATTTACCAATTTGCAACACAGACCACCTTGCTAAACCACACATATATGTTGGAGATGCAGAATGGGTACAAATAACTCAAAAAATAAAAGAGGACTTGAATAAGCCCATTAATGGCATGTTTAAGTCATGCTATTAACGAACTGTTTTATTTCCTCTTTCTCATATTATAATTAATAAAGGTGTATGTTTTAAATTTGCTTGTTACACAATGGAGCCTTACTTATTGTAATAGTTATTTGACATAGCCTACTTTTACACAGAATTATTCTTGATATTCTCACATACTAAACTGCATTTTTTAAATTGTTTGCATGCTGGAGGTACGTAGTACGCTGTGTATAGAGTGATGTTGACATTTAAGCTAGCTGGTGAGAGAAAATGGCACTATCAAAGAGTCTAAAAAGGAAAGTTGACAATGAAAATAGGACATACAAAGAAGAATGAAAAGACAACTATGCATTCATCCTACCTAGTTTTGTGAATGCAAAGTCAGTGTGTCTTATCTGCAACAAAGTTGTCGCTGTTTGCAAAGAATATAATATTAGACGGCACCAAGAGATGAAGCATGGCACCTGTCACGGAAACATCAGGCTCTGCCCCAGTCAATGATCGCATTCACCAGAATATTAATCACACCCACCTGTTCTCCATTTCCCCAATCACCTTCTGCACTATAAAAGCACACACTTCCCTCTAGAACATTGTCGTGTCTCCAATTGTAAAAGGACTCATTTCCATGCAAATTATCTACCTGCTATCGATCTCCCTCATCTCCATTGTCTTCCCTGTGTTCTCCATTGTCTATGTGTGCCCCAGTGTTCCACAAACTTGCTCTGGTACCAGCTCCTGGAATCCATCGTCATCTCCATCCACCATGATCTGGTAAAGGACATCAGCTACATTACTTGCCAATCTCTGTTTACTCCAGGACTATTATAACATTGATACTTACCTGTTTCTCTCTCATCTGTCTTCATCTCAATAAACCTCCTGTTTGGTACTTACCTGTTTGTGTTCCTGAGTCTACTTCTGTTACAGCACCTTTAAAGTGACCTTTCCACTCCAAAGAAAGGCACGAAAGCGCAAAATTAAAGCACTGACAGCAAGCTATGCTCACAGCAGCAGGATCCTAGTGCAGGGCCTCACAGATCAACAGAAAATGACAAGTGCATCCCTAAAAGCATCTTGGGTGTGCATTTTATGTGCTGACAATGTTTGCTTCCATCTGTACATGCGAGTCAACCTTTTCATCAATGAATGAAATAAAGACATGAGAGAAATTGACAAACGCATAAAAACCTGGAGAACTGTCTGCAGATTAATTTCTAATTAATTTCAGATCTATTTCAAAACTAGCCATCATCAAAATAATCAGACTGCAGGCACGGGCCAGATATTATTGCTGGCGGGCCAGTTTTGTCCCGCGGGCCACCTGTTGCTGACCACTGCCCTAAAGCATCAAGTCACAAATGGGGTCCCCTTAAAAGGGACTGTCTCAATATGTGTCATTGTCCTGACTTCTTGTCTTGAGTTTTTCCTAGTTTTCTTGCCAGGATCCTGACAACCCCTGTGCTTTGTGCCAGAGCATGATGTTTGGATCCTGACTCAGTACTAGTCTTGGTTCTTGTTTCTTGGAGTCAGAATCTAGATTCATGCTCTGTGTCTTTGTTGTCTGTGGAAGCACATGGCCATTGTTTGTTTACTTTGTGCCATGTGCTCTCCCGTCTCATGTCTTAACCTTGCCCTCTTGTTAACTCGTTTATCATCCCATCATTGGTTCATTCCCCTTACCTGCCTGCCCTCATTACCTGCCTTGTTTGCCTTCCTTTTAATGCCCTTGTGTTTGCTGACTTGTGTATTGTTTCATCCTGACTTGTTTCTGGTGTTTCTTGTTTGCTGTATAAGTCAAGAAGTCTAGCCTTGTTTTGATTTTGTCTTGTTTTAGTTCTTGTTTTCCCCCTTGTGGGAGTTTTTGTTAAAGTTTATTTTGTTTAAAGCTGATCTGCCTTTGGGTTCTTCCTCATCGTGTTTCTGACAGAATACACCAGCACAATACAGCAAACATGTTATTGTGTTACATGTTATTCCATATCTGCATGATGTTTTCTCTGCTGTGGAACATTAGGGGAAATTCTGCAATAGGAACTGGTCACCCAAAACAATGGGAATGTGATGGACTTCTGTCACCATCTCTGTAACATTCTTTAGTGCCTGACATTTGTCACAAAATCAGACCCAACAATTTTTAGATCAATATAAAATTATTAGTCAGTATTATAAGCTCTCAGTTGTTAACCCAAAAAAAGTTACAAATGGCAGCTTTAATGTGCCAGAGGAGAACTGGCCCTCCTGGTTGAGTCTGGCTTTTCCCAAGGTTTTTTGTCTATACATAATTGGAGTTTTGGTTCCTTGCCACTGTTGACATTTAGCTTGAATTAGGGTTTTGTAAATTGTTAATATTGCTTTTAATATAATGATCTAACTACAGTTCTAAAGACTCTACTATTGCTATTTTCCATTCTCTTTCATTATGCAATGTTTTATCTTCTTTTAACATGTTGTCTTCTTGTCTTAACACCATCTCCATGTAAGCTGGAATGGCATATTTTGCTTAATATGACACCTATCATCTATCCTATTAATTGACTAAATGTTGCATAGTCTGATGTATATACTGTTTAAGTATGCAGTCTGAATACATTAACCTCTCATAGACCACTGAGACAGGTATGAGCCTTTGCATGCAATGACAAAATGGTATTTCTAATGCACGTCCATGTATTCAAATGGTCCAAATGTGTTCATCATCAGTTTATCAACTCTATTTTCATACACCAATTGCAATCGTAGTATACCTTAACTACGATTACCAATATAATGAGTTTTGTTTAATTTACATCTTATAATGAACCATAAAAATTTGCAAATACACCATGTATTCTGTACTCTTTGTTGATCATGTTTATAATTTTCCTGTTTTTATTTTCATTATATATAAAGCTGCTTTAAAACAATGCAACGTTGTAAAAAGTGCTATATAAATAGTTAAATTTAATTGAATTACAATTTTTCCATGTAATGCTATAAAATGATCAGGTGCTGTCAAATTTCATAAGGGACAAAAATGATAATAACAGTCAATTAAAAAATGAGTTTTGCATTATATTCCAAATCTTCTGAAGTGAAATGACAGTTGTTTGTGAGGACAGATAATTCATAATCAATAATAATTGAATCAATAATATGAAAATTTACTAACATTCACTCACACGGTTAACATCCCCAAAGCTCTTAAATCCTATTTGTCCTTTTAAATTCGTACCTGACCTGACAAAAAGAGCTGCATAATAGACTGGACGTCATTACACCAAATGATCTTGTTTCTGTATGTGTAAACAAATATACATACATCAGAAAAGGACTAGAGAGAAAGTAGGAGTCCGGATGAACTGGGAAAATAAATCTGGCTACAGTCTCTCTGTAAACACGCACTGTGTATGGTTCGGGTCTTTTTCTCTCTGTTAAGGATTTGGCACTCTGGACAGATGAATGACACTTATTGATCTTATGGATCACTCTTGCATCTCCTCAGCAAACCCCAGTGAGGGAGGTCTGATTAAATTAATGATGACATGCCTATTTTTTATTAAGGGCAAAGTTATTTTTGTTTCTGATCTGTAAAGACTAAAATGACCACCGATGTCATCCATATGAGATGCGCCTTCATCTATTATGGGCACAAACCATGGGTTGTTATACCAGAGAGAATGAGAATGCTTACATCTGTGAAAAATCAAAAATCATTACATTTAACCCACTGCTACAGTTTATTTGACATTCAGGGCAGAGATGAGAGGTTCGGGCCACCTGCTGACATACAAGGCACATCAAGACATTTCCTTTTTCTGGCACTGGGCAGTGTTCACCACGAGGCGCATGGGAGACTTTCTCCATTTTCTGGATGATTTAACCCAAGCTCAGCAGCCGTGTGACTTCCCGCATGTTAACATACACAGAGCAGCCATTAGACATTCAAAGGGCAATGACAGACAGGCCAGGGAATGAGAAACAGAAACGGTGAGCTGCACTGTAAAAGAATGTCTCACGGCTTGTCTTCCTGAACTTTTACCCTCTGGCTGAACCCTTTTCCTCGTACCCTTTTCCAGGCCATTCACTTAACAGGAATTTAACATTTTGCAGACCCATAACTACTGCATTTCCCATCACTGTCCTTCAGAACATTATTCCAAAATAATACAAGTATGGCTTTAGTTAAAATGACATAATAATCAATAGGATAAGAATTAATTAAAAATTAAGTAGGAACTTAAATTTCCAGTGAAGGATCTTTCATGATTAGATCCAAATTATGATGGAAATATCAGTAGCAATCACATTCTTCAGAATTGCAAAAATAAATTCAAAAGTGTTGTGATGTAAAAGTAACGTTAAAAGACGTTATTTAAATAACTTATTCAATGGCAGTATATATAAGACCAATGAACAACATGCTGATGACTGTGAATGTACAGGAAAGAACATAAACTCATAAATCTGTTTGTCAGATCATTGCATTAGAATGTTTTGAGGACGTGTGATATCTAAAATAAGATTACATTAGAAATAAGAGAACACTGCAAGTCTTCCCTAATGAGTCTAGAAGAGATCCCAGGAGATCCAAACGATTGTAAATAAATCTTCATCTGCTCAGTGTATGTCCAGCTGAGTTTTATTTGTTTGCCTGTTAAAAATGCTTCTGTAATTGTGGCCCTTTTCTCTGCATGCCGTACATACACAAACCATTGTTGCCATAGCAGAAATTTGTTACAAAACACAAGCAATTGAACAAATTCACTGTAAAAATAAACATATGAAACATCACATGGAAAATTTCAGACAAAGCCATTGGAGTGAGTGTAGAGAAAGACAGAGAGAGACAGACATTTCCTGTTCCTCCCTGGAGGAATGTTATTAAACTCTGCAAGGCTAAAGTGAGCTATGTGATCATAGCCTGATAAATACAATATCTGCTAATTCTTACACATATATTGTAGTGTTTGCTACCCTATTCTTCATGTAGAATTTTCAGAAGATATACCCTTTAGGTTATAAGTGATTAGCCTTATGATTTTCCACTGGCAGAGTTGAGAGATTACTAAAGGAGAAAGTAGTTTTTTATCGCAATTTGTTTACGACTTTAATAACTGAAGAAAGAAAAACGTCATGCATTAAGCCATTGGTTCTTAGTTTTTTTAGGTCCACATGAAATACATAAAACTTCTTTGTCAGCTGAACAAGCAAACAGCAAACAAATATCCCTTCTCTGTAGGTCCATACAGTGCAAAGGCAGAGGTCTTAAAATGTTGACATACATCAGTAACATCAAATCTCATTGGTTCTTGCGGGTCTCTTGAGCACGAGACACACAAGAATCAGTTATTATTTGATGTTGTTGATGTTGTCTTGTTCATTTGTTTATTTCATTTGTTCATACAAGGCACTTCAACATTCTTTTGTTCTGTTCTTTCTGAATATGGATCTATATACAGTAAATCTATGTACATTTTTAAGTTTGATCGAACTGACTGCACAAGTCATTTCAATATACAATTAAATTTAGACTGGTGTTGTAGTTGTAATTGCAAAATGTTGCATTGCATCAAAGCAGCTTTACATATAATGAAAAATAAAACACAAATAATAGGTATAATAAGATAATAGGTATGAAATTGGATTATGAATAAAGAGTTGACTGAACTGTAGCATTGCATGCCACAATATGTCATCAGATTCAAGTCTGCCAAACAGGCAGGGTCTACTGATGGAGCATGTAGATTCCCTACCCTTTTGAGTGATATAAAAGCTAAAAGTGGAGCCACCTTAGGAATCAGAAACTTATCCAAGGTTGACTCTAGGGACTTAAATGGAGCCAAAGATAAACCCCCTAAAACAATAATAAGGTCCCAAGAAGGGACCCGTGTGTCGCAGAAAGACCTCAGCCATCTGGCACCATGCAAAAAACGAGACAACAAAGGATGTCTCCCAATAGATGCTCCATTGAAGGGTTATGTGGCTAGTAGTGGCCAACTGGGGAGTAGCTGGGGCCAACCCTGCAGAGAGGCGCTCTTGGAGAAACTCCAGCACTGAACCAACAGGGCAGTGAACTGGGTCAACATGGTGTCTGCCACATCATGACACAAAGAGCTTACAGTTTCCTGATGAAGTTCTGGAGCTCAAAATGGTCTCTACAACCTTAGTTGAGAGACCAGAACTTAAGAGGTGGCTCCCCTCAGGGACCAGACCCACAGTTTGGCCCCAGAGGAGCTGGATGAGTGAGGCTGAACCAGAAGGGACAGTGTGTTGACTCCTCAGAGGTGAATAGCTCAGCCATGCCTCTGTTAAATGGACTCCACCACTCGTGGATGGAACTTTCATTCCCCAAGCCTCAGCCCCTGCATCGACAGAATATCTGCTCCCAGATTTGCATGCCCTAGGATGTACATTGGTCTGATGGTGAGCAGCCTGGTCTCTGGCCAAAGAAGGATCTGCTGCACCAGCCTGAACAGGGGGCATGAACGCAGCCCTCCCTGGTGATGTGTGAGACCACTGTGGTGTTGTCTTTACAGACTAAGATGTGTTGGCCCTTGAGGTGTGGGAGGAAGTGCTTCAGAGCCAGAAACACTGCCCTAATTTCCAGGCAGTTTATGTGCCAGGAGAGGTGAGATGCCCAGTCCCTTAAACCAGCTATGGACTGGGCAGCCATCGAGAACCGCACCCCATCCAGTGAGGGAAGTGTCCGTCATAAGAATCCTTCAACAGCATAACACTCCTAGAGTGAGACCCAAGGTAAGAAACTGGGGTCTGAGCCACATAGAAAGGGATTCACTCCACACGTGCAGGAGACAATTTTGGCAGTGAAGTCCCAAATTACCCCACAAAAGTAGTTCTCTGGACATGGGAAAGCATATTCTTCTTGCGATTGAGTCTCAGCCCTAAGCACCTTATATTAGCTATCACAACATCTCAATGCCATGTAGCTAACTCTTGGGAGCTGGCCATGACCAGTAGTCTATGTAGTTTAGTACGCAGGTTATGCCCTGGAGTCTAGTAAACTGGAAGCGGGGACACTTCCCATAAAAACAGATGTACTGGCTCCACACAAAATCTGCCTGTCTTTAATTTTCCCAATGTCCTGTAGTTAGCATGATCCAGACTTTATCCAGACCAGATGGTGGGGAGACAGGATGGAATGACCCCTGAGACAGATCAGCAGGAATGCAGCCTTACAATCCCTTAATGGATTTGAGTAATACATCCATAGGACTATGTGTAGGCTAAATTAAAGAGGTGGGTTTTTAATCTAGGTTTAAATTGACATAGTATATCTGCTTCCTAGACAATACTGGAAAGATTGTTCCAGAGTTTGAAAATTCAACTGAAAATTCTGGGTGTTATCAACTAGCCAGAACTTTCAGATTGCAGTGAACATGAAGGACTGTAACAAGACATGAGCTCGCTCAGGTATTGAGGAGCTAAACTATTCAGGGCCTTGTAGGTAATCAGCAGAATTGTGAAGTCTATACAATGCTTAATAGGAAGCCAGTGAAGTTGACAAAACTTGGCTAATATATAAGTTGTTTTTTAATAAGAGGTCTGATTACAGCCAGCTTCTAAGGTTTTGAAACATATCCCAACACCAGTGATGAATTAATATTACTTTGTAGAGGATCTATAATTTCAGGAAGCATCTCTTTCAGCAGCCTAGTAGGTATAGGACCTAGCATACATGTTGTTGGTTTAGATGATTAAATTATTTTTGACACTTCATCCTTGTCTATAGTTGAAAATGGCTGGAGTTTTTCTTGGGCAAATTATGATCTGCCATCTGATGTGAATGTGTTGCAGGCATTTGCATGTTTATAATGTTTCCCTGTATCTATTTTGTTATTAAAGAAATTTATAAAATAATCACTGCTATGATATTGACAACTGTCTGCAGTTGTTGCTTTATTTTTGGTTAATTTAGCGACTGTATCAAATAAATGTCAGGGTCTTCGCTTCCTTGTTTTGGGTTACTTTTAAATTCTTATGTCAGGATCCTGACAGCCGTGTTTTTGTGTCAGAGCAGAGCTTATGTTTGGATCCTGACTCAGTCCTAGTCATGGTTCTTGTATCTTGGAGTCAGAATCTAAACTCACGGACTGTGTCTTCTGTGATCTGTGTTGCTTGTCTTTATATGAAAACACATGGCCATTGTTTGTTTGCTTTGTGCCATGTGCTCTCCTGTCTTAAGTCTTGACCCTGTCCTCTTGTTTCCTTGTTAATACTCACCTGTTTGCTGTCGTTACCCTCCTTGTTTGCTCCATTTAGTGCCCTTGTGTCTGCTGCCTTGTGCTTGTGTATTGCTTTTTGTTGTGTATAGTATCTTGCATCATTTCTAGTTGTTTTAAGCTGTACTTAGAGTACTTCTAGTCTTGTTTGGTTTTTGCTCTGCTCCTTCGTGGGAGTTTTTTGTTTAAATAAAAGTTTTGTTTTGACTGTCTGCACCTGGGTACTCATCTGTGTTCTTGACAAATACACCACCCAACTTGGAACCCAGCAGACAGTGTTGTGGTTTCTTCCACATCTTAGAAGGATAACTCAAAGACTCCGGGTTTTGATGCTAAAAGATATATTATATCTCTGATAATAAAATCTATCTGTATATAATATAATAGCCGAGTCGGTCTGCAGAAGAACAACTGTTTTTGCCTGGTTGGGGAAGGGTCTTTATAGTAGTCTTCTCACGCACATATTGTCAAATTGAGTTACTTGGGGGCTCTTAATGAAACTATCATTATGTTCACATGCCAAATTGAGTTACTTGGGGGCCCTTAATGGAATTATCATTTTAATTGGAAACAGTGTTTCTTCATTTGAGCCCCTTACAATAGAATAACAAAAGAGAATAACAATAACAGCAAAATACATGCATACACAGTTAAATGTAGAATAGAACTATAATGGTAAAACAATTTGAACATGATTCCTTTATATTTTCGTACTGTCATGTGAAAAAATTAGGAAACCCTATGAAAGCATGTGTATTTTGTAACATTTTTAATATATGGTTATTTAGTCTCAATTTTAACAATACAATACAGAGAGATTAAAGTAATATGATTTGAGTCGTTTTAAGAGGGAATTCAATGTGAGGGTGTCTTAACTTTTGCCTCAGTTAGAATTTGAATTTGTTGAATTACATTTTACAGAAAATCCCCTCTTCAGTTTTAATTGCTTAGATATATTACTTTAATCTCTCGGTATTGTTAAAATTGAGATTAAATATCCATATATCCAAAATGTTGCAAAATGTTACAAAAATACACAGGCTTTCATAGGATATCCTTTTATAGGACTGTAAATCTTCCTCAACAGCTCCCTTTAATGCCGTGTCTGCTGAATGGTGGCAGTCCGCCACTGCAGACATCCACTCTGGCAGAGGTCCTTTTCCTCCACAGGGAGATCGGACCTTCTTTTGTTATGCCATGGTAGACCTCAATGATCCTCCACCCATTCTGGAGCAGGGGAGGTTGATTCATCAGCCATACTAAGAGTTGGTGGGGGATTGCTCCACCTTCAGCGGATGCAGGTATTCTCTGCTAAGGCTCAGCCAAGCCCTCTCCCAGTCTCCTCACGGGCCCACCTGTGTCCAGTTCTAGAGGATTGGGTCCTGGGCATTATGACCCTTGAGAGTCAGTCCCAGTCTGTCCAGTCCCCAGAGAGTCCTGCCCAAGTGGACTGCTCTCTGGACCTCAAGAAGTGGAGGAGAAGGACCTTCCAGGACTCCATTGATTCTGCAGTGTCCATGGCACACATTCCTGAGCCGGTCCTGCCCGGAACAGCATCCCCTGAACCGGCTGTCAATGCTGCAGTTAACCCTGGAGCAGTCAAGATGGTGGTCACAAGTCCCAGGAGGAAGAAGAGAAGAAAAGGAACGTCTGCCTCTCCTCCTGTGTCTGCTCCAGTGCTGGGGTGTGAGTATATGGGGTCCATCCCTGGCTCCATCTTCATGTCTTCCTGTCTGGGAAGCCTAGGTCCCATACCTATTCCTAGGCCAGCATCTGTTTTGAATTCTACTTAGAGTATTTCTATTAGTTTTTTGTTTAAATAAAGTTTTTGTTTAGACTGTCTGTACCTGGATTGTCTTCATCTGCGTTTTTGACAAGTAAATAGGGTTGTGTTTATTTTCTTCTAAAAGATTAATATTAGATAAAAGAAACAAATACTAACAAGAAAAAATATTAATATCAACATTTACATCATAGGACAATATTAAATCCAAAGTATGATTATGACAACAAGTGGGTCCTGACACGTTGCAATACTCAATAGAGTATAAAATGCATGAAAGTGTTGTCTTGAAAGCCAACCACAATGCTTTTACATTATCCACGTGGATGGTAAAATCACCAACAATTAAGACTTGATTTGTGGACAAAAAGTCAGCAAATTATTTCATAAAGTCTGTGTGGTACTCTGGTGGCCTGTATACAATAGCCTGTGGAAATGACAAGCTGAATTTATCATTTACATCAGATGAAGTTATTTTGAGCACCATTACTTCATAAGAATTGTAATATAACTATAAAAATACTCCTATAATGTGCAGCAACAACTTTGGATGAGATTCATGCTTATAACAATCATTTTGAGGGATAATCTCTTTGTATGTGATATAATCACCTTGTTTTAGCCACATTTCCGACAAGCAGAGCACATCTATGTTATAATCTGGGATCATATCATTAACAAAAAGCTTTGTAGATAGAGATCTAATATTCAGCAAACCAAGCCTCATTAATTGTTTGTCTGTATTATGTATCTTATATTAATTTAACATTGATTAAATTGCCATTGAATTGTTTACAGGGTTTGTGTATTTACCAGTCCGGGAAACAGGCAGTCTCTATAGTATGATATTTAGATGATTCTATGCGTTGTAAATTATGTGTCATCTGTGACGTGTGATGGCTAGCAGATGGCTGTTTGGAGCCCTGACCTGGGCCCCAGTTAGTCAAGTAGTAGTATTAATAACAAGACTATATACCAGATTTTTAGATAAAAGAGCAGCACCACCCCTGGAGGGTTGGAGGCCATCTTTTTTCAACAGGTCAGGTCTACCCCAAAAATCTTCCAATTGTCTAGTGATCATGAGAGCCTGTTGATATTATTCAGAATGGGAGAGCTCTGTTTGTCCTGTGGTATGCTGTCTCACAGTCACAAAATTTCCTTGGGGGGGACGCACCAAACCAAGCTGTTTAGTACATGCACAGTCTGCTTTTAAAGTATTTTCTACCCTTGAGAAAGTTTGTGCGTTTTAACTCTGAAATCTTCTCTGTCAGCCTAACTATTTCCCTGCATTTATCACATGTGAGTACCTTAGCAAAGGCAGAGAAGGGTACATTAAGGGAACATGTGCCAAACAGTCCATGTTATAATCAAAGGAGAAAATGCCATGACTCACTGTGTTTGTTGAGTTATTCCGACTTACTACAGTTGTTTGATTGATTGATTGTTTTATTTGAAATATATGAAAACGCAGGAGAAAAAGACAGTAAACACAGAAGATAGCGTGATGCTAACCGAACTGTGTTATCTATAGTGGATAAAAATCAAAAGGCTAGAGGTAGCTGATTAATCCAATATATAATTCAATATAATTCATACAGAAACATATTATGTTTAACAATTTAGACACAGAAGAGTAATAAAAAAGTAGTGAGGAAAAAGAAGCAGAAGCACAACCATAAACCACTTACAGCAAGGCAGACATGAGATGAGTTAAAGTGGTGTAAAAACATATGTTGTCATGACGTATTGATTACATAATTTTTTACAATGTACATTCATGAAATTAATTTCAAGAGTGCAGTGTAGTATTAAAGGTATTTTAGTATTTGTTATATATTGTTTTGGAATTTATTACTAATAACTGTAATAATTAGGATGTTAGTAATTGAAAATAAACATTATATCTGTGGTTTATAGCCATATGTCCCAAAACGATATTTTTTTATTTATATGCAGAACAACAGTGTCACCGTATGTAGGAGTAATAAAAAAATAGGCAGATAATATCAAAAATATAATTTTAATAAACAAAGAGATCCCACTAGATCTTAAAAACACCATGACCAAACATAAATATACACACGAAAGGAAGGCAATGAACAAGAGCTAATTAACTAAATAATTAACTCAAATAAGAATTAATAATGCATTGAACACAAGAAACAAGGAAACGCGACTACAAGTTAACAATAGTAAAAAGTTATGGTTTTGATATAAGATAAACAAACAAAAGATAATGCCTGATAACTTTGGTCCACATACATATAATATCATGATATCACTTTCACACAATCAGCACTCATAGGCACCCATCACCACTTCATCATCTCAGTTTTAGTCAGCCTACCATTTTGAAGTTTATTTGGAGCTTTTTTATTTCCACAGCTTAGCTGTTGTTTTACAGATCCACAAAATTAGCTTTCCATGCTCACTGTGCCAATGGCCTGACTGTGAAAGTCCGACTGTGAAGTGCTAAAGAGAGAGAGCTGTGGTCGTAATTAGCACAAATCACACTAGTGTAATGGATGTAATTTCTTGCTCTAATCTCTCCAAATGTCTCTTATGATGCTATAACTCTGAGGCTAAAAGGTTCAAGTCCAGCTATGATGACGGACTAGAGTCTGTGAATGCTACAATTTTTGTGCTAAACACAAATGTGCGTTAAACTGTCCAAATCATTGGATTTGTACCCGAAATCCCTAAAATGTAGTTGATTTGAACTCTACTATATTTTTTCTCTTGTGCTTTGATTGGTGTTATTTTAGTGACACCAAACAGTAAGTGTGTTTTGCAGTGTGCAGCATCCAAAGACACCAACTAATAAAATTAGTTTGTCAGTGTCTTCTAGCAGAAAGATGATACTTAAATAATTTGTTTTAAAAAATCCAGTTAAATACGCATCTTTATTATTATTTGGTTTATTACCCTATTTTAATAGTACTTTTTGTAGTATTCAGGCCATACTAAATTAAAAATTTAGTTGTGCATCGTACGTAACAATATATTCAAAATATAGCATGGACCCTCTACCTTGTTCCTTTATCCTACCTTATTATTTACACCCCATATAAAAATATAAATTCAATCAAAATAAAGTTACTTATTTTAAACTTTAGAAATATCCGAGGATTTTTTAATTTACCTGGATTATTTAACAGCCAACCTAAATCTACATGAAAGTGCAATACAACTGACCCTCAAGCAATTCTTAATTATAGACCCAACCTTAACAATTTAAATAGAAAACTAGTATACTCTGTATACTCCACATTATGGTCAGAGAACAGAGCTGTGTTTAATTAGATCACTTTATCAGTGTCACTAATTAAAACCATGAAAGTTTCTGTTATCTAAAACAAGTAAACTACAGCTAGGGTTTTTTTTTATTAACTGAATAACCCTCCAGTTACATAAATTAATAACCTTCCAAAGTGTTAGCATAGAAGCATAAAATAAAGAACAAAAGAACAGAGAAGAGGACCCACTCACTGTGGGTCCTCAATCATACTTTAGATTTAATACTGTGGTGTTAATGTTGATGACATTAATATTCTGCAGCTGAGCAAAGACATCTTAGATCATCATCTCGTGTCCTGTTTAATACACTTACCTATGGTTGCAAAATCATCTCCTTGCTGCAAATATGGTAGAACTATAACTTTTGCCACTAAAGATTACTTTATCAACAATCTCCCTCTTTTCTAACACTTTAGACAAAGTTGCTCCTCTATGTTTAAAGGAGATAATGAACAGCCCAGCGCTGTGGTATAACGAGCATACTCACACCCTAAAAACAGCAGCATGGAAAATGGAGTGTATCTCGAAGCAAACAAAACTACAGGTATTCCGTACAGCATGGATCTCCAGATCTGCCTACTTTTCAAATCATTTACAAGAAAATAAACAAAACCCTATTATTTGATACAGTGGCTAATTTAACCTAACATAAAGCATCAACTATCATTAATAGCAGTGATGATTTTATGAATTCATTTAATAACAAAACAGATACTGTCAGAGAAAAACTCATAAACATGCAAATGCCTGCAACACAATCACATCAGTTGGCACATCATAACGGAAAAACTCCAGACATTCTTTACTATATATAAACTGTCAAAAATAATTAAATAATCTAAACCAACAACATGTATGCTCAATCCTATACCTACCAGGCTGTTGAAAGAGATGCTTCCTGAAAATTTAGATCCTCTACATAGTATTTTTTAATTCTTAATTGCTGTTGGGATATGTCCCAAAACCTTACAAACTGTCTGTTATCAGACCCCTTATTAAAAACACTACTTGATCCCAGGGAACTAGTAAATTACAGACCCAGCTCAAATTTACCTTTTCAAAAATACTGGAAAAGGTGGTGTCTTCTGTGTTCAGGAATATATAATTCCTGAAAAAAAAAACAGTCTCTGCAAGAATTTCCAGTCAGGATTCAGACTATATCATAGTACAGAGGCTACTCTCATCAGTGACAAACAATTTGCTCTTATCGGCTGATCATGGCTGCATCTCTCTTCTAGAGCTACTCGAGCTTAGTGAGCCTTTAAATAGGCTTGAAAATGAAGTTGGCATAAATTGAACTGCACTGGCATGATTTAAATTATATTTATCTGACAAATCCAGTTTGTTGCTGTGAGTAAAAAGACTAGCAACTTTCTATTACTAAATTCAGACAAAACAGAAATTTTTAATTATTGGATCAAAATCTTCCACACCAAACAACCTTGAACACTGTCTTACTCTTGATGGACGCTCCATAAAGCCTGCTTTATCATCTAAGAATCTGGGTGTCCTTTTTGATAGCAATTTGTCCTTTGAAAACCACATTTACAATATTTGTAAAACTGCATTTTTTCATTTTAAAAATATAGCAAAATTACGACACATGCTCTCTATGTCAGACATCAAAAAATTAATTAATGCATTCATGACATCAAGACTTGATTATTGCAATGCCCTACTTGGTGACTGCCCTGCAGGAATAATATAAAAACTCCAGCTGTGCAGTGGCCAGGGTTTTTATGAGAATGAACAACCATATTAGCCCAGTTCTGTCAACACTGCACTGCTACACTGATGCGTGTCAAGCATTGTTTAAACTTCAACGTTTTGCTGATTTACTTGCAAGGGCCTGAATGGTTTAGCTCCTTAACACCTGAGCAAGCTCCTCTTTTATTACAGTTCTTTACGTTCACTGCAATCTGAAAATTCTGGCCAGTTGATAATACTCAAAATTTCAAAATCAAGTGCAGGTGGTGGATCCTTTTCATGTTTGGCAGACAAACTCTGGAACAGTCTATCGGGAGGCAGATACACTATGTCAGTTTTAATCTAGATTAAAGACCCACCTCTTTAATTTAAAAACAGGGACACTTCCTATAAGAACAGATGTACTGGCTCCACACTAAATCTGTCTGTCTTTCATTTTCCAGAAGGTCCTGTAGTCAGCTTGATCCAGATTTTATCTAGACCAGATGGTGGGAGACAGGATGGGATGACTCCTGCGACTGATCAGTGGGAAAATGGTGGACTTCTTTATTAAGCTTACTACTATCTACTTACCTACCTCCAGCCTAGTTAGATTACATATTTCTGTTCCCTGCCTAGTCACAGCAGTGTGACGCTATCACTGCAAATAGTAACATTATGCTTCTGTTACCATCTCTGCTTGTAACATTCCTCAGTGTCTGACATATTGTCACCAAATTAGACCCAACAGTTTTAAATCAATACTGATCCTATAATTTAAATCAATCGTTTATATCCAAGAAAGTTACAAATTACAGCTTTAACATACCAGAGGAGAACTATCCCTTCCGGTTGAGCCTGGTTTCTCCAAAGGTTTTTCTTTATACATCATTGGAATGCTGGTTCCTTGGCACTGTTGCCCTGTTGGCTTGCTTACTGCAAGACAAGTTGTTAACTTTTAACTTGTAAATTGTTAATATGGCTTTAACGAAATTATGTAATTGTAGTCCTAAAAAAGAATTTTGTTATTTCTTTGAATTCGGTTCTCTTTCATTTTTTTCGTTGTGTAATTTTCAAGTATATGTACTGTGTATATTTTGTGTATGTATGTATTATATTTTTGTGTATTGTGTGTATTTTATGCTGTTATTGCAAATCCTTTATACCCCTGTCCCATAAGATGCTATCTTTCTATGTGTGGCATATCTTGCTTAATATGATACATATCATCTGTCATGTTAATTGACTACATGTCACATAGTCTCAGAAGTACAGGCTGTTTTAAGAGGCAGTCTGAATATATTACTCTCTCATAGACCACTGAGAGAGGTATAAGTCTTTGCACGTAATTCTAGATATACATCTCACACATCTTATTTGCAATAATACCAAGTATTCTGTGTTGAACATGTCTGACATCTACTGGCTCTACTTTAATCTGTCTTTCTTTCATTTCCCTTTTCATTTTCCCAACTTCTCTATCAGAAGCTGCCTCCCCTGGATGAGTAAGTGGTGGCGCACCTCTGCCCACCCACTGCCATCGGATGGAAAGCGAAGGTGACGTGCCCCTCCCAGCCATGCAGGACAATCTCTGCCCTCGCTCGATCTCAGGCGCCTGAACCGTGCCCTCATGAAACGGTTGTTGAGGATGACTACTCTGAAGCAGATCCTGGCGCAAAATCGCCCAGGGGACTGGTTCGTTTCTCTGGATCTGAAAGACGCGTACTTTTACATCCAGGTAGCCTCCCCATTACAGACAATTCTTAAGATTCCCCTGTCACTGGCTCAATTGCCTGTGTAAATATAAATGACCTCAATTACCCGCAAGCATCCCACAGATCCCTTCTCCTTAGCTACTTGGACTGCCTAGGACTCTTTGCCAAGAGCTTACTGTCTCCAATCCAACAAACTTCATTCCTGTGATTTTTTTTTTAAGTTTTCAACTTAGCCCGCATGAGGGTAGACCTTCTTACCGGACCTACAGGGACATTACATACTAGTCCACTTGAACAGCATGACAGTGGTGTCTCTTATAAATCGAAACACCTTTTCGAGAGGCCAGTTCATGCCAGTCATTCCTCTTTCATGGCCCAGCATGATTGTATTGGTTCCCCATAGTGTTTAGCAATGCAGTACGAGTGGGTGGGTGGCCTGTTGACGCATTCATGATAAGGGCCACTTTTTTTTATTTGTGTCCACTGAGCAAATACAGACAGGAAAATGACAGTGAGAAGGCACTTACTGCTCTCTTCATGAAGGTCATTAGGATGTAAAAATAAATTAAGGCGCTAAATGAACTTAACAGACACCAATTAAAAGAGAATGGACTGTCACAGTAAATTAGAGCTAAAACAAACACATAACCACAGATGTCTCAATGTTATGAAGTTATACTATTCAGCAATCAGTTTCATGGTGTCTGTGACTGCAGGTTGGGGCGTTAAAGTCGTGAGTGTTTACAAAGCACATTCCTAAAGCTGCAGTACTGACAGTACATCATAGAGGGGAAACATATACAGCTTTCTCAAAACCTGTGTTTTAAAAACTTCTGAACCTACTGTACATAAAAAAAACATTTTGGACATGTTTCAAATATACTGAGGTGCCAAGAGTATTATCTTGTCTACATGCCTGGTAGTCTGAATGAGAAATAATAATCAAATGTAAAAACTCAAATGTAACAGATCTTCTAACAAGAGCATCCACCCAACATCATTATCATTTAATTACAAACATTCTGCAATGCTTTATCAGAACATAGACATTAACTTACCAAGACATCATTCTGTCACACTTTACATAACTAAATTTATCATATTACTATACTGTACTACTGTAGTGCAGGACCACTAGAACTGATGGGACAAAATTGTATGGGTAATAACATAGCAACAATGTTGTAATGAAAAGAATGGCCACATGGTCCTATATCCTCACAAAGAAGTATTGTGATTTGCTATATCTGTATTGTGTAAAATAGGATATATTCTAGCATATTAAATATAGTCACCCTTCATCTAGAATTTACCAAAATGTTCTTGACATTTTCCATCACCCAGTTTCTTGAGGAATCATCCTGTTTTTTAAAGAGTTTTGAGTTAAAGAGTTCCCCTCTCTTCTGCGCTCTCATTGGCTGCTTTGTTCATATATTTATCTGTTTCATTTTTTTTAAATGTAGTTTTCTAATAACAAAAATTAAAATGAAATTAATGTTGGTACAATTATATTATATTTTTATTTTTACATTTTCAATGTTTAATCAAATGTCTTCAGATTAAAAGATTTTTAATCTGACATTACAGTCAAGTGTTTCCAAACTTTTGACTGGCAGTGTATATATACCACATTAGGAGGATCACGCTGCCATTCCGCTAAGTGAGTTTAGGGCAGTATTTTGATTTTCTGTCATGATTATGAAAAATTTCACCACTGTAGGTCATTGCTGCTGCATCAAGAACAGTCGCAGTAACTCGCTTCATTGTTCAATGAGAAAATTGGACAATACATACGTATTTTTTCCCTTTTCTACATTAAAAAACACCTAGGGTAGCAGGCTTAGGAGGTGATTAGAAGACACCGGATAGCAAATCTCACAGACAGCAAGTCACTAATTAGTCACTAATTACACCCACTGCTTATGACTTAATAAAATAATGACATTGCTGTGTGTTTGTATTTTGTTTGATTTGATAATTAACATTACCTTTGCAAGTATGACTGTCTCTACAAAATTTGATTGTGTTATCATTTGTTAAAATAAATGTGTATATATAAAAAACTGTGTTGATGTCTGTCCACTAAATGTGACCTACAATCTCTGATTGCTCTCCGTGGCAATGGGAAAGTAAATATTTAAAATAACAAAAAAATAAGTTACATTGACAAACAAATAGATAGACTTCTGTCAGCTTGTCGATCACATTTTTATTTAGATATTTCTACTATATGATGGCTAAAGCAGCAGCTTGTGTGTGAAGTAGTGTCAATTAGACACACTGTGAACGTAATTCTACAAAACTATAGTGCACATGTCAAACGGTCATGCAATGCAGTAAAACAGCTGCTCTTCCCTATAAACGATACCATAAAAAATGCATATATATATGATTTAATTTCAAGTCAAAACTAAAACAGGCAAGTTTCTATATTAATTTAAGTATCAGCGGCAGAGGCCGATTCTCCTCATGCAACACGCTGTGACGCAGGTTCACATTCTTGATACCATGGCAGTGAATGATTACCACATTTATATGGTATTAATATGGTACTTCAAAAAATAATTTCATTGTATTACTACATGTGTAAAAACTGTTTACTACACGGGTAAAAAAAGCAAAGCTTTGGTACTTTTTTGATCACTTGCAATAATTGACATAATTATTATAAGCTGAAAAATGAATAATTTTTGCCATTCATTAATCAGTACTAATTATAACTTTATATAGGCATACTTTCTGGGAAGTGTGTGTGTGTGTGTGTGTGTGTGTGGCAAAACGTACTGTAGTGTCAATAATACCATGGTTCTTTGGTACTAATAATTTGCATATGTCATGGTGTTACCAGAATTATCATATTCATGTACTGTGGTATTTTACATGGCACTACAATGTACATCAAAGCATACCACAGTACATGTTCAAAAGCCATGGCATGTACATTTGTATCATGTTAAAAAAAAGGTATACCATGGTACTAAAATACACACAGAATAAATACTGTATACCATGGTAAACCATGCATTCCATGGTATTTACATGGCACCACAAAGTATTTAAGTACTCAAAGACTATAATAACATTATGGTTCATGCTTAAGAAAACTAGTATAGTTCTTATAGGCTACACCATGACACTAAATGATGACCACGTTAAAGGTGCTCCAATTAAGAAAAATCATATACTTTAAAGAATCACACAAGGACGAGTAAAAGATGGTACTTTGGTGGTAGATGGTATTTAAAGATGGTATTTTTCTTATTGAATGACAATAAAAAATCTTTAATTTAAATTCCGAAAAAAAATATAAATGGTTTTATAAGGATCATTGGTCATTACCAGGCCGCTGTGCACATGTAAATACTGTAATATAAACATATAAAGGGAAATAGAAACATACAGTGTTTGGTGCGCCGGTGTTGCCAGCTGAAGCAAGCTTTAAGCGCTTTCTCCTGTAACATACATGACGAGGCATTGGAAGAGTAAAACTCCAGCATATGTCCCGATAACACATCCATACAGTCAAACATCGTGTACTTTATTTCACTGAAAAATAATAATAAAATAAGTATGTCTCTCCTTGAGATGTTCACAGAATCTCCATCAAAATCTCCGTGCGCCTTTGAACGCGCAAATCTCTCTCAGGTTTCCACATATAATCACCAGACAACAGCTCAAAAATCCTCAAACACACCCCGACCATTACTTGCGATGCCGTGCTTCTGCAGAATGAAAACAAGCGGAAATAAATGCTGTTCCTCTCGGTGTTGTGATCGGTCCTGTTCGTGATAGCAGTAACAGACAGCAGTTCTCCGTAATGACAGAAGATTTTATAGATATATCGCGTTTAAAAGCGCAATCACGTATCTGTGCTCATGCCTGGGCGCAGCTCATTTCCTACTAGTTTATTCCAACACAATGAAAGATTGAGTTGCTTAATATATGCGATTGAACTTTCTGTGAACCCTTCTGAGGCTGCTAACCTTCAAATGACCCACAACAGTGTAACATCACCAGCTTGCACACACACCCTCAGCAGCTCCGCAGCGCATGAGAGGCGGAGAA
Organism: Chromobotia macracanthus; assembly: GCA_036877525.1. Lineage (NCBI taxonomy): Eukaryota > Metazoa > Chordata > Actinopteri > Cypriniformes > Botiidae > Chromobotia > Chromobotia macracanthus. Next base: position 1,654,694 of record JAZGTH010000032.1, on the reverse strand, counting down.
CAGAAACAACGCGTCTTTCCCTCGAAAGACTATTCCCCATTCATATTTTTATCAGTTACAACTTAATATTTCAGCATCACAGAGGAACAGAGTAAAGAGAAGAAAAGCAATTAAAAAAAGAGTACAGTGCAGTAAAGCAAATTAAAGATGAGTAAAAAAACAATGCAAAATAATAATAAAAGGCCGAGTAAGGAAGAGCAGAGTATTTAATAACATTTAAGTATTTAAGTTGCTTTGCAACCTATTATTATCCAGCAAAGTGGATAAAGGTCTTAATAAGGTTTAAATTAAAAATAATATTTTTAATGGTAATTTTAAAATATAAACTAAATATCCCTTAGACGGAGATGACTGAGGATTATTGATAAAATATTCTGTAATCAACAATCAGTTCATATACATTTTGAAAATAAACGTTTGTTTGCTATTGCATTAACTAATTGTAACATGCAGTGTATGTGTAATTTTGAGGAGTTTTTATTTCCACTTTATAGGGTTAAATCAAACAGTGATTCTATTTTTAATGCAATGCTACCATGTGCTTTCAAAAATATAATAAAATAAAAAAAAAAATGACCAAAACTATACTACGTATAAACCCTCATTTATACTGCACAAGTCTGCAGGGAAATTATGGTTCAGACGAGGTTTTGTTCTGTCCTCCATGCGTTGTCAACACCAGGATCATTTCTAAGACAAAGCAACTTATATATATATATATATATATATATATTTACATACAGTTGCCAAAGCGTTTTTAGTTTGACGGCCGCATATATATACAACCCCAAATCAGAAAAAGTTGGGACAGTATGGAAAACGCAAATAAAAAAAGAAAGTAGTGATTTCTAAATTTACTTTGACTTGTATTTCATTGCAGACAATACAACAGCACATTATTTAATGTGTTCCTCAGGAATTTTGTTTTTTTGATGAAAAAACAATAAAAATTATATTTTGGTTCTTGCAACACGTTTCAAAAAAAGTTGGAACAGTAAAGCATTTACCACTTTGTAATGTTGCCATTCCTTTTCACAACACTTAAAAGACGTTTAGAGACTGAAGACACCAAGTGAAGAAGTGTTTCACGTGTAATTTTGTCCCATTCTTGCTGTAAACAAGTCTTAAGGTGGGCAACAGTACGGGGTCTTCGTTGTCACATTTTGCGCTTCAAAATGCGCCACACATTCTCTATTGGAGACAGGTCGGGACTGCAGGCAGGCCAGTCAAGTACCTGTATCCTCTTCCTCCGCAGCCAGGACTTTGTAATGTGTGCAGAATGTGGTTTTGCATTATCTTGTTAAAATATGCATGGACGTCCCTGGAAAGATGTCTTCTTGAAGGCAGCATATTGTGCTCCAAAATCCCTATGTACTTTTCAGCATTAATGGTGCCATCACAGAAGTGCAAGTTACCTTTACCAAGGGCACTGACACAACCCCATACCATGACAGACCCTGGCTTTTGGACTTGTTGCTGGTAACAGTCTGGATGATCCTTTTCTTCTTTGGTCCGGAGCACACGGCGTCCATTTCTCCCAAAAAATACCTGAAATACTGATTCATCTGACCACAGTACACGTTTCCACTGTGTGATGGTCCATCCCAGATGCCTCCAAGCCCAGAGAAGTCGACGGCGCTTCTGGACACTGTTAACATAGGGCTTCCTTTTGGCACAGTACAGTTTTAACTGGCATTTGTGGATGTAACTACGTATTGTGGTACTTGACAAAGGTTTGCCAAAGTAGTCCTGAGCCCATGTGGTGATATTGCTTATAGATGAATGACGATTCTTGATGCAGTGCCGCCTGAGGGATCGGAGAGCACGGTTGTTCAGCTTAGGCTTGCGCCCTTGTCCTTTACGCACTGAAATTCCTCCACATTCCTTAAATCTTTTAATTATGTTATGTACTGTTGAAGGTGAAATAAGCAAATGTCTTCCTATCTTTCTTTGAGGAACATTGTTTTTAAACATTTCAATAATTTTCCATCTTTGCTCCTAAAGGATTAGACCTTTCTTGGATGCCGCTTTTGTACCAAATCATAATTACAATCACCTGTTGACATCACCTGTTTCAAATCACATCATTATTTAACCAATTTACCTGATTACTAGCCCTAAATTGCTCCTGTTCCAACTTTTTTTGAAATGTGTTGCAAGAACCAAAATAGGAATTTTGTTTTTTTGAAGGAAAAACAATAAAAATCATGAGGAACACATTAAATAATGCGCTGTTGTATTGTCTGCAATGAAATACAAGTCAATGTAAATTTAGAAATCACTACTTTCTTTTTTTATTTGCGTTTTCCATACTGTCCCAACTTTTTCTGATTTGGGGTTGTATATATATGTGTGTGTGTGTGTGTAAGGTGACTTATGCCGGCACGTTGCAGCACAGCTGGTATAAACACAACCATTGCCTAGAGTCGCCGCCGGGAGATTGTTAAAACAACAAGAAGGAAATAACAAATTTTTAGCCATCTACACTGTCTACTGCAAAGACAACGGCACCATAATCCAAGTGGAAATGCAATATTTTTATGTTAAGCATTTTCTTCCCATAAAAAACGGCTTAACAGTGCTTTAATAAAATGCTTTGTTAGTGTATACTGATTTGGACCTTTTAATATCATTGTCTTAATACATTAACTCACGTTAAGCGTTACAATGGTTTTCTATAAGTAGAGAAAGTCTCAGAGAGATGTGGCCAAGCGATGCAGCATCTCAAGGTCCCTATCTCAGGGAACAAGGTTACGTACGTAACCTTATATGAGTTAATACAGCATCTTGATGCCGTGTAGCTAACTCTTGAGAACTAGCCAAGACTACATAGTCATCTATGTAGTTCAGTACGTGGATGCCCTGGAGTCTTAGTGGAACAAACCTGAGAAACTTCCGGCGTTCTGGCAAAATCTCGATGTGAAAATATGCATCCGCATCAGATCTATCGTGAAAAAACAGTCCTCAGGCTGGATTTTCCGGTTCCGGTTCTGAGGACAGCGCGTGGTTGATTTTGGAGCTCCTCCAAACTTTCCTTATTATGTCATTTATTCTAGTTATATCTTAAATACTTAACTGATATAAACATCCCTCTGATAATATTTTATAGTGAAACTATACGTAACCTCTTGTTCACAGCACATAGCTATAGCATTTAGCCCGTTAGCATTTCCTAGCAGCTCCAGAAGTTGCTTGGCGGATCTATCCGGTGTGTGTGGCTCTGTGTGTGCAGAGCGGGAGGTGGTGGAGAAGTTTGCCTGGGCCCGTTCAAGATCACCAAAGATAACATTAAGGAGGTGTGTGAACTTGCAAATACTTTGTCAGACAATGTAACATGCTCTGGCCCCTTACCTGCTTACCGGGGTAGTGAGATTTACAGCAGATATATATCTATATAGGCTTTATAGACAATTGGAATTATTTCTGGAGGAGACCTGACCTGCTAAAGAGAGATGGCCTCCATCCCTCCGGGGAGGAGCTGCTGTCCTCTCTAAAAATATGACCAGTAGTCTCAAAAGTACTAGTAAATGACTATCCAGGGCCCAGGTCAGGAAGCAGTCCGATTGGCTTATCCATCTGCCTTGATATGTCACATGGGTCACATAATTCACAGCACATAGAGTTTGTCACTCGAGCAGTTCAAGTCTAAACTAAAGACCCATCTTTTCAGACTTGCATTCACCTAATGCAACTGCTATTACACCTAGGCCTCAACAGTTAGGCTTAACTGGAACCGAGCACACTTTTCACACTACATGGCTTTCACATTCTATGTGAACGGCCCCTACGCTAATATAAGTCTGTTTTGTTTCCCTCTCTCTCTCCCCTCTCTCTCTCCTCCGAGGGACTCTGTCCTCCAGTTCGACGTGACAACGTTCACAACAGCCTGACTACCATCAACCGCCACTATCACCCATTACACTAATGCTACTGTTAATCTATATTCATATTCTTAGTAATTCTGTCTACACCAGCAGTCTAATGTTATAGCTGCTCTCAGTGTCATTTTAACGTCGGCATCCTTGCCTAAACATCCCTTATTGTATTGTGTCAGCCACTGATTATCTACTACTACTCCATAGTAGATATCTGACATATCGTTGTTACTGTGTATCATTGTATATATTTCCTTGTTTTTTATGCTTTTTTTCTGTTATCCTTCTTGTAAAGCAGCTTCGAGACAATGCCACATTGTAAAAGCGCTATACAAATAAAGTTTAATTGATTCAGCTTCAACTTTAAAATGCAGTTGAAACAAGGATGGTGGGATACAAATTGAATTCTGTACCCTCTCTCTACTGTTCTTAACAGCCATGGGGACAAACTGGGCAGAAGCTTCCACGCTGCCAGAAAGTTTGAGAGAGGTACCTTCCTGTCTATCTGTCCAGTCTTCTGAAAAAGAGGACTGGCAAGAGAAGTCTGGACAGATGAAGCGTCGGGTGCAGCAGCTCCTGTTGGGGGCTCTGAGAGGGGTATGGCACAGTAAGATGGTGTGCACAGGAACCCCCCTTGGTGGGTCTGAACCCAGCCACCCCTGATGTCTGTTCATGACGGAGCCAAACAGACACTGAGGAGCATCCGGGCGTCCAAAAGGAAGGCTTTGTCCCTGTCACGAATGCCTGACAGGTTGAACCACAGATGCCTCTCCATCACCACCAAGGCAGCCATAGAATGGTCGATGGATCAGGTCGTCTGCTTTGTGGCATGGAGGGCAAGATCTGTGGCTCTATGGAGCTCCTGAACCACGTCCGTTTCTAACTTACACATCCAATATCATATCGTATCTCCTAATGATATGATATGATATCGACTTCCTCAGTGATACGATATTTGCAGATACCTCAAAAATACTATTACAATTTGTTTCAATCAGGGGTATATTGATCGATTTTTCAATATTTAGATGTTATGTGCCTAGTTTACAGAGACAGTTACATTGTATATTCTCACAAAACTCACAAATGCAACAAAAATACATAACATGAATGTTTAATTAAACTCTTTGAAAATTGCACATCCAGTATCCCAGTTGGAACATTTACAACAAAAAAATACACTTTAGTTTAATTTTTTAAAATAACAATAAATAAATAAATAATGGTCACATGATTTGAGATGACAGTGACTGTATTTCATCAGCCAAAGTGCTTTCTTCAATTTCATGTTTTCTTTGTAAATCCACTGACAAGTTTGTTGTTTTTTCAGAGTATTTTAGCTGGCACTGGAAAAAATGCACCGCCTACATGTGCAGTGTAAATAAGGTTAAGGTGTGCACAGATATATTTTCAGCCATGTACCAAACACATTGAGCATGACATTTCTCAGCTGTCAATGCATTTTTCATCTGGAGATGTGTGAGGGATTTACACACCCACTGCTCTATTCAACACATGCATTTCTGAGCTTTTCCATCAAACCTCACTACGTCCAAACATACAGCAGTTGCTGCAGAATCATGTTGTTGGCTTGAATGGTTCCTTACATAGCCATTTAGACCGCATTGGTTTAACTGGCTTAACTATGTTTAACTTAATCACAGATGCCCATATAAAAAGGAGATTGAGGTATGGTTGTTGTGCATGATAATTAATAATATATGTACGGTAAATGGGGTTTTGTGTGCATATATGTGAGTGACTGGGTAAGGTTAATAAAAAATCTAAATCCATCTATATACATAAATGTAAATAATTAATTTACTGTAGCAGTTGCTGAACTCTCTGCTTAATATGATACTAATACACAATGAGGAGAAAGATGCAAATAGATGAGGAATGCATCCAAACAGTTTCTTAAAGATTTCTTGCTACATGCAGTAAGTAATACATTACATAGTGGGTTTCTCTCTTTTCAGGTTTATAGCTGCTGTATGATAAAACATTCCATACACTTTTCATACTTTGTTGTTTCCAGTAGGATATATTATCCTACACTTTATGAATAATAGAGTAAACACAGAAATGGAAAAAAAAATCAGTACCCCCTCCCCCATGTATCCACAGGCCCAGACCCCCTGCATCTCGCTCACTGTAACACTAACCCTTCACATCAGCTGCCTGTGCACATAGGTAATCAATCCGCCTGGACATGCACCTGTAATTAGAAGGTGATAATGAATGTATCCATCAAGATAAGGTTTTTTTTGGCATTGTTGCCCAGCATCAGTGCATCTGTTCTTCCAAGAGTTCCTAGAATGGAACTATAGTTCTACCAAAAAGACTCAGGAGTGGCAAGTGGTAGCAAACAGATAATATGAAATTGGTGTAGGCCCCGTCCATAGTGCAAATAGTAAATATAGTAAAAATATCCAGGTTTCAGATTCTAGCAATTCCTGCCTGAAGATGAAGGCAGAGGTGGAGCCTACCCCCAAATAAATGACAAAAGGAAAATTGATAACAACCAGCTGTTTCTTAGAAACACAACCAGCAAGTGTTTCTAAGAAATTCCTAGAATATATGACAAAGACAAATTGAATTATATTAGTTAAGATGCAGTCATTAACCGTGAAAGTAAACCACATTAGGCCATTGTGCATGAAAGGCAATGTAGGCAGTGAAAGAATGCTGCGGTAGGCCATTTTGCAAGTAAGGCTGTGTAGGCCAGGAAATAGGGCCATTTTATGCCATAGCGTAAAAAAGCAGAGTAGGCTGTGAAAGAGGGCCACGTTAGGCCATAGAAGGAGAGAAGCTGCATAGGCTGCGATGGAAGGCCATGTTAGACCATAAAGTGAGAAAAGCTGCGTAGGCTGTGAAACAGGGCCACTTTAGGCCATAGAGCAAAAAAAGCCACGTAAGCAATGAAAGAAGGCAACGTTAGGCCATAGAGCAAGGAAGGCCATGTAAGCTGCAAAACAGGACCATGTTAGCAATAGAGCAATAAAAAGCAAAATACAGCAAGACATAGAGCAAGAAAAGCTGTGAAACAGGGCCACGTTATGCCACAGAGTAGCAAGGAAAATTGTGTAGACTGTGAAACAGGCCATGTATGGCCATTAAATAGCGAGAAAAGTGTTGACTGTGAAACAGGGCTATTTACAATGGTTTGGGAAACAGACCTTATACAAGATTCAAATGCTTAGGATGATGTGTTATAGAATGCTTTGTTATAGTAGAGCTATTAAGTAACGTGAATAAGAGGGAGTGATTATGAGTGCTAGGGCATATTTTGAAATAAATCAAAAAAGCATAGGATTGTTATTAATCTAGATAAAGTAATTGTGACACCTGATTCTAAAGAGTACAATCTGACTCAAATTTTATATAAATTTTAGATTAGTGATTCCAAATGATCTGTTGATCATAATTTAGTGTTTATTTGTAAATTCCCATACTCTTAGTTATTCTTTCAGTAGGGACCCATTGTCGCACTGAGTCTTGCACTGGCCAATATATAAAGTCCAGAACTCCTTGCAACACCTGACACACCCATACCAGGGGTGTAGATTATTTCCTACATCTTTAAGTCCTTAGAACACTGTATCCAATAATAATAGAAATTAGACCTTTTTACCCATCACACCACAACCTTCCAAATGATACTAAACATGACAATGGAACTTCAATGACATCACACTGTATGTTGCACATATATGTTCAGTGAGCTCCATTGATCTGAGCCTAGAGAGAGGGGGAGAATGAGAGGGAAGGGGGGAAGGCAGAGGTGAAATTCAGGCTATCAGTGCCACATGAGGGGAAGCAAGGAACCATAGCCTGGGAACATGCATCAACTGGTGTTTTGTTGTTTTATGGTGTTTGGTATGTTTCTGCAAACAAACCCAGTGCATCTCTAGACCAGCTGCGTTACATCTTGAAATTTCAAAATTCATAATTATACACTTTAAAAAAGCAACAGTCGTAATTAGAATGGGAAATAAAGGAATCTGAAAAAAACAAAACAAAACAAAGTGAACAAAGACCATGCAGAATTAATGTTTTAAGAGTTGAGGGTGCTGCACGTTTAGTGATATAATGTCTGTCCGAATTTAACAAATTATTAAAGGAGACTGTAATCTAGAAGAATTTTGGATAGTCAGCAGGTTTTGGATTCGGGTTGACCACTGGTCAGAGGCATCTGAATGTCTGTAGGTGAAAGCACGTCAGCAAATTTGTTAGAATGCCAGGGAGTATGCTCAGACTGAAGTTGTGAATAACTGAATTTTGGGCCACAAAATAACTGATTTTGTGTGAAGGCCACTAAGTCCATTGAGAAACACAGCTTTGGATGTGGGTCCTATGCTGCACAGCCAGAGTGGAAAGTGGAACAAGAACATCTTCACAGTATAATCACAGTCAACAATTGCCATCTGTGATATTTTGGGTTTGCAACTGAACGAAAGTGAGCGAACATCAGCGTCAAAATCTGCAAACGCAAAAGCGAGTTTGCATGGAACTTATATACTCCAAGTGTCTAGTGGTGATTGGCTAGATCTATGAATAATGAATGAGGTGCCATTAGTCTTCCTGGTAGAACTTGTGCCAGAGCTTCCATTGAGCAGCTGATTACTTCTTCCATAGCAGTCAAATCTTATTCAAATACTCTGTTTTAAACTTGCACCTTCTCGAATGGACAATAATGTGAATGTGTAAATATTACTGCTGTGTGTGATTCCCATGCAATTACAAAATAATATTAAAAATAACAACTGCTTTCAAACAAGTTAAATGGATTTTATTTTATGGTTTCTAACAGCCATTGTTTTGCCGTGTGCACCCTTTAAATCAACAAATGCACTGGTACTCAAGTCCAGGCAAAGGAAAATTAGTTTAAATTTGATGGTAACTGATAAGCCAATATCACATAGTAATCCTGGTAAATTACCAATAAATTGCATTTACCATGAACCTTGTCAGTTGAGCAGTGTTTGAACTAAGATGTAGTTAAAACGACCATTCTCAGAGCTTACGAACTAGTATCCGAAGACTCTATAAGCATTAGAAAACTAACAAAGACAGTCAACCATTGAGCTCAATGTTTCTGATGTCTGGGTAGACACGGTCTTGTCTCAGCATTCTTCCAAGGATGGGAAGGTGCACCCTTGTGCCTATATCTCCCATCGGTTGAGTCCCACAGAACATAACTACGACATTGGCAACCAAGAGCTACTGGTGGTCAGGTTGGCCTTGGGTGAGTGGCGCGACTGGCTGGAGGGATCAGTGCAGCCCTTCTTGCTTAGGACCACAAAAAATGTAGAATATGTCCATTTAGCCAAGAGGTTAAATTCACATGAGGCACTTCTTTAACCGGTTTAACTTCATTCTCTCATACCAGCCAGGCTTGAAGAATGTAAAACCTAATGCTCTCTCCCGCATTTTTGAGACTCCTGGGGAGGAGACACCAACTGAACCCATCCTTCACAAGGGGGTAGTGGTTGGTTCCCTCACCTGTGGAATCGAGTGATGGGTAGAGGGTAGTCAAGGGATTAAAGTGCCAAAAGGGTGCCCTACTTATAGTTATCCTTACTATGGTGGATCATTTCTCTAAAGCAGTCCATTCTTTTCCCTACCCCAAGCTCCCCTAAGCCCGAGAAACTGCTTAGGTGATGGGGATAATGTCTTTTGGCTTCATGGTCTGCCGCTGGATGTTGTTTCTGATAGGGGTCCGCAGTTCATTTCTTGGTTCTGAAAAGAATTCTGTCGACAGATCAAGGCCTCTACAAGTCTGTCATCAGGGTTTCATCCTCAGACTAATGTCTGCTGTCTGACCTCCAGTAATCCAAGTTCCTTGTGCCAACAGCTCTCTTGGGTCGAATATGCCCATAATTCTTTTCCACGTTACTGCGTCAGGTTTATTTCCCTTTGAGTCCTTACTGGGTTATCAACATCCGCTGTTCTCTGCACAAGAACCCGAGGATATGGTTCCATCTGCTCTGGCCTTCGTCTGTTGTCGTCGCACTTGGAGAAAGGTTAGGGGGTCTTGGCCCGGACCTCAAGATGGACTAAGTCAGCCACTGCTCATCCCTCCTAAGTCTGTGGTCAGCGTGTATGGCTTTCTACCAAGGCCATTCTGGGTGCCTTGTCGCAAGGTGGCTCCCAGGTTCAATGGCCCTTAACGGATCACTAAGGTGTGGAGTCCTTACTGTTTCACTCAATCTCCATCCTTCTCTTGGTCGGGTTCAAACTGTCTTCCATATTTCCAGGGTCAAGCCTGTGCATTTGTCTCCCCTTAACCCTCCCTCTGCTTTCCCTGTCCCTCCCCCCACATCTAGTGGATTGCTCTCCTGTTTATACAGTCAGGAGAATTCTGAGTGCTCATCGATGGGGCAGGGGCTTCCAGTATTTAGTGGACTGGTAGGGCTATGGTCCGGAGGAGTGGTTGTGAGTTCCATCATGGGACATTTTGGACTATTCCCTGATCAATGACTTCTGTATGTGATAAGGTGAGCCCCCTCCCTGAACACCCGGTGGCATTTCTGGGGGGTTGGTGGGTTGATATACTGTCATGCCCCTGGTCTGATCAGCTCAGGGTTTTGTTTGTCTTTGTGAACTGTCTTCTCTCTCCTGGTTTGCCCGCTGCCACCTTCCGTCATCTGTTTCTCTACTGGAGTGCTGATAATCCTTAATTTATGTTTATACTTTTGCCAGTTGTATTATTCCTTCTGTTAATAAATTACTAACCTGCAAATGAATCACCGCTTGGTTCCTGTCCAGACCCTGACATAGGCATTGAATAGTCATAGTCTCTCACTGACCCTCTCGTTTGATGACACTCTCCTCTTCTGTGAATGCTATTTCAACCTGGCTCAAAAACTCAACCTGGTGAGTTTTTGTTAACATAATGCAATCATAAATAAAGAGGCACACAAAGCTGCATCAGCATAACAATGCCATTTAGAAAATGGATAAAAAGTTAAAATAAATTAAATAAATGAAGAAATAAATACAGTCTTGTGGGTGTCTCAATTGCATTTCTGTGTAATGTCCATATGAGAATTTTTTTAGGTCCTAAAAATACACTTCATATATACACTAAAACACTAATGACACTAATAATTACAAAAAAAGATACTGCCAGCTGACTCGCTGTTAATGTTGTTTAACAAAATAATGTTACAATAAAGCAACATATTAGAGACACTTAAAAAAATTTAAACTTTTAGCTATTTGTCTTTGCCAGTGTGCCCAACATGTAAACTAGCCGTTCTGATCACCTTATAGTAACACTGTGACGTTATAGCGTGGTAGCTAACTACACCCGCACTGATAAATGTAACAAGCCAAAATCACATAGTCGCATAGCAAAGCGTGCAGTTATTTTATTGCAGTGTTGTGTTATCATCATAATTTTGTTTTTTTGCCTCAGTTTTATCAAGGGATCTCTGCACGTATTATAAGTGATCAGCCCAATGTCAAATAAGAAAAGAACCAATAGGCTGCTAATTAAATGTCTCACAGGCTGGTCTGTCTGGAACAAAAATCTGATGCAGACTTTCTTGACAAATACATCACACCACCACAAAGACCTCTGCACAATCAATGAATAAAGCAGAGAAAAATGGGTCACCAATATACAAGTTTTATAAGTCAATCAGACAAAAATAGTATGAGATGTATTGGCCTACAAAGTATATTGGCCCAGAAGGAAAATGGCCTGTATGCCCGATGGCCAGGCCGCTTTTACCCCTTAGTTCCTGAGAGAGCTCCTTTCTCATTATAGTCCTTCACGTTCACTGTGATCTCAACATTTTGGCCAATTGATAATATCCAGAATTTTAAAATCAAGCACGGGTGGTGATCCTTTTTCATACTTGGCACCCAAACCCTGCAACAGTCTTCCCAGTGTTGTCTGGGAGGCAGATTCACCATGTCAGTTTAAATCTAGATAAAAGACCCACCTCTTTAATTTTGTCTACACGTAGTTCTATGGATTTATTACTCAAGTCCCTTAAGTCCCTTTTAGCATGTTATAGCATCAGTTAACATGATATTAGCACATTTAACATCAATTAGCATGATACTAGCATGTTTTAGCATCAATTAGCATGATGATCGCATGTTTTAACATCAATTAGCATGATGCTAGCATGTTTTAGCACCAATTAGCATGATGCTAACATGTTTTAGCATCACTTAGCATGATGCTAGCAAATTTCATCAGTCAATAGCAAATCGGACCTGTTCAGAAGCCTGCTACGAATATTCTGAAAGTCTGATCCATTAGAAAAGATACAGCGACACAAATGGGAGCATCCTGAAGGTCTGTGGAAAATTTGGTGGGTGTAGCCACTTGTGTCGCTAACTAGATGGGTAAAGTTTGTCTAAAAGTTAAAAATAGTATAAAGAGAATTTTATACGAAATTAAGATTGTAGAGGTTTTTGAAGCCTTACCTATGTCTAATAGCATTGCGTACTACAACATGCCTCAAGTACTACTAGACTCATTTACTGCCATTTCATTGGACGAGCTCTTGAAAATATTGAACTCATCAAAATCGTCTACCTGTATATTAGATCCCATTCCCACAGAACTACTGAAAGAAGTTTTTCCTGCTATGTTGGAACCAGTGCTCAATATTATAAATTCCTCATTAGAATGTCCCAGCAGCCTTTAAAACAGCAGTTATTAGACCAATCATTAAGAAGCAAAATCTCGACCAGGGAGAGCTGACCAACTTCAGACCAATTTCAAATCTCGAAATACTGGAAAAAGTAGTGTCTGGACAACTCCAGAAATTCTTAGCAAAAAATAGCATATATGACAAATTTTAATCAGGATTTGGGCCCCACCATAGCACAGAAACAGCCTTGCTCAGAGTTACAAAACACCTCCTTTTAGCATCTGACCACGGTGAAACCTCCCTTTTTACATTACCTGACCTCAGTGCAGCTTTTGATACCATAGATCATAAAATTCTTCTTGATAGACTGCAAAACTGTGTTGGCATTAGTGGTCAAGCACTAGCCTGGTTTAAATCCTATTTAACTGACCGTTACCACTTTGCCCATGTTAACGAGGAAAGGTCCTGTTACTCTCAGGTCAAATATGGCGTGCCACAGGGTTCAATACTTGGTCCTATTGTTTTCTCATTATATATGCTTCCGCTTGGAGATATTATTAAGAAATACGACATCAGTTTTCACTGCTATGCTGACGATACTCAGCTTTACATTTCCTCAGAACCTGGCAAAACCCATCGCTTTTCTAAGCTAACAGACTGTATTAACAACATCAGAAAATGGATGGCTAACAACTTCCTCCTGCTTAACTCGAATAAGACAGAGGTCTTGATTATTGAACCCAATAGCTCTAAACTAGATTTGACAGACTACAACATCCTTATTGAAGGTTGCACTATTGTACCAGCTTCCGCAGTTAAGAACCTTGGTGTGATGCTAGATATGTGTCAGACCGCATTCCAACACCTTAGAAACATTTCCAAGATTTGTCACATGCTGTCTGTCTCAGATGCTGAGAAGCTTATCCACTAATTTATGATCATTACTGGGGGGGTGTCATGCAAAACAAATAAATAAGCTTCAGCTGGTCCAAAATGCAGCTGCAAGAATGCTCACTAGATCTAAGAAATACGACCACATAAGCCCATTTCTAGCAACACTGGACTGGCTACCTGTAAACCTATAAACCCTTACACCAAAGTATTGTTTGCAGCTGTAACGCGTCAGAGGAGAAATGACCCTCCCGGTGAGCCTGGGTTCTCCCAAGGTTTTTTCTCCACATTCATCATTGGAGTTTGGGTTCCTTGCCACTGTTGCCGTGTTGGAGTGCTCACTGGGAGACTGCGCATAATAGATATTTGATACTCCATAGTTAATATCTGACTTGATACTTAGTTATTGATAATTGATTGATAATTGACATACCGTTGTTACTGTATTATTGTATATATTTCCTTGTTTTTTCTTTTTCCTCCCTGTGGCTTTGAGACAATGCCACATTGTAAAAGCGCTATACAAATACAGTTGAATTGAATTGAATTGAAGCTTAAAAGTTTAAGAATAGATAGATTGATAGATGGAAAATGATTTTAGCATCAATTAGCATGATGTTAGCACATTTTAACATGATGTTAACATGTTTTAGCATAACAATAGCAAGTTTTTACATCAATTAGCATGATGCTAGCAACAATTATCATGATGCTAACAACAAATAGCATGATGCTAGCACATTTTAGCATCAATTAGCATGATGCTTACAACAATTAACATGATGCTAACACGTTTTAGCATAATGCTAGCACATATTAGCATCAATTAGCATGATGTTAGCAACAATTAGCATGATGTTAGCAACAATTAGTATTATGCTAACAACAATTAACATGATGCTAACACGTTTTAGCATAATGCTAACACATTTTAGCATCAATTAGCATAATGTTAGCAACAATTAGCATGATGCTAGCGCATTTAAGCATCAATTAGCATAATGCTAGCAACAATTAGCATGATGCTTGCACAGTTTAACATAATACTAGCGCATATTAACGTAAGTTAGCATGATGCTAACACGTTTAAATGTGAAAAATATACTCTAATATGGCTAATTCATTATGTTATGCAGTTGCTAGGGTACTCTAAATGGTTGCTAGGGTGTGGCTAGAAAGTTGCTAAGGAATTACCTAAAGCCCATTGACAGCCCAATTCAAATAAGCCCACTTACATATCTCTACAATATTCTAATGCTTAGATATGGCATATTGATTTCATTACATGGTTGCTAGGGTACTGTATTTGGTTGTTAGGGCATGGCTATGAATTTGCAATGTCACCATTTGTTGCTGCTTGCTAAGGTGAGCGATATAAGGCCATCCCCAAGTTTCAAGCCAACATAATAATAATAATAATGGTTATAATAATTATAATAATAGGTTTCAAAGAAATAACAATATGTTGGCTCTCTAAAGCCAACATAATTAGCTTAAATAGAATAACAAAATGTTGGCTTTAGAGAGCCAACATAATTATTATTACATTTCTAAATACACAGTGTGAAGCATTCTTTAAAATTTAATTGTTGATCAGGTCATATTAAAATTTACATTCACTTTTTAAAACACAAAACAACCTGAACCTAGCAGAAGTCATATCTGAAAACCACATTAATTTAGTTTGTATCAGGCAGACCAGTAGTGCCTAAAGAATGTCCAGTTCATGAGCAAACTGTTTCTTTTGATCTGTGTATGTATTTGATTTTCAAATCATTGGTGAATCACTTTATAAAGCTGTGAGGTAGGTCACACATTGCAGCCATAAACAACATTTTGGCACATAATCAGGGTTTCAATGAAGCGACTGGTACACAGGAATTAACAGTAATATGCTATCAATTAAACAAAAAACAATATAAATATGTGAAATTTATATAGAAAGTTATGAGTCAATTGTATCAGTAATTATTTACTTTAGAACATTGAAGTAAACATAAACAGGTTGGTGTAGCTAATTGGCAGCTCATGAAGCTACAATCTACTTATAATTTAAAGGGATAGTTCACCCAAAAAAGATTCTTCCATTAGTTAATTCCCCTGTGTAGTTCTAAACCGATGGCTTTTTTCTTCAGTAGAACACAAAAGAAGATAATCTGAAAAATGTCTCAGTGGTTTTGTGTCCTGCAGTGGGAGTCAATAGGTGATGTTTGGTTACCTGATGTTTGGTTACCAACATACTGCAAAATATCTTCTTTTCTGTTCCTCAAAAGCAAAAAAGTCATACAGATTTGGAATGGCATGACTGTAAATAAATCATGGATTACTTTTGAATTAATATATATCATTATATTTAATTAATACGTTTTTTGGATTAACTGTCTCTTTAATGTAGATAACCTACAGAGAAGTTACCCCTTTTGAGAAACTAGTTAGATACACAACAAGCCACTTTACAATTAGACTGGTGAATCATTTATTTGAATTGGTTTATGTTGCTGTTATGCAGTGCTTGTTACACTGCAACATCAGTTTAGTCCTACAATAGAAGTTGTATTTTTTAGACGAACTTATATGAATAAAGTGTTTTGAAAAAAAAATTAAAATTACAAGAATACAAGTTTATTGTATTACAAGAATATATTATAACAGAATCATCAACATAATTATGAACTGTAAACATAGCACTTATAGCTTCACTAATATATTTAAGAATTAAGTGAAAATGTATATTTGTCAGATAAATATTTCTGCAACGTTGGGTAACTTCAACAAATATTGGGTAACCCATACCCAAAATGTGACCTCTGCATTTAACCCATCACTGGTGAGGAGTGAACACTGTGAGTCATGAACACACACACACCGAAGCAGTGGGTAGCACTGCTACGCCCAGGGAGCAATTGGGGGTTGGGTGCCTTGCTTAAGGGCACTTCAGTTGTTACCTACCAGCACTGGAATCAAATCAGCAACCTTCAAACCCGACTCACTAACTAGTAGGCCATAACTGTCCCTAAATTAATTAATTGCATATAGTAAACAGATAGTGAATCAGTTTACCCTCCCATCTGCAGCTTTTGAGTGCCCATAATTTGTTTATTACTAAACAGCTGTGCTAACTCTATATTTATTTATTTTTTAAGAGCTAGGAGTATGTTCTCTCTCTCTCTCTCTCTCTCTCTCTCTAATGGATAAACACAGCTGACTAATTCAATCAGCCAGCCCACAGGCAGTTAGTGCTGGATAACCACATTACTATGAAGGATCTTGATTTCATCTGAATTATAGAAAATGACAAGTGAACTTAACATGAACTAAACAGTCCAGGTTGGAATCTGTAAAGTGGCATTTCTTATCCTAGCTGGGTTGGAGCAGGAAAATCAATACTTTATCTGCACCAACTCGTTCATCACTGCCCTGGTTCCTGTCATGCCGCCTGTTTCCTATAATCTCAAATTGAAAAAGATAGAGAGAAAAGAAGTCTGAAAAAGAGAAGGCTGTTGACATCAGGGAGAAAGAGAGATAAATGTGTGTGCGTTTTACATACTAATGACACGAAGGTACTATGTTCCATCTGGAGGCTATGAATGTGAAAGAAAATGTTATAAATATTTAACTGAAAGATGGAATATAATAAATAATTTCTGTTTGCTTGTTCCCACAGCAAAACATGCTTTTAATTTAGTGCAACACCTAATTATTTTTTATTACTATTTTTTATTACCTTTTATATGAAATCTATACAGAATAATTAAGATTCCAAACTTGCTTAAAGTGCCCCAATTTTGCAATTTTAAAGTTTCCTTATTTTGTTTTGGAGTCTCCAATAGCAGTTTTATATGCATTATATGCAAGTTCAAAAAACACTTGACACTTTCTTATAATGTACGTTTAATATCACCTTATTTCTCATTCTGAAATTATTCTTTCAAAGCAGTTAAAAAATTCATTCTCTCTAAACCCCTCTTTTCTGTGAGCCTACTCTGCTCTTATTTGCCAGCTGGCCAGGTCTGTTGTGATTGGTATTCCCATATACACTGAATATCGGGAAACCAAACGTCCATTACCATAACTGAATTTCAGCCATGGAGGCTTATCAATCCCCAAGGGATACTGTAAGTATAGAAAATTGGCATTGATTTGACCTTTTCAATTCAAGTCCGAGTCCAGAGGTGACACAGCTGAAGTAGTCTCTCAACAAGAAACTCCATCACAAGCACAATTTGAGCTTTGAGTACGATTTTATTGATTTCTCAGTGGTAAGTTTATACTTGCTTACTCGTTGGATGAATGCATAAACAACAGGCCTCATCCTCCTAACACCATGAAGGAATAATCAAATGGTGTCTCCCCAAAGTCCACCACTTAATGGTGGACTCCGGTCAGAATGGTGCTACCAGAAGCAGACTGCATCCTGATGGACCCTCTTTAGAATTCCCAGGAACATATGCAGCCTTGGCCATGTCTTTACCTTGGCCCCAAATGGGGCTGGATTCATGAGGGAGAACCAGAGCGGACAGTGAGAATTCTTCTGTGACACGAGCAGATCCACTTTCGCATGGCTGAACCTCCTCCAAATCATCTCCATCGTCTCGGGGTGGAGTCTTCGTTCCCTGGTCTCAGCCCCTGCCTCGACAGGACATCTGCCCCCACATTATAATTCACAGGGATGTACACTGCTCTGAGAGAAATACAAAAGCGTATCAGGTTCTCCTTTGTAGCTCTGGGAACAAAGGCAAACCTGATGCGCCAGTCTGCACAGAGGGTGCAAACTCAGGCCCCCCTGATGATTTATACAGACAGCTACAGAGATCTGAGAGGAAATGTTTCAGAGCTAGAAATACAGCCTCATTTTTAGACAATTTATGTACAAAAAGAGATGACCTCTCCACAGACACTCATAAAGCAGCCCTCCATGACCATTCCCCAACCTGTGCAGGATGTGTGCGTTGTCATAATCTTCTGTAGACAGGATGCTCCCAGCATCAGGCCTTGGGGCAGGAACCATGATTTCTTCCACATGACCATCTGCACATAACTCTGATAATGTGAAATGGGTACCCCCCCGGTCCTGATCCATCAATGCAGAGGTCTCATGTACAGCAGGCCAAAAGATAAAATGTTGTATGCAGCTGCCATAAGCCCCAACACTCTTTGAAAGTGTTTTACAGTGATGGATTGGCCTAGCTTGATCAAGGTAACTGTAGCAAGGATAGACTCAATGTGAGCTGGAGACTGCTGTCTCATGAAAGAAAGACAGACCCCGATGTGGAGGCTGTGCTTTGGATGGCAGGAAATGCTCATCAAGTTTGCTCTTTCTCTGTGTTTCCTGCTTCTCCACTGGCCAATCAATTTTTAACTTTGCCACTGCCTGAGTCACAACTTCCAGCAGCTCCCTCATATAGTTGAGGGAATGAGGTGGTGAGTCCATGATTTTCCCCACCTCAATGCTAAGAACATCCATCTTTTCAGAGGCAGATGATTTGTGCAAGACCACTTTACTGAGGAGAGATGTGGTATGACTTTCCTAAGTGATTGGGTGTAAGATGTTCATCCGGTTTGTGAAACAAATGTCCCCAAAATCCCATAGACTTAACATTGGGCTGAAATTGGGAGGTCATAGCTCTGCATTAAAATGTCATAAAGACCTGGGTTGGGGGTGGGATTATAGCACACTGCTTTGCAAGCAGCAACAAATGGTGCAACTTCATAGCCATGCCCTAGCAACCAGTTACAGTATCCTAGCAACTGCCAGATAGACTTCCATTGAAAAAAATCCCAGAGACTTATCATTAGGTAGAATTTGTGACATTATAGCTTGGAATCAGAATGTCATAGAAACATTGTGGGTGGCCTTAGACTCAGACTGACAAGTAGTCTTTAAGTATCATCACAAAAACTGTCAAACCACACCCAGGCAACCATTTAGAGCACATTGGCCACCAAATAACATCATAAATGTTTCCATTTTTGCCATACATTTATTGCCTCACCATGGCAACACCTTTGGAGATATCAAAAATCCCTTCGCACTTTAGCATCTTTAAGTTTGGTGACAGTCCTATAAATGTCCTCCCTCCCCACTTGATTGTACAGGACATATCAGATTATTTTGAGACAGCTGACTGCAGTGTTACTTGCAAACTATCAACACAGTGGCAACCAGACCCTTTATAAACCTAAATATACTCAAAAAAAAGTACAATGCCTGGGCATGGTTTGGAGCGATCATACTGGGAATGCTTTGAGAAAATGAGTGATTCCTTAGATCTCTTGTTAGGGATGAGGGGAAGGGCCAGCTTGACAAAACATGAACTTTATTTAAACAAAACTCCCTTAAGGGGGAAAACAGAAACCAAACAGGGAAACAATCCAGACTTGAACCCTCTCAAGGGAGGAAAAAAAACAACTTCGGACAATAACATGACATCCTCTAGGATTGAGTCAGGATTCAGACATCGTGCTCTGACAAAATCAAAGGGCTGTCAGGATCCTGGCAAGAGAATCCTGGAGAAACTCAAGACATGAAGCCAGGACCCTGACATCTCTACTCGCAACTCATCAGTATTTGCAATCAGCATGTCTGATTACAGGGTATACACTAGTTTTCTTTTTTTATAGCATTACTCAACCTATATAAATGCTTTCTTTGCACTCCCTCAGTCCCACACACCCTGTCCCATGTTGGTTGGTGCCTATTTCTTTTGTGTCTCTGGTTACCTTAGCTCAGTCTCTCCTGTGGCCTGCCACTCTGTCAATCAGATACCATCTTGAACTGCCTTCCCTGATGCCTACCTACTGCCTGGCCTCGAAACAGGTGTATTTTAAGCTGTATCCTGAAGGTTGTGATGTCTCTGCATATCGGGTCGAGGCTGGGAGCTCATTCCACCAGAAAGGAACAAAATAGGTGAATGCCTTAGAGAGTGATCTGGTACCTTGTTGTAAGGAAACAATCAGACATACGTTGTGGCCGACACGGACTGACTGGGGTCTTTCAGTTAAAAAGTCCAGAATCCAGTTACAGAGTTGTTAAGGCCCAGCAGGTGTAATTTATTAATGAGCTGTTGTGGGATTATTGTGTTGAATGCTGAGCTGAAGTCAATGCACAGCATTCTTACATAAGTGTTCTTCTGGTCTAAGTGGGTAAGAGCCAGGTGGAGGGTGGAGGAAATTGCATCATCCGTAGAGCGGTTTGGACGGTATGCAAACTGGAGCGGGTCGATTGTGTTGGGGAGGCTGGTTTTTATGTGATTCATGACTAATCTCTCAAAGCACTTCATCATGATTGGAGTCAGTGCTATGGGATGATAGTCATTCAGACAGGACACAGGTGATTTCTTAGGTACCGGTATGATGGTTGTGGACTTGAGACACATGGGGACGACTGCCTGGCTCAGCGAGATGTTGAAGATATCTGTTAGGACATCTGTCAGCTGTGCAGCACAGTCTCTCAGTACACGGCCAGGTATGTTGTCAGGACCCGTAGCCTTGCGTGGGTTAATCCTAGACAGGGTCTTCCTCACTACGGCTGGAGACAGACAGAGCGCCTGGTCGGTGGAAGGTGTGGGCAGTTTTTGTGCAGGTGTGTCATTCTGCATTTCAAACCGTGAATAAAACTGGTTAAGTGCATCTGGAAGGGATGTGTCGTCATCACAGGCCTGTGGCAGGGGCTTGTAGTCAGTGATGGTCTGAATGCCTCGCCACAGGCTCCGTGAGTCTCTGCTGTCTGTGAAGTGGTTATTGATTTTTTGTGCATATGACCGTTTTGCATTCTTGATGCCACAGGACAGGCTGGCTCTTGCTGTTTTTAGGGCTGCTTTATCTCCTGATCTGAATGCCTCATCTCTGGTCTTTAGCAGCCCACGAACCTTTGCTGTCACCCACGGCTTCTGGTTGGCACGTGTGGTGATGGTCTTTGTTACTGTCAAATCATCAATGCACTTCTTGATATATGCACTCACTGTTTCAGTGTACTCATGCAGGTCGGTGCTGTTGTTGTAGGTGGCTGCCTCTTTAAACATGCTCCAGTCTGTAGTCTGAAAGCAGTCCTGCAGTGCTGAGGTAGCATCATCCGGCCAGACTGTGATGAGTTTTTGAACCAGTTTGGTGAGTTTCAACAGTGGATTGTATGCTGGGATTAGCATAACAGAGATGTGATCAGAGTACCTGAGGTGGGGGCAGGGTTCAGCCCTGTACGAGTCTTTCTGTGTTGTGTAAACAAAGTCCAGTGTGTTATTTCCCCTTGTAGCAAAGTTCACATGTTGGTAGAACTTTGGCAAGACTGTCCGGTATGTTGTCGTTTAGCCATGTTTCAGTGAAAACAACCACACAACAATCCCTTGACTCATGCTGTGTAGACCGACTGAGTTGAATTGAGTCCAGTTTATTTACCAATGTTTGCGAGCGTTAGTGATGGGATCGCTGGTCTGGTGGGGTTAGCCCTTAGCCTAGCTCGTACACCCCCGCGCTTGCCACGTTTCTGTCCCCTCTCACAGCGCCGGCGCCGTCGGCTTGTGCGGGTAGCATCAGTGGACGGGGCCGCGGTCTCAG
The DNA here is from genome assembly GCA_036877525.1 of Chromobotia macracanthus. Classification (NCBI taxonomy): domain Eukaryota; kingdom Metazoa; phylum Chordata; class Actinopteri; order Cypriniformes; family Botiidae; genus Chromobotia; species Chromobotia macracanthus. Next base: position 1,632,760 of record JAZGTH010000032.1, on the reverse strand, counting down.
GGTTCGGCTTCAGCAGCAGGCAGAGGCCTCGTAGCTTCTCGGTGGTCACCGGCGAAAGCTGATGTTTGTACGCACTACCGATTTCCAAAAGGCTCTGGTGATCATATTTGTGTTTACGAGCGTTTATCTGATGATTTTATGGAGAAATTAAACTGTTTGAAGACGAAGAGACGAGACTAATAGACATAAAAACACCATCTTTTGGACCCGGAGTAGCCGCTGCGTCCGACCGCGCCCGCCATCTTGCCATCGGTGCAGACTCACCGTATAACTGTATAGCATGTAACTTGGCAACCCATGTGGTTGATACTGTGACTAAAAGGAGAAAAGTCTCCTTAGAAAGATTTCACATTTCTGTTTACTCCATTGGCTCATAGCTGAACACAGGTTGTCCAACAACACCCGCAAATCACACTGGATACACATTACCCACATTGGTGCATAGGACCTTTGAGAAAAACAGTTATCAAACTAGCCTACCTTCACTGGTTGACACGTGCCCACATTGACACATTGGTCGATAGGGCTGCCACAAGCACTTTAAAAGTGGCTAGAGATCATAAAACTTATAAAAAGTACTGCAGAAGATCCAACACTATGCTAATTGGGCTATTAACTGGGGGCCAACAGGGGGCCACTAGAATGACCTGTAAACATGTACTCACTTCAAAATGGACCAGCACCTGCGAATACATGCTGCTATGACTGACAGAAAGTACTTGTCTGCCTACAACAGAAGCACTCATGCCAGCCAGAGACAGGGTAAAGACCTTGTGCCTCCCTGGTGGTTCATTAAAAGTACCTTATCAGAATGTGTCTTCCTGAGAGTTTGCATCTGAATGCCTTCTTTCATGCATCTGAAAGACTACTGCCCACAGCTCCAGAAGGTTGATGTGAGATGGCCCCAACTGTGGGTCCCAACTACCCTGTATACCTCAGTGTTTCCAAAGTCTTCCCCACTCACTAAGAGAAGAATCTGTGGTTACCACCTCCCTGTGTGCTGGGAGTTGCCCAAATGATACAACTCTTTGAATAAAATTTCTCTCTCCTCCAGACTCCTAGAGAGGCAGCAAAACTGGTCATGACCTGAGCCAGCATGCAGCGATTGTGAATCAGTTAAATATGTCTGGCTATCAACCAGCATTGGAATGGACAAAGATGCATAAGGCCCAGTTGAATAACTGATGAGGCCGTTGTGAGAAAACCTGCCAGTTGTAGAAAACTCATTATGTGCAGATGTCAATGAACCTAGATAAGGTTCTTTGCAATCCCAGCCTTTTGTGTGGGTGCTGTCATTGACCTGGAGTCCAAGTCCATACCCGGGAAAGACGCTGACTGGCATGGGATTAAGCAACTTTTCTGGAGGTTAGGCCCAAGGTAGCAACATGGTGTTGCAGACGTTGTGTGTTCTTGGCAGCATACTGAGGAGTACAGAAGGATCAACATGCCTTACTATTGAAATTGTTCCAGTGCCATCAGTGCCACTTGTATCAAAACGAATGGGAGAAAAAAGGAAGTCTTGCCTTCCAAAAAACAGCCAAATTACCAGTGATGTATAAATGGAGAAAAACCTTGAGAGAAACCAGGCTCAGCCAGGAGGGCCAGTTCTTCTCTGACACGTTCCAAGCAAATAATAGTGCTTATGAAACCAACACTTAGCATAGGGCTTTTAAATGTAAAATGTTTGTATGATTTTATAAAAATATGTTTTTGCCAAGAGACAATGTTCTTAAAAGAAAACTACCCTAAAACACACTGTTTTAATTAGTGGAAATACAACTGAGTTTACCTTTATCAAGAACTGTTGTTGACTGCGTAAAATATTGTTGAAAGTGCAAAAGAATAAATATTACACACCAAAACATACATCCAAGAACGTGGCCATGAACAATGAGAAACTGAAAACAACTAATTCTCACCAGCATTGCTGTGAAACATAACATGGAAGGAGAGGAAGGAAAATGAAACGATGTAGCATGACAATTAAACGAGAATTCAAAACAAGGGCAGTCTAATTCCAGGTCTGATGAAAGAGTAAAAAAGTGTTCACAGTAAATGCTGTCCATTGGTATTTTTGTGTAACAAGGGGGATTTGAATCAGTGTGATAAAGTCGAAAACTCAAAAGGATTTCAGTTCGACAAATGGAAAAAGTAGCAACGAACAAATGCCATATATTTTTACGTGCCTTTACGTTTTGCTGGATGGAAAGACAGGTTATGCAACTAGCATGGAATATACATGTTGGGGACACAGGGGGAACCCAAAGTCCCAGATCATACACTTTCATTTTGTGTCTAAAGTGTTAAATGCTACAAACGGAACGCAGCTCTTACTACAGTCAACACACACACAGCGTAAACAGTTATTTACCCTTTACAAAACTTTTCACACATTCAAACCTAATTGCTCACAATCACACAACTGTTAGGAGAAAGTCAAAAAACATCTGGTGTAGAAAGGTGGAGAGGAGTTCAGATCCTCAGTGATAGCCAGAACCATGTGGTCATAGGGTAGACTAAATCTTATGCTTGTAAACACTATTGACATGGACAAACTAGACTGAAAACCAGACAAAACCCAAAACAGGGGCAATAAATTTGGAGAAAGGTATGGAGGGGCCAGAGCCAGAGTAGGGAGGGACACTTCCTCAGGAGGGGACAGGGGTTAAAAGTACATTTTGCACATAAACATGATTGACATGTAAAACTAGACCCAAAATCTGACGCCCTTCCCTAAACAAGGTAATAAATAAAATAGTGCTTTTTGATTGACAGTTGACACACAATTTATTGTAATAACTACCCTCAGGTATTTCTGTCATTCCTTGCAGAGTCTTGGCAAGTGTTACACTGAAATCTGGAGTGGTTTTTGTTGGCCCAATAACCCAGCTAACAATTTTAAGTTGTAAGAACATTTAAACCAACATTTCTTTTAAGTAACAGAAGCAATGTTATTTTGAATATTCTAGGAATGTTCAAAATGTCTGGTTTTTAGGCTTTTTTTTTAATTCTTCAATTTCTAAAACCTTTCACTAACAACTCAATAATAATGTTTCTGATATGCATATGACTATAAACTAATGCTATTGCAAGAACTTTTAGAGAATGTTAGCCAATTTTCTAAGAACGTTCCCTGCTAGCTGGGCAGTAGCCATTTGCCACAGTTGTCACATAAAAATAACATTGTTTGCTGTTACTGTTTTCATTCTATGCATCAGTCTTTCATCAGATTTGTTTCTGTCACACTCATGCTATCTGCTTTTGCAATGCATTGGCATTGCTGCACCTTGCTGCGTTTCATCAACTGTGTTGCAGCTTCATTGATGTGAATAAACACATTGTGTGCTTCTCAGTTCTTATTTGTGTATTTTCTCACTTCCTTTCCTCACATCTTAGCTCCACCCTGTTAGGATGCGAGGGAAGGAATAAGACAATAAACACTTCCGCATAGGATACACCAATGTTTGCTTGTTGATCCCTCCTCAGGAAGCTTCCTTGCTCCTCGTTCCTCACCTCCTCAAGGTGCTATTAGAGAATTGCGATGTCCTTCAATCGGTTTCCTGTTCAGGCTGAAGGACAGAGGAGCGAGGAAACAAGGAAGCATCAATGATTGTGTTCTGTGTGTGTTCTGAGTCTTTTGTAGTACAGCAGTAACCCCAAACAGCTCAGCAATCTGCTGGCATATCCCCGGAGCAATCTCATTCAATAAAAAAATTACAGCACACGGGTCTGTAGTGTATGTAAGACTACGTCTTTCTCCATGTGTATATATAGCTATACAATTAGAAAATTTTAGTTGCAAATTGTTGTAAAGTGTACAAAGTCTGCCAAACCCCTTTGGGTAAAAAAGAGTCATAAAGTAAATTGTTAAAATTGCTTTTTGGGTGACTTTTGGGTTTAGTCTGTAGTAATTCTAATTACAATTTCTATTAAATAAAAGAAGTCTATGAAATGGCCTTAATAAGACAGCAAATTCTAAGGGGATTGTAGAAAAAAACTATTTCTGTCCATTTCGTGGGGAAATGTTTAACATTGAAATGAAAATGGGTGGTTTAAAAAAGAAAATCTTGTTTATGATAATATTTACCTTCAGCTACATAACTATATCATTTCTAGCATATATTAAAGATAGAATATCATGTATAGTATTAGAAAAAGTATATTAAAGATATGATACAATAAGTTGGTGATCAGTCTTTTTTAAGTTAGTCTGTCTTGTTTTCTTGCTTGTCACGTTGTATTAGCAAGCAATGTTTCTGCATAGCTCCAGTTTTATGTGCTTCACTCATTTTAAATACAAGCAACAGTTTTGTTGCAGCTTGCTTATGAGGCATGACACCATTTTTTGTTTCTATAACTAGTTCTTTATGCAGCCTTAGAAATATACAGTAGGGGAATACACTTCACGCACAGCTCACTTAGAGGGCACACTGAACTTTTTAAAATATGTGAATTAATTAGAAAATTCTACCTACATGTCATAATGATAAATGTAATATGAATGAATAATGAATAAAATGTCATTATGAACAGAACAGGTGAAAATGATTAAACTTGTGCAATTGTTTAATAAAAAAATGTTTAATAAAAAATTATTGCAATATTACATAACTGTTATGCATGCAAAACTGACCCAAATTGGCTTGTGTGTTTGTTCCTAGTTCAAGATGTTTGTGTCTTCCCTACTCTAAACATTCCCCTTTACATCAGTGGTGTATTCAATGTCATTATTCATTGTTTTTCTAGTTGTTCCACTGAAACTCGGCCACTTATCACAGCATATGTGCCCTCATATGTGAGCTCTATAAACAGCATTAAGATGTTTTTGTGAGAGGCTTCACTTATCACTAACCAATTTTCCCTGCTGTCTTTTCAGAGATATATTTAGACACACTGATCTTTCTGTGTTTTTGTGTCAGAGCTTGTTCTGGTCTGGATCCTGACTCAATCCTAGTTTTGGTTCTTGTTTCTTGGAGTCAGGATCTAGACTCATGTTCTGTGTCTTTGTCTTGTGAAAACACATGGCCATTGTTTGTTTACTTTGTGCCATGTGTGTCACTTTTCCTGACCCTGCCCTCTCGTTCCCTTGTTTAGCTTCCTGTTATTAGTTAATTCCTCCCACCTGTCTGTCCTCGTTACCTGCCTTATTTTTTTTGGTCCTATTTAATGCCCTTGTGTTTGCTCTCTTGCCTGTTTTCTTTTGCCTACTGTCAGTTATCAATTGTCAGATGTTTTTATGTGCAGTATCAAGTTATTATTTTAGTTTTGTTCATGGTGTTGGGTTTCTGTTTTTTATTTTCCCCTCAAGGGGGAAGTTTATTTTTGTATCAAGCTGGCTTGCGTTTGGGTTCTCCATAACCCCCCACCCCCCTCCCTGACACATTTACCTTCCCTCATCATTTTTCATATTTAATCTCCTTTTATATTTTGTCCAATGTGGGTTTTTTCCTTTAGTTCTGTCATGCGGTTCTCGGTGCGGTCCTGTCTTGATCTTCACACTTTTTACCTGGTTCAGTCTATATTTTGTGGTTTCTGTTTTGATTGTCCTAGTTTTTGCCATTATTTGGTTTTGGTTTTGGTTTTATACCTGCTGGCTATAGTTTCTTTGTGTCCTTGTTTCCTCTTTAAACATTTTTCTTACTCTTACACCTTCCCTTTCCATAAGTGGAGTCCATTCCACTCATGGAAAAAATCCATTGTGGAGTGTGCCCTAAACCTGTATGAAAAGGCCAGTAGGTGGTGTTTTGAGGACAAGATACATGAAGATACTCTGCACCAAAGAGTTTATCTATTAGCCCCTTCGCATCCCTCTTTCTAATTATTGCCTGTATATCCTCTGGCTGTGTCTTTTTCCAAGGGGCTGCTGGGGGCTTTTTTAAACTGTTTTTTGCCCTTGTTACTCAGTTCCATACTGGTCATCCACTTATGGTTTTGTTCGGTTGAAGGCTAGTGGCTATGTTCACAAACACTGACACAATTGTGAATAATAGTGCAAGCTATATAATAGCTACAATCCATGACTATAAATGTATTATTTGGATACTGTTTTTGCTTAAATAACATAAAACTGAGTAATTAATAAAGATAATTCAAAATGAAAAACTAAGACCAATATAGCAACAGGCAGTGATGTGCAAATGTCACATGGTAGCTGTAGGGAAACAATGCACAAAAATATGAAGAACAAAAATCTGTATAAGCATAAGATATGCATAAGATATGAGACACTTCCTCTTTTCCTTTTTCCTTTTGTCTGGATTAGTTTAGTCCCTCGCTATGGCAATACAGTGCAAGTTATCAAAAATCTGTATGTAATTTAGCATCTTCAGTGTCTTGGCATGATGTTGATCACATTCAGACACAATAGCACAGAGTCTGTCCTCATTAGCATAGAGTCTGTCCTCTCCAAAGGGACTCTATTGTGTCTCTAGAGTTTTCAAATGTTAGAGCTTGCACATTTTAAAAACTCCACAGTAATGCCTAATTGCCCCATAATACCCCAAAAAGGCTCTTCGCACATTCAGTGTTTTGGCACTAATCATCCTTAGAAGAAAAACTTGTGGCCAGTAACAGTGATGAAAGTAAAGTTGAGTGATACAAACAAAGAGACTAGCTCTTTCTATTAGTTTGCCCAATTTCAATGTACTTTATTGGCGGATGATAAGAATCATCCGCCAATAAGAATGACCAGATGCATGGTTGAGAATGGAACTTTAAGAAGGTATACAGAGTGAGGGTGCAGAATAGCTTTGACAAGTCCAGGGGCAAAGTTTAAGCTGTATGCAGAGACTTTCAGAGTCTGCAAACTCGTGGCTATCCTTAGAGAAGTAATAGCCATGTGAGAAAACATCTTTCGAGTCAGATGTTTGGCAGGCAGTGACTCTACGGCCTCAAAAGGGGCTCCAACCAGGCCCTAAAGCACAATAGCTAAATCTCAGGAAGGGACATTTACTCTGACGGGTGGCCACAGGCACTCCATGAATAAAACAAGCGATCAAAGGGATTTCCCCACTGGGATCCCCTTAATCAGCATGGTGCGCAGTACACATCTTCTTGCCAGCCAACAGCGTGCTATAATCAAGAGGTACGATCCTTGTTGATGGACCTTGGCCCAGGTTCCTGGGGGCAGAGAGATGGTGGGAAATGTATAAAACTGCAGCCTGGGCTAAGTATGAGCCATGGCATCCAGACCCAGGGTGGCTGGGGGAGTCAAAGAGAATTAGAGGGGTCTCCTATGAAGGTCCTTCTCTACTTCATAAACCATTTCCCAAATCTGTTTGACTACTTTGGGAGGAGTTTCTAGTCTCTGTGTGTCCCACAGAGACATCCCACATGAATGTCCTGTATTTTAGTCCTTAATTTAGTCCTGAATCCCTCATTAAGCTGAAGCAGATGTGCCCCAGATGCAGTAATGTAATGAAAGTTTAAGACATTCATACATGAAACAAAACTGCACCTCTATGTTCTTATTTACATACAACCAAAACAATCATGAGCAACAATGAGTAACATTCATTATCAACACTTATTATAAAACAAAATTCTGATATTCTGTAATAGCCATGTTATACAATGCACATCCTAAATTAATGTGATATTGTATTTATCAATATAGATACATTAATCTAATATAAAGTTGCTACATTGTTTGGCAAAAAGGACCTGTCAGAACAATATGAGGACTCTTGCTGGCACAATCAGAGAATTTTAAAAAAGCCTAAAAGAAGCACAGAAGGAAGCCTGGGCGTACCAAAAGACATGCCATAGTCTTGAGATTTCCCAGTCCAGAGAGTCAAGACAAATGCAACTTTTGTCTTCTCGGCTGCATATCTGTGAACCTGCAGGGTGAATACCAAGGAACACTGGGACAGGAATGTTTGACAGGAGTTAGGATTACTGTCGTAGGATGGTGGGTTGTTAGCACAAGGTTCTGGAATGTGATGAGATAGATAGGGTCCTGACTGGTCTGCTGGTCATGGCGTGTCATTACAGTACCTGTATCTGAGCATTGAGAATGGCCACCTGGGCAGTCAAGCACTCAGTCTCCCAAGATGTGGTCGTCGACTGGGTGGTGTGCTGACAGGAGCCATTCTGGTCAGATCCTTCTGTCTCAGTTTCCCAAGATGTGTGGGGGGGATCCACTTTCAGGATCAGTGTAGCTCCATGGAAGGAGCTACACTGGAGCACTCCATGGAACACTGATCCGGGTCCGGATGCTGCACCCAGACAGGTTAAAACTGGGCTGCAGCAGAAGGTCACAGTCGAGGAACGAAGCACGGATGGGATACGGATTACGACATTTTTTCTCTTTTGGACAATTGTGGAGTGCTGAAAAGCCCACAGACTAATTTTGTGTGGGCAATATATGTGTGGGCTTTTCTGTTTTTGCAGTTTTGTTGAAAGCTGCACATTACCTGAAAAGTTAAAATCCTTTGAAAGTGGACAAACTAAAAACATTTTAAACGCATACACCTGTATTTAGGATTGTCCACTTGCATTCTGATGAACGAAAACATATTTTAATATCAAGTGTAAACAGAACCTGTCAGGTCTTTTTTTGTCATTGCTACTTTGCACATTTATAAATAAAAAATATGCAGGGGTTCTCCATTTGCATTAATGTACATTTGCTACATTTGCATTGGCAGACGCAAGCAACTTACAGTACATTCCAGTTACATTTTTTTATTAGTACATGTGGAAATCGAACCCTGGAAATTTCCATGTCCCTGGAAATCGAACCCACAACCTTTGTGCTGCTAACACAATGCTCAACCAACAGAGCTACAGGATTAAGGTTGTAATCCTTACCATGCCTCCAGCTACCCTTTTGTTACAGTATGACACAGAACAAACACAGATGTGTAATGCTGTTTAAATTGCCACTTGAATTTCAATTCAGTCTGTTTCTCTAACTCATATAACATTTACATTTTATTTACATTTTACCTCTAACATTTACATTTATTGATGCACCCTTATGTTGCTTCAAACTTACATTACATTTTCCTCTGCAGAGCTAAAAATTAGATATTCTGAAGAATACTGTATATCCTGCCATATGACTCCTGCACTCCTCCGATATCCTCAGTCTTCTGATGACAGTTTGTGTGAAGGACAGACCGAAACAGACAGATAGTTTGGGAGAGGGGTCATTGAGAGGTAAGACTGACAGGTAAAGCTCATCTCTACCTTCAGCAGTCTGATGCAGATATGAAAATAACAGCTTTAAGCTGCATCCTAAAGGAAACTTTGTTTTGACAGCCCGACGGCATCTGAAGCAGACTGCAGCATACACAAGGTAAGAAGCACAAACACAATTCATACAGATTAACTGTAATTTCTCTAGACAATAGAGTGTAAAGCTAATAGCATTTTAGACAATTTATATAAACAGAAAAGTACATCTTAACAACTAGCGAGCTAAACAATATAACAAACACTAAATTTATAATATAGACACAACATACCAACAGTTTCCAACAATTAATGAGAGCTTATGACATAAATGTTTATTTTATAGTTACATTTTTACATTTTAAGCATTTATTTAATTTGACATTTCATTCTGTTGTAATTTCAAAAACTGGAATGTGTCTTTCAAACAAAGCATGTTCTTGAAATGTATTCATTGATGTTCAACAAGTATGAAATCTGTATCACCTATGAGTGAAACACATTGTCATTTGAACAAACATGACTGTAAAAGTAATCAATGGTATAAGGTACAGGTTAGCAACATGTATGTATTTGATGAACAAAACTAGAGGCAATAAAACTGTTGAGAATTGCCACATTATTGCCACATTACATTATTATTATTATTTCAGATTTTTTACATTTTTTTTGTACAGTATGTAGTTTTACAATTACACAATGTGTTTCTTTTCATGTTCATTCAAAGCAGTCAGTGCGTTGTATCATGTGACTAGAGGACAATTGTACATATTGTAGTATACAACATCAGATTTAGGCTTTGGGCTAGGATTCTGGGCTTGTGCACTATTCTTATATAACAACATTTCTCTGTGATTTTACAAGTAGGTTATAGTTGGACTTTAGATTAGGGTGTTCTGAAGAAAGACAAATAGTGATGAAAGCCTATAAAAATATTAAATGCCATGGATCAATATTTACTGTGTAATTGATTTTTTTAACACATGGGTCAAAATGAGATTTCGTAGGTTGTTAGTTTACTCTGTTGACTTTAGTCCTTGTTGCATTATATACCAATGGTGACAAAATGTCACTGTCAAAAGCTTTTTATGAGTTGCTTTTCCAAAGTTTGCATACCTGTAACTTTAAAAACATCTTAATATTTGTGTCAAGAGCAGTGAGGAAGAGAACTTAGGTGCAGACAGTCTTAAAAGATAATTATTAAAAAAAAATCCCATGAGGAAACAAAAACAAAAACCAAACAAGACTAGATTTTTACTAGGCATAATTAAACAGGGCACAAGACTTACGGCAGGATACAAAACACACTGAGAGAAATACACCAGCACAAGACAGCAGACACAAGACAGCAGACACAAGGGCATTAAATAGGGAAGCAAACAAGCACTGTAATGAGGGCAAAAAGGTGAGAGGCTTGAATTAATAATTGGATAATTAACAAGAAAACAATGGCCATGTGCTTCTGTAGTACCCTCACTGCCTGATGAGGGGAGATGTGCATAGTAAATAAAACACAGGACACCAAGCTGCAGCTTTACCATCAGAGTCTTTGTATTGTCTGAGCAGTATATTGAATGGGTTGAAATGTTCCTGGGTTTAAATGCTCTACTCCATAGCATGCCAGAGTACCAAAATTATCACAGGTAAACACCTTTGGTGGTCTCCTCTCTCTCCTGGGCCATCTGCACCCCTGTTCTCCTTCATCATTAATGTCACTCTGGGAAAAATGTCCATCTGCTGCAGGTTGTTCCTCCACCCTCACACCTTCTCTCTCATTTATTTAATTATCAGCTTTGTTGGGGTAGATAACGTGTACATTTGTTTCCTATAGTCCTATATTTCTATCCACCGATTGATGATGCTGGTCAGCAAGTACGTTTTCATTTTCCAATTTATTGTTTCCTCCCAAAGGTTGTGGATGATGGACCACAGGTAAGTAATAGTAGCCACATTCTTCATCTTCTTCCTCTGAGCTAGGATCATGCCTGTCCATGGAGGTTGGCCCCCCTGTTTTCCTTTTCACTCTTGGCTGTGCTTGGAGTTACAATTCCAGTGGTAGGTGATCGCATGGTAACAAGAGATTCCGGTGTAGAACTCGTGATCCATTTTCCTTTTTGTTGTTATCTTTGGCAATTGCATATGCTTCCTGCCTTCCTTGATTCCATCTCTTTACATATTCCTTGTGGTCCTCTGTACCACCCTCTGGCATCAGTCCAAAGAACAAGTCTACAGGTAGTCTTGGAGAACGCCCAAACAGGGATAGAACAACGAAAATCCCGTAACCTCACATTGTGTACTGTTGTAGGCGAAAGTACGTTTGTTCAACGATTCTTTCCAGCTGGACTTCTGTGTTTCCGTCAAGGTCTTTAACATCTGGAGCAACATCCATCTTGAGCAACTTGAAACGTTCCACCTGCCCTGTATGGTGTTGTTCGTGATCTTGCAATTCCACAATTCTTCTTTTACTGAGAAAGCAACTGATTTTCAAACTCACCTCTCTGGTCATGATGAATCTTTTTCGGGAAAACCAAATTTCAGTGCATAGTGATTGAAAATTCATTCAGCAACGGTTTTAGCCAGTTTCGTTGTGGTGGCGTACGCTTGGGCAAACCTTGTGAAGTGATCAACTATCACCAGGATGAGTGGTGCTCTAGTTTCTTTACATGGCTTCTTCTGTTTTAAACAGGTACAACACTTGGTCACAATACATTCAATGTCTCCCTGCATTTTTGGCCAAAAGAACCTGTCTCCAACTAAAGATATGATCCTTTCCACACCCTGATGCCCCATTTTACTATGTAAATCCTGCAAGACACATTGTTTGTATCTTTCTGACAGCACAAACTGATTTCGGGTGGCTGTCTTTCTGCGAAGGACTACGTCCTCTTCTAAAGAAAGCTTGTCCCAGTGGTGTAGCAAGCTTTAACTCTGTGAACTAAAGGTTCTAAGTAGGTGTCTGGAAGGTTTTTCACCAGTCAGCTTACGTTGTACTACTTGTCCAATGTGGGCGTCTTCTCTCTGTGCTTGTCATATCTCATCAGTACAGTAGATCTCACTTGACTCTGCACACTCTGTTGGGTTATGAAGTGAGGCCATGGCTGTCCATGATCTTGCACTTCTATTGCCTGCACAGTTGCCTCAGCAGAATCAGACGTAAGTTCCACTGCTCCATTATTCTTTCAATGTCCAATGGCATACGAGATAAACTATCCGCATCAATGTTGTCTTTTCCATGGCGGTATTTAATCATGAAGTGGAAGTCTGCGAGCTCTGCAACCCATCTGCATCCAGTCGTATTGAGTTTTGCACTGGTCATTACATAGGTTAGTGGATTATTGTCACTATATATGGTAAAGGTGGGTGCGTAATATAGGTAATCACGAAACTTCTCTGTGACTGACCACTTCAAAGCTAGAAACTCCAATTTCCCTGAATGAAGATTGAAGTTGGCTGTCAGTGTGCAAGATCCATATGCTATGACTCTAAGTTTCCCCCTTGCCTTTGAGAACAGAACAGCACCAAGTCCCAGGTTCGAAGTGTCCATGTAGAGTATGAATGGCTTTGAAAAATCAGGAAATCCGAGGACTGGAGGTTCTGCAAAGCAATCTATTAATTTCTCCAACCTCTGCTGATGTTCCAACCATAGAATTGGCTTCTGAAAAGGTACTCCTCTTATTTTTTTTATACATTTACTTGCAGCTCCACTATGTCCCTCTTCCTTCATCTCAGCTGCTCCTTTCAGCAAGTCATAGAGAGGTCCAGCGATCTTGGAGAAGTCTTGAATATACTGCCTATAATAACTCAACAGCCCTGTCTGCAGGATCCATTTTACTGCCCTCCGCGGACACAATCCTTCCCAAGTAACGTACTTCCCCCTTAAACACTTCACATTTGCTAAGCTTGAGTTTAATTCCATATTGCCTCAGATGCTAAGGACCTTTCGCACATTATTGATCTTCAAAGGATTTACTGAACTAGCGTGTCATCAAGATAGGGACACAGCAGTTGTCTCGGAGATCTTCCAAGCACTCTTAGACCAAAGGACCAAAAGGGATACAGATCCACTCATAGAGCCCCCATGGTCTCATGAAAGCTGTCATGGGTCTACTCTCTTTGGCCAAGTAATGAGAACCAGGTGTTTCCTCCAAGACTGTCCATGATGTCTTTAACCTTGGGATGGGCTGTTGGTCAGAATTTGTCATCCGATTCAATTCCCGGTAGTCGATACACAACTGTAAACTACCATCCTTTTTTCGGACACAAACTACAGGTGAGGAATACGGTGAGTTTAACTTCTGAACCTATCCCTGGGCAATGAGATTGTGTACGCAGTCTTTCATTTCCTTGTACAGGGGGCGAGGTACTTACTGGTAAGTACGGGTGATGGGGATATTGTCATTCAGCGAGATGGTCAACTGCAATCCTTCTATACATCCAATGTCATTTTCAAATCTTGACAAAGAAGCTGCTTCCCCTCTCAACATCAGCTGTACAATTTGTCTTCTTGACTTATTACGATGGCTTAAATCTAACGGTAGGTCCTATGTTGAATCAGGATTCTGGGTAATTTCATTTATAACTTGACTTATTCTTACAGCCTCAAAGCGGGGTGTTTCAAGAGCAGTGGCTGGGTATACAGCCTGTACTAGATGCACTGTACCAATAACCATCTTGCCATTCAACATTATGTCATGGTTGGTACGGTTTTGAACGGTGACAATGACATGTGGTGAGGTCTGATGTCGTAAATTCACCAGGGTTTCACTAAACTCAGGCCTCAGAATCCCTCAGGCCAGGCAGGATTCACATTAGGCTTTGGTGCCGATGTCTCTACTCTACATTCAACTTGAACAGAGGTGTGTTTAGGCACATAGACTCTTTCCTTTGTGGTTTTGAGCTCACATGATGTTCCTACCTGGACTCTCTCGATGAGTACTCTTATTTTATCTCCTTCCAAGTTGGGGGTGGCATTCATCAACATCTCACTGCTGGGTTAATCCATTCCTGTTGGCTACCTGCTCAATCACATTGTACCCAATGATGGGATGACACAGATGTCCTCTCATCACTAATACAGGTATGATAAGCTGCCCGTCCTTTCTTTCATCAGGCGCAAATCCAAAAGTGACTTCCATCCATCCAATGAGTGGTATATCCTGACCATTTGCAGCTACAAGGCAGAGTTCTTCGGGTGTACTGATTGTTTCTGAAACATCTCTTAGTCGTACATTCGGCAAGTGCTCATTTTTCCACACCTGACCAACAAAACATACTAGAGAGCCAGTGTCCCATAATGCTTCTACAAGCAACCCTTGATGGTATCATTGCATGAGGCAATGTTTTTCAACAAGCGCAAGTGGGTTTGTTTTTACCGCCATGTTGTTGTAGTCGAGGCGGGATTCACCCTTATTTTTGAATACAGTCTACACTGTTTCCTGTGAGCTGCAAAGTGATGTGCTTGACATGCTTTTGAACAGTATAATGTCTGTTTGCAATTTGCACAGTTTCTCAGTATTAGGTCAGAACAGATGGTGTCACAATATGTACAGCTTCGAGGGGACTTTTCTTCAGCACCGGTCACTGCCTGTCTCGTGGTCGTGACCCAGCCTCGTTTAAAGGCCTTCACAATGTGCCATTGGTATCCGTGCTTGACAGCCAGCTGAGAAATGATCACTACCACCGCACTTGTAGCAGTGAGTACAGTAGACATCTAATCCAGTTTGTTGACATGCAAAACATTTCCTTACCCGACTTGGAGGAGGCAGATAATGTTGCACTGGCGACCATTGTGGTCCTTGGATTGCCACTCTCCGCTAGTCACACAGCTGCCAGTAAGCCGGAGGTGGATACGGTGCCTGTGGTGAAGATGTATTAGTGACATCTCTCACTGGAGGAGGACACTGAGTAGACATGACCTGAGGTTGTTTAATTGACTCTCGAATTTGAGAAACTTCTGCTCTGAGGTTTTTTAACAGGGCCATGCCTGAGCGCATTTCTCTCACCTCAGTTAAAATGTCAAGTTCAGCCTTAACACATGGCTGGACACGTTTCTTTTTGTTTTGACGCTCAGTTTCATGGGCACATGCCTGATTGACTTTGTCAAAGAGCAGTTCATCACTTACATCACCTTGTGTTAAATAGGGTCACAAGTCACCCCTAATGCTGTCGCTCTGCAGACCTGTCAGGAAAGTGTGAAGAAACATACTCTGGACTAAATTTGGGTCATACTTCAAACTGTATTCAGCTTCCTGAGATGCAAACTTAATCTTTTGTCTTAAATCTAGACAGTGGACAAGAAAGCTTTGTGGGGTCTCCTTGCTGCTTTGTACCTCTGAAGTTGTTAATACAGGTGGCCGAGTTAACCAGTTAATATAACTGGTCGAGTCGATTCTGAGTGCCAACTTAAGTTTTTTTGTTGTGAATTTTTCTGTGGGTCGTAGTTTATCTGTGGTTTTGTATGGTGCATGGCACTAACACTCTGTTGTGTGCTGGTAGCAATATTCTGTTTTTGTTCAATTAACTTTTTCAAGGCTAATTGCAATGTCACATTCTTTTTGTAGCTTTTCCTGTTCTGTAACCTGTACTACTGAGTCTACAGTCACCTGCTGGACCACCTGTGCTGTTTGTTGCTCCGAGGTATTTTCACTACCCTGCTGAAGTTCATAAATTTTGTCTCTTACACAAAAGTTCTGACATGCCCTCATCTTCAAGTTCTTTTAACCCCTCCCTCTCAACATGTCTCACCATGGAAGAAATAACAAATGAGCAGCTTTTGTTGATAAAAGTTTCGCTCTCTTCAATATCCAAAAAGTCAATTCAATTCAATTCAATTTAAGATTTTCTCTAGACAACGAATACAATGTCCTTGTCACTTCCAGTTTTAAGTCCTCTGATTCATGGTTCATTTAGGCTTTTGGGTGTGTGCAGTGTGATGTAGAAGAGCAGTCTTAGCTGATTTGGAAGATGATAATGCTCCAAGTATCAACAATCAACCCCAGATAGTGCGTGCTTTTCCTCCAGACTCAACATGGACACTGAAATTTCCCACTCTGCTGATCCCGTAAGCCACAAGTTAATATGAACGATACTTGAGGCAGACCATCATCTGTGGACGCTGAATTTTACTGCATTTCATCCCAGCTGTGCCTTCAAAATGTAACACCCTCACCACCTGATGAGCTGAGATGTGAATAGTTAATAAATCATAATACATGGAGCTGCTGCTTTACCATCAGAGTCTCTGTATTGTCTGAGCAGCATGCCCCCTCCCCAAACAGATAAACACTTCCCATGCAAAAAAAATCAAGCAATCAGTGAATAATGTAAGCCTTAGCAGGGAACATTAATCATCACTAAGAAGACACTACAAAGTGCATTCGAAAAATACACCCACTTGTTTTAAGTTCAGTGTTCCTCTAATATAAGTTATTTTCTTTTTTTGAACAACCACACCTCCACACAAGGACAAGCAACACACAGATCACAAAAGACAGAGAGCATGAGCTTAGATTCTGACTCCAAGATACAAGAACCATGACTAGCACTGAGTGTGGATACAAACTTAATGCTCTAAAACAAAAATAGGGCCGTCAGGATCCTTGCATGAGAATTTAGTAAAAACCCAAAACAAGGAAGCCAGGACAATTTGCCCAAGCTGCCCCAAATCATGATAATAATACGCCTTATTCTTATTGGCCATACTCTTTGATGACAACAATGTGTGTTGCATGTTTATTCTGACACATCCAGTTCAACTTCCACAAATCCGTATTTTTGTAGCAGTGAAATGTCTTTTTTCAAGTCATCCTAATATGATGTTAAACACTTCATGCAAACATTGTACAATTTATCATGACGATTGTAGGTTCAGCATGCTACAGAAGGCATCAAGTGTCCAACTTGACAGTTGTCTCTTTATTTGTTTTATGCCTGCAACTAACAAATCTCGCTCATCTGTGGAAGACTAAGTGTAGTTCAAACACACCCAATAAGAAGTTTCTAACCACATAGTAAACAATGTTAATCTAGAGGAATCCAGACTCCATGTTACAACCCTACAGAACAAAGAAAAGCACAAGCCACAAAGTGTCGGGACACATCCACACAGCCAACCACACCTGCCTGTTCCCAGTCACCTAAATTCTAATAACTCTCACCTGTCACCGCTAATCACCACCTCTATATAAACAAGAGTCACACCCCATTTCTTCGTCCAATCTACATCTTAGCTATACGGATTTACCTGGTCCTCCTTCCTTGTTTACTTTTCTGGGATTCTAGGGTTGAATTTTAACTGGCATTTATTGCTGTGCCCCAAAGCCCATTTCCTTTCTTAAATGACCTTTTGCATTCCTGAGCCCACAGATAAGCTGATAGAGAACAAAGGCTATTGGCTGAAATGTTTGTGTTGCATGCAGGGGTCTAACTTTTGTTGAGTACAGTGGGGGTTAAACATGGTCTTCTGATTGGTCACTTTGGTTGTCTTAGGTTGGTTTCAGGCACATGGTCAAGGAAAGGATAAAAAGGGAATTTAAGATATGCTCTTTCTCTTTTTCCCTGGGTCTTTTCCTTGGTCTTTCCCTCTTGCACTCCTCTTCTTTGTGATCTTCTCTGAGTGTTTTTCCTTGAGTTCTGCTCTGGGATTCTGCACTTACTTTATGCTCTTCTTCTTTATCTGAGTTCTAGGCCCAACTTCCAGCCCTCTCTTTTCTAATCTTTTCCTATATTTTGTTCTTTGTCTGCAAGGTAATATTCTCCACATACACTGTTTAAAGTTGTGTAATGTATATGTCATTTACTATTATATGCATCATCATTGTATCCATTTCATGTATAACTTCAGGCAGTAATGTTAATAAACCTATAAATTGTGTACCAACTAGTTTTGTAGCAACGCTCTCCCACATTTAGCTATCATAACTGCGCTTATTTCCGTTGTTGGTATAAGTAGCAGAAGGATGGAAATTGACAGAAAATACACAGTTTTATATCATCTTGCTGTTAACACTTTTCTAGTCATTTCAGCATTCCTACAGCTTGAACCACTGTAGTGAAACCACCCTTACAATGTTTATCATTACGATTACTCTTGAATCCATCGCTGATGTTTGACTGCTGTTTGTTGTCTATGGTTTAATAAACCAGCAGTATTATTACTTGCATCTTGTTCCCTTTGTGTATTTGCTGACAGAAGACTGGACCGCTAAACAGCAAATTTGTTCAAAATAGATTCTGCAACCCCACTCAACCGGATCGATTTACTTAACTAGTCAATTTACTCCGTGCTTCACTTACATTACTCTCCACTCCATGATCTGCCTCAGCCAGTCCCATGGCCTTACCGACCACCTACTAGGAAGTGGACTGCAGTGGATTCCTACTTCAATGCTCTCTTTATATTGAAATGCAACCTCAACAGTTTGTCATGGAAGGCCTAAGGTGGCCTTTCTTATTTCACTCCTGTCAGGACGTGCGTTACTCTGGACACGTTCCATATGGAACACCAGTAGTGCCATCATTAACTCATTTGACTCATTCACCACCCATTTTAAAGAGGTCTTCGGACAGACCGCATGTGCGCTCTCTGTCTCGGGTGAACTCATCCGTCTTCATCAGGGGAAAACTTCTGTGAGTGACTATACACTACAATTTCGTACCCTCACAGCTACCAGTGGCTGGAATGAGTCAGCTCTCCTAACATTTTACCATCAGGGGCTGGAGTCAAGTGTTCGTTCTCAAATGGCCATCTATGATGATACTATTGGGCTCTAAAACTGTATGTACAAAGCAATAAGGATTTCACAACGGTTGACTGCATTTCAGCTAGAA
The DNA here is from genome assembly GCA_036877525.1 of Chromobotia macracanthus. Lineage (NCBI taxonomy): Eukaryota > Metazoa > Chordata > Actinopteri > Cypriniformes > Botiidae > Chromobotia > Chromobotia macracanthus. The sequence continues at coordinate 1,613,755 of JAZGTH010000032.1, read as the reverse complement.
AAAACTTCACCTGAACGTCCCCTTACCTCACCCCCATCTATACCTCCAGCACCAAAACCCATGCAAGTGGATTCTCATTGTCTTACAAGAGCTGAACATACCTGCCACCTTGTTAATGGATTATGCTTATACTGTGGATCCTCTGGTCACCTCATCAAAGCATGTCCTACTTGTCCCCCACATCCTGCGGTGAGTACCATTCAAGTCAATCCAGCAGTATCTACACAAACTTTGTACGGTTCAAATTGTAACTCCTGTTCTTTGCTGACACAAAGAATGATCAAGGACTATGTGCTCACAATAAAACAAGACACAGAACATAAGTTCAGACCCTGTCACCAAAGACAAAACCCAATATAATAACTGAGAGTCATGATCTAAACAGCATGCTCTGGTGTAAGACACTGGGCTGTCATGATCCTTTCAAAAAAGACTAAAGATAACACCAACAGCGATGACAGGACTAAGACCTTTTGGAACTGCTCTGTTTATTATTCCTAAAATTTACACATTTTTGTGGGCCTAAACTTAAGAAGGCTATCAGAAGTGGTGAAAATTTACATTTCAGAATGAAGTGAGGGGAAATGCCTTGAAAATGCCACACTGTTTAAGGTTTATGTATAACATTTGGTAGATATATGTAACATCCCAGCAACTACAAAAAAGTCTTAACAGGAAGTCAACCATTTTGAAGTTTATTTATTTTGTTAATTTTAGACGTACTTAACACATACTCTTAAATATTTAATCAGATCAACATCATATTTGGTCAATGGCCTAAAATATCTACATACTGACACGATGTCAACAGGAATTGACATGTATTACATTGTGTGGTGAATTTTGATGTTTCATCATGTAACAGGAAGTACTTGTTGGGAGGCTCAAAACCATACTAGAATCCCCAACATGCATCCAAATGTGAGGGGTCCATCAATGCACCATTCATTTTAACTACTTTTGAAGGTCTCAGAAGTTTAAATTTCATAGCTGTTTCATGCCTTTTATGGCAATGTGGTAGGTGTCACCACCATTTATTTGATAAATCAAGATTTCTCTTATGTTGACTGTTTAATTATTATAACTTTGTTGTTTTAAAATGGAAAGTACAACCAGACATGCTAGTATCCATTGCTAAGTGATATACATAACAGTATCTCCTCAAAATCTGCTCCAATTAAATAGCCATATTGTCCTTATTATTCTGGACTCTCAAAAATAATAACAATATTGTATTTTATGCAAAAAAAAGTTAATTTTAGTTGCAATATTATTTGTTCTTCAGAAATATCCCCCCAAATACAATTAACAATTTCAAATACAGTATTAAATGCAATTAAGTAATGTTTAAAGTGTACAAAATAACCCACATTTTGTGTTCATCCAATGGGTATAATTCTGAGTGACATACTTCATTCTTGCTGTAAAAGGTATTTAGAAAAGGACATTCATAGCTGGGTCACAGAAAATAATAACAATCAACACCATCCAGAGTGTAAACTGTAGATTAACATACAATACAGAGTCATGTAATTCAGCTTTATTATTAAAACATTGTGGCCATACAATTGAATAGGGATAGCATTTTTCCCCTTATAATTGAAGATTCTATAACTGCATTTAAACATGTTTCATTTAACCCTCCGTGATCCAGCATAGTACAATTGGAGCACTTGTATAAAAAATAGGTGTTTAATTGATTTATTTAATTTGTATAGAAATATACAGTTACAATACCTGACACTCTGAATTTTATCAATCCAGTAGTTTCCAATCAAGTATTGACATCTAATATTTTTCTTACTTTCCAATATTTTAAGTGATGATTAAAAAATGCTTACATGCCTAAAATGACCAATTTACAATTTGTAAACACTGAAACCACAAAAGAGCATGTCATAAATCATACCTAAACTATAAAACACCTGTTTTCTGTTCTGTTATATCATGTTTGCCTAATTAAAGAATTCAAATGTATCAATTCAATATGTATGTAACCTATTTTCCTGATGGAAAGCAATACTCAAATATGAATCAGAACAGAATCTTCTCTAATGGCCCAACAGTCAGTTGCAATTTAAAAAGTTGATATTTAGCTTCAGTACAGTGACATACACTACCAGTCAAAAGTTTGGAAACACTTGACTGAAATGTTTCTTATCTTAAAAATCTTTTAATCTGAAGACATTTAATTAAACGTTAAAAATGTAAAAATAAAAATATAATTGTGCCACCATATTAATTTCAATTTAATTTTTGTTATTAGAAAACTACAATTAAAAAAAAATGTTTTTGAAATAAATGATTTGGACCAAATAATGAAGAAAAAGCAGCCAATAAGATAGCAGGATAGAGGGGATCTCCTTCAAAACTGTTTTAAAATTTTCTCAGGACGATTCCTCAAGAAACTGGGGGATGGAAAATTTTTGTAAATTCTAGACGAAGGGTGACTATACTGAATATGCTAGAATATATCCTATTTTACCTTATTTTTATAATAATATATACATTTTTATAATATAATATAAGTTTACTATTATTCATAAATTTTAAAAAAATTTATGAATAATAGTTTTTTTAAAAAAATTTTTAAAAAAATTAACAAAAATAAAAAAAAAATAAACAAAGAAAAAGTGTTTTCAAACTGTTGACAGGTAGTGTACATGTTGTTCGCTGGTTGGTAGACAACCAAATTATAACCTCAATCGATGGCTCTGAATGTTGGTTAAAGGCAACATTATGACAGTGTTATAACCTGTACTACACGTTGTAGAAACGTTGTTGTTACAGTGTTGTTAGAAGATTCCCTATAGTTTGCAAACATACTGTGACAACTAGCTCTCTCTAGCGCTCGCAACTTCAGCCAATAAAATGCCCATTCAGAGCATCCCAAATCACCACAAAGTAAACTTCATTTAGGTTGAATGTCAAAAGGTTCACAGTTATTATTTGACAGTTACTGTACTGAGAGTACTGAATAAAGACCAGGTTAACCCTCAGATTAGAACCAGATTAGATCCCCAGACTTAATTATGACAGTTATGGTACCTAAAGGCAGTAAATTCCTGTTTTAGACTGAATTAATTTCTCACTGTATCAATAATTAATCTGTCCTTCCCTGAAGTGATGCCTTGCCAAAAAGCAAAGAATGTGCCATAAATGTATGTCAGGCCTGGCTTCACTCTTTGTGTACTCTTACATTTTTCTCTTTTAAAGTATTATATAAGTCATTCTCCAGAATGTATACTATTTTTTATGCCCCTAATTTCATGTACTTATGTATGCTGCATTCCTTTCAAAGTTGGATGTGGGATATCCCAACCTAATCGCTTACAAATAATAAAAAGAAACTGTCCAAATATAAAAGAAAGAGGAGATGGAGAGGAGATGATGAACACAATCATCTGATGAGCCCAAAAGATTTTATTATTAGGATCACAGGAAAGTGGCTCAACATAGAAGATGTTACTGGAACAATAACAGAACATGCACAAAAATAAGCATGTCTTACCAACAGGGGATGGGGTTCCTCCACTGCTGGGAGGATTAGGATTCTGCTTTGGGGAAGAGCTGATGACCGAAGGTAAGAGAAATGGATAAACTCCTGCCCTGTAGCACCTCATCTGGATTACAGTTGAACAACAGAATGATGCCAGGGTTCGTCTTACTGTCTTCATTCCTCAGAGGAGGAGGACGAGAGGTGAAAGGTTCTCTGTACAACAGACATACTGTGTTTCTTCAACCCTATTGGACTAAACCCCCAGAAAGCACTTAAAGGGGCCTGGTGGTATAAGTGCATAATCTTCTACACCATAAGACACCAATCACAGAGCACGACTGAGTCTGCTGTTACTCTGCGTGTGGCATGCTTCTAATAGTCCATTTATCTGAAAGACATCAAAATTTTTGGTCAATATTTGTAGCTAAATATTTTAACATAATTTTAAACATATATTTTGGCTCTGTTGAGCTGAAGTGTTTTATTTAGTGCCACCGAACAGAATTATGAAATATTGTTTTGGTTTCCAAAACACTCAAACTGCTACTTCTGCTCTTCTGCCAACTGCCACTATTGCCGTCTCATGCCAAACTCCCATCATTGGCTATGACAGTTCAAATTAAACATCATTATTACAAACTTACAATTGTGAATTGGGGTAAGATAAGAAGACTGTTTTAAACACTGATCTGTTATGTACTTGTTCAACCACCCATTTTATATTTATTTTTAACCCAAAAGTTATGGATCACAGCTTTAAGATAGTCCTTGACAAAAAGGTCCAAAAGAGCATTTCCTTTCGAAGGGAACGATCCTGGCAAGATGCTATGGAAATCGCCCTTACCGTGACCAGTGTCTGAAGTATGTGTCTAATTATGACATTGGACCACAACAGTGTATGATGTGCCACATGTCACATTGTCATGCACATCCTAAGCTTTATTGTTTTCTGGAGTCATGTGTTTGCATGCCTGTATAAGCAATCATACAGAAGCTTTCACTTTTTTGTTCTCACTCGCACTGCAGTGAGAGTAGTTAGCATTTGAGTGATAGTAGTTAGCAACTGGACAAGCGTGTTCAGCTCTCAAGGAAGTCTAAGGCACTCACAATATTGTGGTTGAAAAACTCCTTTGTTCCTTGATTCTCTCTCAAGTATTGAGCACCTGCACTGTGCTGTTTGGGTCTCATGGCCACCATAGAGGCAGGCAGGTTCAGTCAGTGGCCTTTAAATGTTTTATGTTGTTTCAATCTAGATCTGTGCCGACACCCCCTGATGAGCCTGGCCCATCAGGAATGGAGGAATGCAGGCAGGCCAAAGGGTAAGCATAGCCACTTGCCCTCCTCCCCTTATAAAAGGTGCAGAATTCACATGAGGCATTACTCCAGAAAGTGGAAGCAAGGACTGAAGGAAGTGCTTTGTAAAAAGCAAGCTAAGTGGCCTCAAGGCATCAAGAAGCAATCATTTTTTCCTTCTTTCTTTCTCCCTCTTCCTTCCTTGCTCTCAGAGGTTTGCACACTTACACCAGGCCCTGAAGATTGGACTAATTATGTTTAATGCTTTTTTGGACAGTCCAACTTTCTGATGGTCTCAAACAGGGCTCAGTGGTGAGTGGGACAGCACGCATAAGTTACGATTGTATCCTTAATTCCCTGAGAAGAGGGAATGAGACACAGTGTCTTGATGCCATACTTCAGGGTACCTCCCAGGAGATCAGAGATTTTCAAACCAAACAATATGAATGATAAACATCCCTGGGTTTCACCAGAGGAAATATTATTTGTGAAGTTTTAAATATCCTCTGTAACCAATGAAAACAATAAATGAGAGTCCATGCAAGGAAAATTTCCATTCAGTCTAACATTCATGTTCTCCAATCCTTCACACAGTATGTGTAAAATGTTACATCTGCAAATGGATTTTGTGATCAATGTTGCAGCATGTAGGAGCTTCATTTACATTCCCCTTACCCCTGTAAGGTTGATCAGTCAAATTTCGCCAAGCACTGAGGCACAAATAAATAATTTGTGACGTAGCAAGTAGCTACATGTACAAATTTGTCATGGGTTTAGTGGCTTTTAAGCACAGATAAGTGATAAGATATTTTATTACACTAGTTTCATATAAATGAGTAAAATGTGTGAGTACACTTATTAAACATTGTGATAATCGTCGTTAAACATTTATTTTATATGAACATTTTATTCAGATGAAATGCTACCCCATAGACTACTGTTGTAAGTGCATTGTTTTAAAAAATGTGTGAGATGTATATTAATAAGACTAATTAGGCATACTAGGTTTATAGTAGGTTTTTAAATAAGGGTTGATTAAACTGATAAAACTACAAAATCATTAAGTAAGATATGCCGTTGCAGCTTATGTAACGGGTAGTATTCATTGTTATCCAGTGAAAATTACGATGAAGACCAAGTTGATATGGTCCGTTATGCTGTTCAGTATAAAAAAAAAACCATATTGCATTTTGTTCCTGTTATTCAATGTACAAAGTATTTTTTTTTGATGAAAGAGGTGGAAATGGAATGGGGAAAATTAACTGTTATTTCGGTGTGATTATTATAAGTCCGAATATACGGTGATCGGCAAAAGAGACATGATCCATTAGTCTGTGATCGACCGCTTATGCCTCGACTCACTTTCTCAGGTGAGACCGCGGGAGTTTTCTCATACGAGTAAACGCTCTCACTGAGAAAACAGCTCAGCATTACTCAGCATTACTCTCATTCATTTCTCCCTGTTTTCTCAGGCATTACACTTACATGGAAATTGCAAATATATATATATAAAAAAAAACATCTTATGGGACAGGGGTATAAGGGATTTGCAAAAGTACCATGTTTTTTTTACACACAAAAGTAAAATACATACAAATATATACAATAAAAATACCAGGAAATTTTTTATGAAAAATTTTTTATGATGGAAAATAGAAGACAATTGGAGACAAAGGAGTAGCAAAAAAGAAGAGTCTTTTAGACTGTTATTATCCCTAGAAGTAGTATTAACAATTTCCAAAACCTATGCTAAGTTAGATGCCAGCAGTCTTCCAGTAAGCAAGCCAACAGGGCAAGGAAACAAAACTCCAATGGCTAATCATTTAGAAAATAAGCAAAACTAAAAGTGATATCATCTATTGATTCCAAAAACTAATACCACAAATAGAAATGAAATTTGCATTAAAAAATATGCTTCAGCAAAACATCATAAATCATTTTTAATAAACGTTTATATAATTATTGAAAACTGAAATAAAACGTATGGAATTTAATTTGTCAAAAAGTCAAAAACACTAAATTTCACAGCAGAGGAGCTGATCAGAGAGACAATTGCCACTGTGTAGCAATCCCCAGCAGGTGACAGGAGGAGTGAATGAGTTAACTACATAGAGCAGTGTTTGATATCTCTCCCAGCATATCATTTTCATGTTTGCCAATCCAATCACTTCACATAAGCAATAAGAGCTCCTCTGTAAGGGGAACGCTAAATATGAGAACTGCCTGAGAAAGAGAGAGACAGAGAGAAAGGGAGGGAGAGAGAGTACAAGAGATCAATTTCCTCATTGACATGGCCGATAAGTGAACAGCTACAAGCTCATGTCTGCTACCAAAAAGAACATGAGGTGAAACTAAGTTTAACTGTGAATAAATAAACCCCTTTGGCTTCAAATACTGACATTGCTGTCTTATTTACCATCATTTTATTCATCTAAATAAACTGAAACTTTTAACATTCTTATATTCTCACTTTTTAACATTCTCATTTAAATTACTGGTTTCTGTAATGTTGCCAGTGTGAGTTCAATGTAGCAGAGTAATATTGTTACACTAGATTATTATTTTCATTTTATTCATTTTGGGGTATTTGAATTAGAGCAAACTTGAATGGTATGTTCCATATATGTCTATATGTCAAGAATTATCTGTTCATTTGCATTTCAGCGGCAGTTGCTCAGCTGGCACATACATGCAGCCTGGAAATACATGTCTCCTGCAACCTTTGCTTTTGGTGAGGGTTTTTTAATGCCAATCCTCTGAACTGTAAATACAAAGCAACTAATTATTCTGGATCTGCAGGGAATTACACTGTCACTATAGAGAGTGGAGGTGAGGCACTAAGGAAGCATGCACATTACATCCTTTGAAGTTTCCTGGCAAAACTACCCTGAGTCATCCACATATAATTCAGTCTCCAAGTCATGGATGGTGTCAGGGAAGGTTTCACTACAAGCTGTTCACACATTGGCAATAATAAAAAAAAAAAAAAAACAGCAACTTCAACTTATATTAAACATCTGTTATGCCATGCGACCTTTAGAACTCACTCTCTTGACCTCTCCACCTTTGATTAAATGTACAGCATGTTTCAGAGCAGCAGACTAGTTTCTCTACTTTCTGTTTGTAATTGAGTTATGTAATTTAGTTTCACTTTCATGGACTTAGTTTTCCTGTCACTGTAGTTTCCTACCACTAATCGGTTTCCATGGACACTCATTAACAATCACACCTGTTGATGTATTGCACACTGTTTCATAGAGTTGGCTCTTTGTTTGGATTACCTGTATTGTATTATGTAAAACAGTTTTGCTGCATGAAAAGCCAGTCTTTGAAACTGTACGTGGTTATGTTTACTAAGGAATTATGGGAAAAAAGTGAAGTACAGAAAGAGAATCCCACACAGTAATCACGTAGAATATTTTTATTGCATGTACTGTACAAGACAACATATAACATGCTATACAGAGAACTTTGCCACAGCAAATCTCAGCAACAACAGAAAATGCGATTAGATTTTAGGAAAGCATTGGCATTATGGTATATCTCTGCATCTAGTTTGCAATAACTGCATGAGCCATTAGCTGAGAGTTAGAGAGTAAATGTGTAATTATAGCCAAGGCCACCTTTGCCATGTCTCTCATATCTCTCCAAGTGCTCTTTACATGAGAGCAACAGGTATGTTTATAACCCTCTCTGTGGACAGGCACAGTCGGTTTGTGGATTAAGCCTCTTGTTGACATTTCTCCAATGTTTGACAAACAAACCAATTACATGTAAAAACAAAAGTGCCAAATAGTGCCTCATCTTCATCTTGGGAAAGCATAAAATAGGTGGTGTTGTAATTATTGTACATTCTTTTCTGGTTGCAGGGTTCAAGGGCTACTTTTCAACCATTTTAGAGCTTTTAAACCTCTTCTATGACGCAGGAGAAACATTTTCAAAAAAAGAAACACTTGGGTCATACAATTTACCTGCCCATTAAGTTTTCTAATGCATCTAGTAACAGTCTATTGGAAAACATGCAAGATGGTTAATGCATCTGAAGTGACTTTCTGCGTCTTGTAACCTTAATGGTCTGTGCTAAGACCATGCATTTCCAAGCATTGGCCACAGAAACATCAGGTTGTGTTTCAAATGACAAAAAGTGGTTTTGAGGTAGAATTAGTGTAAGAATTAACTTTCAGTAGGTTCAGAGATAAAGAAACGAAGATTATCTAGCCTATGAATGAACCCTACACAAACCATTTAAGCTCTACCAAAATGAAAGGTCTCAAAGTGATATTGTATCAGATTATATTTAGCTAGAGCTGCCAGTGACATGTTCATCAGATCAATTGATAAATAATAACGAAGGAAAAACAGAAATTAATCGTGGCTACTGATCTATGCATAAGCCGGGGGAGCCGCTGCCACAGGTTGTGGGCACCGAGGCGTTGGACCCAAAGCTGGAGGGCCCGGTCTTAGAGGACGCCCCGTCATTGGAACATGGCCAGGACAAACCACCGTAGGAACCGACCTGGGAGCAGGCACAGAGACAGGGACACAGACAGGAGGCGATTCACCCGGAGGCTCGGGAACGGGCACAGGGAGAAGAGCAGACCTCCCGTTCTGCTTCTTCCCCTTCTTCAGATGCAGGACGCTCGAGCTCAGGCACAGACGCAGGACTCAGCCACGTCCCTCTGCTGCGCCCCCATGGCGTACTGAAGAGAGAGAGAGAGAGAGAGAGAGAGAGAGAGAGAGGCTGCCTGCTGGGTTCGAACCGGGTCGGTTCGTTCTGTCAGGTAATAGAAAAACGAACCCAGACGCAGACAGCGTTAAACTGAAAAAAAACAAAAGAACAAAATCCACGAGGGGGTAAAACGTGAACAGAAACGGTAATATAACTAGATCTAAAGAGAGCGCCAAAACCCGGAGCAAAAACGAAAATTAAACGGGAAACGACAGAACGCTAACACGGGACTAAACACGACTTGACAAGAACACGACTAGACTTATTATGACAGGAGGAGGCACGAGAAGCGGGAAACAAGACAAGACTTGAGTAACGGGAAACGAGACACAAGAAACGAGAGAACGAAGAAGACACGAGGGCATTAAATAACACACGGACAAACGAGGAACAGGTGCGCGACATCAGCGCAAACTAGACTAGTACTCTTCTCTCCTTGTTAATTATCCAGTTATTAGTTTATGCCCCTCATCTGTCTGCCTTCGTTACCCTCTTTGTATGCCTCCCCTGTTTAATGCTCTTGTGTCTGCTGTCTTGTGCTGGTGTAGTGCTGGTGTGTATAGTGTTCTGCATTGTGTCTTCTTGTTTTTGAGCGCAATTTGTCTGCACCTGGGTCTACAAACTTGACAGAAGGTCCATTAAAACCCTAACCAGGCAGATCACAAAAATGTATGAATAAGTTATACAAATTCTTATGAATTAATCATTAAATCACTAAAATGTAAAATAGTTATGAGTGGTCATGAGACTGTGTTGAGAAACACAAACTAAATAAAACAGAATATGCAAATACATAAAATGTGCACACATTGCGCAGTAAAAATACAAATTGTGTTGGGAAATGCATACACACACACACACACAGGGGAGATTGGGAACTGTTACAATAACATAAAAGATTGCAGGTATTTTAATGCAAATAAATGCAAATAGAATTTCATTCCAATCCTCACCATGTTCTACAGGAGAACCATTGAGAGTGTGCTGACCAGTTGCATCACTGTCTGGTATTGGAACTGCAGCGCCGCAGACCGCAAGACCCTCCAGCGGACAGTGAACACAGCTGCAAAGATCATTGGTGCCCCTCTCCCCTCCATCCTGGACATTTTCCTTTCACGATGCTCCAATAAAGCCACCAGCATCGTAAAGGACCCCACCCATCCCTCACACAGTCTCTTCCAGCTCCTGCCGTCAGGAAAACGGTGCCGGAGCATCAGAGCCCACACTGCCGAGCTGCTCAACAGCTTTTTTCCCCCAGGGAAAATTTTTTTCCCCCAGGATTTTTTTTCTCCCTTGTGCAATTCTGAGTGTGCTACACACAGGTGAGTAGGCCGCACAGACCACCTGTAGTAACACACTCTCCTCTATGTGCACTAGACACTTTTTACAACCAAGGGTATATAATCCCACAAAAAAGACTAATAACATATGTATGTTTACAAGCCCATGCACTACAGATCATCTTGTACTGTTCTCCAGCCAGGAACAGTGCTTGACTTTCTTTTTCCTCGTGCAATATTTATGTGAAACATTTGTATTGTTTGTATTTAATAGTTTATGTATAGGCAACTTTATATATAGTATATTTATAATCTAATTCTGTTAGTATTTGTGTTTAGATTTATACTGTTTCACATCATTGTTGTATGTCTGTATTTATGTAGCACCGTGGTCCTGTGAGGCACGACATTTCGTTCCACTGTATGTCCCCACATATAGCGGAATTACAATAAAGCTCAACTTGACTTGACTTGACTTGAAGCAACCTAAAAACTAAACATACTAACACAGACTAAAAAATAATAAAGAGAGAAACAGAGAAGAGTGTGTGTCATATGTTTGGTTTAATGAGTAAAAGCCAAAGTGATTATAATTCCATAATTAACCTGGCTTGATGGGATAATAATAAAGAAGCTTCAAGACTCCCACAAATCTAGATTTATGATTCTGTCAGCAATAAAGATGGGCTGTATAGCATCTTAATCCATGGACTATTCATTTCTCCAGCAAATGGAGCTGTTGCCTGAGTTTTACTTCCTGTCATGTGTCATTTCCTGTTTCCACCATATTTAACCATACTTACCAAACACTAATAAAATAATTCCAGTTAATCTGTCTGCCTGTTTAGTGCATTATTCTCTTTGATTACTGTTTCGGATTTGTCTGCAGATTGGCTGGTTGACTGCTTCTCATAGTTTGGTCAGCTTCTACAAACAGTTTTCACAGGTTTTTGAGAGAAAAAGCAAGCATTAAGGTTCACCCCTAACCATTACAGGGGCAAAGGCAGATCATACAAAACGTATGTTTGAATTCATAAGAATTAGCTATCAAATGGCTAAAATGTAAAATAGTTACGAATTGCCATTAGATTGTGTTGAAATATCTTGTGATCTCAAAAACAAGTGTATATTCTTAGTGGGCTATACCGATACAAATATTGATACTTTGTATATTGATACAAAGCAACAAGAAAGGTATAAGCCTTCTGATGAAATGACAAGTATTTTCAAATATTTTAAAACTGACCAATTTCATCACCTTTCATTTCATATTCTCAGTCAAAAATTCCAGAGTTAGCAGGGGCTTGGGATCTGGCATTTTTTACTCTTGGCATGTATGCATATGCTCATTCTTAGCATTTACTATGTTACTTACAATAAGACATACTGCATACCTGCATACAAAAATGACTATTCAATAACAACACTATAGACATTTATTTTGATACGTAATAACACTAATGTATGTCTTATAACAAATTGGTAATAATACCATGTAATCTATGTATTTTATTTTATTTCTATTTTCCTGTTTTCCGTTATCTCCTTATTTCTATAATTTTTTTGTCTCAGCTGTTATGTGTTTTCTGTAAAGCTGCTGAATTGGAATTGGATTAAATTGCCTTCTCTATTGTGCATTGATCTCTGCACAATAGAGCATGGACTTCCTTTTGGATTGTTTGTCCCACTATAAACAACTTCTGCAAAAGGATTCTAACCCACCCAGGTTGTGTCTTTGTTAAATGGGCCTTTCATGAAAAAATATAGTAGTTGAGCCTGGTTAATTGTCAAGTTTGCCGGCATAAAAGTGCACACTAATGACACTGCTGCACAAAAACGTGCTTGAATAGTAAAATGCATGCCTTTATTACACTCTTACTTCTGCTTGATACTGTAGAAAAGAGGGATCTTTTTTTAATGAGTGTATAGAATTAAAATGAACAGAGAAAGACTTATTGATCATTGAATCAGTCATGATTGTACAACCAGTTTCACACACACAATCTGTGATTCTCTTATTCTCTTAGTAGTACTCTCTTTTTTGCCATGTACACATGAATTAGTATAAACATCCACCATCGGTGTTGGGGTAACGCATTAAAAGTATTATGTATGTATGTATGTATTTGTTACTATTAAGTAGTAAGTAAATTAATGCAGTGCTATTTTTATGTTCTAAAATGCAGAAGATTTATGTACCAAAATACCAGATTTTGTCAGATGTACAACTTTTCTGTTTATTTAAAGTACATACAAATACAATTGAATTTTCTCCCTTTACAATTAAACTGTCAATGTGAGGCTTCTCTGGTTAGATCTCTAGGACAATATCCGTAAGTGTTATGTTTCGTAACTTCTTGTGTTCACTCAAAGATATATATGGATAGATATTTGTGGCTGAATCTCTAGGGCATCCAGGAGAGGAATAAAGGTTTCCTCCTTTTATGCCCCATATTTTCTGGCCATTTTGGCATCATTGTGCACTCAAAAGATTTCAGGAGACAAAACAGGTGGCATTTAGGGTCAAAGCCTTTATCAAGAAAATAACAGTCCACAGGTCTGTATTTTCCTGTGAAGGCTTCTGGAATGCCAGGCTCAGGCCTCTGAAGGCAAGCCCCCCAGTGGGAAAGTGTGCAGACTGGTGCATCAGGTTCTCCTTTGGTTCCAGGGCAAGCTGCTCTCTCTCAGAGCTGTAAGGACCACCCATTGGCCCAACGACGGAATCCAATGGTGTAGGTGAAGGTATCTCACGTATTCTGCCTTTCCGTACCACTTCTACAAATTTCTTTAATTTATTACAATTTAGTTTAATTGACCCTGTGGTTAGTTCCAATCTGACTCCAATTTTATATGAATTTTAGATTAATGATTCCAAATTATCTGTTGATCATAATTTAGATTTGATAACTTGAAGATTCCCATACTCTTAGTTATTCTTTTATTAGGGACCCATGGTCGCACTGAGTCTCACGCTGGCCGATATACGCGGATCTCACGATCACAAAACGGTCATTTTGATCTTACTCAGAGGTTGCCGGGTAAACTAATATTATCAAACCTGGCTGTTCCATATTTGCTCAGATCTAGTAACAGTTGTCTTAGTCACGATCATGCAACTTGTTAAGACAGGTGATAGACAGAAACCTGGAGATCTTGGTTGATGTGCTCCTAGCTCCTTTCAACAAGTCCCCAGTATGATCATATCCTGACACTAATTTTGCGGTAACCTTGGACTCCTTCTAATCTACCGGTTAATCTAAATCTAACAATTTCTTAATAACTTCCAATGTAACAAGAAAACAATTTATTTGCCAGGCAGGTTAAAACATCAATTCAAAGAAATAAAAGACATAATATGAATTTGAATACTAGAAAACAGCACGATCAACAGAATAAAACGAGGTACAAAGTCTACATCATACCTGGCAAATGAGACACATAGCAGCAGTTGTGCGGGAAGTTCTGATTACAGAATGCTTCCCCGAGTCTTTTGCCTAGCCACCTTATATACACAGATAAGACAAAGTCGTACATTTTTTGGTCAGTTTAGTATTTGGTTGGTCAGTTTCTCATGACCTGAAAGACCCCTGTCGAGATAATCAGTACCCAGATGTCTTGAAAGAGGCATACCCATAACAGAAGTTATGAAGTCAGAACAGAAGTCCCTCTAATATACTTTATCCCATAATTATAGAAATTACACCTTTTAATCCATCACACCACGACCTTTAAAATAATATATAACATCACACTGTATGTTGCACATATATGTTCAATGAGCTCTATTGATCTGAGTCTAAAATAAGAGGGAAAGCAGAGGTGAAATTCAGGTTATCAGTGACCCACGGGGGGAAGCAAGAAACCATAGCCTGGGAACAAGTATCACCTGGTGTTTTGTTGTTTTAAGGTATGTTTCTGTAAACAAACCTAGTGCTTTTCCCGAGACCTGCTGCCATTTGTTTTGTTTTCCTGTTGAAATTTTCAAATTTAGAATGTAAGCTAGGAGTTATTTTCTATGTACAACAACTTCACTGAAATTTATTGACATTAATTGCTCTTTGTTTGAACCATTTTTAATTGAAGTTAGCCATTTTTTCCTTATTTTGTCCATTGCTTTAACAACAATGATTGTTCTTGGATATTCATCTCATTGAATCTTCCAATGCAATGTATTTAGTTGTTTCCGAAAATGATGTAAGATGTTTCAAAGTTTTCTTTTATTCCCATCTTGACCATGTTCTGAATTATTGGATAAGAGCTTAAAGCCAAAGACCAGTTTAATCTGATCACATCAAAGAACAATGACAAATGCCATGTGTATGCTTTTGCTGTTTGTTGTGCCATATGCTTGAATCACAGAATTCTTGTTGCCTCACATTGTGGGTCTTGCCCCAAAGAGGAAAAAAGTCTACTCCCTCTTCAGTGCCTGTTCTTGTGGAGGTGTGGAGTATTTGATGGAAGTTTGCATATCAACAAAAGGTGCAACACCATTCAATGAAGCCCTCTCACGCAGGACTGAAAGGAGAAGGATCTTCAAGATTGCCGCAACAAATCTGGACCAGAAGTTGACATCTGCACACAACTAAAAGCAAATTCTTATGGACTGTGTCACCACGAGCTACTTAGGTGTGGCCCAAGGTGCCAAGGGGGGATTTGTAGGGTTGAATTTTAACTGGCATTTATTGATGTGCCCCAAAGCCCATCTCCTTGCTTAAAGGGACCTTTTGCATTCCTGAGCCCACAGATGAGCTGATAGGGAACAAAGGCTATTGGCTGAAATGTTTGTGTTGCATGCAGGGGGTCTAACTTTTGTTAAGTACAGTGGGGGTTAAACATGGTCTTCTGATTGGTCACTTTGGTTGTCTTAGGTTGGTTTCAGGCACATGGTCAAGAAAAGGATAAAAAGGGAATTTAAGATATGCTTTAAGATATGCTCTGCCTCTTTTTCCCTGGGTCTTTTCCATGGTGCTCTTTTCCTCTTACACTCCTCTTCTTTGTGCTCTTCTTTTCTCTGAGTGTTTTTCCTTGAGTTCTACTCTGGGATTCTGCACTTACTTTATGCTCTTCTTCTTTATCTGAGCTTTAGGCCCAACTTCCAGCCCTCTCTTTTCTAATCTTTCTTTCTCTATCTTATGTTCTTTGTCTGCAAGGTAATATTCTCCACATACACTGTTTAAAGTTGTGTACTGTATATGTCATTTACCATTATATGCATCTTCATTGTATCCATTTTATGTATAACTTCAGGCAGTAATGTTAATAAACCTATAAATTGTTTTGATTACATGGTTAGCAAGTAGTTTTGATTCATAGTTAATAATTAAAACTACCTATTGCAATACAATATAGACATTATAGCAACGCTCTCCCACATTTAGCTATCATAACTGTGCTTATTTCTGTCATTGGTATAAGCAGCAGAAGGGTGGAAACTGACAGAAAATACACAGTTTTATACCATCTTGCTGTTAACACTTTTCTAGTCATTTCGGCATTCCTACAACTTGAACCACTGTAGTGAAACCACCCAGAATGTGGAGACAGACATACTGTCAAGGCAGGGACTGTGGTCCAGGGAATGGAGACTTTAGAAGATTATTTGAAGGAGGTTCGGCTAGGCAGACGTGGATCTGTTCACATCTCAGTAGAACTCTCACTATCTGCTCTAGTTCTCCCTCCCATTGAGGTTGAATTGGACAGATGTGGCCAAGGCTGCCTCCTTGGGAGATTCCTACGTAGTAATGCAAGGTCTAATTCCCCACCCCCGGTTGGCGCTGTGGAAGCTATGGGTCAGGCCCCTGAGGGGGACTGATTTTGGTCTCTCATCTGAGGTTGAGCTTTTGGTGTGTTTTTGGGTCTTCTAGAAGTCTTCTGTTCTCTTGCTTTGAAGCAAACTATTTGTAAATGGATTGTTGGGGAAATCTCTACAATTTACAAAGGCGTGCAGTTTGCCTTCACCTCTGCTGGTAAGGGCTCATTCAACTGGAGGAACGGCATCCTCTAAAGCCGTGTTGTTGAGGTTCTCCCTACAGGAAGTGATGCTGCCAGATGGGCATCTCCGCACCCCTTTATAATGTTTTACAGCATGGATCTTTTCTCCACTCCAGGCTTTCTTGTTCTCTCATTTTGAGCTGTGCCTGGACAAGCTTCACACCAGGACAGACTCTAATCTGTGTAATTTTATCTTTCTGTCTAAACTGTTCTGCTTTAGATATGTTGATTCTATAGTCAAATGGTTCTACGAATGGTAAGGAACAAAATAGGTTGCAGTTGTATTTTCAACGTATATGTAAACTCTGCTCAGCAGAGGTGACGTGTGGTGACGTCGCCACTTAGGACTGGTTACTTGTATGTTGCCTGGCTACCAGTTTCTTTGGTAGTTTCTTTGGACAGAGAAAGTTGAAACCATACGACAAATAATTGAGAATACACAACCTGCAACTTTAAACATTGCCCCTCTAGAACAACTGCAATGCTTTACAGTTACTGGTTACTGGTTACCTGTTAAATATTATTTATAATATTCTACTGCTTACCTACAAAGCTTTAAATGGGTTAGCCCCATGCACTTAACTGATCTGCTCTCACGCTACAAGCCAATGCGTACCTTACGCTATGAAAACTCTGCAATTCTGGGAATGACCAGAAGACCAAAGTCCAGTAAAGGTGGCAGAGCTTTTTCGCACTTGGCTCCTAAACTCTGCCCAATGCTGTTAGGGGCTCAGTTACTCTCTCACAGTTCAAATCTAGTTTAAAGACACATCTCTTTAGCCATCATTCTCATAATGCTTCTCATCACTTGTTTCTCATTCTACCTCAAAGTAAATAAAATCTTATGCTCTTAACGTAAGGAACAGCAGCAACATTAATTATTCAATGTTTTGGTTTTCTATTCCGGGGTTTCAATTTCGGGGTAGCTATAGATTACAGCTACAGATGGACTCAACATCCGACAGACCTACCCAAGCTCCAGTTCCTCCTGAAAATGCCTGAAAAATTAACATTTTACATACACTCTCCCAATAATTTTTTTCTTTCACTCACCTTGTGTGCACACATACACACAAGGTGAGTGCGTCTAGTTCACATGACCGTTTAGCATGAATCTCCCCATAATTTGTAACAAGGCATTCTTTAAAAAATGCTCTCAGATTTAATTTTACTTACACTATTAATATTCTACAAAATTCTGCCAACAGCAATTATTGTATATTTGTGCATAAACACTTAACCTGTTACAAACAGCATGATTGATAAAATTGTGCATTGACAATTTACCTCTGTGAATAATGTTATATGACAGAGAAAATTTACTGCCCTTGTCCCCAGAGAGAGAGAGAGAGAGAGAGAGAGAGAGAGAGAGAGAGAGAGCAAAGGAAATGATTAATGCACGTTACAGCAAAATTGGTGCTTTCTGCCAAAACTCTGTTCTACTATGACACACTAACTCTATTAAGGCAAGGAGAAAAATGTAAAATACATTTACAATACAGTTGTTGACTACAGAATCAGATTGTTCTGAGCAATCAGTAACTTTGGATAAGTCCGACCAGACAAACAAGACCAAGACAGTAATCTAAATAAACATAAATCTAATTTGTTGCTCTGTCTACCACCTGTAATTACAAGAATATTCCTCCACAAGTACAGTAACTTGCAAATTTATAGTTTAAATTTATATATTGTAGAGGAAAATTTTTATTTCAATGCTTATGCAAAGAAAACTAATGCGTAAATCAGTATGAGTTAATTTTCACTAATACAAAGAATGTATTGCTAGTCATAGATACCGTGTTGAATTATCTTAAGGGTGACGTATGGTATGGGAGGTGTTAAGGTGAAAGGGTATAAGAAGGTGATACACAGAGGAGAGGTTGTTCCGCTCTCCTCAGACTGAATAATTATCACTCTGTTTTGAGCTGATCCTGCTTGCAAGCATTAAAATCTTTTCTTTGAAATCTTGGTCTTGTGTTTTAGAGAGAAATTTCTATAACAATATAGAGGATCAAAAATCACATGTTGTATTTCAATGTTACAAATATTTTTGCTTTTGAATAGACCCAGAAGAGCACTCACTTCAGATGTATTATTGTGTTCTTGCCTAAGACATATTTTTCTTGATTTATCTTTGTTACCCACTGTCTCAGATTTGCAATAAATAATATTGTTGTTAATTCAAGTTGTTAAAGTGCATTGAGTTGCTGCCAGATTAGTGGCTAATCAGAAAATGGCATCAATGAGCAGGTGTACAGGTTTATCTAAAGTGCTCACTAAGTGTATTGTTTTTACCAGTAAATACAAATGTAGTGCACCCTTTAAAGCTGGCACAAAAGTTGGTATTTTCTTCCCCATTGTTACGTAAATCCAAATGAAATGGCTTCTGTAATGAGGAAAAAATGCAGGGCATGACAAGGGGTGGACTGGCCATCTGGCAGACAGGGCATTTTCACTTTTTGGCCCAATACATATACTACTGTCTGATCAGCCCAAAAAACTTGTAAACTTGTGGCCCATTTTTTTTTTTTTTTTGCTTAATTCATTGATTGTGCTGGAGTCTTTGTAGCGGTGTAATGTGTTTGTAAACAAAATTCAGCTTTTATTTTTTTTTTTCAGACAGACCGGCCCATGAGACATTTAATCAGTAGCCTATTGGTTCTTTTCTTAATTGACATTGGGTTGATCCAATCAAATCTTTAAACAACTCCACTTGGGCTCTGGGTGAACATGCAGAGTCAATCTGTCAAAAGAGGGATGGATAAGAAATGCAGGGGAAGCACAGAGAAACTGCACAAAAAAGAGGTCCTTCAGACAGACACTGCAAAATGTGGCAAAATAACATATGTTTTCTGCCACAGCAGGACCTTCATCAGCTCCCATGACTGATGCTGATTGTGGGGGTAATGGCAGTGATTTTTAATTTTATTTGACTATTTTCTATTTGACTTAATATCTATTTATTCTGTACATACATGCCTGGTATAGTATACTATCTGCCATGTTATTCATAAACCTATTGCAATCTTAGTATCATTAATTAGTATATTAGTATATATTAATTTGTATAACTCAATAACAATAACACCAGATATTCAATACACAATTATTTTTAAATTTGAATGGGATTGAACTATATTATATAGATAAATAGTTATACTACAGTTGTGCTGTATTGGCAATAATTCAGTAATATAAACAATCCAGTGATGATGGCAGCCATTGTCAAGAAGTGGAAGTCAGTATGGATCTGTTCATGTATGTAAAGCTATTTAGAGGCTACAACATTCACACTCAAGGTTAGAGTAAATAGGAAAACAAAGTAAACAGGACAATAGTTATTTGTGAGTGTGCAGAACAGTTAGTTATGTATAAAGAACATAATGTTCAGTGCTGGAGCTTCTACTGCTGAAAGCTCCTGAAGTACCATCTGTTTAGTAAAAGACAATTAAGTACCCACTGCCCTCAGTAGAAACAGAGGACATGCTGACCTTAAAGATGAGTCTAAAAAAATCTCAAGTACTGTTGTCAATTTCCAGGAGACTCTTACATGTACTGTTGAAGCTGGGTCTTTGAGTGCCAGAACAACAAAAACTTCTCCAAGTACTTGGGACAAAGATGGCAGCAAATTTCTAAAGCGCAGGCAAGAAACACTTGTTCAAGACACTTGAAGTTACCAGAAACTTGATTAGAAAATGGATGGCCCATATATACACATGACCATGCACAATATAATATTTTCTGTATATTCTGCATGAGCAGTGCAGTAAATGGTCTAGTTCTGTGGAAGTGCAGTAAAAGGCTGTTTTGGTCTACAGGAGATCCATGGCTTTGAGAAGGATGATAACACCAATATCCTCTATCCTATTTTATAAATCTCTGGGCTTTTCCCTACTGATCTCACCTTTCAAATGTTCATTGAAGTCTTAAAAGCTGGCCTTCTCCTCCACTGGCTTACTTAAAAGAGTCTTCTCCTCCACTGGCTTACTGCTAAAAAAACTTGCAGCTTTTCAATGCTGGACACACATGCATTGATAATTGAGTGATATAAAGACAGAGCCCAGACTGATGGGTTTTTACATGACTCCGTTTTAAGCTAAAAACAGAAAACTTTTAAAACTTAAACTTCAAAGTGCAAGTTTTTGAAAATAATACTTATCATGTCTGTGTAAACTACAAAACCAAGAATTTGGGAAACTGTGACATCATGCACATGTGTATTACGTATTGTGTATCCAGTATAGCATTTTTAGTTGTTTTTGTGGATTTGTGTGAACAGGGATCGTTTGACAGCATTGTCATCTGTACACAAAAAAATGCAAAGGAGAAATTTGTCCATTTCAGTACACCATTGTCTAATGTTTGGAGGATAAATGCAGTATATAATGTACTACAGTGTTCATCACAATCTTTTGCTAAAATATTTTGTTGTCTGGTCTTCATTGAAAGAATCACTTCATTCTCAATAACCAGTGTTCATTTTTTTGTCTCTTAGTGACGCTGTCACGGTTCACTGACCTCTTCAGGCCGTTTCATGTATTACCGTTTGACGAGATCACTAATGAGCCGTGGCTCATTAACTGCCATATATATATATCCCCGGTGTTTGTCTGATTATTGTCGGTTCGTTGTTTTCCCATGCTGTGTTCTATGCGCAGTTCTCAATGGTCTCATGGTTTTGTTCTCTCGCCTTGTTCCTGGATACTCTGTGGTTTATCTAATTCAACTTCATGATTGTTTCACCTACTGGATTACAATACCCATTGCAGCTCTGTGCTACTAAGAGAAAATCTCCACAGCACCCTCAACAATCATCGTCTCTCTGTTTCTGTTTGTCTGGTCATTGCATTAATAAAGTGTCATTGTGTACTCATAATTGAATCTCACTTTTGTGTTACCATGACAGGTGCATGCAAATGTTATATCACAATATTGTCTCAGAATGTCAGATATAAATTTCTGGATAATTATTATTATGCATTATTTAAATTATTTTCTACACCACATCATGAAATGTCATCAATTTAACAACAAACATCTTCTAGTACTACTTGGATAGTACATTTCCAATTAATACGATGATGAACAGAAATTGTAGTTTGCGAGTAAAGCTGCAAATTGCTCCAAGTCAGTAGTCACTGTAATATATTAGGCAGTGTATTACCAAAAGTACTTTTGTGTAAGTGCAGGCCAGTGGGGAGGAGAGACAATCACACTCAGCACAAGGCAACTGTGCCTAGTGTGAGTACACCCTAAGAAAAAACAGAGTCAAACATAAAGGGGATGAAAGTGAATGCGGGTGATGTGAGGCCACAATGTTTTTGATATTTTCATGTTCAATATGAGGTTTTTAGGTAACACAATACACTTACAGGTACAATACAGCTCCATTTGTTTAGTTTAGCACAATATGCAAAATTTTTGCATTCAAATATCTAAAAACCACTAGCACCATGTTATGTATTTTGTTCACATGTACTTACAGTATCCCTGATGTTTTCAGCAATGTTTGAATCTAGAGAAATTAACCGTCTAACCCTACTCATAGGCCAGTCAATAATTATTCATTGTCATTTGCAAAGAGGTTCTGTCGCATGTGGCATGTATGAATAGTAACGTAACATTAAACCGTACGTTACTTATTTTACATAAAAGTGATCACATAAAATGTGATCAGGCGTAACGGTTATAAAACTTTAATTCATTATCCATGAACATGATTTGTTGGCCCTGTCATATAAATTTCCATCAGCGGTGAAGACAACTCAGATCATTAAATTGTCAGGACTGACACAGTTAGGGATGTAGCAGACATTTTAAAAAGTAGGGGAAACAGCTGTCAGGTGATGTGACCCTCAGGTACACAACTTCACAAGTTTTTTCATTTAGATGTATATTTAGCAACCAGACAGCTCTTCTCAAGGTAATGCATGTAGTGAGGGCCCCTGACTCCCTTTTAAATAAAGTAATAAATCTACTGTATGAAGTGTACTGCCCTCTCTTGTAGCAGATGTATATGTATGATTGAGAAGTGAAGCTCGGGAGTTGCTCTGCAGACCGACTCGGCTTTTTATCTCTGGTAATAAATATATCCTTTGGCATCAAAAGCCGGAGTCTTTGAGGGATCCTTCTACAAGGTGGAAAAAACCACAACAGAACACACTGCCTTTACACACAAAACGAATTTTAACAATTTAAACAAAATAGAAAATGTTGCCTTTTGCTTATTCCTTAAATGTTTAAGGAATTAGATTTATGTGTAATTCCTTAAGATATTGGCAAGTAGTCACAATTAAGAAAACACTGCCGTAAAATATATCTTAAAAAAAAAAAAAACTGTACACATTTTGGAGGCCCAGCAACGCACGGTTTGCCTTTCCTACAGACCAGTTAAAGTTTAGGACAAGCGGTAATTAATTAAAAGACTAGCATTTAACACACATTGGATCCAGCGCGACGTGACGAGTTTCTTAACGGGTTCTATTATCTTTTGTTGCATCGCATGATCGCATTGCTCGCACCCAGTGTAGGCGCGACGTTACAGCAAGTTAAAACAACGTGTAGCGGTTGTTCCTCTGCGTTGTTTATTTTTAGATGAATAAAGAACTTTCCACACAAAGCTGGTATTCGTCACGGGTGATTTATTTGTAGTGCCTGGTTAATTAAAACACAAACATACAGGCACCGACATCGCCGTAAAAAACAAGAACAAATTTAACAATTTACATTATATGTAATGATATTAAAGGTATAAACAATAATAGCAATGGTATTTAATGATAACAGTGGTAAGTAAGTGATAAGTGGTATTTGTAAGCATTTTTACATCCACATCACCCAACATACCCGTTTAATTAAAACACAAACATACAAGCACCATCATTGATGCTTGCTATGCATTGCCATCACCACAAAATATATGTTAAGTGGAGGTAGTTAATCATTGAACGTAGCACCCGCTTCTTTAATATAACATTCGTTGTCTTTAACATCTTTATAAAACATAAAAAGATATACATGTATATAATGGGATATATTCTATCATTAAACACGATATTAGCCGCATAGCCGCTAACACTTTCACAGCCGCTAACACTTTCGCCACGTGATGCACCCACGGCACCGCCATTTCACACATTCGCAATTCACCCAAAAACAGCACTGAAACACCCCAACTCGAAATAACAGTTTCACATAACATCAGATAGAATATTTCTTCACATTTGATCATTTAAACATGAAGTAAACACTTAAAACTTAATATAACATCAAATGAACAGAGCTCTTGAAATCGCACCTCTCTCGCGACTTCCTTCGCTCAATTACCTATAACGTCAGCCGACTTGCATACTGTGATTATCACCCTTAATAAGAGCGTACAACCTTCTTTCAAAATAAAATACCCCATAACAAATAACAATTAAAACAACATATCCCTGCTACACATGGAAATTTGATCGCGTGATTTGTGTCATTGCGACATAACACACTTACATTGCGTGTTTGAAAAAGAGGATGTAATCATCCTCTGCTTTTTTCTGGGGTGCATTTTACCCCAAACCACCAAACAGCAAAGAAGTGAATGAACGAAAGAAAATTCGCGAGAGCAACAGGAGATTTGAAGCTTACGGCAGATGCGACCAGGAGATGATTCGCCTTGTGATAAATGTTAGTTAACTCAAATGTAAATAATAAATCAGAGAACAAATCAGGTGGAAATATTGGCGGTGGGTCAAAAACAGTGAGGGGGACAGCATCACCTGTTTCTGAAAGTGCGGGGGCGGGCGGTTGCTACGTCCTTTGGATTTATTACTTAAATCCTAAATAGGAATTGTTAGGCGCAACCAGGGACATTTCCATAAAAGCAGATGTAATGGCTACACATTAAGTCTGTCTGTCTTTCATTTCCCCAAGGTCCTGTAATCACTGGTTTCTGATCTTGTGCTTTTGATCCTTATTTTATCTGTGTGATATTGGAGTTTGTTCTGCTTCATCGAGGACCTAAAATTTCACCACAGCTTTAGATGAGTGATACTACTACTTTTATTTTATGCATGCAGTGAAGATGACATCTCTGTCATTAGTCACAATAAATATTGTGTACAGTTATAAAAGCAAATTATTAAACAGCAGACAACCCATGTATAGTTTTACCTGATAAATGCTGACATAGTTATAATTATAGATTAAAAGACAAATCGTGGAAACAAAAACACGGCTCGTGGCCTGACATTGTTTATGTTTGTGTCATTACTCAGAGAAATATTAGCTCATTTGAGTCATCTTAGACACATATTAGGGGAAATTAGAACAATTATTTTAAGCATTGTAATCAATTGGTTTACTTAAAAGTAAATTGTACGTGATAAAGTTTCCACAAAGTCAATAGGCAAGATAAACGAAACTGAAAAACATAACGCGTAATATATATTTACCACATGATTATTTAAGTCCTTTATTGTGTTAAACGGGTCTGTGTATTGTATTAAATTAAACATGGCGCTATTTAGCTGACTGGGTTTGCGCTTCTGTGAGAGAAACAAGGGAGTGTTACGCAAAACATTTTACTAGAACCGGATAAGTAGAATGTATGAATATGTAAGGCCGGTTTCACACCGCACGCGTATGCGTATCCGGCGCGTATGCTGAGAGGAGGGTGGACGTATCCGTTGTGCTTTCACACCGGCTGCGTTTGCAGTGCGTAGCTTATCCGCGATTTGTGTAGAGAAAACTGTATAATAGGAAAGTTCACGTTACTTTATTTTGTTTTCAAAATACAGTTAGCAGAAAAAGCTTGTCAAAAAGCTTATTTTATTACCAGTCCAGTTACTGGACTGTAGAAAGTATACATCTTTGATTTGTTTCATCAACATCGCTTTTGTTGTATTTGTTTTCTGTGTAGTAAGGTCATTGCGCTGTATTTGTTATTGCGAAGGTTACGAAAAAGCATAAGATGAACGTTTGAATTCACCCCCTAAACCAGCGCAGGAGAGAGTTTGATGCATATTACCATATTGTCGCTGAAACCGCTTCCCATGCCTTTTCCTAAACTTGCAAGTCTTTATACGTTACATCACGCGAATCATAAAGAACTTTAATATTCAGATGTACTTTGAGAATAAATATATATAAACCAAGTTTTGTAGTTTTCTTACTTAAAGTTTAGCTTTTACTTAAGCTAAACAAATTAATCTTTCAGTTAAGGTTTAAACAAAAATAAAATGAGCTATTTAAACCTGTAGTTTGGAGGGAAAGTGTGTTTTCAAGTATTTGTTTTGTCTTAATATTGCCCATATGATGACTGTTTAAAACAATAGGTGTCATCAGTGTGCTTTTTTGTTAAAATTGTTTTCGCATCAATCCATGTGTATTTTGATCATGATCAATGCACTGTCATTTTAATTGAGCGTTAGCAGTACAGCAAAAATAGACTCGCTGCTGAAATGATCGCAGCACTGCTGCACCGCACCGCACATGGAACGGACTGTACGCACCGCATCCGTACGCAGTGTAAAACCTAAGCAACGACGAGAACGATCCGTGGGGCATCTGCCCAGGCTCAGCCAGACGAGAGCGATGTGCGCCTCGTAATGTGCATCCTCAGCTCCCTCAAGAACTGAGTGCACCTGTTCTTCACCCTGGCAAACAACACAGAATTTGTGCATGTCCTCTGGTGTTAGAAACCTCTGGACACGGAGGCACACACTTTCTTAAGTTATTTGCAGCTGGGTCCCTTGGCACTTTGACACGAGAAGGTTTCATAGCCACCTTCTAAATTCATTTAGCCACCTTCTGAATGACCTTAAACACAGAGAAATAGTTCAGTGTCCATTTTAAGGGTGTGCATTTAAAACAAACAATTGCCCAAACAGAAGCAGAAATCAGACTGCAGTACAGATGGTCTCCAAAAGTGTTGATGAAGTCAAGTGAAAGTGAATTTGGAAAAGAGCACAGAATAGAAGCTTTTGAAGATGTTACTACTCAGACACTTGAACGCAAGAGAACCCAATTCTCACAAAGCACAATATTAACGGTAAAAGTACCATAGTTAAAGACATTTCAGATTTTATTACTCTTGAAAGATTAAATCACTCTTTTAAAACATTTCTTTACAAACACTCAGATAAGGTCAACAAACTAAAGACAATTCCAAAATCAGGTCTTGCTAAAAGATCAATTAGAGTGAATGGCTGTGATAACTGGTCTTTGTTGCATATGCTTCCTCTCATGATTGGGGACTTTATCCGAGAACATGAATCCCCATGGGGTATATTAATAGACCTGAATTGTTGAAATTGTGTTGTCAAACAGTCTCTCTGAGAACACTGTTATCTGTCTTTTAAATTGGCTGACCACCGCTTGCTTCTAACCTCCACTTTTCCAGACTTTAAATTAAAGCTGAAGCACCACTTTATCAAATGCTACCCAGATCTAAAAAGATTGTTTTGACCTAAAATGTTTTGGACCTTTGGTGAGTTTGTGGACTATGTGATTTGAGTCCTAACACTCTTTCTTTAAAAACGTTGTCTGTAACATTTAACATGAAAACTTTACTTACTCTTTCCATAAAACATCAGCAGATGATTGCCTACCATTCTGATGCACAAAGCCTTTTATAACCAGGAAAAGAAAGTGGATGTGGTTAAGTTATTGTTGGATACAACACTTAGGTGTGCTATACAAACAAAGTTTCCATATTTGCACACTGTGTCACTGTCAAATATGTTTGTCTGCATGGAGCTCAATATACTAAGAACATGGTAATTTATTTAGTTCAAGATAGAGAGCATGTTTCTCTATTCTGCCAAAGTGTCCTTTATATCAAAAAGACTCTCTGCCAGTGTTAGATTATTTAGTTCCCTGCACTAATGAACATAGACAAGGGTTAATGAGTTTTGATATATCCTTTTGAATACTATATACTCTATTGCATAGGGAAGTCTATAATACACCCTGCAGCTGTTGGTAATAAAATATAGTAGTACAGTTTTAATATACAGTTTTAGGCACATCCTGTTCTGTTCTATATAATCTGCTTCTGTTGAGTAAATAAACGAGCTTGATTCAACCACACTCTAGTATCTGTGACTCTTGCTCCCAGAGCTCTGCTGAAAGTACCTCCTCACAGCATCCAACTGATCTGGTATTGAAGAAATCTGATGATCCAAACACAGCAAAATAAATTATAATCTTACAGCCGGGTATATAGAGCATTTGAGATCCCACAAACTTATTGAGAGCAATTATGCTGACATTGTTGTCCTTTATCCTGGTGACTTATATGATTATCATATATTGATTCCATACAGTTTTGGAAAGAAAGTGTTGGTGACCCTAAGGACATATTTCGAGCACTGAACACACCTATAATGACATGTGCCAACATTGTTTAATTATTCATTTGTGAATGCTTGTTTAAATAAACTATTGAAACTGGCTTCTTGATTTACAGGGTTTATTACTATGAGTTGTCATTTCCTTCACTGAAGCCCAACAAGTCCAGCTTCCTGAAGTGCCTAAATCAGTGTTCTTCAGGAGAAGCAGCAACTACAGGGACAGTTTTTTCTGCAATTTGAGGACCCTGATGTTGGGAAAGCACTTTGCAACCTGTCTGAGATCTCAGAATTTCCCAGTGAAAGAGCAGGCTTGCATATTCAGTGGTCCAAGTCTTCACTTTATGAAACTGACAGCCTTTCGTCCATCTCATCTCTTGATACTGCAAGTCTCGACTGCTCTAAAGGTCCTCCGACAGACTCACAGTCTCTGAACAAAACTATTTATGCACTGTCTCAGAATGGCTCTTGTCCTTCCCCATACCAAGTCTTTAATTTGATATAGAACTAATGCTACAATGAGGGAATGAGGCATATGAAAAACAAAAACAGGCACTGATGTGACAAGAAAATTGAAATTCTAGACAACATTGTGCAGGCGGTTTTTGACATAAAGGCATATCCAGACAATCATGAAATTGAATCCATTGCATCTGCACTAATTTCCAAGTACCCCTGCCTTAAGGGGTCTGGCAGCGGAAAGGGTTATGAGGTATGGCTGAGAAGGATAAAGAACAGTCTAAACAATTATTGGGCAAAGGTGAGGTTAAATTGGCAGGTTGCAATGAAGTCAATGCGATCAGGAAGCAGAAAGATGGAAATAGTTGTAATTTCACCCTAAAGAAGGCAAAGTATGAAGAAATCAATCATGTCCCAGAACATCCATCCAGCCACACTGAAACTTCACTTGAAAAGCAAAGACTTTTATTGGTGGAAGAAACAAAAAAGGCAAAAAGGAATATGGCAGCCATAAGTGAAAAATGGAACTAACATTTTCCCTTAGGAGAAAAGAAGTGGTCCAAAAGCAACAAATGATTGTAGAGGTTCAGGAGAGGTGTCCTGTACTCTTTTTCAAGAACAGGTGTTTAGATCACAGTAAATAATGTGTACTCCTTGTTTATAAGTTTCATTAATATAAATGAATTGTTTGTTATAAACAGATTTGTAAGGAATATTTTCACATCACCAACAAAGACCTTCTGGGAGTCTTCATGGCAGTCATTCACAAATATACACCTAAGTTTTCTGAAGAGTTCATATGCGTGACATTTTTTTTCTTTTTGCTTAGTTAAATGTCAGCAGTCTCCCAGTAAGCATGCCAACAGTGGCTCTAATGATGTATAGATGGAGAAAAAACCTTGGAAGAAACAAGGCTCAATCGGGAAGGCCAGTTTTCCTGTGGCACGTTAAAGCTTCAATTTTTACATTTCTTAGATATAAACAGAGAGCTGATAATACTGATTTATAATTATATATTTATTTATGAACTGTCAGGTCTGATTCTGTGACAATATGTCAAGCACTAAGGAATGTTACAAACAGAGATGGCAGCAGAAGCATAACCAATAGATGGCAAAATAAAGTACATGATAGCATTCAACTGTAAAAAAACCCTCAGGTTTTCAGTTAAATATGTAACAATACATATATAAATTATATTATCACTATATATTAAAGTTTTATTTACTTATTTCTTTCATTAATATAAAACAGATAAATATACCATAATATATGATATATTTTCAATGCAGATAAATAGTGTACTAACTGCAAAGGTGATAATAAAACATATCTGCTGGAAATGAAATATACTTTAGCATGAACTATTTGCTGTGCATATTGCTGATATTTGTTAATATATATTTCTTAAACAGCTGCTCTTCTGTTTACTCACAGAACAATGAAAATGCAATGGCCCCTGTTGGAGCAACAGAATATGTCTAAGTGTGTTTTTATTTGTTTTGATGAGTAAGCAGAGCTGCGTAATGTTCTGAGGGGCCATTTGTCAATGGTAATTAAGAGGAAAACTCGATCACAGACATTTGATATTATATTCAAAATAGAACTTTCCTTAAACATTTACAACATTATAAAGGTCCAACCATTTAGTTAGTCCAACCGTTTAGTTGGTTTAATTGAGAATATGTGAAGGTAATTTCCTGACAATGAGAGTTAGGTTGCAACCCAAGGGAGAGTTTTTCCTAGAATACATTCTAGAGCAATAGCCAATCCAAACTGTGGAATACATTCTAGAGCAATAGCCAATCCAAACTGTGGAATACATTCTAGAGCAATAGCCAATCCAAACATCCAGTTCAGCTGGAAGAGCATGGTGCTAGCAACACAAGGTGATGTATTTGATTCTCAGAGAATGACTCAAAAAATGGATAATATAACACTGAGAATTTAAATTACAACTATAAATTCCATTTTAGTTAATGCCATTAAGCATTTATGTGCACATACACATCTTAAGCACAAAACAGAAAGATCAACAGAAAAGGTAATCTGTCATGCAGGACAATCATCGCTCTACATGTGACATCATGTGACATACAGTGTGCTGATATTATTAGAATTAGCCACTGAATGGTAACAAACCCATTGCACTGTTTTGAAGCTATGACCTTTACAGGGTCATGAAGAGGTCAGTTGTACCTTATGAATTCATGACTTTGCACTGTGTCTTAATATTTTTGATGGTGTATTATTAAATATGACTGCCTTTGAACATTTATCAGCTTGTGTCTTTGGAAGTGGAACTGTTTATAAAAAATTATATTAAATAATATAATATAATAAACATAATAATAATATAAATATTTTTGTTCATTTATTTTTGTCAAAACACTCATTCTTGGCTAATTTATTTAGTATCACATACATTTATGAATACATTTAAAATAAATCAGTACTTTAAAAGATATACTACAGACTTCACCTGAATTTAGACTTAGCATTCAAGCAATGCGTTTGCTTTGCACATTTTCGTGTATGGTAAAAGCCTCTAACCCCTAAAACTGATGATGGAAACAAATTGAATAATTTAGTCTGAAACCCTCCTTTAGCTAAATGTGAAATGGATCATTTGTTGCTGCCCCACATCCATTCATCATCAAATCACATCTATTACTCACAATGGCAAAAGAAAAACTTAAGGTCACAATTAATCATTAACCATGAAGAAAATCGTCTAGATTGAGAAAAAGCTAACATAAACTACAGTTTATGTTACATCGCCATTTGTGGGCAAATGGCGATGTGTGTGTATAATTTTGTTTGTTGCTTTTGGTTTGATGCAAAAATTGGTTTGAAAGAAAAACTACAGTTCATGTATTTATTTGTCATACATCAGATCATGTTTTACATCAAGCTTCAATCTTTGGTAAACAACATGTAGTCGATGCACTTTAAGTAAAACAAAAGGGTAGAGGTGACCTTTGGTAATACAATGCTGTATACTGTTTTCAACTAAATCTAACTAAGCAGCACTAATAAACAAACCCTCAATCTTCCAAAACCTAGTGAGCTGCCTCATAGATGGAAACTCAAAGATGATTAATTTAAAATGCCTTACATAGGCAGCAACTTCTCAAGACACACAACATCAAGGACACAACAGTAAGCATAAAAATATATTGTACAAACCAAAACTTTTCTGAGAGAAACTGTATTTTTTATCAATATTCAGAATTTAATACAAAATGTTCATCCAGTTCTCAAAATTCAACATTACTTATGACTGATCTGGCACAAACATGATGAAACTCAATCAGAAAGCGAGCTTACATAAGATGGAAGCATAACAACCACAGTCATGACACTGTAAAATCACATTTGACCACAATAAATTTTGCAAGATTTCTCCTGTTCACAGACGGGGATTGTATGTGAAGAGAATCTGCTGGTGTGTGGTGTGCTGTCATGATCAAATCAAAATTTGCCCAAATTAACAATTACAGTCATTCTCTACTATAAATAGGGATGACCTATTTAATGACCTATATGTCAAAACTAATTAAATCATCTAAATCAAAAACATGCATTTGTTGCTGTGAGTCACAAGGTGTCATATCGATCACAAGTTCAGTACAGAGCACCGCAGGGCTCAGTGCTTAGGCATCTGCTTTTCACCCTGTACATGCTACTTCTGGGAGCCATTATTAAGAGACATGGTGTTAGTTTTCATTGTTATGCTGATGATACTCAGCTATACATTTCTTCTAGGGACAACGAGATGCATGATGCATAAATTCACCAAACTGACAGAATGTATAGTTGATATCAAAACTTCTGGATATCAAACTGATATCAAACTGACTAGGAACTTTCTACTACTAAATTCAGACAAAAGAGAAGTTTTACCAAAACTTCTGGATTGATGCTCTATAAAGCCTCCTTCATTAGCTAAATATCTGGTTGTCCTTTTGATAGCAATTTGTCCTTTGAAAACCATTTTTCCAATATTTGAAAAACTGCATTTTTTCTACTTGAAAATATATCAAAACTATGACACATGCTCTCTATGTCAGACACAGAAAAATTAATTAATGCATTCATGACATCAAGACTTGATTAATGTAATGCCCTACTTGGTGGCTGCCCTGCAGGATTAATACAAAAACTCCAGGTTCAAAATGCAGCAGCCTCACAAGAACGAACAAGTATGACCATATTAGACCAGTTTTGTCAACACTACAATGGCTGCCTATTGGGCAAGCCAAACTATGGAACTGAGTCCCAGTATTGTCCGGGAGGAAGATACATGTTGGTTTAAATCTATATTAAAGATTCATGTTTTTAATCTAGCCTACACAGTCTTACGGATTTATTACTCAAATCCCTTAAGGGATTGTTAGGGTGCATTCATTAGTTAAACTGGAATCAGGGAACATTTCCCATAAGAACAGATGTTCTGGCTCCACACTAAATCTGTTTGATGATCTTGAGACAGATCAGATTATCTACACACCTACCTCAATCTAGTTAGTTTCTGTAATTTTTTGTTCCCTGCATATAGCTGCAATTAGTAACATTATGCTTTTTGTCTCTTCTATTTTTTATTGCTTTGTTTCCAATTCTTTCATTCTCCTTCATTGTTTAATTGTCAGGTATTTTTATTGCATATATGATATGATATTGTAGATTTTTTTGTTCAACACTTTATTCAAAAACCAATTACAAACCTAGTATGTCTAATTAGTTTTATTAATATACATTTTACACATATTTACAATAATACAATATATTCTGTGTTGAATATGACATTTGTTCTGTATTTTATTTTTCATTATATGTAAATCTTATGTAGTCTTTGTAGACTTATGTAGTGATTGGTCCCCAGGCCTGGCCAAGCTGGTGCTCAGCCTGACCAGCCAAGTGCCCAAGATTAAAGTATATCATCAAACTAGACGAGCCTGACCAGTAGATACTTGCTTAGTGGCCAGCTAAAACCTGCTGGAGGTGTTTTGAAGATAGTTTTGTGACTCTTGTAAATAAGAGTCACATACTCTTACTCTTCCATCATTCACCCTTGAGCTCAGGCCTTTGAACATGCAGTAAAAACACAGAGCTCTTACACTTCTCCAGTATGCAAAAGACATCCAGTGCATGTTTAAAATCCTGCCATAAACGAGTCAAGCTAGCTTTTCCAAATTCTCTGAAAAAACGCATTTTTTTTAAAAAAATGGTGCCCTTTATCCCAGGCCTCTAAGAAGTGAATCAAAGGCCCAATTAGGCCCAGTGTGATTGCGTATATTTTCTTTAGAACATTTAAAATACACCCTTGATAATATCTATAATAAAATCTCCAGCATTAATTTTGATCCACGCTCTTACTGTTTTTCATTTGACTTTGTCATAGGAGAAGCCACGCTGCAGGATTGTGCCTCAAAATTTCTGACAATGCCAGAATATTATTGGATCAACAATCCGATCGCTGTAATCATCAGGGGTGTGACATTGTCTTTGACAGCAATGACTCGACCCTTGACTTGGACTTGAGCCCTGTGACTATGATCAGATCAGAGGCGTTATCACTCCAGACGGGTCCCTGTAGCGTGCTTGCGCTTGACTATCTCCGCTCGTGACAGCGCTGCTCTGTCCGTTTGATCGGCACAGAGAGGCCATGAGAAACGAGTGATCACTATTGCTCGCCTCATGATCACCGGAACCGCTGCTGTTAACTGCTAAACAAATTCCTAATTTCTTTTGTTTGTCCGACAGCCGCATCCCGCCTCAACCCTCGCACTCCGAAAGCTTAATGTGCTTCAAGTCAGCCACATATTTTAATTGCATGTGCGTTTTGTTTTATTTTATTTTGTTTAAAGTCAAAATAAAAAAAAGTTTATGGTGCAAGAGGACTAACGTTAATCTTAAATATAACTTAAATCCACGATCAAAATGATGGGTGGGTTAAAAGTAAACCTGCAAATTTTTAAACAAGGTTTAAAGTTTGGAACAACAGAAGTATTATATAAACATTGGTTTAAGGTTAATCCTTACAAGCTATCTTTAAAATAATTTGGATAAGCGTTTGTTTCACCAGATGAGCATTATATATGTAACTATAATATATAATATTTCTCCCCTTTTCACTTGTCACTTTTATTTCTATGATAAATGAATGAATTCACGTGTTGTCCAGTCTGCACATTGTAAATAACTTTTCTGCCTTAAATTTTTAAGTTTATTCAATTTGGCACAAAAAAGGTTTTCACAAACATTTTTTTGGAATCTTGACTAGTGTGGAGTTGAGGTAACTGAAATAGTTGGAAAATTGCTTAACCTATTTTTTTAAGTTATACCAGTCAGGATTTAAAATATTATGTTGAAATTACTTACATAGCCAAGTTGATTAAACTTAAAAATTTAAGGCAGCAAAGTTTTTTTAACAGTGCATAGTACATAGCCCCTATAAATTAGTGATCAAGTATGCACATTTATAAACTTAATATTTAATATTCAACATTCAACAACATTTTAACATTTATTTGTATGTATTTTACAATCAGAATATCAAATATTTAGATTTTTTTTTTGTGTTAATCATGCAGTGTCACGTGTTACATGATGTGTCACTACCCCTCATGCACAAATGACTGACAGACTTTTGGTCAATTTGATCTTTTGCAAGTGCAATGCACCATAAAAAAGAGCAATCACTCTTATGGACACAAACATTCATTCCTTTACTCACAAAACTTTCTTGTAGTATAAAGTTTGGTTGTGTTGGGATGGTTGGGGGGTGTGGCTCTGTTACAGTGGAGGCTCCCGTACCGCCTCCTCTGAATCACCAGAGGGAGCCTTCCCCTGAATACTAGTGTAATTTGGGCTAGTGTAAATAGGGCCACATTCCTGGGGCTTATCACTTCTACACCTGTTTCCTGTTTGTTGAACTATTTAAACCCCATGTTAACATGTGCTCATTGCAAAGTCTTGTTTTGGCCTGGCTAACACTACTGAGCGTTTTTTACAGTTCGCAGAACATTGTTTGGATTACCTGTTACTACCTTGGATTGTTTATACCATGTTTGATTCTCTGCTGCCTGCCTTGACCCTTGCCTGTTTAACGATTCTGATTTGCTTAGCCCTGGATATACCTGTTTGCCGTTGTTTGACCCTGCCTGTTATTGTGATTCTTAATAAAATGCTGCATATGGATCCAACCGCCTCAGTCCCTCCTTTACAAGTATGCCTCTGCAGCTAATAATATTTCATGCTTTATTTAAGTAGCAATAGGGGAAAATAAATGAAAAATGTTAGAAATCAGGGACTCGACTACAACACTGTTGGGAATTCTGTATGGGATTGGAATGCAGATTTCAGGTCTAATTCATGAGTTCCACGATATTTTTTATTCCCATCCTTGTTTTTTCACAGAACTTAAACTGAATTCAAACAGCTCTGAAAACTGAGAGGGTATTCTGGATCAAGCAAGTTGGGGAAAGATGCCAGCACTAGTTGCCAGCACATCTCACTGCAATGCAACTCTAAAGTGAGAGTTATATGTTTATGTAGAACCTCAAGTTGTAGGCCCTAAATATAAGGCCCTAAACTGCTAAAGAAGGCTTCAGTTTCATTGCTTTTTAATTTGGACTATTTGGACTCTTTGCAGAGGGCTTAACAAACCACCTGCCAATTGACAGGGAAGAGTCAAACCATCAAACTAGTACTGATGAAGTCAGAAAGGAAAAAGAAGAACTTGCAAGTAGGAGATGTTAAAGAAGCAAGGGTGCAGCACTACTTCTCAATCTTGAGCATTCAAACCCAAATTTATTTTTGCCCACTTACAAAAATAACGTGAACGCAAACTAACATGCAAACTGTCATACTGCAATAAGTTGCAATGCCTGGTGAGACAGTCAGTTCTAAATTTGTGCTTTGCCACAGCTGGTCAAGATGTTGAAAGAGATTTGCAGAAATACACCAAATTGCTTTGTCATTGCTCTGCATGCAACCCAGAGGAGTCAAGTTCAGAGGTGAGCTTGTGAACGACCGGTCATAACCACCCAGAACTAACACCCAAACTTTACTTTCCTGAGGATCCTAATGGGAGCAGAGGACCCTCCACAGAGAGGGTGCTATAATATTCAAACCCCAGAGAACCAGTGCCCCAAGGGGAGCTAGTAATTACTAACCGCCATCTCTCCAAACCACTATCCTCTCCAGCAAACTGCATGGGAAGTGGAGGACCCGCTACACTCACTGGCCACTGTCCAACACACCATTTCCTTTGCCAGTCAGAAGGTGGAAAAGCTGAGGACCCTGTATTGCCCCTCTCCACCACAGAGGGAGGGTGCCACTCTGCCAATCTGTAGGAACCAGACTTACAAAACAGCTGGGTTCAATCTAAAACAAACCCCATATAGATCTCCAAGAGGGCAGGAACCAGGTCCACCGAGTGCCCAGCAATGACTGGCTGGTACAGCAACAGGGGGCTCTTCCAGCCAGGAGAGCTTCTAGACTCGCTATCCAAAGGGAGGTATACAGAAACCGGCTCCAGACACTCGAACTGCGGTCTCGACCAAAACCTAAACTCCAGATATAAACATGGGAACTTTTATAACTTAACTTTTAAATTATAACTCCGGATATACAACGAGGAGGGCTGAATCATACTGGCACCAGGCAGTTCCTTGAAGGGAGTAAAGGAATCAGAGGGTCTCTTAGTTCTAATAACAGTGTGTAACCAGCTCACACCACAGGCTTACCATGACAAGCTCTGTCAGGGAGCCTCACAGATCTCACTCAAAGTGAGGCTAGGGCTCAAACCCACAGACCGCTAGCTGAAGAGGAGCTCACCAGCAGTGAGCTACGACTCCTTCAACCAAACCCCAACATTTGAAGTGGCAGTCCAACTCACATTAACCATGTGACTGTAACACTGAGCTAGGTAAGCCCTAGCTGGACCGTCAGAATCGGTGGAAGCTAGAAGGCCGTCATAGTCAAAACCGGCCCCACCTATGATGGCCCATTCCCTGAGAGGAAGGAGGCGCATGAGCAGCCATGCTCTGCTTCTGGCCCCACCTACAAACCTCACCTGTAGATCTGCTAGGCAGAGGGGCATCAGACGAGGACCTGGACCTGCATGGGATGAACCAATGGAAGGCTCTACTGCACCTTTGCCACTCTAAACTCATCAATGACTGCCTGCACAGACGTGCCAAGAAGCTCAGAGGGTGAGACTGGAAAATTGAAGAGAAACTTCCTTCCCTTCTCCCCAATACTGGCAAGACTAATCCACAGATGTCTCTCCGTGGACACCATCAGTAGTTTGTTCAGTGGCCCTGAGGGGCCCTCCTCTGATCCAGGACCTGATCCACGGGGTGTCCGCCCAGGCTCACCCAGGCAGACAGCCAGACGAGAGCAAAGCTCTCCCATGTGTTCCCAGTTGTCAGAAATCCCAGGCACTCATCATCAGGCACTGCCGTGGGCCAATTACATTAGTGTGATTAGACATGACATTCAGACACCGGTCACACCAAAGGCGTTCCCCATAGCGTCAACCAGGAGGGCCTGTTCTCCTCTGGAATGTTAAAGATACACTCCATAACCTACTTTGGTTAAAATAAAGGGCTTATAAAAATCATTTATTATTTTATATTGATTGCAGGTCCTTCACACTAGGGTATTCCCCACTGCCACAGAGCTCCATTATGGGCCAGTAGTTTCAAGTAACAGTGGTTAGCTAACTGCTAGCTCCCCCTGGAACACTGGTCCTCTGGTGTATGAGTACAGTAACACCCTGTTACAGGTCCACTCCCCTTAAGACCCTCAGGAAGAGAAAAGAGGACATTAGTTCCAAGTGACTACCATTCTCAAGCTCCTCTTTGGAAATTTGTGTTCCTCTGGGTTGTTGAGAGTAGCACTCTTATTTTGCTGCAGTGGTTCCTCTACCCTCCCTAAAGCAGGATGCAGGTAAAGTAGTACTCCACTCCCCTAAAGCTCAGCCTAGCTTTTATGCAGCTGAACAAGTGGCACATTTTAGCCTTGGAGACCTGTGTTTGAATCCCATGTCAAACACCTCCCTATGTATGTAATGTGTTACACTGTTTATGAGGGCTCTGTGTTTAGGCAATGTATAGGTGTGTGCTAAATAGCTCCTTTGCTAAAGAAGGTCCTTGCCTCTCCCTGCAGCACAGTTAAAGGACAACGCTGGAGGGTCTAGAGCCATCTATTTGTTAGCTCCCCTTGAATGTCAGTCCTCGGACTGGAGTGTGTTTGGCACCCTCATTACAGACTGTCTCCCGCTCCCTTGGTGACAGGCTGGCAAGACTGCCACTAGCCTTAAGCCATCAAATTTCCCTTGATCTTTTGACATATAAGAGGTCTTGGTATCATTAATTCATCCTGCTAATTTCATAGCTTAAAACGTACTTGTGGCTGGATACAAAATGGCTGGATACATGATGTCTACATAGATTCATTGTCATATTACCTGCCTCATACCAAGATAACAAGATAATCTACTTTTACACCATCACACTGTTGGCTTTGCCCACGGTTGTTCAATCATAGAGATTCAGAATGATACTGATGTCCCAGGAATGCAGAGATTGCTTGTAACAGAACAGGCTTTTATGTCAATAATAGTAATAGGCTAATATAACAATACACACAGTTGATAATAATACAGTGCAATGGGTTAATAACATTCTCAGCTCCCATCAGGTGTGTGTTTAGTAAGCTGAAAGTATGGGTTAAATGTCCTTTATTGCGGACATGATTGTGGTTCCAATACGGATCAATCTCCATTATCTGCACAGTTAGTTTCATCTTGTGTTTCATGATTGGATGAGCTGGTGTTTTCAGAAGATTTATTTGTTTGTTTCACCTCCAGAGCTTTGCATGCAGTAGTGCTGTGGTTGAAATGCTTGAAAAGCTGCCCAGCTGCAGTGACTGTGGTGCCCAGGGAGCAGTTGGGGCTATAGACACTTCAGTTGTAACCTACCACCATTTGGAATCAAACCAGAAACTTTCGGGTTACAAGTCTGTCTCTCTAACCAGTAGGCCACAACTGCCCCTAATTACACCTGTTAAAGTCCAGTAGCTCCTGAAAACCCTTTTCACAGACTACGTTGCTGGGCAAAAATGTCTGTCATATATCACATCTTCTGCCCTTATAATTGGATAACAAATGATATCCTCCATCACCCAATGCTAGTGGATATTTGCTTAACGGGTGGCATTGTGCTTCGCAGTGCATTGTACTTGTGTTTTTGCCTTCAGTATGTTTTTAAGTTGATTATAACCACAATAAAATCAACACAATAGAAACTCTTGTAAACCTAAAGCTAAAACAAAAGTTTCTATTATGTTTTCAACTCACATTTTGCTTGTCATAAATTCAGCCATAATGACAGCACGGACAACAATCAAGCCAATGACCATCTGTCCTTCTATTCAGCAAAAATATCCCAAGCCCCAACAGCTTTATTTAGGCCGAAGCAAAATGTCAATGATAATCATGATTTACAATTTATCTCACTTCTTTGTTCTGATCTGACCATTATGGACGCTTTATATAAAATGTAATATCACCAGTGCACAATGATGTTGCTGTTAGATCATGTACATATCTTGCTGTGATCTGTTTCAGGCTTACCATATATCAGAAGATTTTCAGTTTTATTGTAATAACACATTATAAACAACACCATTAATTGACAATGAATTAAATTGTATGAGAACACCATGAGGATTTAGAGAATGCTTCACTGTTGTTGTTCTTGGACTCAGTTAAAACATAATTACGAATCGAATTACTACAGGCTAATGTAATACTGCTATCAATCTGACAATAAAGAAATAATACTGAAATTATTTTTTATAATATAACCTAATGCAAGAATTTTGATTCACACGGTTGTGCAGTTTCCGGTTCTTTGTAACACTCGTACTCACACTTGTGCACAATATAGCACCTGAAAGATTCACAGCGGTACAATTCAGTGCTGTGTCATGAGGGACACAATGTCTTGTTCTCTCTATCAGCGAACAAGGTTTACATATGAAAACAAGACGTTCCCCTTTCTGTCACTCAATTACAACACTAGGGGTCCCTATATGGAGCGCCACAGGAGCAGAACTGTGTTACAAGAGCAAGCCATCGCATGCCTCATAGCTAGTGCTCAACTATGTCACAACCTTCCAGCTTGGGTGTAATGTGTCTTCTTACACAGGAGTGGGCACTTACCAGTAAGGCTAAAGTGGTGTCCAGCCACTGAATAAAAAGCTGGGACAGTTTGTGAGTGAGTGGCTCGCAGGGACTTGATCCACTGCTGATTTCAAAGGAGGAGGCGACAAGTGTGATGTGACCTCACAGCAAAGTGGTGGTTGATGTAAGCCACTATTGTCATGTTGTCCATCCGGACTAACACGTGCCTGCCCTGAATCAATGGTAAAAACCTCCACAGGGCAAACAAGGCTGCCAACAGCTCCAGGTAATTTATACACCAACGCAGGTGGTGCCCTCTTCAGAGCCCCGACACTGCATGCTTATTGTACACGGTGCCCCAGGCCATGTTTGATGCATTACTTGTGATAATCATGCGTCTGGACACTTGTCCTAGGGGAATGTCTGCCTGCAGGAATGTCAGATGAGGCCACGGACTCAAAGTCCAGAGACACACTTGGGTGATTCCTACTCAATGTACACTGAGGCACCAGGCTCGTCTCCTGACTTGATCCTGAAGTCAGTGCCAGAGTCTCATATGCATCAACCCGAGTGGGACTACAGCTGCTGAGGATGCCATATGCCCCAGGAGCCTCTGAAAAAGTTTTAGAGGGACTTCTGGCCTGTTCCTAAACGAGTGCAGGCAGGCAAGCACTGACTGGGCCCTGTCCTCTGTGACACGGGCTGTCACACTAAGTCTAACTTCATGCTGGGAAAAGAGATACTGTGCACTGGGGAGAGTTTGCCCTCTTCCCAGTTGACCTAAAGTCCCATTTGGTCTTGACACCCTGTGTCAAGTCCCTGTGCTCGCTTAACAAAATAGCCAGAATAAGCCAGTGATTAAATGTGAGTTGAGTTCAGAATGTGAATGCCCTGTTCCTAGAGAGGGGCGAGGGCCGCCTTCGCCACCTTGGTAAAGACCAAAGACGGGGCAACAGGGCTAGACCGAAGGGAGAGACCTTGTACTGGTATGCTTGCACTTCGAAAGCAAATCATAGAAATGGTCTGTGTCAAGGAAGGATCCTGTGCTGGGGCTCAACCTGCTTCACCACGCCAAGGGTGGATGTAGCACAGCAGGGATTCCCCAGCAGCCTGGCAGTGGCCTAGTGGAATAATAGGACGATGGGTCTGGCCAGAAGCCAGTTGAGTGCAGGTCTGGTGGACCTGTTTAAAAGCAGGTCACAGTGAGGCAAGACATGTCTTATTGGCTCAGTCTGCTTCTTCACCACCGAAAACTGTGGTGTGAAATCCAAACAGGCCCACTTAGGAGACATCAAGAAAGCAAACTTTCAAAGTGTCAAGCATCTCTATAAGATTCAGGCATAGATGCCTTTTCTAGACCACCAGTGTAGACATCGTCCAACCCAGGGCATGCACCGTTACCTTAGTCAACCGTTGAGCGAGATTGGCTGAGGTGCGCAGCTCTTGCATAAGGGTTGGATCTACCCTCATGCAGGTCCTTTAGGGCCTTGGCCTGATGAACCTGCAGAATCGCCATGGCATGGGGGGTGGAGACAGCCTGTCCCTCAGCAGTGTAAAATGGGACGAGCACAGGAAGGGATTCTCAGTCAGTTCCTCCAGGTGGCAGCATTCTGACCCGGCAGATTATCTCCCAGTGCATCCCTCATATCACCCTGCCACTTACCGATCTGGACCTCATAGAAGTCTCAGAAAGGGAAACAGATGGCGAGGACACCTGCCTCTGAGCGATGCAGGCGAGCCCATATTGTCCTGGTCAAGTGAGGGCTTGACCCATCCATAAAAGGAGAGCATGCTCAAGACACTCAAAGCACCAACTGTGGCTGTCAGATGGAGCAATGAAACAGCCACATCCAGGACTACAGGGACGGAAGTCCATCTTTAAACAGATGCTGTACCACTGGGGAAGCTCTTTGGAAAGGAAATCTCTCTTTTAGGATCTGTAGCTGACGTGCCAATGAGCCCAGGGGGAAGTTTGATGTTAGGACAAGACAAGAGTAATGCCTGCAGCGGGGAACGCTAGTTAAATCAGGACCACAGAAAACAGCTGAAGGCTCCAAATAACAAATCTGAGTGAGTGTTATAAACATTATATACCCGGATATCTGGGATGGAGACTGGCATGCACAGGTATACAAATAGGTAAGGTAGCTAAGAGCAGATTAGCTTAACAGCTACTTACCTTCTGATAGTTCAGAGTCTTAGGAGATCTTAGGAGATAATCCACAATGAGGAGATCACTGAATAGGAATCCAGGTAAGTAACCAATGTAGGAGGAACAGGTAAGTCCATGTAGCTATCAAGTAGACTGGATGAGAAAGTGAGGAGTGACTGAGGAATTTATAGCGTGGGTGATTAGGGGAGACAGGTGAGAGTGATTAAAAGTCAGGTGACTGGGAGCGGGGTAGGCTGGGTTGAGTGGATGGCTGTGGGGGCCAAGGAAGATAGCGAGGACGGGACCCGGAGCTACAGAAAGTTTTCATGTACATGTTGTCATGAAGTCCGCACCACTGGGTGAGCTCGTCAAGTCACTGGCAAACCTCCATCATGCGCAGCGATGCATGCTCCTAGAGCTGCGAGAGGACAAGGAGCAGAGATTTCGTTCTCTCCTTGAAGGGCAACAGGAGGAGCTCGCCCAGCAGCTCCAGGAGGCATGTCATCAGTGGCTGCTGCCAGACGAGCGTGACACAGAGGAGATCATGGAGATGGTGGTGCTGGAGCTGTTCTCCCTCCGCCTACCGAAAAGGATGGTGGAATGGCTCCAGTGCCATTGCCCTGAGACCCCCGAGGCTGCCACTCAGTTGGCGGAGGACCATATGACAGCGTATGGGGGAGCTCGTCTCTCTCTCTCTCCCCATGTTTCTTTTAATCCTACTCCTCTCTCTCCTCCTGTCCCGGCTCCCAGGTCTTGCAAATTCGGGCGGCCGGTGCCAGCCCCAAGAGCCAAGCCAGAGGGGGCTTCAAAGATAACCAACCCCGCATGTCTCCCGAGACAGCCGGCCCCAACCTTTAGAATGATGACCACCCTGGCAACCCCTGTATTTTTAACTCCTCCCTCTTGATTCAGCTGTGGGAGGAATTTCCCACTGCTAGCAGTGCGGAGGGGAAGCCCAGGCCGCTCTGTTGGCACTGCAGAGAACCAGGGCACTTCTGAGATCAGTGTATCACTTCCATGGAAGTGGATACACTGATTTGGGTCCCGAAGTGCCACAGAGTGCCCCCGAACGGGCCAGGAAGTTTTATATACCTGTAACTGTTGGGGAGAAAACATATCAGGCATTGGTGAATAATGGCTGTAACCAAACCTCTATTCATTAACGCCTGATGCAAACTGGGGTGTTGGATACGAGCCGCAAGGTAAAGGTGATGTGTATTCACGGGGCTTCCATTTGGGCTATTCAGGGCACCGGCCATGTTTCAGCGCCTCATGGACCTG
Source organism: Chromobotia macracanthus (assembly GCA_036877525.1). Lineage (NCBI taxonomy): Eukaryota > Metazoa > Chordata > Actinopteri > Cypriniformes > Botiidae > Chromobotia > Chromobotia macracanthus. The sequence goes on along the minus strand of JAZGTH010000032.1, from coordinate 1,569,536 downwards.
AGGTCTCTGCGAGTGGCGGGGCTTACGGCTAACCTGAAGAAATGTGTGATTGGACAGGTGGAAGTATGGCATCTGGGCTTCCACTTAGGACATGGACATGTGCGGCCCCAAATTGATAAAACTGCAGCTATTGCAACCTACCAACGTCCTAAGACCAAAAAGGAGGAGAGACAGTTTTTGGGCCAGTCTATTACAGACTGACCTCACTATAAAGGGAGCTCCTGACCCAGTCCAGTGGACGGAGCAGTGCCAACGGGCTTTTACCCTAGTGAAGGCTACATTGTGTGGCGGGCCAATGTTACACTCTTCTAACTTTTCTCTTCATTTCCTCCTGCAGACGGACACATCAGACCGTGGACTAAGTACAGCACCATAGAGAAGGAGTGTTTAGCCATCAAATGGGCGGTCTCATTTTTAGAGACTACCTGTTGGGCCAGGCTTTCACCCTCTGTTCGGAGCTACAGAACGTTTTATACTACATTAGGGGAACACTGAAAAGCCCACGTGCTAATTTTGTTTTGTGTTTTTTTTGTGTAATTTTGTTTTGTGGAAATTAAATACTTTACTGCCCTTCACATCGCTGTCTGACCCATCTTTTTCTGTACACCCTTGACCAGGGAGACACGCAAGTGTCACAATGGATTAATGGATCAATGGATTACTGTTATTCCTTTCTCAAAGGGAGGTTAAAAATGTGGAGTGATCTGTTGAAAGGGCACTTCTTTCCGTTTCAGATGAGAAGGAGACTGCAATTTAGCGCTTTTTGTTACAGTACTGTGATACACTGTTAATGTGAGAGGGAGCACACAGCATCTGGCTGCCCTTTCTTTATTGTAAAGTCATGAAACTAATTTGCATAGTATAAAGTACAGCAACTGTGCCTTTAGGTTATTTCTATGAATTTATCGCTTTCTAAACCGCTACATTTTCAAAATACCTGAATTGGCAAAGTTCCGAATGCATAGAGTGCAAACATGGCCTGAAACATAGGGTGATGCAAACACAGATGTCTGGTAGTTGTCCTAGCATCCTTCTAAGATGGCACTGGGCATTTGTGAATGTTAGCCCACTAAAATCCAATCCCAATGTAGTAACTTTCTTTACTGACCAGTTAAAGAGGGGGCCTGCCATAAACTTGGGATGCCCTCCGATAAGCTGTTCACTACATTCATTGAAATTGAATCTCATTAATTGAAACTGAGTCAAAGAAGCTTTGTCATTTTAGCCACATACAACTTTTACACAGTGAAATGGAAAATTGTTCCTCCAGGATCAAGATGCTACATACATCAGGCATCTGCATGTTTGTCCAAACCAGAACTGCAGACTACAATGTTGCTTAGATATGCTTCACAAATGTCGAAACCAGATATTACCATATATTTGATATCTGTGTTAAATTCGTAGTTCTTATCCTGAAAGCAATCACCTTGTATTGCTTTACACCTGTAACAACAGCAAAAGTCTCTTGCTCTATATGAAACATAGTAAGTTGTACACCATGAATGGACTTGAATGCACTGTAATGAACCACCAAACTGAAGAAGTAATGAGTACAAAAATACTCCCTATTTCAGTAACCAACCCTTTAATAGGTCTGCTTTAGATATATATGTGGCGGAACCCATGTGGTCAATGTAATAATCCATCCTAGGTAATGGAAAGGAAATAGAGCACTTACTTTGTTATAGCTGATACAAAATCTAAAAGTACTGCCAGATTTAAGCACAAGAATAAAGGCTGAACTCCAACAACTAGATACAACAATTTTATGCTCAGTCACATTGGACACCTCAATTAGAATGGCATGATTTTCAGGATTAGCATTGTAGGCATATTGTTTTCAACTTTAACAATGTTCCTTTAGCATAATATGTAGAGCACTGCATTAGCAGCGCAAAGGTCATGGATTCAATTCTAAAGAAACACACATAATAATGTGTATACCTTGAATCCACTGTAAGTTGCTTTGGATTAAAGTGTATGCCGAAAGTGTTAATGTAATGAATGACCACACTTATAAAAAATAAAAAAAAATAAAGAATTGAGTTCACTCCCTATTTCAGTTAAATCAGAAAATGGATCTTCTGGATTTTCAGGATAGACAGACGTCACTTTTTTTAAACAGGGGCACAAAAAAAAACTGGTACATTATCTTTCTTAGACTTTTCATCTCTGTCAACACACATTTGCATGACTCTAGTAGACAGAGTAAGATCACTAACCTCCAATACCCTTCATGCACTCAATTTCTGTGGTAGATTATGTTGCCATAATCTATGTTTTCAGTTGTTTCATTTTAGCCTAAATTACATCCTTATGTATTGGTTTTGAGCTTTTGAAGTCTTAATAAGAACAGCAAATCTAAGGGGGAAATTTAATTCATTGGTTGCTTTCATATGTGAACTTAAGTTAAATAAAAAAGCAACTGGCATTTGGCTATAGCTATAGCTATATTTGCAATTGGGCATTTTTGTACTAAAGATGTTCATTTCAGTCATCTGCAATGCAAATGACTGCATTTAAAGAAGAGCTGCCCTTCAAATAACATCTGTTACAGTAATTACAATGCACAAGGCAGCACATTTGAATATCTACATATCACACTTTGAAGCTTCCCATTGCTGTGCCTCAAAATGATTAATCTAACTTGAAAATGTGTCAAACATTTAACAGGAAGCTTTGTAAGGGCTTGTTGCAACAATACCTATGTCATTAATAGATTATCTGCTTTATTTGCATATGTTTGGATGAGTTGTTGTGTTACAGCATCAGCTTATATGACACCTGTGCAATTTAAAGTAGGGTTAAACAATATATAGAATATACATAATATACACGCAGTGGGTTTTCTTGTTATTTAAGACTGTAAAAATTGCAATGATTTTAATTCAGTTTTATTGATCCATTACGTTTACAAAAGAGCATTTCATTGTTCAATTTTTTTTCATTGTACAATCTTTTATTGTCTAGTATTAACATTAATAGACAATTAACATACAGAAGCAACAGAAGCACAGAAGTGCAGTAATGGAACGAGAAAGAGTACATTGTAGTAGATGATATCTTGATGGTAATGCAACAGATGATTAACAACACAATTTAATATAGCCTACACACAAGGAGGAGAACAGAGAAACAATGGAGGTATCTTGTAGCATCTTGTGCTTATCTGACTGGATGATGACTTGAGATGACTTGTGTTGACTGGCATATTGGTTCTCTTGTCCTGGAGTACCCCCAACGCTGCACATGTCTTAGGTGTAATCAGGCATATTGATTAGGGATACACATTACTCCAGGATCAGGGGTGGGAACCACTTGACTGGAAGACGAAGTGAGATGACAGAGGTAGATTGGATGGCAACTTGGAGAACTTTACTAAAGTCCAGTGCTAGAGTAAGTAATCCATACATCAGACAAGGCTAGACAGTGACTATGAGTGTGTATGTTTTATGTATTGTGCTCTTGATGGGGTGACTAATGACTGTCAGGTGTGTGCCATTTGTACCCAGGGCTGCGTGACTCAGGGAGAGCTTGGCGGGACTATGACACCTATACATTAATTTTAATGAATTGATTCAAAATACTTGGTTTGCTTCCTTCATCAAAAATATTCACTAATGTCCCTGAGTTGCATTTTAAATGTAGAAAAATGTTTTGGTAAACAATAACAAAACAAAAACATTACTTGTGTGTAATGTATGAAATGATGTAATGTATGAAATGACTAACATTATGGTAAAATGCTTAGAATACATTGCATATCCAGAGATTTTATTCTAATCTCTTAAATTAAGTTTTTCTTACTCCATAGCAAATAATATTTACCCCACATGATGAACCAATATCCTGTAACAAGCCTCCCACAGTCTTTTAGCTTCTTATGTAAAACTGTGTTCGGGAATTAGGGTTTTATCCCATCAAATTTTATTGTATTTTATAGCACCTTTTGCCAATGTGAATTGCTTAAGAAAAAGCTTTGTGTACAGAAAACGTTTTATTACAAAAAATCCTGTCAAAATATTTTTATCTGTAAGCATCCAGTAAGCAAACTAAAGGCAACTGTGACAAGGAACAAAAGATTCTGTAAGAACAGAGAAAGATGTAGAAAACGATACAAATTAAACCAACTGATGCCATTTTTTACATAAGGTTCACAGAAAGCAATCAGTATGCCAGTTCAGTCCTGAACCCATGCCAGTTCATGAACAAGATATCTTTTATCCATTATTGATGCAACGAGCGAGTGCTCTGCCCCTGAAGACACACTAGTATTCCCACAGCCCAGCCTGCCATCAAAGGCTCTTCTATAATCTCTCCTTTTCTCTTTCTCACTTGTCTCTTTTTCCCTCTCTTGCTCCCATTTGCTCTGTTCTCATTATGATTTATCTCATCCATTTACTAGATGTCTGAAAACTAGTAAGATTTAATTATACAATTATTTGGATCATTACATGGGTGTTAATATCATATTACATTGCTTAAAGTTTATGTAATTAGGACATTAATAACATAAGGCTTATGAAGCATTCATACTATTTGTACTTTGTAAATTTATGAGGTAAACACATGCTACATGTTTTGCTCTGCTAACTACTATGCTTATGTATTTTTAAAGCTAATGTCCCATTTAAGGACATGCATACAATTTCACAATTACAAAAAATATAGCTGCAAGCAGCAATAACTGGTTTTCAAGCACTTTAGAACCATTTTTTCTGTGTATAAAGTTATCATTATATTTATAGTTATATAGTTATATTTGTAATTATACACGTTTAAAACATTTCCACATAACCTTACAACTGGAACAACATGCATGGTCTATAAATCAAAAAAGTCAAATGTCTCATTTAAATGCCAGTATTCTTAGTTTTATTTAATTTAGTTTCACTATGTGAATAAATGCCTTTGCAGAGAGCGTGTGAGACACTGGTGAACATTACATAAAATGCAATGGATACTTTTAAATCAGGCTGCTGATTGAAAACACTTGTCAAAACAATACCACACAAAACATAAAGGGTACAATATTTAGTGTTTGCTTGTTTTATAAAGGTCAGTGCAGGTTTCAGGAAAACATGCTGTCTTTATGAACAAAATATTCTTGTATTTGGACACATACATGTTTATTTGCAAATGAGTAACAAAACTCAGAGACTATTGTACTTATTTTATGGTTCTTCAAATGAGGTTCTAAGCATTTCAACACTAATGGCACAAGCAATTAAAAAAATTCTTGTCCTGTTGCTCCTTCTGCTGGATAAAATACAGAACTACAGCCTTCATCTGTGATGAAGTGGTTAAACTTTTAACATTTATGCAAATTAAAATACATAGTCACAATGCAGACATTATCAGGGTTCAGGCACTTCATGAGCGTGTAATGCATGACATTATGATAGATATCAATAGATATGTATTATTTTGTAAGCCTGTAAGCAACTAAAACAGCAATGAAAATGACAAATTTCAGTAACTCTCTATTACAGCATCTCACAGCAGTGTGATGTAATAACTAAAATTGGTAACATTATGCTTCTGTCTCCATCTGTGTTTGTAACTTTATTACCTTATTTCTACAGACCATCTCCATGTAAGCTAGAATGGCATATCTTGCTTAATATGATAGTCTCAGAAGTAGATACTGTTTTAGTAGGAAGTCTGAATACATTACCTCAATATTTTATAGACCACTGAGAGAGGTACAGGCCTTATATAACATTGAATTGACTCTTGAGCTCAATGGTCTTTAGGAATTTTTAAAGAAATTGGCCTCTGGGGATGCTATCTTGTTTTTTGGGTGGATTAACGATTGCATGTCATGTGATGGTTGAGAAACAGACAAAATATTGATATTATACGTTAGAACTTGCTAGAACCACTACTGTCAACCAAACAAATCTTTAATTACTGAGGTTATTTGAAAAAAGAAAGTCCTAGGTTTTACCCAGTTAACTGTCTAGCTACACCCTAACAACCATTTATTGTACCCTAGCAATGTATCATGCTAATATCAGGCAAAGTCATAATAAAACATGCTAACATCATGTTAAATCATGTTAGCATCATATTAAAACGTTAACATTGTTTAAATATTCTGGAGTTTTGCAACAGCAAGCACCACATTTTCTTCTTGTGAAGTAAAGCATCACTATTATTCTCCTGCGTACTTCTTTTTCTGCACAAAACCTTGGTATGTAACTCGTCCCACACGGTTTGTCATGAACGAGGTGTCAAATCGACCGGTTTATTGAGGAGAGGTGTGCTATGACTTTTATAAATGATCAGTGTAGAATGTTTTCAGGGCGAACGGGCAAAAAATTCCATAGACCTAACACTCCGTTTAATAAGCAGCAACAAATGGTGACATTTCAGTTTCGTAGCCACGCCCTAGCAACCAGTTACAGTACCCTAGCAACCACCCCATTGACTTCCATTTAAAAAGATGAAAGGCATAACCTATGATATGTTGTCTATGTTCTAGTGTAAATACAATATGGGTATATAAGATTTGCTAATCATTACATTCCGTTTTTATTCACATTCTGTACAGCATCCCAACTTTTTTCAATTAGGGTTGTAGTTTTTTTTTCAAATAACCTAAAATATTTCAAGATAGAGACAAATTTGTTCAGAATTTGGGGTTCTAACATATATCAATAATTTGTTTATCAACCATCAAATGAAATGCAATCATTAACCCACTCAATAAACAATGTGGTGGCCCCGGTGGTTGATTTTTCAAAATTCTTACAGACCTCATGAGTCAAGTGAAGTAAAAGTGACATATTTGTCAGATATGGTAACCCATACCTGAAAGGTTAAAAGCAGAGGTCATATATCACTGGTGAGGCATGAACACACACCCGGAGCATTGGGCAGCACACTACTGCACCCTGTGTAGATGTCTTGCTTAAGGGCACTTCAGTTGCTACCTGCCAGCACTGGAGTCAAACCAGCAACCATCTGATTACAAGTCTAACTCACTTACCAGTAGGCCACAACTGCCCATAGCAAACATGCCCACTGAGTTTTATCTGTAAATCTTGTCTAATAGATGCTCAAACTTCATTGGCTGATAACAGCCATGTTTTTCAAGATAATCAAATATACAGTTATGACACAATTATTACTCATATACAATTATGACACTTTGGACAAAGACACTGCATGCCAATTTTCTAGCCCACTGAGTTTACTTTGGATTAGTTATAATCATTTTTGTGTTTTTTTTTCAAATTATAGCATTACGAAGTAGGCAATCATCATGTGTTTTAGGTCACCACAGATGCGATTCCTATAATATTTCCTTATATAATATTTCAGCACTCGTTTGGTTCCGATCAGTCGAAAAACCTATGACTAGTTTACAAAAGTAGGGTTTGTGAAAAATTCAAAATGGCTAGAAAATTTTCATGGCGGAAACAAAAATGGAGATATAGATTTTATTCGACTTGAGCCAATAGATTCCAATGGTATAAGGCACTTGTTGATATGACAAATGGTGAAAGGACCCACTTTCCATGGCTGTACCTGATAATATGGCTTGTGCCTGATAATAATAATGATAACAATAATAATAATAACAACAATAACAAAAGGTTTTTAGGGCTACACGCTTGAACCCCTAATTATAATAATAATAAAATCCTTAATTACAACTAATAATAAATATAGCTGCATGCAGCGATGATGGACCCAAGCACTACTGTGCCATCATCAATTATGCATTGTTTTCTGCTTCTCAGAAAACAATGCATATAAGACACTTCCTGTTCCATTTATTGTCATAAATAGATTGCCTCACCATGGCAACACTGTTCCAGATATCAACAATCTATTCACAGTTTAGCATTTTCAATATCTCTTATTTTTTTCTGACCGAGTATGAAGTGACTTGGGTCAATTTAAAAGGATTAATTTAAACAATGTTTTAAGTGACATACTTTCTTCTGCCAGTTGGTGACGCTATGAATGTGACTCACAATAACTCACAAAATAAACAGCTCAATTTTGAATGAAATCACTCAATTCACACAGCAGATGTAAGCCACTTCCTGTTTCCATTTTTTGTCATTCATTGCAATTCATGGCAACATCAAAAAAGTCCTCACAATTTAGCATTGTCAATGTCTTGGTATAACATTTGCCAAATTTGGTGACACCCCATGAATCCCCTAGAAGGAGTATTTAAATCTGTCTGAAATCAACAAAAAAATCCACATACAACCCAAAAAGTTTGGGAGTGATGACGGGTCAAACTCTCGAGGATCCATTTGCAGTGTTTTAATCATAAATCAGATAGACAGGGTTGATAACAGCAAGCAGGAACAACGAAGACAAGGCAGAAGAGTAAACGTGGTAGAGGCGTGGGTCGAGGCAGGCGCCAAACAATCATAAACATGAGACAGTCCGATAATCAGGGCAGGCAGCAAACAATCCAAAACCAGGTAACAATCCAAATCAGTAACGGGTAATACAACAAACAGGTAACAAACAGTCAGTAATGTCACCAGAGCAAAACAAGACTTCGCAAAGAGCACATGTGAGTCTGGGGGTTTAAATAGTCATCAAACAGGAAACAGGAAACAGGAAGTGATCAAACCCAGGTATGTTGCATTATGGGAAATGTAGTCCAAAATGGCACCAGTATTCAGGAGAAGGCTCCCACTGGTGGTGAAGAGGAGGTTGAACAGGGACCTCCTCCGTAACAGGGAGGAGCTAATGAATGTAATTTTAAAAAAGTTGTCTGGCTTGATAAGAACAATACATTTACCAAGTTTGGTGACCATAGGTAAAACTAACCAACACTTTGTCATAAGGGGGTGCTACAGAGCCCCCCACTACATCCATGTTCTAAGCTTCTGCCCATGTCTACTGACTTACCACTCTGATATGTGTGCCAAATTTCATGCCATTGCAAGCATGTTAAGCGCTTTAGTTACACCTGAATGTGGTTTTAAAGTTTGACATTGCCATAGCAACAATACTTAAGATATCACAAATCCTTTTAGAACTTTATATCAGCCATATCTCCAGATTATTAATTAAGCCTCCCTTTAAGGTTTGACCCCTCTTTGGGTAACCCTAGTTTCTTTCTCAAGTTCACTGTCCTTTCCAAAATGTGATCATTTTTTCTTAGAATAAGGGTTGAAGTTAGAGCTTGATAATTCATGTAAAAAAAATAACATTTCCAATATTTTTGTTATTGTTGTGTACACTGTATGATTATAATTGTTAGGCACAGTCAACTAGGTCAAACTCACCATTTAAAAGGGGGGTAAATGCAGACATTTTTAAATGTTTAAATGTATTAACTGTCTGTGTTATATTCTGTCTTCACTTATCTTTGGGTATCTGACTACCAATAATCTAATTTAGTCATCATTTAATTCTAGGTTTTGCCTGTTGCCTGTCCCATCTTCATTTAGGATTCATCACTTCTGTACACATCTTCTAGTCTCACCTCTGACTACCATTTTGCTCTTTCCATAGACAGTAGTCATTGCAGTTTGCATATTGTTTATAGTTTTCCTACCAGTTGTACACTTGTCTCATCATTGTAAACAATCATTTACAGAGGTGTAAAGGGCACCAAATTAAGCGGGATAAAGTGTATTTCTTCACCTAGGGCTATGACCTAATAATAACTACGTAGATAAAACATTTACAAACTATTCATTTAACCTCCATGCAGCCAAACTTTAAATTGTAAACATATGGCAATATACATTACCAGTCCAAAGTTTAACCAGTCCATTTTTTTTTCCCCACATTTTTGAATAATTTTGAATAATAGTAAACATAAAACTGTCAGATGACACAAAAGTAGTTATGGGAATTATGATGTGACTAATGAAAATTCCAGATAAATTAACAATGTTATATTTTAGCATATTTAATGTACACTGTAAAATCCAATTAGTTAACCTTACTGAAAAAAGGCATGCAAACCAATTGCCTTAAAAACTAAGTAAAGTGAAATAGTATTGAATAGTATGTAAATAAAAGGAATAGTATGTACTAATAAAAGCTTATTTAGTGAAGCACACTTCCACAAGAGTTCAAGTAACTAAAACAACTGTAGAGAGTACTTGATAATTTGCTTTAGATGTACTCTGCACTTGGTATACACTGTTATCGTTTATCTTTACTGTTGTCAGTTGTTGTATCATCTTGATTTTGATCTTTAAATGATTTAAGTTATATCATATATCAACATGCCAAATTTTTTGCATTTTTGCAGTATTTTAGGGATTACAATATGAACTAAATTTTAAACTACTGACAATCAACAAAAAAGTTGAAATGCATGCTGGGTGCCAGCATGATACAAAACTCATTAATGACTCTCAGTATGCACAGCAGCATGAATAAATTATGTAGCTGAAATATCTTACTATTTTCTTGCTGTTGTTTTTGTTGTGACACTAGCAGTTTTGTTTCGTTTTGTGACGTTCAGAGTTGATCTGTTTTTTTGAATGTTTTTTATGTATGATGAGTAGTGATGTGTGTGTCAGTAAACTATTCAGTAATCTATTATTTATTTAATCCCAGTACTCCTGTCACAGTACTCTTTTTAGCACCACAGCTGCGTAATAGTGCTTACACAAATGATTAGCAACATTAATCTCAATATGACCATTTCATGGTTTTATTACAGAGAGCTAAATATAATAAAAACGGCCATTTAGAAATCTGATATATGGGAATATATGCAAATCACATATTTAAAATAGAAGTTCATGTTTGGATTGCACAGTTATAAAATTATATGTCTGATACTTGCACATTATGCAACATATTTTAAAATATTGCAAAAATGGCAGTTTTTATATGTAACATTTTCCCAAATACAGTATACATACTGTATATGCCTACCAAATGCATGTTCATATATGGGTAACATGTTTATCTTTGTATTTTTTAAAATACAATATATATACACACACACCTCAAATATAGGTTTAAAATACAACCCCAAAACAGAAAAAGTTGGGACAGTATGGAAAACACAAATAAAAAGTAGTGATTTCTAAATTTACTTTGACTTGTATTTCATTGCAGACAATACAACAGCACATTATATAATGTGTTCCTCATGATTTTTATTGTTTTTTCTTCAAAAAACAATTCCTGTTTCGGTTCTTGCAACACATTTCAAAAAAAGTTGGAACAGTAAAGCATTTACCACTTTGTAATGTTGCCATTCCTTTTCACAACACTTAAAAGACGTTTAGGGACTGACACCAAGTGAAAAAGTGTTTCACGTGTAATTTTGTCCCATTCTTGCTGCAAACAAGTCTTAAGGTGGACAACAGTACGGGGTCTTCGTTGTCGCATTTTGCGCTTCAAAATGCGCCACACATTCTCTATTGGACACAGGTCGGGACTGCAGGCAGGCCAGTCAAGTACCTGTATCCTCTTCCTCCACAGCCAGGACTTTGTAATGTGTGCAAAATGTGGTTTTGCATTATCTTGTTGAAATATGCATGGACGTCCCTGGAAAATGTCTTCTTGAAGGCAGCATATTGTGCTCCAAAATCTCTATGTACTCTTCAGCATTAATGGTGCCATCACAGAAGTGCAAGTTACCTTTACCAAGGGCACTGACACAACCCCATACCATGACAGACCCTGGCTTTTGGACACGTTGCTGGTAACAGTCTGGATGATCCTTTTCTTCTTTGGTCCGGAGCACACGGCATCCATTTCTCCCAAAAAATACCTGAAATACTGATTCATCTGACCACAGTACACGTTTCCACTGTGTGATGGTCCATCCCAGATGCCTCCGAGCCCAGAGAAGTCGACGGCGCTTCTGGACACTGTTGACATAGGGCTTCCTTTTGGCACAGTACAGTTTTAACTGGCATTTGTGGATGTAACTACATATTGTGGTACTTGACAAAGGTTTGCCAAAGTAGTCCTGAGCCCATGTGATGATATTGCTTATAGATGAATGACGATTCTTGATGCAGTGCCGCCTGAGGGATCGGAGAGCACAGTTGTTCAGCTTAGGCTTGCGCCCTTGTCCTTTACGCACTGAAATTCCTCCACATTCCTTGAATCTTTTAATTATGTTATGTACTGTTGAAGGTGAAATAAGCAAATGTCTTCCTATCTTTCTTTGAGGAACATTGTTTTTAAACATTTCAATAATTTTCTCACGTATTTGTTGGCAAACTGGCGATCCTCGGCCCATCTTTGCTCCTAAAGGATTAGAACTTTCTTGGATGCTGCTTTTGTACCAAATCATAATTACAATCACCTGTTGACATCACCTGTTTCAAATCACATCATTATTTAACCAATTTACCTGATTACTAGTCCTAAATTGCTCCTGTTCCAACTTTTTTTAAATGTGTTGCAAGAACAAAAATAGGAATTTTGTTTTTTTGAAGAAAAAACAATAAACATCATGAGGAACACACATTAAATAATGTGCTGTTGTATTGTCTGCAATGAAATACAAGTCAAAGTAAATTTAGAAATCACTACTTTCTTTTTTTATTTGTGTTTTTCATACTGTCCCAACTTTTTCTGAATTGGGGTTGTATATGAACTAAATATTTTCAAATAAATCACAAATAATCACAGAACAAGGGTAACATTTAAAAAAATTGAATTAAATGCTCATTGCAATTGCAACAGAATTAACATCAGAATTACCACAAATGGGTAAGGTTTTCTTTTGTTTCAAAGCTCTGCCATTTTGCAGCTTAAGGCTGTACCAATTTGATCAGAAGTGGTTCCAGGATGTTTCATCATCACAGCATCTTAACGAAATGCAGAGAATTGAATTAGTTTAACACATTCAATAGTTTAAGACCTCAACACATAAAACAAACAAAGATTATCAGGACCTAAAACCTTTTCTGTGTAACAGCAGTATAAAAATTTACTAAAGGGATACTAAACTAGTTTTACTGAAGGGATCACCCAAAAATGAAAATTCAAATATGAAAATTCAGTCATCTACTCGCTTTCAAATCTTCCGGTTTTAATTTAGGCTTTTATGTAAGGGATAATATAGATCCAACCAGTTGTTATCACAAAATAAAGCCGGACAGGTTTAACAGCAGCCCAGTGCAAAATGGAGGACTGTTGTATAAGACTGAAGGGCTTTATTTTGTGATAACAACCGGCTGGATCTACATTATCCCACTTATTACGGGGCTAATTCACACACAAGTAAATAATTGGATGCAAAATATTGATGAACTCTGAGCACAAAGCTTCTATGATGAAAGCCATTGCCAGCAACCTTTAAGTTTAAACTAGACAGACACTTAAGGGATACAGTACAGTCAAACTGATTATTAGACAGTTTTCCATCACTAAGTGCACAAGAGATATTGATTTAAGATTAAATTGTTTTAAAATCTTACTTTTTATTATTTTATAATACATTACAGTGTACATTCAGTGTAACAGTCATTCTTGCAAGGAGATAAAAAAGCAACAAAATTATAGCACCATTAATACTGGGATCCAATGTCATTTTCAATATAATCCATAACTATAGATTATATTGAAGATATACCGTGAGTACCCGGGTAAGGCTGCATTAACAGCTTTTACAGGGTGTTATCATCAACAGACTACTAGATGGCACAATTGACCAATCAGAATCAAATATTTCTAGAGAGCCATGTAATAATCACATTTAAACACTGATCAAATACAGACAACAAAAGCTTTACCATTCTTGCTTGATGTGTACCAACAAACCTCATTGGTTCTCGCATGTCACAGATGCATATTTGAGCTTCTACAAGAAACAAAGAGGTTTGCTCTTTGCTCAATTCATATGGACTATTACAATGTTTTTTGTACTTTTTGATGATCAGCTGTGTTGACTAAATTAACTTTTAATGGATGGTCAAAAATTATGAGAAAATATTAAAAATATCTTCATTTTTGTTGAAAAGTATTGTGGATTTAGACTGAAATGGGGGTGAGAATTTTGTGAAATTATGACAGAATTTTCATTTTAGGTGAACTGATTGTTTTATATTTATCACTATATCACAAAGACATCACATAGACTGTATGCAACTAACAGAAACTTAAAATAGCTTAAAAAAGTCTACTCACCAGTGATTGCCTTGACCTTGACCTCATCAAGGGCTTGGCGTCGCTTCCCTTTTGCAACTTTTGATTCTCCACCTGAATTATTGGCAGGTAAAAGAGATGCAATCATTAAAAAATATATTGAGAAGGTTAAAATTTACAAAGATCTATACACTCACCATTCATCTAGTAGTCTGCATTGTATAATATATATTTTTATATTAATAAATGCATTCACTGTATATAAAATCATTTTACTTAATGATGGGCATAAAAAAAGAGCTTGAGTAGTTTTCTTTCCCCTGCATTTACATCTATGCATTTTGTAGATCTAAACACAAGACTCACCTCTCAAATTACTCTCTAAGAGTGTATCTATGTCAAATAGTCCCAGTAGCAAAATCCATGCTATTGCAGTGCCAGCTTGGTTAGTGGTGTGGTGGGTCCACGGAGGTCCTTGTTGTAAGGTGTGCAGACTTTCTTTTATTTCTTGTAGCTGTATATTTTAGGGATTTCTGAACATCCAGCAAGGGATACAGACGTAGGAAAAAGGGTTGGAAAGTAGAGAGAAAATGGAAGGTGTGGTAAGAGAGAGGAATGAAATAGATACATCAGAATGACTTAATTTCAATTGATTGTAGCTACAGATGATCATACCCTGGAAGAGGTGATTTTTTTGTCTCCTGGACTTCCTGACAAAGGAAATGGATCTACCTCATCTGGCTTCTTTTGGTGACTAATAGCTGACATAATGGCCTTTTTTTGACTGTGTTTTGAAACAGCTTTGTCCTAATGACCATGATGAGAAGAGAATTGGTTGATTTGTGATGATATTTCAATTCAATTGTATTTATAAATAAATTGCTTTTTACAATGTTACATTGCTTCAAAGCAGCTTTACATATAATAAAAACAATTATAATAAAGAACAGAACAAATGTCAGACATGTTCAACAAAGATTACATGGTATTATTGCAAATAATTTGTGAAATGTATAAGACTAATTACTAGGAGATGGCATTTAAAAAAATAGCACCTTAGGGATTTGCAATAGTACCATGAAATCCACACAACATGAAGTAAAATGCATACATACAATATATACAATAGAAATACCTGAAAATTACACAATGAAAGAGAATGTAAGACAATTTGAGACAAAGGGGTAACAAAATAGAAGAGTCTTTTGGACCGGGACGTGGTTGGTGATTAGCCTGTTTGGCACCGGATTGCGTGTAGGAGGTGGGTGTGAGCTCAATCCCAAACCTCTTCACTACGTTGTAGCCAGTCCATGATGGCGGGGAGTTCAGTGGGTTTGCCAGACCAAGCGAATAATGGTGGCTGGTAGTCCAAGACGCACTTGAAAGGGGTCATTCCGGTAGCCGGCTTATTCAGGGAATTCTGCGCGTATTCAGCCCATATTAGGAAACGACTCCAGTCAGATGGTTCTGCTGACAGTAGGATCTGAGGAAGTGGATGATTTCTTGATTGAGGCGTTTGGCCGTTGGACTGGGGGTGATATCCTGAGGTCAGACTGATATTTACATTTAAGCCCTTGAAGAGAAGTGACCAAACTCGAGAGGTGAATTGTGGACCTCAATCCGAGACTATATCCTTGGGTAAACCATAGAGCCGAAAGACCTGGTTAATTAATAGCTCGGCTGTCATGAATGCAGAGGGGAGTTTAGGTAGGGGAACTAGAGGGCAAGCCTTTGAGAAGCGATCAATGATGGTGAGAATTGTTGTGTTACCAGATAAATTGGGTAGATCAGTGATGAAATCTATTGAAATGTGTGACCAGGGGCGGCGTGGGGTGGGTAGAGGTTGCAGGAGTCCGGCTTGTAACTGTCGAGGTGACTTGGTGGTCTGACAGATTGTGCAGTTCTTTATGTGATTGATGGTGTCAGAGGATAGGTTAGGCCACCAAAACCGATTGCGTAGTAGAAGTATAGTGGCAGTTATTCCCGGGTGACTAGAGCTGGGAGAGGCCTGAACCTATGTGATCAGTCAGTTTCGAAAGACTTCTGGAACGTAGATTAAATCCGCGGGGCAATCGCTTGGTGGTGGACTTTCAGCATTGATTTGACTAATTTCCGTAATGATATCCCATTGAACTGGGGCAATGAGAAGGTTCTAGGGAAGTATGTTCTCTGAGCTGGGGGACGTAGAAGCCTCCTCGGTCTGATGGGACAAAGCATCTGCCTTGGTATTCTTGGATCCTGGTCGATACAGGACAGTGAAATTAAAGTGGGTAAAGAACAGAGCCCATCTAGCCTGCCTGGGGTTTAGTCGTTTGGCTGTATGGAGATATTCCAAATTCTTATGGTCCATTAAGACTGTGAAAGGATGTGTTGTGCCCTTTAGCCAATGCCTCCACTCCTCTAGAGCTAACTTTATGGCCAACAACTCTCTGTTACCCACATCATAATTCTGCTCGGCTGCAGAGAGTTTTGAGAATAAAAGGCACAGGGTACATCTTGGGGGGTGTGCCCTGACGTTGGGAGAGAACAGCCCCTACTCCAGTATTTGAAGCGTCCACCTCCACAATAAACAGTTGTTCTGGGTCAGGATGTCTGAAAATAGGTGCAGTAGTGAACAATGTTTTGAGTCCTTCGAAGGCGGACTGTGCTTCGGGTGACCAGGTTAGATGAGCCTTCTTTCCATTGGTGAGTGCTGTTAGGGGTGCTGCCACTGAAATGAAACCTTGGATAAATCTTCTATAGAATTTGGAGAACCCTAGAAAGCATTGGAGCTCTTTAATGGTTTGCGGACGAGGCCATTCAGTTAGCGCTTGGACCTTCCTTTCGTCCATGGCCACTCCTTCTTGACTGATTATGTACCCCAGAAAGGAAGTGTTTGCACAATGAAATTCGCATTTCTCCTCGTTGGCATACAGCTGATTTTGTAGACTGAGAACTGCTCATACAGCTGATTTTGTATGAGGTACGGAACTTTAAGAACATCATTTAAGCCGATAGGAAGTCTTAGATATAAAAGGGACGGAAATTAAAGGACGGATGAACCCTTTATTCAACTTTTCTCGGACATATACCCTCATAGCTTCTGATTCGGGATGGGACAATGGAAAGATTTTACCTTTAGGTAACTCTGCTCCGGGGACGAGTCACAGTCTGTCTTTCGATGTGGTGGAAGTTGAGATGCTTTTGTCTTGCTGAAAGCCTCCTTCAAGTCGGCGTATTCCAACGGTAGGCTGGATTCGACCTTGGTAGGTTCTTCTGGAGGGACTGGAACAGAGGCCTTTGGAGGAATCTTGGTTAGGCAGTGGGTAATACAATGGGGTGACCAGTTGGTAATTTGTCTCTCACTCCAAGAGATAACCGGACTGTGCACTTGTAACCAGTGTAATCCAAGAATTAGCGGGTATTTCGGTGAGAAGATAACATAAAATCTTAGTGTCTCAAAATGAATGGCCCCAACCCGGAGTTTGATTTCTATTGTGGTTTGTTGAGTTCTGCCCCTTCCAAGAGGTTGAGCATCTAGCGCCTCCACTGCAAGGGAGGAAGAACAAGGAATTAACTGGATCTCATGCTGTTGAGCAAACTCATGCGATATGAAGTTCCCAGCTGCCTCAGAGTCAATTAGAGCCTGTGTGGAAATGTACTGGGTAGCAGTAGTTATGATTACAGGAACCTTTATGACTGATGAGATAGAGTTTACTGTAACCATACTCACCACACTGGGGTCGCGAACTGGACGATTGGGGCAGGACCGCTTGACATTGACCCAATTGACCACAGTAGAGCATTCCCTCTTAGCGGTTAGTCGGGTGAATCCCAGTTGCATGAGTATTGGTGGCTCTGGTTCCGTAAACAATGGACGGGGAGTGACATGACTAGTTCATCTGGAGAGGATCAGATGGTCCAATTGTATGGTGAGTTCAATGAGCCCCTTTCGACTCTTATCCTCATCACGACATGCCTATTCTGATTGTAGCTCAGGGTTTAAACCTTTGCGGAAGAGCAGCTTGAGCATATCCTCCACCCAGTTAGTTTGAGCAGCAAACGTGCGAAATCCAGAGTGCATAGTCCACTGACGTCAGTCTACCGGATGGATGATCAGGATGATCAAATACTTCTTGGAATTGTTGCAGGAAGGTCTCAAAGTTGACACCATCCACCCTCCCAATGGTGGTCACCCAGTCCTGAGTCAGCTAGATATGATTTAAACCATACCAGTGCAGTTCCATTTATGCCAACATAATTTTCGAGTCTATTTTGTAAAATACTGTGGTCAGTAGTGTCGAAGGCTGCACTAAGGTTGAATAACACTAGAAGAGAGATGCAGCCTTGATCAGCTGAGCAGATTATTTGTCACTCTGATGAGAGCAGTCTCTGTACTATGGTATGGTTTGAATCCTGACTCAAAATTCTTTTATTTAGCATTTCTTTCCAGGAAGGAACATATCTGTGAAGACACCACATTTTCCAGTATTTTTTAAATTAAAGGTACATTTGAGATGGTTCTGTAATTTACTATTTCCCTGTGATCAAGTTGTGGTTTTTTAATAAGGGGTCTGATAACAGCCAGTTTGTAGAGTTTTGGAACCTAACACCAGTGATGATTAAATTATACTATGTAGAGGATCTATAATTTCAGGAAGCATCTCTTTCAGCAACTTGGTAGGTATAGGATCTAGCATACATGTTGTTAATTTAGATGATTTAATTATTTTTGACAGTTCATCCCTATTTATAGCAGAGAATGACTGAAGTTTTTCCTTGGGCACGTTATGATACACCATCCAATGTGATTGTGTTGCAGGCAGTTGCATGTTTATGATATTTTCTCTGACATTATCTATTTTGTTATTGAAGAAATTCATAAAATCATCACTACTATAATACTGACAACTGTCAGAAGCAGCTGATGCTTTATCTTTGGTTAAGTTAGCCACTCTGTCAAATAAATATCTAGGGTTGTGTTTATTTTCTTCTTGAAGATTTGAAAAATAGGCAGATCTGGATCTTTTTAAGGCCTTTCTGTAATTTGAAACACTCTCCTTCCATGCTGTATTGAATACCTCCAGTTTTGTTTGCTTCCAATTACGATCCATTAGGTGAAGGTCAAGGGGAGTTTATTGTCATTTCAACCATATACAAGTACATAGTGAAACAAAACAACGTTTCTCTAGGAACTATGTGCCACATAAAAACACAGAACAACACAGAACTACAAGGCTACATAATTTATACATAAAGTGCACAAGTGCAAACATGTGCAGACAGCACAAGACAGTACAATGACTTCTGGGGCAGACAATGGACATAGTATGACCCAGTGCAGCGCCGACCAGCACACAGTCCTGTTCCAGAGTGTTCCTGGTGAAATAGAGATTACATAATCTCTATTTCATAATGTGTTAACATAAGTGTAAACAATGACTATGTGCATTATAAGTATTTAGCAGCCAAAAGTATTTAACAGCAGCAAAAAGTATTTAATATGTGCAAAATAATGCAGGGTGGTGGATAAACAGTTGTGTGTGTATGGGTGCATGTGTTCTTTTCAGCTCCAGTTCTATGTATTGAGGAGTCTGATAGCATGAGGGAAGAAACTATTGCATAGCCTGGTCATGTGGGCCTGCATGTTTCAGTACCGTTTACCAGACGGCAGGAGTGTAAGGGGTGTGTGGGGTCATCCACAATGCTGGTGGCTTTGCGGATGCAGCGTGAGGTGTAGATGTCTGTGATGGGGTTAAGAAAGACCCCGATGATCTTCTCCGCTGTTCTCACTATCTTGTTCTCACTGTCTTGCGGTCCGAGGCGGTGTAATTCCCAAACCAGGCAGTGATGCAGCTGCACAGGACGCTCTCAATAGTCCCTCTGTAGAATGTGGTGAGGATGGGGTGTGGGAGATGTGCTTTCCTCAGTCTTCTCAGAAAGTACAGGCGCTGCTGGGCTTTCTTTGTTATCGAACTTGTGTTGAGCGACCAGGTGAGGTTCTCCGCCAGGTTCTCCTTGACAGTCTCGACAGAGGAGCCGCTGATGTTTAGCGGAGAGTGGACATTCTGTGCTCTTCTGAAGTCAACAACCATCTCTTTAGTTTTGTCAACGTTCAGAGACAGGTTGTTGGCTCTGCACCAGGTCTTTAGCCGCTGCACCTCCCCTCTATAAGCTGACTCGTCGTTCTTGCTGATAAGGCCCACCACTGTTGTGTCATCGGCAAACTTGATGATATGATTTGAGCTGTGCTTCACAGTCGTGAGTCAGCAGTGTGAACAGCAATGGACTGAGCACACAGCCCTGTGGGCCCCAGTGCTCAGTGTGGTGGTGTTGGAGGTGCTGTTCCCGATCTGGACTGACTGAGGTCTCCCAGTCAGGAAGTCCAGGATCCAGTTACAGAGGGAGGTGTTCAGGCCCAGCAGGTTCAGTTTTAGAAATCAGGTGCTGAGGGATCTGAGGGATCAACAGCGTCATCTGTTGAACAGTTGGCGCGGTAGGCGAATTGCAGGGGGTCCAGTGAGGGGGGACAGCAGGGTCTTGATGTGCCTCAAGACGAGCCCTTTTAAAGCACTTTATGATGATGGGTGTATTATATAGCCTTATATACTTACCGCAGACTCTACACTCTCTTCTCCCTCATCTCTCTCCTTATCCTCCTCACTGTGTGTGTTGGTGCTGCCAGTGCCAGTTGGTGCTGCCAGTGCCAGTTTTTCCTCTTTCGTTTTTCCTCTTTCGTTTTTCCTCTTTCGTTTTTCCTCTTTCTAAGTGTGTGTATGGAGCGTTTTTGCAGACATTTTTAAAAAGTAATTGCAAACTGCAATTGCGCTTCCTATTTGAGTGTAAAAGTTGTGTAAAAACACAATTCCAATGCAAATGTTTGCATTTTCATTTACACTAACGTACAATGTCTGCCAAATTTCAAATGAAAATGCAAAGTCTATTTGCAATTGCATTTCTCATGTCTTACGAGTTATGACCATCATATTTAAATTGCAATAGTAATTATCTTTTTTTTTGCGGTCAGCGTGTAGGATGGAAATGTGATTAACTGAAGATCAGACCTGAAAACCCTTAAGTAAGGGTATTTGTAAGGACCTCAAAAAATGTTTTTTTTGTTTGTTTTAAATCCTTGTGTTTTGTGGATAATTTACACTGGGTTTCTGTGTGTGTGTGTGTGTGAAGTGTTTGTACAGCCATTGGTAAGATCATGGTTCGCTGCGCTCCATTGTCTAGTATGGCGTCTCCATTGACTTGCTGTGTGGAACCACTTTGAGAAGCAATCTGCAGGTCGCACTAGCGGGTGTGAGGTAAATACGACTCTCCGGCGTACTTGCTGTGTTTGTTGGATCATCACATGCTATGCGGTGAAGCACCTGTAGATGGATTCCTCCACAGTCACTGCATGGCTTTTTTAAGTTACACATCTCTGGTCCATGCAGTCATGCACATCGCCAGCATTGCTTCCCATCAGAAATCCACTTTTGCAGGTCTGCAACCGACTGCTCTTTGATGTTGTCACAGAGTGTGATGTAGTGCTCTTTACTGTTGCAAAAGAGGAAGTATACCTTGAGTGGTTTCTTTGGCTTGGGCTCTTTGGGACGGGTAGAGAACCCTGTCTCAGCAGAGGAGGCACCATGATAAAGAACTAGACTTTGATTTAGCTGAGGGTTTCTCTTTCCCAACACCTGGAAATTTCTTGTGCTGGTAGCACTGCACTAATTGAAACAACAGTCTCTGCTGCTGTGCTTTGATTTGTAGCCATCCAGCGAAGTCCTGCAGATTGTAGGGGTTAAGACTTATGAAGTTGAGCTTCCCATGCTGTTGAAGGAACTCAATAAAGCCATCTCGAAGATACTTTGGCAGCTTGCTAAGTAGACGGTCCACGTGTGAGCAGCAGTTAAGCTCCATCCCTCTAGCTCCCTCTAATGACAGCAGCATACTGACCAGGAGATGAACTCATAAGGCAAAACTTTGAAATTTGTGGCTATCATTGGGCTTTACATATGGTGATGTAAGGGTGGCTGCTATCTCACTTTGAGCCAGTTGATTTGGCAGGCCATACTGTAGCTAAAGCACTCGCATAGCTGCGGAATACGGATATGGATGATGCCAGCATGACTGTCCTATCATTTGAGCTTCAGGTAGTTTAAGATGTTTAAACAGTACATGGTATTTGTACTTCTCTGTTAGCTCTGGGTAAGGCTCAAACAAATTGTCCAATGCCAACTTTATATTAGCAAATTCCCTTTCGCTGTCACTTGTGAAGTCAGGAATTTTAGGTTTAGGGAGACTATACAATGTCCATTTAGGAATACTACCACCTGGTGGAACTGCAATCTGGGATGGCATGAGCTGTTGTGCGGCTGCTGCAGTGCTCACTAAAGGGATTAAACCAGGGATCCCATTTTGAGAGGGTAGTGTTGATGGTATAACTGTTTGGTAATGAAGGACATCATGGAACGAATTGGGTGCGTTCACTGATTGTCTCTGTAAATATAGTGTTACAAGATAGCCAGAAGGTGTCATGGAATGCAGATAGACAGGTGCTGGCGAAATTAGCTGTTGTGGCTTAAGGGGCTGGAATGTTCGTTCCGCTTCATGAGTTACAGCTCGTTCCTGACTGGGTGGAATTCTGGGCGAACGAGATGGAACAGGGTCATTTAATTTGTGAGACATGAGAGACAGAAGATGCCATGCCACAAGAGAGGGAAATACAGTAAATCTGTAGTTTGTTAATGACTTGACTGGACTGGAGCAAATCCACGGTCACAACTCTCCACCTCTGTTTCAGGAATAGTATTTGTCCTAAGTGACCTTTCTTCATGTTTCACTGATGTGCCTACAGCAGCCTGTTTACCAATATGTAGTACTGTGTCCCATGGTAGTAAGGGTGGAGGGCTTGATGAACTAGAAGGTGCAGGAGAAGCTTGTGGCGATGATACAACAGTCTGTACCTGTTCATTGTCATTCTCCTGTTCCTCCCTCAAGAGTGATTTGATGTGTTCCATCATCTTATCTTGATGGTGCTTGCATTTCTTAAGCTGATCTACTTTCTTGAGAAGATTGTCCATTTCAACTGTCTCCTCTTTCTCCTTCTCACTCATGGATTCTATTAATTTTGTTAATGAGTCCATACTCAATACATCTGCTTGGTTTGAACTGGGCGTGGCTTGATGCCCACCTGCATCTGCTTGACTTGTATACACTGCGACTGCTGCTTCTCTCTGCTCCTCTGACTCCTTCTGAACAGGACTGGAAGAAAGGGCAGGTCAGTGATGGGAGTCAAGGATGAAATCCTCAAGGTGCCTGGGGGCTTGACATTGCCGTGATGGCCTAGCTTGAGAAGGGGATGTTGGTTTGCCATCTGATGACATTCTGAAGCAGTCTAGGATCCAACTCGAAGGACCATTTGTTGGGGATTGCCCCACTAATGCCGGTTCTTTAATGGTCTTAACCACTTCAGCACTCTGATTAGGAAGTCTGGGTCATCAAATGTCTTTCCACTATTTATTTTCTGTGAAAGGTTTCACCATATACACACTGCTATGCATTGGAGGTAGTTTTTTGTCAGTAACTTTTGCCCTGCACTTCGCGATGCTGCACAGGTGGAAAACTGCGTTACATTCTGTCAACTCTGTATGCGTACCCAATAACGCAACACTCACGACAAACACGTAAAAGTTGGCCTGGAGCGCCACCCTGGGGATGTTAAAGGAATTACCACAGACAGTTCTGTGACAATCACTGCAACAGAATCACTGTGTATGAAAACAGACAGAAAAACGCCAAATTCATCTGTGTCAGGAGAAAATGTCAGACTAATGCATCCAGTGTATGAAAAGAACTAGTGGACAAATTGGCGAAGCTGGTCAGAAAGACAAATTGAATTTTACCAGCTTGGACAGACAGATTCACAGGGCGAAAAGAGGTTATGATGAGGGAGAAATTGTTGAGGCAGTCATCCAAGCCATCAGCCCTGGCATCAGTCTGAGAAGTTACCTGGAGAGTAGAACAGATCTAACACTGCTTGTCTTTAAACAAATTCTTAGAGCACATTTTATTGAGAAAGATGCAACAGAATTATACCATTCACTTACATGTGCAATCCAGAAACCCAAAGAAACTCCTATCCAGTTCTTAGTCCGAGCTATGGATCTGAGGCAGCAGATTTTGTCAGCATCTGAAAATGTAAAGACAGGATTAAAATACAATCGTGAACTGATCCAGAATCAGTTTTCACAGACTGTCCTGACTGGCCTCCATGATGAGAGCATACGCACAGATCTGAAACATTTCCTTGAAAACCGGCTCGTGGAAGATGAAGTGCTTTTGGAGAAAATTAACCTGTCACATAGCATGGAGCTTGAAAGGAGATCCAAACAAAAGAAAACAGCTAGTTTGGTGGGTCGCAGATGTCTCGTACAATGTTCTCTGGGAGGTGTTAATACATCCATGCTCTGGAACACAGGGTTACAAGTTTCAATTGTGGGCTCAGAGTGGAAGAAGAGACATCTGCCTGGTGTACAGGTGAAACCTGTGAAAGAGCTGCTTGAGGAGGGAGAACTCAACCTGACAGCAGCAAATGGGACGAGCATCCCATATGAAGGCTGGATTGAAGTACAGTTTTGTTTGTCTGGAAGCACTGAGACTGCAGAAAGAAGTAGACATCTGCTGGCACCAATCTCATTACATCCAGTGAATTGGAGAAACCAATAATCAGCTTTAACGTTATTGAGGAGTTGATCCAAGTTATTGCAGCCCAGCAGATTCCTTCAAGTTTTCTTGTGAACACACTGAGTTCTTCTCTGGAAGTTAGCCCTATGAACGCAAGAGCCGTTCTATCACTCCTGAAGAAACGCAAAAGCAGCAGCGACTGTCATATAGTAAGACTTGGACAAAAATCCATAATTCTTCTGAGGTGTGCAAGAGTGAGTGTCAATGGTGGAAAACTGACTAAACTGAAAAACTGCCTCAACCACCACAACGCAAGTTGACTCAGCCCAAGGTCCAAGAGAGTGAAGGATGGGACCCCCCAGCAGACCTCAGTTACCTACCTCGGGAACAGCAGGAGTATGTGAGACAGCTATTAAGAGAGAATGGGGTGTTTGCTATGGACGACTGGGATACTGGATGTATTTGAGATGTTAGAATGTCCTTCATGTGGATGCATCAGAAGAAGGACTAGGAGCCGTATTGTACCAAGGGCAGGAAGGTAAACTTAGAGTAGTGTGTTATGGGTCTCGTACACTGACTCCTGCCGAGAGGAACTACAGGTTGCATTCTGGGAAGATGGAGTTTCTGGGACTACTTAGTCTATGCGCCGCATTTCACTGTCTACAGCGATAATAACCCATTGACTTGTGTCATGAAAACTGCAAAGCTTAATGCAGCATGCCAACTATGCTGAAAGATGGAAAAGGTCTATACAAGAAGCATATGAAATCCTAGACAAACCTGAGAACCAGCTTGGCCTGGAGGGGTGCTCTGAGGAGTCAGAGGAGGAAGTGTTGGGAGATCTTCGAGGAGAGCTGGAGCTGGACAAAGAACCTGTAAGGAAACCTGAACATCAAGAGAGTGACTTGGCATCAGAACCTATGACTAGAACTTCTACCAGAACCAGGTGACCTAGAAATCTCGACACGTATGACACCATAGGTGAACCCAACTTTCGACCGGTGAACTGACCGGTGGTAACCTGCTCTGTACAACCCCAGTTTAACATCGATCATCTAAGCCTGTATTCTTCATACTTATAAGATTGATAATAGTACTAACCCTAAGTGAGTTATAATCCATTGAGGGTACTGTAAGGCTACAGTCGTAATAATGCTCTACATTAAAATTATAGTTTTGCCAGCTTAAGATACAGTCAGGTGAAATGCTAACAGATTATTGCATTACTGAATACATTATTGAGGTGTATGTGGCTGTGTCCACTTGTCATTACAGGATATTCAGGGGGGCCCACCAGTGAGCCTAAAGACAAGACACCTCTCCACTCACATCAAGTCTAAAAGTTTAGATAATAGTAGTAATGTCACAGTTGTTTAGAAGTAGACAATATTAATGGTATTGTTAAGCTGTGAGAATGCATGTACATTATACTGTTTTCGGAACTTATGCTATACTTTTACCCAGAGATAGGTAAAATGTTTTGTAACATTTTATTTTCTAAGTATATAGTATAGTATATAGTATAGTACGCTATAGTACGAAATCGCCCATAGTAAACAGAACATACCTTCCTGGGGCATACAATCACGTGATTTGAGAATGCGCTGGATAAGCGAGTTTCTCTTGTACATACAGCTACCCAAACAGTCTTTCTAAACACATTGTTGTGTATGTTTATTCATGTCACAGACACCCAAATGATCACAAATACCATGATAAACATTTACACCACTAATGTGAACATGTAAAAGAATCACCAGTGATCACTGACGCCGTTTTCCTCTTTTGTGTCGGCTGCAAAGAGACAACGCATCGTTTTTTTACTCAGTTACACAGAAATTTGCATCCTAAATAGTGCACTTACTGCAACCTATTATTAGCCATTATTTATTAAAAAAGTAGCGCACATTGTTTGATACAATTTAACAATTTCGACTTGCATTCGGTATTCCTCTTTAGTTAGCATGACATCAGCCATCGTGTTTGAGGCTTAAGGGAGCTGTGTTGGTCCCCTAATTTTTGAAAGTTAAATTATTGCTTCATTGTTTTCCTCACCTTGCAAGTTGCTTTGTATAAAAGCTTCTGCTAAATGCGTAAATGTAAATGTACTTTGTACCAACGCATAACAACTTAAGGGAACACTTAAGCAGTAAAGAGGAAATATTTATTGATAGCCTTAAGTAGACCCTTAGATTTTCAACATTCGGCACAATTGTCTGTTCCTGACCTTTTCTCCTCTTAGTCGTCGACTGTGAATCACGTCACTTCCCAACACAAACACGCCCCACAGTATAGTTCTACCCCTAACACTGATCGACAGGTTTGTGTGCAAGGTATCGTAACCATTTGCATTTGAATTGTGTCACAACTTTAATACCCACAAATAGAAAATGCGATTGCGAATGCAATTTGCAACTCCATTTTTAAAATTGTCTGCAAAAACGCTTCATATGAGTTCTTTGTCAACACACAATTAGCCAACACATAATTAGCCTCACACACAGCATATGCTTGAACACATTTGGGTGGTTGGTGGTTACAAAAGACTTTACCACAGGCACATGCACAGTATTGTTCTGGGTATATAAAATAAATATGTAGCACATGGATAAATAAGTTATATTAACAGTCAAAATATTCATGATTTTCATTTCTTTAAATTGAGTTAAATAGTTTTGGTTTGGCTGAAATTTACATGTTCAAAAATGTGCCCTTGACATGTTTAAGTTTTGGGGTACAAAGTTTAATTTTAAGCCTGATGGTAAGTGCCTGTTAGGTCGGATGCATGATTATTAATAGTCCTTTAAAATTGTTGCATGTCAGACTGTACGAACATGATCACAGCTATAAGCCATGTCACACTGTGGGATCTCAGTTGTCATTATTGTCAGGCTGGATGACAGTCAAAGCTCATTAAAAACAGACAAGACAAGAGTTTCAAGTTTTCTATCTGTGACATGTTTGGTGATGGTGAGCTGCATTCACACTGCAGGACTGTTCTGTTATCAGTTAAAATGTAAATGTTTTTTAATTTTTTTAAAGTTTTTGTACTTAGCTTTGGTCCCTTTAAAAATCGTAGGTTTGGTAAGGATGTCATGTGATTCTTTATCAGGAAGTAGGTAAGCATGTGAAAGAGAGCAGTGTTTATTGTACGGATGCTAGTGGACCCACTTCAGTTTGCGTACCTTCCAAACAGATCTACAAAGGACGCTATTGCACACATCCTACATACAACGTTGAACCACCTGGACAACAGAAAAGGGAATTATGTCAAAATGCTATTTGTGGACTACAGTTCAGCATTTAACGCCATAATTCCCTGCACTCTCAGAAACAAGTTGGAGGTCCTTGGACTCAGCACATTCTTATGTCAATGGATCTCCAACTTCCTGACAGACAGACCACAAACAGTTTGAATGGGCATACATGTCTCAATCACCATCAGCACTTGAGCCCCCCAGGAGTGTGTTCTGAGCCCACTGCTGTACTCACTGTACACATACGACTGTGTGGCCACTTCAAACTCCACCACCATCATTAAGTTTGCTGACGACACTGTTGTGGTGGGTCTGATCTCAAACAATGATGAGACGGCCTACCTAGAGGTGATTAAAAGCCTGGAAACATGGTGTCAGACCAACAATCTCCTCTTGAACATCAGCAAGACAAAGGAGTTGATAGTGGACTTCAGCATGAAGCAGAAGAGGAACTACCAGCCCCTCACAATCAATGGGAGTCCAGTGGAGAGAGTGAACAGTTTCCGGTACCTAGGTGTTCACATCACGCAGGACCTGTCATGGTCCTGTCACATCAACACCATGGTGAAGAAGGCCTGGAAGCATCTATATCATCTAAGAAGACTTTAGACTGCCACCTCAGGTGCTTGGGACCTTTTACACCTGCACCATTGAGAGCATCCTGACGGGAAGCATCACAACCTGGTTTGGGAATTGCACCAAGCAAGACAGGCAAACTCTTCAGGGGGTGATGCGATCAGCCGAACATACCATTCGTATGGAACTCCCTGAACTGAAGACTATCTACAGCAAGTGGTACTGGACCAAGGCCAGGAAGATAGTGAGAGTCCTCAGTCATCCCAACAACAGACTCTTTTCTCTGTTGCGGTAGGGAAGCGCTTTCGCTCCTTGAAAGTGAACACCGAGAGAATGAGGAGGAGCTTCTTCCCATCCCGTCCCATCCGGACTCTCAACCGGAACACATAGCACTCTGACTCTTTCTGGTTTCTCATACAATTATTTGGACACTTAAAACACAACAATACATGCACACACGCACATCCACACTTTACAAACCTCCATCATAAACTGTAAAAAGTTCATCCTTCACACTTGTATTTATTCACACTCGATACATCTTACACATTCTACAGCTTACATTTATATATTACTGTTTTAAAATCCTATACATTTATATATATATTATGCTGTTGTTAACACGACAGAGTAATTACTTAATTATTTGTAAACTACAAAGTGGGACAGTCGTGCAATACATTTCACTGCATGTTGTACTGTGTATGATTATGTGACAAATAAATTTATTGTCTATTTAAAATCTATTTAAAATAAATCCATGCATTCTACTTCGGATCCTAACAGGGTGGAGCTAAGACATGAGAAAAGGAAGCGAAGAAAAGAAACAAGGACACACACATAAGAATTGAGAATGTGAGCTAATACTATGATCTGCATTCATATCATGCTTGTTGTAGCATTGTGGAAATATATTGATTGTTTTCAACAACATTTATGATTGCAGATCAGAATTTGGGGATAGTGTTACACTTGACAAGGTTTACTGTTAGATGTCTGTTATTTATCTGTATTACTGTTTTTAGTAATCATATTGTGTTAATTGCTCTACTGATCTTAGACCTTAGACCTATGAAAGTTCATACAAGTACAGATAAATAAATGATTAGATAATTGACTACATTTTAAAATGTGATGTCAAATTACATTTAGAAATGTCTGTTAAATTCATAAACCTTGTAAGGGTAGAAAAATAATTTACAGATTTAATTCATATCATTTAAACTGATATATCTGTACGTTAAAGAGTAAGCTTAATGCTGACAGTGCCTTTGGTATATTTCAATGTAACCTTTCCTTGCAACGTCAAAAAACCAAGGGGTCAACTGTCTTGATATTAAGTAAGAATTTACCTGGCTGCCACCATGTAAGGCACTGCAATAATCAAGTCTTGATGTCATAAATTAATTAAATTTTCAGTGTTTTACATAGAGCATGTGCCGTAGTTTTGATATATTTTTTAAATGAAAATGTGGAAAATGTATTTTGAAATGTGGAAATGTGTTTTTTAGAGGACAAATTGCTATCAAAAGGACACCATTGCTATCAAAAGATTCTTAGCTGATTAAGCAGGCTTTATAGAGCATCCACAATGCTCTATGCTCTAGGTTGTTCTGATTGGAAGATTTAGATTTTTTTTCAAAATTTAGTAATAGAAGTTATTCGTGTTGATATCAACTATACATTAGTTTGCTAAATTTATGTGTCTCGTTGGGCCTAAAAAATATACGTCTGAATATCATCAGCATAGCAATGAGAACTAACTCCATGTCTCTTAATATTTCCTCCCAGAAGTAGTATATACAGGGTGAAAAGCAGAGGCCCAAGCACTGAGCCCTGTGTCACTTCATACTGAACTTGTGATGGATATGACACCTTTTCACTCACAGAAACTAACTGGAATCAGTCAAATATGACTTAAACAATGCCAGTGCAGTTCCATTTATGCCAACATAATTTTCAAGCCTATTTAAGAGAATGCTGTGGTCAATAAGTGTCAAAGACTGTGCTAAGGTCGAGTAGCACTAGAAGAGAGATGCAACCATGATCAGCCAACAAGAGAAAATCATGTCACTCATTTGAGCAGTCTCTTTATGATATGGTCCAAATTCAACTAGAAATCCTAACAGATACTGTTACATACGTCTGTGAAGACACAATTTTTTCAAATATTTTTTAAATAAAAGGTACATTTCAGATGAGTCTGTTTCCTGGGATTAAGTTGTGTTGTGGGATCAATAAGAGATCTGATAACAGCCAGCTTGTATGTTTTTGGGACATATCCCAACACCAATGATGAATTAATAATACTATGTTGAGAATCTATAATTTCAGGAAGCATTTTTTTTCAGCAAACCGGTATGCATAGGATCAAGCATACATGTTGATTTAGATGATTTAATTATTTTTGACAGTTCATTGTTATTTATAGAAGAGAATTACTGTTGTTTTTTGGATCTGAAGTGATGGTGTTACAGGCATGTTCTATGTTTTTCTCTGACAGCATTTAATGTGAAATGCATAAAATCATCACTGCTATAATATTGACAACTGTCAGAGCCACTGTATCAAATAAACATCTAGGGTTGTGGTTATTTTCTTCTAAAAGACTCAAGTATCAGGGAATGAACCCAATTGCAGACAGCTTTAAACACAAAACGTTTTTATTTTTAAAAAAACAAGAACCCACGAGGAGGCAAAACAAGAAACAAAACAAAGCTTTATAAAAGAAAAACCTCAAAAACCACTCTCCAACAAAGACAGGGAGCAAAGACATCTGACAAGAGTCCCACAAGAAAACGATAAGACTGCAAACAGAAACAAACCGGCACAAGACAGCAAACACAAGGGCATCAAATAGGAACAAACCAAGGCGGGTAACAAAGACAAACAGGTGAGGGGAATAAACTGGAAACGAGACTAACAAGGAAACAAGGAGACGGGGCCAAGACACATGACCGCAGAGCACATGGCCAATGTAAACAAACAGAGGCCATGTGCTTCCACAGAAAACAAAGACCCAGAACTTGAGTTTAGATACACAACTAGGATGAGTCAGGATCCAAACAACATGCTCTGACACAGAACACAGGGAATGTCAGGATTCTGGCAAGATAATCTAGTTATCGTTCTACTGTATTTGTAGCAAGAAGCTAATTTTGCAGCCATAGATAAATGTATTAAACAGGACGCCAAATGATGATCTGAAATGTCTTCGCTGTACTGTAGAAAAGCAATACCATAAACATTTACACTATAGTACAATATTTAATTTAAAATATGATTTCAATAACAATACAATTAGTGGGTCCTGACACATTGTGAAACCCTGCTAGAGTTAGAGTTAGTTTAAATAGCTTTAAAACCCAACCGCAATGCGTCTTTTTCATTATCCAGATGAATGTTAAAATCACCAACAATTAAGACTTGTATTGGCCACTTGATCTGTGGCCAATACTACTTCTGATAAAAAGTCACCAAATCCTTGAGATAGAGTCTGTGTGGTGAAAATATTCCTATAAAGTGCAAAAACACCTCCCTCTTTGCCTTTTGGGTGAGACTCTGCTTATAACAGTAGTTTTGTGGTATGGAATCATTTAATGTAATGTAATTGCCTCCTTTTAGCCACGTTTTTGTCAAACAGCATGCATCTAGGTTAGGATCAGTCAAAATTGTTCAGAATTAGGAGATCTTTAGAACTTATGATATCAATATTTTGTCTGTTTGTCAACCTTTGCATGATAAGCAAACATTAATCCACAGAAACATGATAGCGGCCCCTGGTGGTCGATCAGGCCCACCAAGTTTCGTTTCAATCAGCGTTCACTAACCTTGTCTAATAGGTGTTCAAGCTTCATCGGCCATGTTTTTCAAGATATGCCAATGTCCTCATAGACCAAAATGGTGCTTTGGACAATGACACTTCATAAAAAACTGACCAATTTTTAGGTCAATCGGACAAACAATTGTATAGTTATAGCCACCAAGTGGCCAATCACCGCCAACCACAAATGTGTCTCCATATGTGTACCAGGTACCATGTAAATATCATAGCCACTTAAGTAAACTGAAGCCACTGAAGTAGCTTCACCCACTTTGAAGTGTTTGGGATCCCATTGTAAACATGAATCAAAATATAAACTTTTTTTGATAATTATCACTAGTGATGGGTTAAATGCAAAGGTCACATTTCAGGTATGAAATCTCTTTTACTTCACATTTTCCCTCATACACAGACATCACACTTTGGACAAAGATACTGCATACCAATTTTCAAGACAACTGACCTAACTTTGGAAAGGTTATGGTTGCTTTGGTGTTTATTCCACGTTATAATGCTATCGATCACCTTATTTTTTGTGACCACAGATGAGACTCACGTGTAAACCAAGTTTGGTGACCATATCTCATTCCCTACCGAGTTAAAGACATGTAACCAAAAAGTAGCCTTACCCACTTCAAACATTTCGGCATCCTGATGCAAACATGAATTTCAAAAATCAAAATTCAACTTTTTTGATAATTACTGACTTTCAGACTACAGAAAATTTGGTTTGTTTCCAATAAGTCGATAAAAAATAGGACTGGTTTGCAAAGGTATCTTTTGCAAATAATTAAAAAAAAATAATTGCAAAAAAGTTTCATGATGGAAATAAAAACGGAGATATACATTTTTTTGTCAAGAAATCCATTGATGTAAGGCACTTCCCATAAGAACAGATATACTGGCCCCACACATAGTCTCTATGTCTTTTATTTCCCCAAGGTCCAGTACTCATCATTATGTGGACTTTATCCGGACCAGATGGTGGGGAGATGGGACGGAATGACCCCTGAAACAGACCGACTCCATTTTCACCTGACATTAGTCTCATTTCTGGGTCAGCTAGTTGATCATATCAATTTACATCCATAACCTGGATCACCCTAAATCAGTGGGAATATGATGGATTTACTAAACTTCTAATCTACTTGCCGCCTCCAGCTTGGTTGGATTCTACATTTTAGTTCCCTGTCTAGTAAGAGCAGTGTGATGTTATAGCTGCAATTAGTAACATTATGCTTCTGTTGCCATATATGTTTGTAATATTTCACATGGCCTGATATTTGTCACAAAATCAGACCTGACAGTTTTTAAATCAATTTAAAATTATTATTCAGTGTTATCGGCTCTCTGTTTTATCCAAGAATGATACGAATTGCAGCTTTAATGTGCCAGAGGAGAACAGGCCTTCCCAGTTGAGCCTGGTTTCACGATATGACCCCACCCCTAAGTCTTTGACATTTTGATGCAGAGCTATGACATCACAAAGACACCTCTCCTCAATAAGCCGGTCGATTTGAGCCTTCATTCATAGGTCTACGACAAACTGTGCATGACAGATTACATACAGAGGTTTTGTGCAGAAAAAGAAGAACTATACAGGTACATTTTTTAAAGAAAATTGTGGTTGTCATGGCTCTGAAATATTTAAACAATAGTAACATGTTTTAACATGATGCTAGCATGACTTAGCATGATGCAAGCATGACTTACTGTGATGTTAGCATGGTTCTAGCATAACTTAGCATGATGTTAGCATGAGGAGCTTGTATGTGGCCTTTGACTCAAGGGGTTAAAAAAGGCATACCCATTATCACTTCAAATGGTGTGTAAAGAATTGAGGTCCATGCCAATGAAACTGTGTTATTTAAAACATTTCATTCAGGGGATAGTTAATTCAGCTCAAAGAAAATACGTATAATTAATCGTTATTAAATATACATATTTTTTAGTACCCGATCAGCAGGAATGATGGCAATAATCAGCTTATGCATTCGTCCTGAGCCATGTTATCTGCTATGATGACCTCCATGTCTCCTGTGGGAGGAGTTTGTGTGCCTTTGACTTAAGGGGTTGGAAAAGGCCTACCCATTAACATTTCAAATGGTGTGTAACGAATTGAGGGTCATGTCAATGCAATGGTGTTATTTAAAACACTTTCATTCAGGGAATTGTTGATTAAACTCTAATTATACATATTTTCTAAATAAACATTTTTTTATCTTATTAAATCTAAGAAACAATCAAGTGTGAATACATATGGGTGATTATTAAACTATACTACAGGGGAAACATATAACATATAACTAGAAATAAACACACACATTAATTCACACATCTGAATGAACCACCAGTAGAATCACCTGAATAAAGGGGCACAACTTACACTTTTATCCAAAGCAACTTTACAAGGTGAGGAAAACATAAAGTGAGGCAGACACATTAGCTATACAATTTTACCAAGAGTTCAACTTTTCTGTGTTTAAGAGGAAAAACCTGTTGGGAGAGAGGAGAAACAAAGGTTAATAGTTTTTTTCATACTTGTGTTGGTTTTTAGCTGTTTTTTAATGTAGTGAGAGATGTAACAGAGTTTGGAGGATTACTCCACCAGCAAGGGATAGCGAAAATGAACCTGCGAGCAAGTAATTGCATGCCCTTTGAGGAGGGCATTACCAGCCGATGTTCTTTTTCTGACCATAGGGATCTGGAAGGAGTGTAGATGTGAATGAGTTTGTGAAGGTAGGTTAGTGCAGAGCCAGTAGTGGTTTTATATGCAAGGAGTAGAGATCTGAACTTGATGCGCATTTCCATCGTACAACTTAATATGGCTGTTCTGTGTATATAGAAATCAGATACTTGCCAGTCAACAAAGTTAGCTGAATTGAAGTCCAGAGTCTGTCTCAAAGGGATTGAGCCATAAGCTACCACCCCTCCAGTGGAGGAGAGGTGCCAGAGCCAAAGATCTGTGAGTGAAGACAACAAGGATATATACAAATATCTACAGTTTAAAACAGTTTAGTTGTGACTACATAAAGAGAAAGTCCTTACTTTGGTGTATTGGAATGTTCTTTATCTCTCTTGGGCCATGTGGTGTTACTCTCCTATGGAATTCCTTTGAAGCTTGGACAGGGTGTCTTTAACTGTCGTGTTGGTGTCAGGGAAGTTTGCCTCCAGACTTTCAGGAGCCTGGGGTCTTTCACCTCCATGCTGGGTTTGGGAGTCTTAAGTGAAGGCGGTAGTTTACGATCCATAAATGATCCAACAGTTTGGCCATGCTAGCCCCTACAGGTGACAGTGTTGTTGAGCCATTCCTATCTCAGACAACACTGCAAGCAGGACAACTACCCAAATTCAACTAGTTTCTAAACATGCTTTCATTAATCGATCTGTTTGTTCTTTTTGCTGCCCCTGTTGATTGAGGGTGGTAGGAAATGTGAGCATTTTCGCCAACTGCTGTGTGACTGTGTAACTGCATTGTTAGATTATTTAGTTCCCCGCATTAATGGACATAGACAAGACCCCTTAAGGGTTAATGAGTTTTGATATCTCCTTTTGAATACTATATACTCTATTGCATAGGGAGGTCTGGAACACATCCTGTAGCTGTTGTTTCTAACCCAGCTGTTAGTATTATAATCCAGTTGTTTGATTGCTTGAGACAGTTGCAGGCGCATCCTGTTTCTATTCTATATAATCTATTTCTGTTGAGGACATAAAGGAGCTTGATTCAACCCCACTCGAGTGTCTGTGTTTCTCGCTCCCAGAGA
Organism: Chromobotia macracanthus; assembly: GCA_036877525.1. NCBI lineage: Eukaryota > Metazoa > Chordata > Actinopteri > Cypriniformes > Botiidae > Chromobotia > Chromobotia macracanthus. The sequence goes on along the minus strand of JAZGTH010000032.1, from coordinate 1,533,393 downwards.
GAGGGACCAGGCACCTCCTCACAACATCCAATTGTTTTGGTATTAAAGGAAACTGGTGATCCAAACACAGCAAAATAAATTAGAATTTTACAATTGGGGGTTCATCCACGTTACTCCCCAGCGGCTTGGGACAGAGGACGCACTGTGTTTGAAGACCATGCAGTGGTGTTTCCCTGCAGGTGGTGCCAACAGTCCAACCACAGGTCAGCAAACTTTTTGTTTCCTTACTCTGTGTGTTTGCTGTTGGACTTTTACAAGGGGTCTTTAGTGTCAGTACTTCTGACTTATGTGTTGTTATGTAGTGTGCGCTCCATGGTGTAAAGTGTGGGTCAGCTTTCACCCTAGTACTCGAGAGGCACACAAACATACGTGTTACACCAGTCATGACATTGACCAGTCTAAAAAAAAGTATTGTACTTTGTTGACTTGTTGAGTATGGGGCAAGAAAATTCTTGTCCACTACCAGGGGAAACGTCTGTACATTTCATGTTCAGAAACAATATGGGTTATTGGACACAACAATTCATTGATAAATTGACCGGATGGTCCGAAAGTGCTGGACCGAAAATTACATCTTACCCCAGACAAGGTTCTTTTAAGAAAGATGGTGACGAAATCCAGAGTCCTGAAAAACCTAATAAAAAAGAATAAAAATACGCCTGTAAAACAGCCACCGCCATATGAAACAGCTGTTAAAATGGTAGAAAATTTATCTGAATGTAATGTACAATCCAGTATATCATTATATCCATCTCTTGCTGATTTTGCTCAAGAAGTGTGCACTTCAACTGCACCCAAATTTTCACTTCCTGATTCAGAGAACAAAGAAAGTAGTAAAGGAAGTGTGACTCAGACGGCTATGACATTTCTCAGAGGGCCCGAGAATTATTATTAAACCAGCAACAATGACAGACATCAATACAATATGCAAAAATCTACCGAGCCTCAATAAAATTTGTTGCAAATTTGTTGATGTTTTGTGTTCACATGCTATGCCCAACTGACAGGGGCAGACTATCGTGCTGTACTGTTGCAAGCATTGGGTGACAATGTTACTGAAACCTATCTTATGGAAGATGTCCCCGCTCTGAATTTTGCCAATGATGAGGTACAGGGCGGAGGTATAGTGAGAGATCTTCACGAATTTTGGTGGGCTGGGTTTGTATTGTGCACTGTATTGTCACTGCATTTTTCCAGCAAGAAAAAACATTTTGCTAGACCCGCATGCTTGTGTTTGCAGAGATCTGACACATGCAACTAATACAAAGCAAAACCAGGGCGAGAGTGCTTCTGCTTTCGTTAACAGTTTCAAACTTGTGTGGAAGGAAGATGCTTGAATTCCATTAAAGGCTAAAATGGCACCACTATTCAGAAATACATGTCTGAATAATATGAGTACTTATTACAATAAACTGTGTGTCAACTGTCAATTAAAAACTTGTTAATTTATTACCCTATTTTGGGAGGGAGTCTGATTTTAATCTAGTTTTACATATCAATCATGTTTATGTGCAAAATGTACTTTTAACTTCTGTCCATCAAGCTCCTGAGGAAGTACCCCTCCCTACTCTGGCTCTGTCTATCCTGGTGAGGATCTGGCCCCCCTCCAAATGTATTGCTCTATTTTGGGGTTTGTGTGTTTTTAAGTCTAGTTTGTCCATGTCAGTGGTGTTTACGAGTGTAAGATTTGTTCCAACCTTTGGTTCTGTCAACAATTCTCTGACCCTCTTCTCACATTTCTACAACAGCTGTTTTCTGACTTTCTCTTGACACAGTTCTGGCCATGTGGGTGTGAATGTGTGAAAAGTTTTGTAAAGGGTAAATAACTGTTTACGGTGTGTGTACTGACTGTAGTAAGAGCTGCATTCCGTTTGTAGCGCTTACACTTCAGACACAAAATGAAAGCGTATGATCTTTGGTTTCCATTTTACCTCAATGTGTCTTCATCTAGCTTCTGATTAAAGGACATACCCCAACTTGTTTTTCCAGACTGGGGGGGGAGTGTGTGTTGTACGGTTCAAATGTGTTTGTGTCGTTACCTTCTAAGGTTTCCTACAAATGGTTTTATAGCGGTTGTTAAAACAAAGAATAATGCTTCTGACTTCTGGCTTAAAAAAGTTACCTATTCTAGTGACAAACGTCCTTAATACGGTTGTTAATAATTGAATACTTTCACTAGCTCTCTAGAAAATCACAGAATAACATATTGACAAAAGTAAAAAATGCTTTAGCATTCTGTGTCATCATCTACTTTTCTGTTTCTAGTTTTCTGATATGTCCCAACTTGTTTTTACGACTGGGCAACGTGTGGTCATTCAAAGTATCATTACAACAGTCTGTATCATTACCTCCTGTGCTATTATTGGACCTACACAGGCTGTTAAAACAAGAAATAACACCTTTAACAGTGCACACGGTTCCATCCTCTCTGATTCCTCCTGGCGTGGGAAGATGTCTATCCCGAGTGACAAATGCCCAGATTGTTTATTAAAACCTGTGGAGTGTCGTTCGAACATGTGGGTATCGTAACCTAAGGTGATGGTTTTATAGAGCTAAAACAGAATGAACATCTTAACAGACCACATGGTCCCTATCCTGTCATTGGCTTGGGAAGACACCTATCCAGAGTGAAGAATGTTCTTAATATGTCATGCAACCCCATCTTGTGTATTCCAGACTTGTTTAACCCAGCCTGGGTGTGTATCATTCAATTGTGTGTCGTTACCTTCAAAGGGTACTATTAAGGTTTTATATAGTCTGTTAAAACAGAATAACAATTTTTAACACAGTACATGGCCCCTATGCAGTATGACATCCTTACAGAATGTCCTCCAGTCATCCTTATTGGTGTTAACAAACTCTGATGCTGAGTCGTTTGTTTCTTACTTAAAATAGTAAAACTTTAAAAGATGAGTGAAGATAATTCTGGCCATATTACATGTGTTTTTCTTAATTGTACACTTATTTTAATAATTTTGTCTATTGGTTATTTTAATCTTTAGACTATATTTAATTATAAATGGATCGAACCTATGTGGTTAAATAATGTAAAACTATCTGTTCACAAGTTTCACAGTATATTTAGCATTGATTTAAGCATTCACCACATTATTCTTATAAGAATATAGTATCATTCTAACACATTACATTCGTAAAATAGTTAAAAGACCTCTTGTCCTGTAGAACAAGGGAGATTAATTTGAATGGGCGTCGTCTGCAGAGACGGGACGGTGACTGTCTTAACAGATGGGATGTCAAACAGGTCAAATTTTATGAGCTTCAGGGGTATCCCCCTATTCGCAGATCACCCTGTGGATGAGTACAAATGCTAGCGGAAGTAGTCAGTCAGCTCAACAGTGATCCTCACACGTGTGTGTCAGCATCGGCCTAGCTGGATAAATGATCACAAATCTATCAAGAATTTCGTCTTTCTGCTGGAGTTTCTGTTTTTAAACGAAACATTAATCGGAGATGGCTTCCTGTTGTCAAAGTAAGCAATGTTTAATACGTCATCATATTATTATTGACATCATGTGTAAAGAGTGACAGCCAGAATGTATTGCTTAAACAGGATCTCTAACGAACTAGGTGCCTCGGACATTGTCGAGTGTTCTGACCTTATCGAAGATATCAAGATATTAAATCAAACAGAGGGTTGGTCAACCAATTTACATGTGCTTTATGCATCTATAAAGTGTAGATGTGTGGTACAATTATGCATTATTCTCTGTTTCTTTAACACTAACAGCACACCGGCCTCAGCATAGTCAGGCCTACGAACAAAACGCTGCAACTGTCCATCCCCTCAGTAAGTGTACTGTTTTCATGATATTTACGCATTTAACTGTGTGTGAAATAAACATAAGAAGCGTGGTTTACAACATGTTCTTATGCTTTTTCCAGTAGGGATATCAAATATTGTGAGGCGGTTTCCATCAGGAGTATCCGAGAATCACCCAACGAGGTCCAGCTGCAGTATAACATCCTCGGGATTGTCTGGTCATAAGTGGCTAGTGACATCGGTCGCATAAATTCACGCATCGGCTGATGGTGAAACGTCACATACCAGCATCATACCGCAAACACCAGAAAGGAAGCGATCAGGAGAAAGGAGATGATCAGGGGTTGTATTTTATTGACAGTATTTCATTCATAATTCATACTGATTGTGGACGACAAAGCTGTGGCAGATATAAATGATGTTCGGACCTGGGATGCGGAACTGATAGATGCATAAGACGCTTCTGAATTCTCTCAAGTCCCTAAAGATACATCAGAGCGGATTCCCTGCCGTGAGGGATATGGATCCTGAGGAATTGCCATTGAATCAGGAGCTTTACAGACAGGAGTCACAGCCCGTAACAGGCAAGCATAGCCTGTTTGAACAAATACAGGGCGATTTTAATTCGCTTGTGTCCCAACATAACACCATTGGAAGTCGCTTGGATGTTATTGAGAAGCTACAACAGCAAGACGTTTGGATCAAAGAAATTTTAGCCAGGCAGCGTTTGCTTGGTAACTAGAGCCGAAGTGTGATCAATGATTGTAACCTGACCACAGACTTGTGGTGTAAGAATATAATTAAGTTTGCTGTGTTTGTATCATCTATTTTCTTCAATACCAGATCAATTGGATCTCGTGAGGAGGTACCTTCAGCAGAGCTCGGGAGCAAGAGACACAGATTCTAGGATGTGGTTGACTCAAGCTTGTTCATTTCCTCAACAGAAGCAGATTAGAACAGAGCAGGATGCACCTAAAACTGTCTCAAGCAATCAAATAGCTGGGTTATATTTTATTACCATATACGGTTAGAAACAATAGCTTCAGGGTGCATTCTAGATTTCCTTATGCAACATGTATTTGTCAGTATGTGAGTATATGTCATTCAAAAGGAGATATCAAAACTTATTAACCCTTAAGGGGTGTTGACTATATTCATTAGTGCAGGGAACTAAATAATCTAACAGGTGGTCATTTTGCTTCAGAAGTTTGGCTCCGTCTTAAACGCTTTCAATATTCAGTTGTTTCTTCATCTACATTTACCACATCATTGTTATTTAGATTGTGTTATTTAGTCATTGCTAAATAACACATTGCATTTCGGGTTGTTCTGTTTTCTTATGGCTAGTTTGTCCTGTTTTGTGCTTCTTTTTATTTTTAGATGAATGTTTTATCTTATTTGTGCTTTTGTTATCGGGGCTTTTTTGTGGTGTTTATTTTAACTGGTTAGTTATTTCATGAGTGTATTACCAGTGTGTTTAAATAAACAAAATTCTGATTTAAAATGGCAAAACATTGTCAAGAATCATATGGTAGTTATCAGGAGCCAGCACCGAGGGTTATGCGGTACAGTGATAAGGATTACCCTACAAACAATACAGACAGACTGATATATTTAAATCATATAATGAACTGAATAGACCTAGGTCTACAACAGACACACTGTTAGAATTACTAGACATTGCGAATACAATGATAGACAGACATCCAGAACAACGTATAGAATTAGACAGTCATTTAAATAATCATCAGGTGGGGGAGGGACCTGTTAGGAAACCACATAATCCACCTGCTCCAGATTTACCTGCCCTGATCTTAACACAAAGTGATGTTGAAATGCTTGTGAGGGATGGAGGTGTGATCAATGGTTACACAATTACCCCAAGACCCAGATTCAATAGTCTGGAAATACGCAAACACATAAACCTGTGGGGTATATCTTTCACAGACTTAGCCAACTATGTAGTTCTTTTGCAAGATGCTTTGTCAGAAATAGTTTAATTTTCCAGATTATTGGCTGGCGATAATGGGGTAATTAGCATAACATTGAGAGGTCCCAGTCTGACAGGTGATGTTATAGCTTTTTGACACCTAGCAACAACTACAGTACAGACATCTTTACAAATCAGCTTGAGAAGATAATGCAGAGTAAATGTATCTATAGCAAGGAGTAAACAAGGGGTATCGAAAGATGCGTGATTTAGCACATGACCATTGGTAGAAACAGGATGAATCTATTCTGCCCCACCAATCTTTCAAACAATCTTTGTTTTACAATCTGTTTGGCACATTTTCAAACCCTCAGAAACCACACATAGATCTAGAACCTATAGCATTAGCAAGTCTGGGGGTTACTCTGAACAGGATAAGATAGGTTTTAATGACATCAGACGGTTTGAGCACGTTACACATTAAAACAGTGGTCTTCCACAGGTCAAGCTCTGGTATGTTGGAGAAGTATACAACCACTGATGTACCTCATTACAAAACAGTGTTCCTGTACCTACATGAAGGCCATTATTTTATGATTAAGAACTTGAAAGCGTTTATTGGTGTGAATTATGTGTGTGACTACTGTTCCCAGGGATTTACTAGCCGTAGAGATCATCGTTGCAAATATGTCTGTAATGTTTGCAATGGAGCCGATTGTTATAAACACCCCACTAAAATAAAGCATTGCCTTGACTGTTTGCGATACGGTAAATTGGACTATTGCTACAATATGCATAAACAACCACCCTCAGGGGAGCAATTTGCACAGTGTGATGTTACAAAATACTGTAAAAAATGTAACAGACATTACCATGTTATAAGATCAAATCCCAAGCTGCACACATGTGCACCCGGTCGGTGCACACATTGTGGAGAGGTGTTCATCAGTGGTGGTGAACATCTCAGTTTTATACAGCCTATAAAGATTGAGGTGCCTAGTGAAAAGTATATATTCTATGATTTTGAAACGCTATACGAGTCTGGCAAGCACGTTGCAATTTTTGTCTGTGCCATCACTTTTTGATGGCCCACAATGCTTCTGGATGGCCCACAATGCTTCTGGTTGACAACTTTTTACTTTTGGAATATTTCATAAAATCAGGGCTCACACTTAGAGTCACAATGCAGCGTTGTCGTCTAATTTTAATGTATGACACCACCTTCAAGCAGTGTTTTATCGATAGCTATTCATTCATTCCTATGCATTGGCCAAGACTGCTGCAGTGTTAAAGCTGTCCTGTGAAAAAAAAGGCTACTTCCCACATCATTTCAACAGGGTAGAAAATGAAAATTACATAGGACCACACCCTGACAAACATTTCTATGGGTACGAGATCATGTCAGACAAAGACGGTGCCGTTTAATTCCTGGTATGACACATTGGCTAACAACATCTTTGATTTTAAAAAAGAACTAGAAATGTACTGTGTTAATGTTGTGTTGCTCAGAGAGGCATGCATGAAGTACCGTGATGAATTCATTCAATGTACCAGCCTCAACCCATTCAGATGCACCATTTTAGCAGCTTGTTGCATGGCCGTGTATAAAACCCACTATTTACCAAAAGACACACTACCTCTAACCCACAACAATGCGTACAGAAACCAGAACAAAACATACTTAAACATTTCCATCGAATGGCTTGATTATGTCAAAAAACACGTGGGGTGTATGTTCAACATGCTCTAAAGCAAGGTGAGGTGATAATTGGGCAATTTCATCTTGATGGTTATTATGAGAAGGATGGTGTAAGAACAGCTCTAGAATTTAATGGGTGCATGTTTCATGGGCATGAATGTTGTTATAACCCAAACCATATGCATCCTTTATCAAATGTGCCTTATGAGTCCCTCAGAAGGCAGTTTGATGAAAAGGTTGAGATTTTAGAACGTGCTTACGGATTGGAGGTGGAAGTGATGTGGGAATGTGTTTGCAACAGGATTAAATAATCTGATGCTGATGTAATGGCGTTTATGGCCTCATATATACATCCTGAAAGGCTGAAGCCCCGTGATGCTCTATTTGGAGGGCATACTACTGCATACAAGCTGTATCATAAAGAGGTTGAAGGTGAGAAGATACATTATGTTGACTTTACAAGTTTGAACCCATTCCGCCAGGACAAGAAATGTTACCCCATTGGACACCACCAAATAATATTCAAGGATTTTGAACCTCTTGAACTTGAAAATTATTATGGATTTGTCAAGGCCACTGTTCAACCACCACGACAGCTGCTTCACCCGGTTCTTCCCTATAGGACTGGTGGGAAGTTGATGTTTCCACTCTGTCATACATGTTCCGAACAGCAGATTCAGACTGTCGTGTGTAGGCATACGGATAAAGAAAGGGCTATCACAGGTTGCTTGGTTAGTGTCGAATTGTTAAAGGCCTTAGAGAAGGGTTATGTTGTGACAAAGGTGGACGAGGTGTGGCATTTCCCTCAACAAACAAGAGGCCAGTGGCTACCCAGCTCAGGTTGTGACAGATGTCGACAAAGAATCATACATTAATGATTACTTTGAGAAAGAGTGCATCAGATTGGATCCTGACAAGATAAGTCTTAACCCTGCACACTGTTCTATTAACAAGTTATTGCTAAATAGTTTGTGGGGTAGATTTTCAATGAGGGAAAACCTGCCCACCACAGAGTTGATTTCAGACCCTGAACAGTTTGCCCAACACATTTGTGGTGACGATTATGACATTAAGCATTTCTCATTCGTGTCAGACTCTGTGGCGTTAATTCAGTGGTGCTACGTGGATGGGAAAGGTGGTCAGACCCATGACATTAATGTCTTTCTTTGTGCCTTTACAATGGCATACGCACGGCTAGAACTGTATGAGCTCATGGACAAGTTAGGGGACCAGCTGTTGTACAGTGACACAGACAGCGTCATCTTTACCTCTAGAGATGGTGACTGGGACCCTCCCCTGGGTCCTTACTTCGGCAACCGAACTGATGAGATTGGCGAAAACGACCATATAACAGAATTCTGTTAATCAGGTCCAAAAACATATGGCTATAGGACAGCAAAAGGGAAGGTCTATATGAAAGCCAAGGGGATCACTCTCAATGCTGTTAACTCAAAAGCTGTTAGGTTAGACACACTGATTGGTCTTGCTGATCTTCATATTGTTGGAGGTGGTAATAGTCAACATATTCTAGCATACATTGACAACATTGTCAGAAATAAAAGGCGTCTCACACTACACAACAAATCAGTTGTTAAAACGTTCAAGGTAGTGTATAACAAACGAGTGCTGCTCTCTGATTACACCACACTTCCATATGGCTTCTGACAAATTTTTTGGTCATGAGGTGTGCGAGATACAGATGATTTCAGACTACAACACCCATTTTCATGTGTAATAAATTATTACAAAATGCTGTAAATTTGATTTCTAAAAATGTTGGTAATATTGTATACATTTATGACTGTTGTATGATGAATTAACCCTTTTATGATGAATTGTTGAAAATTTACAAAATTAAATTTGTTGAAGGAATACCTCAATCTCTGAATGATGATAATTTGCTCCCTGTCAACCAAACTAATTTCCTGATCATTGATGACATGATGAAAGAGTCCAGCGTTAACAATGAAGTTAAGAAGGTATTCACACAATAGGTACATCATAGAAACCTTAGCGCAATTTATATTGTACAGAATTTATTTTGCCAGGGCAAATCCAATAGGACCATTAGTTTAAATACAAATGATCTGGTTTTGTTTAAAAACCCCAGAGATGCTAATCAGGTCAATGTACTAGGCAGACAGATGTACCCAGGAAACACAAAATTTTTTATGGAGTGCTATCATGATGCAACCAGTAAGCCTTTTGGATACCTGATGGTTGATTATAAAGTGAAAATACCTGAACACTGTCGTCTCAGAACAGATTTGCTTTCACCATATCCTGTAGTATACATCCAGAAAAGAAAGCAGTGAAACTGTGTGGGGAAAATGTCAGCTAGACTTTGTAGAAACCTCCCTCTTTTAAAACTGCTTTTAAAAGCGACACCCAAGCAGAGACGGGTTATTCTGCAGTCTGCTACAGATGAACTCATTGTGACGCTGTGTGAAGTAGCTCTTAACGTACTCTATGGTAATATACCCCTCATGCCACAATAATGCCAGAAACTAGCGAGATCAAGTTTGTTGCAAACAAGAAGGTGGGCATTAAAAGAAAAAGACAATTAATAAACCAACAGGCTGGATTTCTTCTACCCCTCTTAAGTGTGGCTGTTCCTTTTATTTCAAGTTTGATTACCTCCGGATAAAAAAAGAGTATGCAGAAAAATTGTTTTTAGTACCACAGCATCAACTGGACAAACTAAAGGCCACAAACCCTTGGGAGTCTATACAGCATGTTGTAGAGAATGAATTGGATATAGCCATAAGAGGTATCTTGCACAGATCTGATCTGGATATTCATGAAAAGGCCAAGCTGTACACAAATGCTTTACAGAGGTTTTTAACCATAGCCAGACAGAGCAACAGGGAGACCAGTACATTAACGTTCTCATTACCGCCTGACCGCTCTGATAAAGCGCCCTCTATGTCTAATGAGGATGTCAGAGATGTAGATGATGTCACCGATGTGTTAAAGAATGTACCAGCAAGAAGTCTGAAAAATGTTAAATACATTCTAGATAAAATGTCTAGAGCTAAAGGAGTTTCTTCTTGGACAGATTCAGGGGAGTTTGTTTATAAAGGAAATATCATACCTGGTTCACATCTACTGGATTTACTTAAAAGCATTACATCACCACATATAGTTCAGGATGACCGTAGGCCCTTTGGTTGGCATGAGTTTTTAGAAGCTTTTGCTGATTTAAACACCCTGTTCTACTGTCCCAAACCAAAATCTCAGATGTATAATAAATTCTTTAAAAACTAAATCACCTACAACCTCATCTAAAAAAAACAAAACAGAAAGAAATACTCGCAGACATTATCTCCGAGCCCTAGTGGGTTAGGGGATGTTGTGTTTAAAATCACCAAAACTTGATCGAACCAATGGTTGAGTTTTTAAACTTTAAAAACAACTTCTTTTATTCTTGTGTGTATTTTAACTGTTCATATATGAATAAAAGCACATAAGAAATGAATTTGTGTTTTGAAAATTATTTATTCTCATTATCTTCACAATATGATGTTATCATTCAGAGGGGTTTAAACACTGAATACAATTTAACATTTTATGGTTACAACCAATAGGTTTTAGTTTTTTCACAAAACTTGATGGCTAACCAGTGTTCACCAGGGAGTGTTGAAGGGTGGTTGTTGATCACGACCATAGACGGTAATGTTCTTAACAGTTCTCGGGGTAAATGATCGCATGGTAGTACTCCAAGAAAATGTGTATTGTGTGAAATCCTGTCCATGACATCTGTGAGCTGTGAGCTGTGAGCTTGTGTTCATCATCCAATTAATGGTAATCAACTAAGACCTGTCTTCGGTTTGACACCTCTATGATGCTATCGAATATTGCATAAACAATTAAGTTAATGGTTCCAGGTACATACATGTTGACCGCACACATCATCTGGTGCTAGGTTAAATGCGTAGAGTGTATATCCATGCAGAAAATCCTCCCTATCAATAGTCAGAGCTTGATTTTTATGTTGTCTTCCAGAGGCCAGTGCTAACTGATAATATTCTCGCACTGCAGACCCACTTTCATATTCAGGTTGTAGCGGTTTAGCTGGGTGTTTTTGACCATCCACATAGACTGCCAAGAATTCCAAATCATAATTTTTGAATGCAAATGGGTTTTTATCATAAGCCCCAGTGAACGCATTGTTATCAACCATGATAGAACGATAGATTATATTTTGATTATATAAGAATATATTTTCCTGATTAGATACTCGTGAACCAGCAGGAATTGAGAAATTCTTTAGACATACCCTTTCTATTGGGTATTTTGCTGTAGCTGCAAGCAGGGCCTGTGCGTAGGGCCTAGTCCTACAGCCGGGGAGACTGACACCTTTTTCACAAAAAGCAACGCTGACTGGATATTTAGGTTGTAGGCTGTAGCATCACTTCTCATGAGACAAAATTAATCCTTGCCTCTAGTCATCCGAATTTTTATGTCCACGCCGTTAAGCATCAATTTTTCTTGAAAGAAAATATCACTGTGATTAGGGGCTAGTAATTCCACAACATTGCTAAAGACTGCTCGTTTGCAAAGCATTTGTAAAGACTGCTCGTTTGGTTAGCCCCTGGTTTCTGCCAGCGCGGTCTGTTGTATCCATATGTCCGGCAGTGTTTTTTTGTAAAAGAGACCCGCTGAGAAAAGGGTTTCAAGTGCATCTCTGCCGTAGTTCATAAGGCATTCTATGATGCTACGATAAGGGTATGTGCTCGAACTCTGTGATATTAATCTACCGCCAAGCGATATGTCAATTTGTGAGAAAATCGTGGTGGCTGGGTAGTTTATTAACCCTACCAGTGATCTGTCTGCTATATCGTAAAAACAGTCATAAAAACAGCAGCGTGTTATTTAAGTTGATATAATCCTCTACAGTACCAGCGATAAAAAACTCCAGAGGTGCTGTGTCTGATATCGTGGATAAGGGTGGGACTTCTGTATATATGCATTTTTTTCAATAGCTGTTTGAGTCAATGGTACTGTGACCAAATCTAGTTCGGATTTAATACATTCTTGTGCGATGTTTTACTTTGCGCTTACTTTTTCCAACTGATGTCTTCTTCATAGTGCGCTTTGTTTTCTTCACTGACTGACCACTCCTCTTACTTCCTGGTGGCCTATACATGCGTTTACGTGCCATCACCATGAGTCCGGATCCCTCTTGTGCATTAATATTATTATAAGATCTTGTCAGCGTATTGGTGACAACATCGCTAAGTATGTTTTTGCTACTGATTTAAGATGCGGTCTGGCTATGTTAAATCCTCGTTTAAGCAGCGGTATGGCCAGTCTAAAAAGTCCTTTAAAAATTCCCCCCAATCCACCTCCATAAATAACTCCACCCCATGCATACCCGGGGAGACCTTTACCAGCCTACTTTTGGTAATAGGCCACATAACGCTCGGGGTCAACGTTGTTGAAATACGCCATTTATTTATTTTAAAGAAAATCTTTCTTAGGTGTAAAGTGAAGTTTAGCAACAACTTTTCCGCTTTTGTGATCACCCAGCTCGTATTGTTTTTTTGTCGGGGCGCGTGGCATTGTTTTGGCGGCGCACCACGTGCTCCAGTGTCCGCGTCCTCCCCCGCCCTCCTTGTTACCCTGTCCCCTCGTTATCTCCCTCACCTGTTTCCCGTTGATTTCGTTCCCTTTATATTTCCCCTCTCGTTGTGCGTCCTTTGTCAGATCGTCTCGGTTTATACCGCTACTGTCCTCAGTTTTGTCTTGTTCTGCCTGAGACCCAAGCCGTGTGTTTCTGTTGTCTCCCTCTTTTGTGTTGCAGATTCGCTATCCGGTCCACTTCATCATTCTCTCTCTCTCCCCCCCTCTGGATTACGCAGTGCCGCTCCTGCCTCCCCACCGGCCGTCCGCTCCTCGGCCCGCTTCATCGCCCAGCCTCCCTCCTGCTCTGCCCGTCACCCTCCTGGTTCCTGCTGCCCTGCTCTCTCCCCCTCCCTGCCTGCGCCGGAGCCGCCCTGCTTCTATTTCTGTTGACTTACCTGCTGTGTTGAACTTCCTCTGTTGAAATAAAGTCTGTGAATCCGCTATTGGATCTTTGTTGTGTTCCTGACAGGTATTCAATAATGTCAGTATAGATATACAGCGCATAGGACCCTCCATTGATGTCTGCTTGATGTGGTGCATACGTTATCACAATCTCTCCCTCATCAAAGGATTTGCCACTGATTGAGGCGTGTTTCAAAGGAACTCCTGGTTTTAACCCCAAAATAATGGCTAATTTCCCATAGAATACCAACAATATTCAGAAACACCTTATTTTGTACATGATCGTAACCAAGGGTCGTTGGTGGGGGGAGGTTTGCCTTTATTTCCCTAATCAGAAATACCAGGTCGTCATAATACCCCGTCTTTAAGTGTAGGCTTGATTTGTATATACCATAACTACTGGTCATAGCAGGGTACTCATCGCTTTCCTTGTGATATCCAAATAGGTGTTTCTCATCCCTGTTGTGTTATCGTTTATCGCATGAAAAACAGCATCTTCCTCATTAAAAAGATGTTACGTTTTAGGAAACTCAAACTCTATTAATCCCACTTCCCATTTACCTCTTAGGTTTGTAGGTGAGGCCAGTCTGGTTCTATAATTAGAAATACGATAAGTCCCCATAGAAGCATTGCATGGTAATAAGAGGTAAAAATCATGCTCATCCATGTCTGTTTTTTACTCGAATGCCGTCGTTCTGTGTATGTGTGCTCTCTTTTTTGTAGATCTACCACGTCTTTTTCAGGTACCCAGCTATTAAACGTCTTACCACGTCTTTTCTGGTCTAAAATTCTCGCACGGTATACACGCTGCTACAATGAAGTACTCTTCAGTGTAATTTTGCTGGTGAGCGTTTCTAAAGTGAGTGGGCCCCTCACTTTAGAAATACAACATCACTGATTTTGTATTTAAACAAAGGCCTGACGTTTCTTATGCCATCTGATCCATATAAATTGTGAAACACCTCGGTTTAATTTTCTTTGTTAACATCCAACGGTCTCATAACGCCTGGAATTAGTGGCTGTTAAATGTCTCCACATACTGCTTTTAATGTCCTGTTCAACAACTCTGGCTTTTAAATCAGAGGCAGTTGTAAAATGATGAATATTGTACTTTTTTACCATGTCTTGAACATGCTTATTAAAAAACTCTTTCCCCTTGTCCGTTTTTTAAGGTACACGACCCTCGTTAAATATTGACTCAAAAGCCCTAGTCACTTCTACGCCTCTCTTGTTTTTAAGGCACAACTCCATGCATATTTACTAGAAGGTGTGTAATAAACCTTTTTCAAGAGCTCGGACATGTTGCCGTTTCACCATACCACAAATGAATAACATGCTCGATTTAAGAGATATGTCTTTTTATTTTCAAACAACAATGATTATGACGTTACACGTGATCCAGATAGGTGAGAAACTGTATACATGTAACAAATGTGTTTATCAGTTACTATTTCAACCAAAATTTTTATATCACAAACATTAATCGCTTCTTTTCTAGAGACCATAGTTAAGCATACATCTGTTACATATGCACACATAATGAGAACATTACCAATTTTAAACACACCATTGGTTTCACCCATTACATCAAGAACTTTTCTGACATATACATTGACAGAATCCCCAGCATTAATACACATTTGAGTCATATTAGGCCATGCATGTGACAAAGCTCACACAAGTGAGCTTTCATAGTTCACACAAAACAGCGTCCACAGCTCCCTGAACCCTCTGTGGGTGAGGCCTTAAACCACAATGACTCAAAGCTTTAACTATGATGTTTAAACTCTGGTTTGAACAATTTATGTTTCAGCTCGTTCAAGTAGCCATCAAAGAAATAGGCTGTTTATACAGACAGGTGTGTTGTATCTGGCTAGGATGATTCACTTCACAACCGTAGTAAAGATCCTTTAACTTTGTATCAACAATCTGTGACAAAAGCACACTGATGGCCTTTATGATTTTAAACCCATCAGCCCCGATGCATCCATCAGTAACGTTGCCCCAGGTGTAGCTCGCAGTGGTGATGTGTGCAACTATTGTGGGCGTATAGGCAACTGGGCTAGAGAATGTTGGTGGTAAGGAAATTATGAGAGAAAGAACAGGGAAACAGATAGCACAATAACAGGGAACATAGTCACAAGTATAACCAACAAGAATACCAGACATGACACACCTGCACAAAAACTGCCCACACCTCCCACCGACCAGGTGCTCTGTCTGTCTCCAGCCGTAGTGAGGAAGACCCTGTCTAGGATTAACCCACGCAAGGCTACGGGTCTTGACAACATACCTGGCCGTGTACTGAGAGACTGTGCTGCACAGCTGACAGATGTCCTCACAGATATCTTCAACATCTCGCTGAGCCAGGCAGTCGTCCCCTACGTGTCCCAAGTCCACAACCATCATACCGGTACCTAAGAAATCACCTGTGTCCTGTCTGAATGACTATCGTCCCATAGCACTGACTCCAATCATGATGAAGTGCTTTGAGAGATTAGTCATGAATCACATAAAAACCAGCCTCCCCAACACACTCGACCTGCACCAGTTTGCATACCGTCCAAACCGCTCTACGGCTGATGCAATTTCCTCCACCCTCCACCTGGCTCTTACCCACTTAGACCAGAAGAACACTTATGTAAGAATGCTGTTCATTGACTTCAGCTCAGCATTCAACACAATAATCCCACAACAGCTCATAAATAAATTACACCTGCTGGGCCTTAACAACTCTCTCTGTAACTGGATTCTGGACTTTTTAACTGAAAGACCCCAGTCAGTCCGTGTCGGCCACAACACCTCGAGCACTACCACACTGAGCACAGGTGCCCCACAAGGCTGTGTGCTCAGCCCGCTGCTCGTCACACTGCTGACCCACGACTGCACTGCCAAGTTCAGCTCCAACCACATCAAGTTCTCTGATGACACAAGGGTGGTAGGTCTCATCAGCAACAACGATGAAACGCACTACAGAGAGGAAGTGGCACAACTAGCGGCATGGTGTGGCGCAAACAACCTGTCCCTCAATGTGGAGAAGACAAAGGAGGTTGTGATGGACCTCAGGAGAAACTCCACTGACCACCCCCACATCACAGAGGATCTCACCTGGACCACCAACACCACGTCACTCTCCAAAAAGGCACAACAGCGCCTACACTTTCTCCGCCGGCTGAAAAGAGCAAGTCTCCCTCCACCAATCCTCACCATGTTCTACAGGGGAACCACTGAGAGTGTGCTGACCAGCTGCATCACTGTCTGGTATGGGAACTGCAGCGCCGCAGACCGCAAGACCCTCCAGCGGACAGTGAACACAGCTGCAAAGATCATCGGTGCCCCTCTCCCCTCCATCCTGGACATTTTCCTTTCACGATGCTCCAACAAAGCCACCAGTATCATAAAGGACCCCACCCATCCCTCACACAGTCTCTTCCAGCTCCTGCCGTCAGGAAAACGGTACCGGAACATCAGAGCCCGCACTGCCAGACTGCTCAACAGCTTTTTCCCCCAGGCTGTGAGAGCCCTGAACTCAAGCACGGCCCCCCTCTGAAAAACCTCATACCTCTTAAATATATATATATTTTTTTTATTTCTCCCTTGTGCAATTCTGAGTGTGCTACACACAGGTGAGTAGGCCGCACAGACCACCTGTAGTAACACACTCTCCTCTATGTGCACTAGACACTTTTTACAACTGAGGGTACATAATCCCACAAAAAGACTCATGTATGTTTACAAGACCATGCACTACAGATCATCTTGTATTGTTCTCCAGCCAGGAACAGTGCTTGCCTTTCTTTTTTCCTCGTGCAATATTTATGTGGAACATTTGTATAGTTTGTATTTAATAGTTTATGTATAGGCAACTTTATATATAGTATATTTATAATCTAATTCTGTTAGTATTTGTGTTTAGATTTATACTGTTTCACGTCATTGTTGTAATGTCTGTATTTATGTAGCACCGTGGTCCTGTGAGGCATGACATTTCGTTCCACTGTATGTCCCCACATATAGCTGAATGACAATAAAGCTCAACTTGACTTGACTTGATCATGGAAATATAATAGCGAATAGGGCTGCCCACAGAGCGATGTCAGTCCAGGTAAACAATCAATGATTTGCTTTTCTTTTAATAATCACCCTGATGAACTACCCATTATAACACTCGACAGTGAATGGGGTACATTATTTGTTTCTTATGGATACAGCAGCGACATGCTCATCAATTTCTGCCAAATTATATGAAGGGCCAATCACACAACGCGCTCTGTTGGGGTTTCAGGGACTTACATTATTTGCCACATGACACCTGCCATCGAGGTGAGGGTGCCTGATCATCCACTTTTATTTCACGAATTTGTGGTCATTCCAAATTCACCCCTTAATCTTTAAGGAAGAGATCTCATGTACAAACTTGGCATTGAAATTGTATTTTCTGACAGCTTTGTTCATTTCTCTTTACTCTCAGATGTCCCAGAGGCGATGGTTGACTTGATGTTGCTACTTTATGAGTAGTGATGGCACAACAGATATTAAGAACAACATTGTTGAAGTAGACCCAAAACTGTGTTCTCAATAAAGGCCGAAACTGGTCTTGCTGATGTACCGTCCTACAAAGTTAAATTCAAAATGCGCAAGCCAGTGTACATTAAACAAGACCCGCTGTCACCTGAAAAGGTGAAAGGTATTCAACCAATTTTTAAAACCAATTGATAGTTTCTTGAAACAGGGGGTCATTGTCCCCACCCACTCACCCTACAATACGCCAAGCAATACGCCAATAACACTTGGGGTTGACAAGATTTAAGGGCAATTAATTCATTGATAATTCCTCTGGCCCCAATTGTGCCTGATATGCCAACAATTTTGAATTCCATACCATATAACCATAAACATTTCACAGTTGTAGATTTGTGTGCAGCCTTTTCTATATCTGTACATGTGGACACACAGCCTCTATTTGCATTCACATTCAAAAGTGCTAATTGCTTACAGGCCTCTAATTGCTTACAGGCCTCGATTGTTGTCTGTAACATGCTTGTGAGAGCTGGATTTAAAGCCTCAAATGACAAGCTGCTGTGGGTGCAGCATAAGGTCCACTACCTGGGACATATTATCTCTCAAGGACAAAAAGCCATTTCAGCTGAACAGGTGCAGCTGATAAAGACTATGAGAACTCCTGACAATGTTACACAGCTCAAGAACAAGTTCTCTGGATCTGGTTTGTGCTCCATGATAAAGCATAGCATGGGTCCAAGGGAGTCATTGGCCTGGACTGCTGAGGCAGAAGAACATTTTGAAGAATTAAAGACTGCCATTACTTGTGTAAAGACTTATTCATTACTCTCAGACTATATGAAACCGTTTCACTTATACGCAGGGGAGGCCATGGATGTTGCAATGGGTGTAGAAGTTGTTTAGTGCATCTGGGAGAGAGGCATCACTGTCACAGGCAGGTGATGTTGTCCTGTAGTTGGTGATGGCCAGGATGCCTTGCCACATGCGCAGTGTTTCTCTGCTGGTCTCAAAATGGTTATGGATTCTCTGAGCGTGTGTGCGCTTTGCCTTTCTAATAGCCAGGGACAGTTTGGCCCTTGCTGTTCTTAGGGCCACCTTGTTGTCTGCTCTGAAGGTGGAGTCCTTAGATGCGCACACCTCTGCAGTCATCCATGGCTTCTGGTTGGAGCGTGTGGTGATGGTCTTGGAGACAGTAATGTAATCAATCAACTTGCTGATATAGCTGGTCACTGATGTTGCGTATTCCTCCAAGTTGGTGAAGCCAGTCAGTGAGTTCAAAACAGTCCTAAAGATGGCTTCTGCAGAACCGGTTTATTGTCCAGGGAGTAGTTCTAGTGTTGTTTTTGTCTGGCGGTGGTATACATGAACACGGAGAGCTCTGATGCTGCATTTTGTATCCGGAGTGGCCCCTGCACACTACTGTTGCACCACCATATTGGATAAGAATTGGTTATCAAAGATTATTGTAACAAACTGATATTATCGGCCTTATTCCAGAAATTACTGTTTGGGTTTTCAGAGTTTCCCCTACCTGTAATTTTGTCATTGTCAAATTGAGTGAGGGAACTGCGGTCAACAGTCTTTAGTCATCACGCCTAACATCCTCAAAAGAATTGTTTGAAACTTAGGACCCATAAGTGCATTGCAAGTTTGATTGCACAGTGATTTAAAAAATTTCAAAAGGTTATTTGGAGATGACAGAGCAGAGCATACAGAATTTATTGTGTTAATGTCAACTACTTAATACTTAATAAGAACGTGCCGCCCTAACATACATGAAAGCTGTCTGAATGCCTGTAGATTGTACATTAAAAGTAGCTTTTGAGTCAAGATATATATTTACATTTACATTTATTCATTTAGAAGACGCTTTTATCCAAAGCGACTTACAAGTGCAGAATACAACAAGCAACAACACTTATAGTGAGCGCGAGCAGTTGTTTGTAGGGGGAGCAGGATAAAGTGGTATGTGCTTAAGCTTTGGAGAAGACAATGTTACAGGTTAAAGTGTCAGGGTCCTGGCTTCCTGTTCTGGATATTTCTAGATTATCTTGCCAGGATCCTGACATCCCCTGTGTTTTGTGTCAGAGCATGCTGTTTGGATCCTGACTCCTTCTAGTCTTGGTTCTTGTTTCTTGGAGTCGGGATCTGAACGCATGCTCTGGGTCTTCGTCTCGTGTGTAAGCACATGGCCTCTGTTTTGTTTACATTCGCCATGTGCTCTCTGGTGTCGCGTCTTGGCCCCGCCCCCCTGTTCTCTTGTCTCATCTGCGCTGATTTTGCGCCTGTTAGTCGTTTTTTCGTGCTGTTTAATGCCCCCATGTTTTCTGTCTTGTGTCGGTTCATTCTCGTTTCTCATGTATCTTGTGTCGTGCTCTTGTTACCTGCGTCCTGTTTCTCGCTAGTCTCGTCAAGCTCTACCTTTTTTAGTCTGTGTCTTGCTGTTCTCTTGTGCCGTGTTTTGTCCCCTCGTGGGTTCTTGTTTTGGTTTAATTTTGAAAATGAAGACTTTTTCTGTTTAAACACTGTCTGCGACTGGGTTTGTTTCCGTGAATCTGACATAAAGTGGTTCGATTGGAGAATTTGTTGTTGAACAATAAGTTGAGCCTTGTTTCTTAATCATAAAAAAGAGCACTTAACCTCATCATAAAAAAAAAATCCTTTCCCTTCATTTCCTATCCCTCTTCCCTTTAAATCTCTCCCTTGTTGTAGCATATAATACTCTGAGCAATAACTGAAACTTGTATTATGAGCACTTATTGTGTCTAGTTGCCTCTTCAGGTTGACTCGCTTGTTGTATTCCGCACTTGTAAGTCGCTTTGGATAAAAGCATCTGCTAAATGAATAAATGTAAATGTTTCTCCCAAGGTTTATTCCATGTATACATTGTTGGAGTTTTGGGTCTTTGTCACTGTTGCCCTGTTGTATTGCTTACTGGGAGACAGCTGACAACTTGGATTAGGATTTTGTAAATTGTTAATATTGCTTTTAGCAAAATAATGTTGCTACAGTTCTAAAGACTGCTATTTCTTTGTCTCACTATTGCAAATCCCTTATACCGTTTCCCTATAAAATTGTATCTTCTTTGAGTGGCATCTCCATGTAAGATGGAACAGCATAGCGTAATATAATACCTGTCATCTATCATGTTAATTGACTAAATGTTGCAGTCTCAGAAGTACATACTGTTTTAGTAGGCAGTCTGAATACATTACCCTCTTAAAGACCACTGAGAGACTTTGTGTTTGAGCCTCACACACAATGACAGGTATTTCTGATCATCCAGATGTGTTGTAGTTATCATCGGTTCAGTCAACTTTATAGTCATAATCCAACTATATTCTGTCTTGGTTCGACCAGGCTCTCTCACCAACCAATCACCTGTCCCCGATCTCACTGACTCAGCAATCAACCAATCAATACCCAGCAACCATCCCAGCTTACCCACACCACCATCACAACTCACCTAATCATCTGAATACTAACCAGTCATCTTCGTTCACTAATCCCCATTTAACCATACACTGGACACTTACTCATTGTCCAGTCTCGTTATACACTACATGAAATACTTACCTTCGGTACTTTGTTATTGGATTACTCTTCTTTGTGTTCATCTTCTTTGTCTCCTGGATCCTCATTTTCTTCATCCCTGTCTTATCTGTATACCATAATAATCACCTTCACTTGCTTTAAGATCTGCTCAGTATGTGCTGCCATGTCACCTCCATGTTTGTCAAGATCTACAAGCTCCATCTGTAAGGACAATCCATTCAGTTCATCTGTATTATAGTTCAGTTAAAAAAAACTGAACTATAATAATTTCTATCCTCACTCACCTGTTTATATCTGTGTTTGTGTCAAACTCATTCATTGTTTTATACATTACTGTCTAAGTCTGGTATATCGTAACACATTTTAAGTATCCCTAATTACTTTTATTAATATACATCTTATAATGAGCAATATAGATTTGCCATGTACAATTTAATATGTACCATTTTATGAGCTGCCATAGACTCAAGCGGAAGAAGAAGAAGAGGAAGGAGAAATATGGCTCCAATCAGTAATTATGGTGTCAAGCCCATCATTGACACTAAGAGAAGCATTTGTAGACATCTTTGAGATTGCTCAAGATGCTACATCTCTGCCATGCGTTGGTGTATTAACATGAAACTTGACCTAAGGGTGACCTGAAAATGACCTGAGGGTGCATGCACTGTGTCACAGCGTCACATACTGGTCCAGAAATATGAAAAATGTATCTTTTTGCTTATACATTGAAATACTTTGGTCTACAGTTATGAGGGTGGTCTCTTTGTATTCTTTGAGGCATGTTGAGTTAAACAATATCTGATTCTCCATGGTCGGACATTTTGGGGGTCGCCCATGTTTTTGTTATGTCGTAAAATGCATTTTTATTTTAACAAATGCAATTGCGTATCATTACAAAACTTTATAAGATTAATAATTACGGAATTCTGTGATGACCTGCAAAGTCTGGGGCCAGCGCCATCTTTTAGCCAAAAGATATAACAAAACTTATGTAAATGCTTATAACATGTGAATACAATAACATATTGTTATAGAACTGTTTACTTTAGGTTATTTGGCTCATGTTGAGTACAATGATTCCAAATTATTCATAGTCAATGCTACTTTGTCAGCCATTTTGAATCATGTTGAAAACCTACATTTTCAAACTTTTCCAAACTTGTCATCAGCCCCTAAGAACAAACTTTGAACTCAACTTTGAACGTAATCACTCAATGTTCAAGTTCAATTTATTTATATAGCACTTTTCACAGTGGCACACTGTTACAAAGCAGTTGTACAAATGAAAATATCCAAAAATATATAACAGTGAAAACTGAAATTGAAAATGAAAGAGAAAGGAGAGAAAATTTGGAAGAGAAAAGAAAGAAAATTCAAAATTAATAAACAATGATAACACAATGTACAAAGCAAATGTTCTAAGCTAATATCAGTAGTCTCTCCGTAAGCAAGCCAACAGGGCAACATTGGCAAGGAACCAAAACTCCAGTGATATATAAATGGAGAAAATAACACCTTGAGAGAAACGAGGCTTAGCAGGGAGGGCCAGTTCTCCTCTGGCACGCTAATGCTGCAGTCCTTAGCTAAAGCTAAAATTTAAAAAAAAGGTTATGGCATGAGGATGAAGACCTGACTGTACCATAGCAGGGGCATTTTTCAGGAGGAACTGGAGCTTGGGTAGATCTGTCAGATGTTGAGTCCATCTGTAGATGTAATCTATAGTTACCCTGGGATTGAAACCCCAGGATAGAAAACCAAAACTAGCGAGAATAATTAGTGTAGCTGCTGTTCATAACGTTTAGAGCATAATATTTGATTTACTTTGAAGCAGAATGAGAAACAAGTGATGAGAAGCATTATAAGAATGCTTGGCTAAATAGATGTGTCTTTAAACTAGATTCCTGGACCTAATATATAGTTGAGTATCATCAGTGTAACAGTGGAGATTTATCCCATGACTTCTAATGCTATTACCGAGGGGCAGCATGTATAATGTGAACAGTAGAGGGCCTAAAATAGATCTTTGAGGTAGGCCATATTTTACTGACATTATTCTGATGTTCCCCATTTAAATGAACAAAGAATGAAATTGACAAAAAAAGTATGCTAAATTAGGGATTGGCAATATGCAACAGCTTCTAGTTTTCTGCTTCCAGGTTCTGACTAAAGGCTATGCATTCACAACTTGTGTTTTTCAGGCTTGTTTATGGTAGCATGTGGGGTGTATGTGTGTGTGTGTGTTTGTGTATCGTCACCTCCTAAAGTTATGGCTTTATAGAGCCTGTTAAAACAGAATAAGCATTTTAACAGCTCACATACCCCACCTATTCTGTATGACCCTTCTAAATTGGGAGGGTGGGGCCTGTGTTTACATTCTAAATAGCGCAGTCATCCTTACTGGTGTTAACAAATTCTGATGCTGTCTGCATCTATTGGTTTGTAGAGGTTATTAAAACAGAATAACGTTTTAACAAAGTACATGGCCCCTATCCTGCCCCTTCTGGCTTGGGAAGATACCTGTCCAGAGTGAAGAGTGTTCTTAATATGATTGTTAATAATCTAAGCGTGCACTAGATGTCTAGATAATCAAGGAATGACATTTTTGACAAATAAAAAAAATAAAAAGCCTCTTCTGGTTTAGGGTGAGTATTTTGCATCTTCATCTAGTTTTCTGATTCTAGTTTACTGACCAAGCCTCCAACTTGTCCTTCCTGACTGGAAGGAATATCCTTAATGTGTGTACTGACACCCATAGACTCCTTCCACTTCCACGGAGCTTCATGTCTCAGATAAAGAATCTTTCACATGATTACATCTTATACTACTTTAGGGTAAATCTTCACATTATAACAAGAAAAATGTTACTTTTCAAAATCTACTTTTCAAAGCTTTTATTTCTAATCATTTTTATTGAATGTTTAGTTTTAAACAGACTTTTGACAATATCTTAAAGTAAAGGTGGCCTATTTTATATATGCATATAAAAAACAAACAACAATAAAAAAACAAAGATAATGCTATCATAATCATGGTTTTTGTGTTAACCACTCTCGTTTTATCTGTTCAGCCAAAAAACCTTTTAGGGTGCACCTATGGACTTTCATGAAAACATCTTTTTATATAATTACATTGTCTTGTCATGTCTTACATTTTTCTTTTAAAGTGTTTACTTTTAGAATATAGGATAAGTTTAATGGGATAGTATAAGGCTGCAAATACTAATTTTAATTTTTAATAAATTATAAAATAGAGATATACTGATACCATAATCATAGTTTTAAATATGCAGATTGTTTAGCACCGTTTTAATTTAAACACCCATGTTCATCTGTCTGACATAGTGGGATAAGGAAATCCTGTGTGTGTTTGGGTGTACAGACGCTGTGTCTAGATGTTCACAGCATCACACCTCAGATAAACCCTCAATCCTTTTTCTGACTCCTTGTGTTGTAAACATTACATTCAGAACAACAAACTCTTTACGCAGTGTACTTTTACAATAAATATTTCATCACTTTAGACCGTTTCTAAGTTAAATCTGTATAAGAGTTTGAGAAGACTATTTCATTTTTAAAATATAAAAATAACGATACAACCATCATAATCCTGTTTTAGAATATGGGGTTGTTTTGCATCGTTTTAAACTGAAACAATGACACTCTCGTTTTGGACAACATTTAGCCAGACAATCTCACGCATCTTATTTAACATCGCCTGCGTCACACTGGGTTGGGTATGTGTTTGTTATCGGTTGTCTTTTTAGAGTTTTTGTGTTTAGCGAGTTTCTGGGTGTCCACCTCTTATAGACACATTCACTTTTCAACAAAGTTGGCTTGAAAACTTCTGTCACAGGCTACGTGTTAGAGTTCTGTGTATCATCTGGTGACATCTCAACAACGGTTCAGAGAAACTGAAGTAGTACTGTGGAAAATGTCTTTCCAGCCTAACAGTAAGTATGCTTCCATTTGTATGTTATGTATTTGTTTAAACAGTGGAACAATATGTTATGTTTAAACAGTTGTGTAACTCCCCAGGTAGATCAAACAACATTTTCCATTAAAACCAGGAACTGAATCAACAGGGTATGTTTTATATATTTGTCAACACTGTTTTATGTTTTTGACTCAAAGTAGGTATTGGATTATATTGTCTGACACAGAGCATAATAATAATAGTTGCCACTCTGTCTATTGTCTGTATGTACATGAAAACCAGCTGTAGCTTGTCTGTGTGTGTAGCTGATAATCTTTATATCTTTTCAGATAGATTGTGAGCTGGTTCATGTAATCCCTCTAAAATGCAGGTAAGCAGCAAAACGTATTTACATTTATGGGTTTCTAAGAACTCCTATATCTAGTTTAAACATGGATTGTTATCACAAGTCTTAGTTATATTATTCAAACAAACACTTATGTTTTCATTCTTTATCTCAGGGATTCTTGATTCTTGAGCACTGTCAAACATATATATTCTCTTTTGCCTTCATCTTAGGTCTTTCATTGGAGTAGAATGAAAGGCAATTTGCATCAACATGAAAAGGTAAGACAGATGCATTACCCAAACCAAATCTCATGTGTTTTAGATTAATCGATTTACTGTTGTATGTTCTGTGTTAAACCACTGCTTCAATGAATGAATCATTTGAAAAAATCTAATTATTCAAAGTGTGAATATTTCAATCAGCGAAGTTCTACAACTGTGTCGTCTTAAATACCTGTACTGTAAGCAGAGAGTGTAGCAAATGGCCAAATCCTAAAGCTATACCATGAAATAACAACATGGATCTCTCATTGACAGCACGGCATTGATTTTTCTCGTTTGGACTCACAAACCCTCCTGTTTATTCACATGGGTTTTGTATTCACACCCCAAGGATGTTAGGAACGTCTTAATTTATTCACCTTTGCTACAAAATTTAATAGTTTCAAAATAAACTTATTCACCTTCTGTTAAAAAAATGCATTACGTTTTAGTCAGGTTACAATGTTGTTTTGTGTAACTTCACCTTACATTTTTTCTTTCAGAATTGGTTTTCCTTAATGTTTGCCAATATTCATAGATGACATGCACTCCAATGTGTTTAGCATGTTAGTTGCATTACATGTCTTACCAATCCAAATGGAATGAAAACACCAGTAAATAGTCTACATTTCATTTGTTATCCAGCAAAACGTAAAGGCACGTATAAACATTATGGCATTTGTTTTTATGCTTTAATATGATCGTTGCTACTTTTTCCACTTGTCGAACTGAAATCCTTTTGAGTTTTCAACTTTTATCACACTGATTCAAATCCCCCTTGTTACACAAAAATACCAATGGACACCATTTACTGTGAACACTTTTTCACTCTTTCATCAGACCTGGAATTAGCCCGTCCATGTTTTAAATTCTCGTTTAATTGTCATGCTACATCGTCTCATTTTCCTTCCTCTCCTTCCCTTCCTCTCCTTCCATGTTATGTTTCACAGCAATGCTGGTGAGATCTAGTTGTTTTTAGTTTCTCATTGTTCATGGCCATGTTCTTGGATGTATGTTTTGGTTTAATAAAAATAAGCACTTACAACTGACTTCGTCTTGATATCATTGCTTTATTTCATTCTTTATCCAGTATTATTTGTTGTTGTTGTGGTCGTGGTGGTGGTGGTTGTGGTGGTTGTGGTCGTGGTGGTGGTTGCTGCTGCTGTTGTGTGGGGGTGTGGGGGTGTGTGTTTTTTTGCACTTTCAACTATTTTACGCAATCAACAACAGTTCTTGATAAAGGTAAACTCAGTTGTATTTCCACTAATTAAAACAGTGTGTTTTAGGGTTTTTTTTTTTTTTAAGAACATTGTCTCCTGGCAAAAACATACATTTATAAAATCATACAAACATGTTACATTTAAAGGCCCTATGCTAAGTGCTGGTTTCATAAGCACTATTATTTGCTTGGAACACACAGGCACAAACACTGCTAGGTGTAAGAAGGTTACAAGAATTACACCAGCACAACTTTTCTTTCTGTTTGTCTGTTCTGTTTGTGCATGTAGGTGTTGTATCTATATAGTGCGGCCTGAAAGATGATAACTTAATGTTGATATCAAGCAACGAATACTGGCCACAGGGTGATGGTATGACTGAGCTGATGTGACTAGCATTAGTCTAACACAATGTAGGCATGGTTCACATATTGCAACGAAAGTCTAAATATTTCATGTTCTGAATTTACTGTTAATTTAAAATTAGGCTATTATAAAACCATGAAGAAATAGGTTTCTTTTCTAGCTCTGATGCCACATAGAAACTGTTCATGGATTGTTCAGACACACCATCATTACATCACATTGCAGTGCCCAGACTTCATATTCATACAGGTTCATAAACCAAGCAAAACTAATTTTAGAACTGATACCACGCACCACATTGACCCCACCTGTCCAGAAGCTTTACAGTTAGCCACAAACTGTGGCAAATGAAATCAGATAACGTTAAACTAGAGCAGTTGGCTCAAGTGTGACCAACACAACAGCTCAATCTAAATGTTAGGAATGTCGACTCATTAGGCTTCTCTGAAACTAGACAGACACAACACAGTACTTGTTAGCATCAAATGTAAACAACACTTTTGCATCAAGGAAAAACACACTACTCCTTGTAACAATGTATTGTCATCTTAAGGTCTAAAATTCATTTTTCAGTTCTATATTTTTCAACTAAATCTACATACAAATATAGGTTAGACCAGCAGTATTCTCTGATATGATGTTCCAGCCGGTATAAAAAAATCATTTGGACAATCATTGAACAATGTTTTTAAGGATTAACAAGTTCCAGACATGCATCGAATTAATAAAAAATATTCAACTATATGGTTATTTTACTTTGTTTATACCGATGCTTTGTCCTCAGTTCTAGTTTGTCATATCGTGATGTCAGTTCATCTTTTAAGTGTTTGCTGATAGTATTAATATACAAACGTTGATCCAAATCTTCAAAAACCACGCCTCACCAATGTTGTTTTGACTGAAGCGATATTTAGAAACGTTACCGAAGTTACATGTCCTGTGCTTACTGTTGAAAGATTTTGCACATAAACATAAAACAACTTTTACTAGATGTATGCAGTGTAATTTTACACCTGTTGCAAAAAGGGTCTCACTGGTCTTAATGGTTTTAATCAGCATTAGACATGCATAGTTTTTAAAAGTTTACAGGGTTGTAAATTGTTTTATTAGGTACTAAAATTAAGATAAACAAAACAATATCTGTAATGTCCGTAATATCTGTCCAACATGTTTTCAAAAGAGAATATATATGTTTGACAGTGCTCAAGAATCAAGAATCCCTAAGATAAAGACTGAAAACAAAAAGTGTTTGTTTGAATAATATAACTAAGACTTGTGATAATGATCCATGTTATCTTTAAATCAGGAGCTTTCTAAGAGCTGAAAACATAAAACATGTATTAGTAGCTCTGGAAGATTATATTCTAAACATTGACAACCCATTCACAATACTTCAGAAGATAAAGTTATTTTCTGCAGAAGGTGCAGATTTTCCTGTATGCTGTAGTCACTTTCTTAGTCATCTGTAAAACCAGAATTTAAACTAGATATAGGAGTTCTTAGAAACCCATAAATGTAAATACGTTTTGCTGCTTACCTGTATTTTAGAGGGATTACATGAACCAGCTCACAATCTATCTGAAAAGATTTAAAGATTATCAGCTACACACACAGACAAGCTACAGCTGGTTTTCATATACATACAGACAATAGACAGAGTGGCAACTATTATTATTATCCTCTGTGTCAGACAATATAATCCAATCCAATACCTACTTTGAGTCAAAAACATAAAACATACCCTGTTGATTCAGTTCCTGGTTTTAATGGAAAATGTTGTTTGATCTACCTGGAGAGTTACACAAAACTGTTTAAACAAATACATAACATACAAATGAAAACACACTTACTGTTAGGCTGGAAAGACATTTTCTACAGTACTACTTCAGTTTCTCTGAACCGTTGTTGAGATGTCACCAGATGATACACAGAACTCTAACACGTAGCCTGTGACAGAAGTTTTCAAGCAACCTTTGTTGAAAAGTGAATGTGTCTATAAGAGGTGGACACCCAGAAACTCGCTAAACACAAAAACTCTAAAAAGACAACCGATAACAAACACATACCCAACCCAGTGTGACGCAGGCGATGTTAAATAAGATGCGTGAGATTGTTTGACTAAATGTTGTCCAAAACGAGAGTGTCATTGTTTCAATTTAAAACGATGCAAAACAACCCCATATTCTAAAACAGGATTATGATGGTTGTATTGTTAGTTTTATATTTTAAAAATAAATAAAAATAAATAGTCTTCGCAAACTCTTATACAGATTTAACTTAGAAACGGTCTAAAGTGATGAAATATTTATTGTAAAAGTACACTGCGTAAAGAGTTTGTTGTTCTGAATGTAATGTTTACAACACAAGGAGTCAGAAAAAGGATTGAGGGTTTATTTGGGGATTAAAAGGATTGAGGTGTGATGCTGTGAACATCTAGACACAGCGTCTGTACACCCAAACACACACAGGATTTCCTTATCCCACTATGTCAGACAGATGAACATGGGTGTTTAAATTAAAACAGTGCTAAACAATCTGCATATTTTAAAACTATGATTATGGTATCAGTATATCTCTATTTTTTAATTTATTAAAAATTAAAATTAGTATTTGCAGCCTTATACAGATTTATCTTCAGATAGATATTCTAAAAGTAAACACTTTAAAAGAAAAATGTAAGACTGTGTACAGGTTTTCTGTTTTCTATTTGGGAAAAAAATTACATAAAAAGATGTTTTCATGAAAGTCCATAGGTGCACCCTAAAAGGTTTTTTGGCTGAACAGATAAAACGAGTGGTTAACACAAAACCCATGATTATGATAGCATTATCTTTGTTTTGTTTTTTATATGCATATATAAAATAGGCCACCTTTACTTTAAGATATTGTCAAAAGTCTGTTTAAAACTAAACATTCAATAAAAATGATTAGAAATAAAAGCTTAAAGTAGATTTTGAAAAGTAACATTTTTCTTGTTATAATGTGAAGATTTACCCTAAAGTAGTATAAGATGTATTCATGTGAAAGATTCTTTATCTGAGACATGAAGCTCCGTGGAAGTGGAAGGAGTCTATGGGTGTCAGTACACACATTAAGGATATTGCTTCCAGTCAGGAAGGACAAGTTGGAGGCTTGGTCAGTAAACTAGAATCAGAAAACTAGATGAAGATGCAAAATACTCACCCTAAACCAGAAGGGGCTTTTTATTTTTTTTATTTGTCAAAAATGTCATTCCTTGATTATCTAGACATCTAGTACACGCTTAGATTATTAACAATCATATTAAGAACACTCTTCACTCTGGACAGGTATCTTCCCAAGCCAGAAGGGGCAGGATAGGGGCCATGTGCTTTGTTAAAATGTTATTCTGTTTTAATAACCTCTACAAACCAATAGATGCAGACAGCATCAGAATTTGTTAACACCAGTAAGGATGACTGCGCTATTTAGAACGTAAACACAGGCCCCACCATCCCAAATCAGAAGGGTCATACAGAATAGGTGGGGTATGTGAGCTGTTAAAATGCTTATTCTGTTTTAACAGGGTCTATAAAACCATTACCTTAGGAGGTGCTGACACACATGCATTTGAATGATACGCCTCCACTGTTTGGAATAAACAATCTGGAATACACTTGTTGGTGTTCTGGAATTAATCAGAAAACTAGCTGTCAGAAGGGGTCATCCAGGCTAGGACCATATACTAAAGTTATGGCTTTATAGAGCCTGTTAAAACAGAATAAACGTTTTAACAGGCTCTATAAAGCCATAACTTTAGGAGGTGATGATACACACACTTTTGAACGATACACCCAACAGTCTGCAATAAACAAGCATGGAATACACATGTTGGGGATGCAGGGGGAACTCAAAGGCTCAGATCACACACTTTTATTTTGTGTCTGAAGTGTAAACGCCACAAACGGAACGCAGCTCTTACGACAGTCAACACACGCACAGCGTAAACGGTTATTTACCCTTTACAACACTTTTCACACATTCAAACCTAATTGCTCACAGTCACACAACTGTTAGGAGAAAGTCAACAACATCTGGTGTAGAAAGGTGGAGAGGAGTTTAGATCCTCAGTGATAGCCAGAACTATGTGGTCACAGGGTAGATCTTATGATTGTAAACACTAATGACATGGACAATCTAGAATGGAAAACAGACAAACTCCAAAATAGGGCAATAAATTCAGAGGGGACCATATCCTTAGGTTTGTGGTGGACAGAGCCAAAGGTTGGAGCAAATCTTGTTCATAAACACTCACGACATGGACAAAGTAGACTGAAAACCAGACAAAACCCAAAACAGGGGCAATAAATTTGGAGAAAGGTATGGAGGGGGCCAGAGTAGGGAGGGGGGCACTTCCTCAGGAGGAGACACGGGTTAAAAGTACATTTTGCACATAAATATGATTGACATGTAAAACTAGACCCAAAATCGGACACCCCTCCCTAAACAGGTAATAAATTAATGAGATTTGATTGACAGTTGACACATAGTCCATTGTATTAACTACTGAACTTACTAGTCAAATTGTTTGTAGTTTCCTGGAGATATTGTCTGACATAAGATCTGCTCCAAGTCGGCTGGGGTGCAGGTCGTCAGGAGGAAAAAGTCTTGGTGACTCCTTGAAAAGATTCCAATTATTTATAAAGAGCAGTTTCTGTTCATTACACCAAGAGATTACCCATTCATTTAATTCAAATAGTCTACTGAACCTTTCATTTCCTCATCGGTATGTGGGAAGTGGTCCAGACATGATGATCTTCGCTGTGGGCAATGGACAGCGTACCTTGTGGTTCAGGCAACTAAAGTCCTTCTTCAGGATTTCCGACTGCTTCAGCCTGATATCATTCACTCCTGTGTGCAGCACGACAGCTCTGATGTTATCGTTATCCTTCAGGATTGCAGGTACTTGTGCAGCCATGTCAAGAACAACATCCTGACACCGCACCTTACACCGCAGAGGCATAGAGGTGATTGCAGTGTTTGCTAAAAGCTGCGGACTTACCGCAGGTCCGGGTGCGTCTGAGTTAGATGTTTCCAGCGTGGTTCTTTGCTCTCATAGCCGGGCCTGCTTTTCAAGAAGGTTGGTCATCAGCTTCTCCACTTTCTCCAATTCCAAACACACCATTTGCAACTCAAACGAGTCATCACCTGCACTCATAAGTAGGCACAAATCCGAAACATTTGCCATTATTAGCATACAGTGAATGGGTAGTGAGTAGCAACAGTGAAATGTAAATAACGCTTAACGCTTTAGTAGTAACGACTTCATGAACTCTTTCACAGAGAAAGTTGAAACCATACGACATAATTCAGAATACACAACCTGCAACTTCACCTGAAGTTTCACCTTTCTTAAACATCGTCCCTCTAGAACAACTCCAAAGCTTTACAGTTATAGACCAGGACGATCTACATAAGCTTATCATTACTTAGAAACCAATAACGTGTTTATTAGACCCCATACCGACTAAACTATTGATAGAACTACTACCAGCAACTGAGGAGCTTCTCAATATTGTAAACTACTATCTCTAGTTCATGTCCCGAGTCCTTTCAAGTTGATGAATATAATTCTGAAAGTTATCCAACTTGATAAGAACAATACATATACCAAGTTTGGTTACTGCAGGTAAACCTAACTCCATCACTTTAGTCAAAAGAGGGTTCTACAGAGCCCATAACCACCCATGTCGCCATGGCAACACTGTTTGAGATATCAAAAACTCCTATCTAGCAAATTTAGAGTCTTCAGTATGTTGGCATGATGCTCACCAAGTTTAGTGACAATCACATGAAATCCCTTGGAGGTGTATTTAAAAGTTCACGGCATGCACTTCAGAAAATCCAAAATGGACGACTTCCTGTTGGGTGGAGCTAAGGGGTGTCAGCGCGAAAGTTGTTTTTGTTGACATGACCAATATACTTACCCAGTTTTACAGGTGTATGCATGTGTCACTGAGCCAGCTACGCATCACGCACCAGACGTCACAATTCCACCCACTCATTCTCTGCACCCGCACAGTTAATCAAGGACTCTCTATATAAGCACCATCATCTGTTCCACTGGTTTTCTACAAAAGAGAAAAGACTGTTTACATTCAGCTAAGTTACTGTTCATTTGTGGATGGATACTCACCTGTTGATCCTGATTCCAGTTCTTTTTGCTATCGATATTCATCTGTCTGAACTTACCTCCATTAATAAAGATTACGCTATCTACTATCTTGGTCTTCGTTCCCCTCTGTAGTGTGACAGAATGTATGATATATGCACCATTTGTTTTCCGAACCAGCAGGTGCTACCAAGCTCCCCTGTCCTGCCCATGTGCCAGCCTTTTCCCCTAATGGCTGACAACTCTGACGTGTGTGCCCTATTTCAGGAGTTAAGCACATTAAGGGACCCAAAGGCCTTGAAAAAAATGTTTTCTTTAGGATTATAATTTATGTAACATATGTAAAAGAACAACTAAATAGCAAATAATAATTAATAAAAAAAATGAAATTAAGATGAAGTCAGTGGTTGTCATGTGTGTTTTTATTTAAAGAAAACTTGCAAGAACCCGAAAATATGGCCATGAACAAGTACAACAAGATCTCATTAGTATTACAATGAGTTCTCATTGTAAAACAAGAAATCAAACAATGTGCAGATCAAAACTTAAACATACAGAAGACTGGCATGGTCAAAATAAAAGAACTATGAAAAACAAGATCATCTGAACAATTTGCGAAACTTTACAAATAAATCAAACTAAAATCCAGTGCCTTAATCTTTCTGTAAATAGGGTAACACAGGGATGGAGATGGTAGGATCCATTCACAGCACTTTTAGAACAACAAACTGCACTTTATTATAATCCACATAATTCTGCATACAACTTCTGTTGATTTATCTACTGGCTGCTATAACACATGAGATTTGGATTTTATAATGCATCTGGACATTTTCATGCTGATGCCTTTGATCCTACACCTTTGAAAGACATGAGATAAAGGCAAATTAAATTTTTTTTTTTGTCAAATGTTTGACAAATCAATAAAACAGATGAGAAAACAAATATAAACAGCGTCACCCTCTGAATTTTAAATATATTCGTAAATGTAAAAAATTCTTAGATGAAAATGAAAAATTTCTTAATGTAATCCACTGCTTGTGTTTTAGAGGCATAATGTGATCTACCTCACAATGTCATAAAATCAATTTAAACATTACAAAAAGAAATTACAACAAAAATGTGTTTTCAAATATTTACAAGTGGGCTTATTCAAGTCAATGTTATGCATGACAATGTTAACAAACCCAGCTGATTCCGTTCTCTTTTTTTTTTTTTTTTTTACAGAATTGACATTAACAGCAATACAACCATTAAAACAATCATGCAATAATAAACAGATTTGAAAGTGTAAAATACAAAAATGAAACAAGAATAATAACACTTACTGTTAGGATGGAAGGCCATTGTCTACTTCTGTGATTAGATGTCTAAAACAGTAATAATTAAAAAGGCCTGCTAGAGATAATTTAAGGGTAAAGAGTTACACCAAATTCCAACACAGTCTGACACATGAAAAACATGCCAGTGAACACTAGCCCAAGATGATAAAGCCAATGAACATTGGGAAAAGGAGTTGAGAGCCAAGCCACGGAAGATGTCCCTTGAGTCCCTGCTCCAGTGGCTCACAAGAGTGTTGAGCCTAATATGGAAGTGGATAAGGCTTCCACAGTGGATGTGGATGATGAGGGTTTTGGAGGAGGGTGTAGTCCTCATGGAATGTACAGGCCCAAGTGTGGTTGAAGGTCTCACAAGGACTGAAGCCGAGACTGAAAACTCCAGAGACATTTCCTTGTGATCCCAGAGGTCCGGCTGGAATAGAACTTGAAAGAGTCTCAAGAGCAAGGTAGGGTTCCTTGTTTACCCACATCTCGGAGTACTAGATCCAGTGTGGGTCAACATTCAAATCCACGCTATGAGTCTATCAGCCCTTGATCCCCATGCTGTCTCAAATGATAGCCAATTTAGAAACATTTTTCTTCAGAAAAGCTTTAAAATAGGTAATGAACGCTTACACTCACCAAGGATGTTGTAAGACTGTGCACAATACGTACTGTGCAATACCACTAATTTATTTTTTATATATATATATATATATATATATATATAAAAAAAAAACAACAGTATAGACCAATATAGACTAAACAGATTAGACTAATCCCCCAACGTAGAGGATTAGTTTTGATCACAAATAAAGCACTCCAAAGATGTAATTCATGAACATGTTTATTCAAAATTAATGTTAACGTATCTTCAACATTCCCTGGAAAGAAATACTATTCCAAGATAGAACAATTAATAATTCATTAGGATTAATGAATGATTTAGGGAAATCTTAACCAATGATAACCAACATGTGTGTGACACAATGGCTTTAAGCACGCACGCAGGCACGCACGCGCACACTTTAGCATTAGAAGAGGTTGAAGCAGAGTAGAAATTAAAGCATGAAGTTACTGGAAATTTAGCAGAGCAACAGCCCGAACAAACCATCATTTTTTTTAATTCCAACACACCTCAGTAAAAGGGCTAATGATAGTTAATGCATCAATTACCAAGTATAATACTAGCATGCTTTGCCCATTGAAAGAAAGTGTTCCAATGCAGTTAGCGGAGGCTCCAGTTGATCTTAGCTAAATGTTGTATTGATGAGAGGTCTTTGGCCATAGCCTGGCACAAATGTAGCAGTCTGCTAAAGACTTCGAACTCAGAATCCTCAACCTGATGAAAGTCCTCAAAGGACTTTAAAAAAAAAAAAAAACTCTAGAAGACGACCCGAAAGATGACAGACAGAGGGAGAAGGCAAAAGCCATGTGGTATTGGACGCTGGTCTTTGACTGGATCACATACTTCAGGGTGTGACATTCTCAGTTTAGAGGCTGTCCTCTCTGAGGGAAAATAAGCTCTCTTTGTCTTCCAACATTCTGTTTTGCATATGGAATTTGATTGGATGTCAAGGTTTGGATGTCAACCTTTAGGACTTTTAGAATGTTAATAATCAATATATAAAAAAAAAAAAAAGTTATCAAAATATAATGGACATTAATGTTGAGGAAATCAAAAATGCAGACACTGTTCAGGAGGCCAGCAAACAGATGTAAATGGTAACTGAAAACAGGAGAGAATATAGACTGGGAAAACGGATGTGTTTCACAGCCTACTCAGTGGATATTAAACATGTTCTTTTGCAGTTGTATTTAAACAAAGTTTCTGTTAATAACCAAATCATGTTTTTGTGAAAAATTCACAAATAATAAACATGTACAACCTTTTTCAAAAAAGATGTACATCAATCTTAGAAACATTCTTTTCGATGTACTAATGCTGTAGCTGTTTTCGTACCCAAATGAATGTCAAAAATAAGACAATCAGTCTTTTATAATAAAAGACAACTAAGCATCTGAGATTGTCTGCATATAATCTAGATTTAAGTGTACTTAACTGACATCAGAAAATGCTGCTACTTAAATTTTCATTGGCAGTTAAATCCAAATAAATCACCTCTGTATTGTTTATATGATGCTTACGTTTAACTGCACCACGTGACTGTATGAGCGCTTATGAATCCGACTATTAATTAAAATTCGAACAAACAAATCTAACATTCAAAACCCATGAATATTGTATTAACCGAATGAAAGTGTAACTGGAGCCTTACAGCTGTATATTACATTACGAGTGCTTCACACAAAGTCAATCCAAAGTACAAAAACATTGACGTGCAAAC
Source organism: Chromobotia macracanthus (assembly GCA_036877525.1). Taxonomy (NCBI): domain Eukaryota; kingdom Metazoa; phylum Chordata; class Actinopteri; order Cypriniformes; family Botiidae; genus Chromobotia; species Chromobotia macracanthus. The sequence goes on along the minus strand of JAZGTH010000032.1, from coordinate 1,495,976 downwards.
TTTCGCATGGGAGAAAGTAAGCTACATTTAATATAGCCGTACATAAAGTATCTTTTACACTGTAAATGTTTACTTTAAAGTTACACTTTTTTAAAGTGTTACTTAAGTCACACCCGTTTAAACAGGAAAGAAGTTATTTTTCCAAAAAAAGACACTCATAGAACTCATGCCGGTTATGAGGGAACAGTCGCAGTAATCCTTCCTCTATCATCAGTCCATGTCAATAAGAGTCCCATGCTCATGCGACAACATTTTAGTGTAAATGATTACGATTAAAACAAATAACCAAGTGAACCAAACGATACCGTTAAAACATGAAAATTGCATAAAACTTATACAATTGTGCACATACATATGTGCCACACAAACATATATACATGTGATCTTGAGTAATTCTAAAACACTCATGTGCACAGAAATAATATACACTTGAGTAAAAAAAAACACTGATCTGTTTCAGGCACTATACTAAATGTATATTTACATGATATATTCTACATATTGTGTTAACAGTTTAAGACAAATATAGCCTGTAGATAAAACTGTACCTGGATCTTCTTGAGCACAGGGATCTGTAGTGTCTACCTGAAGACAAGTGCAAAGAGGATGTGTCCTGGGTGACAAGGGTCTGTCATGATGTTTTCGCCAAGGACGGTCCTAAACCTATCTGCAAAAGGAAGAGTGTGTGAGGGTCACGAGGAACGAACCCAGTCGCAGACAGCAATATAACAGAAAAGAGTAACAAAACAAGCTTAAATAAAACGTAAAAAAACTCCACAAATCGGAGCAAAACGAAACTAAATCGGAGCCAAAAACACGAAGAACACAGAAGAGCAGAGCAGAGCAGGTTTCCACGTCAGGGAACTAGACGTTCAGGAAAACCAGGCAAACTAGAAGACACGAAAGCACGAGAAACGAACCGGCACAAGACAGAAAACACACGGGAATTAAATACGGAGAAAACAAGGCGGGGACAACAAACAGGTGAGCGGAATAAACCGAAGACTAACAAGGAAACAAGGGGGCGGGGCCAAGACGCGCGACGGGAGAGCAAGTGGCGAATGTAAACAAAACAGAGGCCATGTGCTTCCACAGAAAACAAGGACCCAGACCATGAGTTCCTGAGTTCCATGAGATCCTGACTCTAAGAACCAAGATTAGAATGAGACTAGGGTGAGATGTCAGGATCCTGGCAAGATAATCAATAACTAATAAGATAATAACTCAGAACAGAAAGCCAGAATCCTGACAGAGAGTGATTCAAGATTCAAAATTTTATAGTATATTTCATAGTTATATGCAGGATACAACCAGCAGTGAAATTTATGACTTGTCTGCTCCAAAAAGAGTGCAAAATATTTACAGAGTATAAAAACAAAAAATATGACCATCAATTTAACGTAAACTTGAGTAGCTCAGGTTTCATTAATAAGTAAATAGAGTAGATTTGAGGCAGTAGTAAATGTTTGTTTATTACAAATGTGACAGATATTAATAGAGTGCATACTTGGAATCTAAATTATTGCATTTCACTAATTATCCTTCCTTTCAATTTTTATGTCACGTCGTGACTTTCATTCATCGCCCTCATAAAGAGGTCTGTCGCCGGGCACAGTTCCTGCAGTTGCACACGACCTGGGGCACCCTGAGTACCCCTTCACTGCCCTGCCATCGAGAGAGTGGTGAGGATGGTTGAGCCCACGAAAGGTGAAAGATGCCTTCCACAATTTGTGAGCTCATCATGCACTTCTGGAAAGAAAGGGACCAGGGTAAGGTGTGGCTGAGAATTGCATCCAAAACATAGGAACCAAGTGCCGTTGTCACCGAGTCATTCACATCAGATGGAGTTAGCCTGTGAGCAGTGGCAGACCTCCTCGGAGTTCGAAGTGCTGGCTAAGGTGTAGACCCAACTGGTTAGCTCGCTGACAGATCATCATATTCCATGTGTAGTGATTCCCATTGCTAATCCCATATTTCCACAGTACGGTATCCCTATTGGTAAACCTGTCTTCCCCTAGATGGTCATATCCATCATGGCCTATAATCTGGGTGGTTCTCCCTATGGTAGTCCCCCGCTTGTTGGTGTAATTTGATGTGGTACTTCCATACAGCTATTGGGGTCTCTGCAGTTCTCCTCTGAAGAAGTTTACTATTCCAACACATTTGACCAGCAGATGTTCTGCTATGACCTAGAAGAAATCTTTATAATGCTATAACTGTATGGTTAGCTTCTTATATGTTGTCTTCTCACAACCAGCAGTGCATTGAAGGTTATGGATTCCATAATGACTTGCTCAGATATGCTATGTTGCCGGCAGCTGTGCCACCTGACTCCATAGCATGGTTCAGCCATTGTATAAGTGGCCCCTAGTGTCACTTCATCAACTCAAGGACTGTGTATGTGACTTCCATTCCATGATGGAGGGAACGAGACGCTGTGTTCCCTGTGCCACAACGCTAAACTATCCACTGACAGCCGGGCATGTGTTGACTCCTCAGAGCAAACCTGAATGAGTGGTGCACGCATCTCCCTTTATTACCCATTTTATATAAAAAGCAGAGCAATCGGTCTCCCAAGGTCAAACCCCTTGTGTCACTACATCGGCACAATGTCTCGTTAAAAAACAGTAGAAATATTGTCACCAATAGCCAAGAGTAGAACCATATTGCAAACAACACACAGAATCCAGTGGCACCTACAGCAGTGTACTGGTTGAGAGACCAACCTCCTCCCCAATTGCTTGCTAAGAATTAAAAAGGAAGAAGAAGCAGCAGGCCATTTATTCACTCTGGACATGTCCTGTAGGTTATGCAGGACCATAACCGAACCAGATTACACAAGTTTACACACACTACATTGAACACACCCAATAACAGCTGAGTAAAACTGTATCATCAGCACCTGTAGAAGATTAAATATGATAAAGGAACTACAACCTTTGCTGAACTTTTTATTATTATTATAATATTTTCTATGTGGCTCTCCCACTTCAGGTCCTGAAAGATGCAGCCCAGAAACCTTTGGTTTGAACTACTGCACCTGCCTAAAATGGTTCTAAGGTAGAAGAGCTTCATTGAATGTGCCATCTTTGCAAATCAATCTCAGCAGAGGGGTTTTTGTGGTTATAGAGCAACCATAGATCATCAGTTTCACACAACAGAGACAGAATTAATTACTCAACTATAGCAAGAAATAGACATTACTTCTCAAATGTAATCCGATTAATTATGCACAAATCCAACAATGGGAATGTTGAAACTGCAGCCTCATGCTGTACCAGATTTTTTTTTGCAAGCTTTGAGCTAAGAACACATCAGTTTTCTCTCTCTAAAACATCAATATCAGTATCAATATCAAACATCAAAGCAGCTTTACATATGATAAAAAAGCACATATTAGGAAAAGTATAACATTTATACAATACAGAGAGATTAAAGTAATATAACTAAACAATTAAAACTGAAGAAAGTCTTTTCAAGATCTTGCATTTTTCAAGATCTTGCAAAATAGGCATTTTCTACAAAAATGCCTATTTTAACTGAGGAAAAAGATAGGACAACCCTAGCCACTAATAGCTAGTGTTACCTCCTTTGGCTGAAATAACTGCAGTGAGACGCTTCTTGTAGCCATCTTCCAGTCTCTGACATCGGTCTGAGGAAATTTTACCCCACTCCTCAATGCAGAATTTTTTCAGCTGTGAGATGTTTGAGGGGTTTCTTGCATGTACAGCCCTTTTTCACCCCACAGCATCTCAATGGGATTAAGATCTGGACTTTGACTCTGCCATTCCAGGACTCTCCATTTCTGCCTTTTCAGCCAGTCTTTGGTTGATTTACTAGTATGTTTTGGGTCATTGTCATGTTGCATGGTCCAGTTCCGCTTCAGCTTTAATTTTCTACCAGATGGTCTCACGTGTTCTTCAAGCACCTTCTGATACACAGTAGAATTCATGGTGGATTCTATGATGGTGAGCTGATCAGGTCCTGCTGCAGCAAAGCAGCCCCAAACCATGACACTTTCACCTCCATGCTTCACAGTTGGTATGAGGTCCTTTTCCTGGAATGCTGTCTTTGGTTTACGGCAAACATGTCCTCTGCTCTGCTCCTATGTTCTGTCCAAAGAACATTATTCTAGAAGTCCTGGTCTTTGTCAACATTCTCTCTGGCAAATGTCAGTCTGGCCTTGATGTTTTTCTCAGAGAGCAAAGGTTTCCTTCTTGCACACCTCCCATGCAAGTGAAACTTGTGCAGTCTCTTTCTGATGTTTTTGGAGACCTCTTTTAGCATCTTGCGGTCTGCTCTTGGGGTGAACTTGCTGGGGCGACCAGACCTGGGCATGTTGGCAGTTGTTTTGAAAGCCCTCCACTTGTAGACGATCTTCCGGACAGTGGAATGGCTAATTACAAAATCTTTTGAGATATTTTAAATCCCTTATCAGACTCATAGGATACTAAAAATTTTTTCTGAAGGCCTCTGACAGCTCTTTTGCTCACTCTCACTTCAACAGTTAGGAGCACACCAAACGAAACGTCTGAGGTTTAGATAGGGCAAGCCTCATTCATAATGGTCTACTAATTAAGTGCACCTGGTGTGATACACCTGTGTGTGATTTGAGCCATTTTAAGAGGGAATACATGTGAGGGTGTCCTAACTTTTGCCTCAGTTAGAATTTGCATGTTGTGGAATTACATTTTACAGAAAATCCCCTCTTCAGTTTTAATTGCTTAGATATATTACTATAATCTCTCTGTGTTGTTAAAATTGAGATTAAATATCCATATATCCAAAACGTTGCAAAAATGTTACAAAAATACACAGGCTTTCATAGGGTGTCCTAATTTTTTCATATGACTGTATATAAGATAAATTAATTAACAATACTAAGATTGTGATAGGTTTATGACTAACATAATAAACATGATAACATGATAAATTACAGGTAGCATATTAAACCAGACATGTCTTTCCAGTTTAGGTGGAAATGACCCTAAAAGAGAAAATTATATAAAAAAGGGAGAATGATAATATACATAAGGAATCTGCAATAATACCATGCAATGTACATCAGTATAACAGAAATCTAAAAGAAAAATATGTCTGCAAGCAGCAATGATGGGCCCAAGCATTATGGTGCAATCGCAATGTACTAAATGTATTTAAATGTGTCAGATTAATGTATGTTTGAAAGTTGTCCTGCTTGACAAGAACAATACATGTACCAAGTTTGGGGACTGTGGGTAAAATTAACCCTATCACCCTATCAGTGCAACAAAGGTCCCCCCACCATGTCTGTGCCCAAGCTATTGCCTACGTTTAATGCCGACCACTATGACGCATATGCCAAATTTCATGCCACTTTAAGCATGTTAAGAGCCTCAGATACACCTAAATATCCCAATATCAAAATATCACAAATCCTTTTAGAACTTTACATCTGCATTGTCTTTAGATTATTTTGAACAAGTGAACAAGTGACTAAATTTAAGTTGACTATTTAAAATTTGTTTTAAGTGACACACCTGTTGCCAGTTGGTGGAGCTATGGCCATGACCATGTCATCAGCTCACCACAAAAATCATAAATCGCTCAATGCATACTTTAGATATTAGAGGCTTCCTGTTTCTATTTATCTCTGCCCTGCCCATGTGCCAGCCTTTGCCCGGGCCAAAGAGATGTCTCTGACGTTTGTGTCAAGTTTGATCAGAGTGCCTATGACAACTGAAAAAAACACATAAAAATGCCTGCAATAGGACCATAAATGATAGAACTGGACCTTGTAGTCCCATTTTCTTCAAATCACGTAGATAGCCATCTACACTGTATACCTGGGGAAATGCATCACCAGGATGCTGGACAGCAGGATGGGTCCAGCAATTTATGTTGACGTAAATTTAACATGATACTTACCTATACATTGTTGCAGACCAGGTACATCTCTCTATTGTCACATCTGTTAAAATCACGAGTTATTTATTTAACATGGATGACTTTAAATTGGATAAACTAACTGTTGTAGGAACATGCTACAAATTCTCCACCATCCTTAGCACCCACACATACACACAATATAGTAGCCAGGTCTTTTTCTTTCCGTTTATGCATGTGACATAACCACACAGACAAACTGTCATTTCCAAAATCGGACCCAACAACTCAAAAATCATTATTATAAACTTACCAGTGCAGATCAGGGTGAAGTAACACTGATTTGAACACTCATCTACTTGTTCAATTGTTGATTTTTGTTCATTTTTAACCAAAAAAGCTATGGACTGAAGCTTTAAATAAAATGTCAAATATAGCTTTTAATAGCACTTCTCATATTTGTAAATTACTTGTAGGGCATTTTCACTGACCTTACGATCAAACAGCTCAACACCAAAAAATTACAGTCATCCATAACACTCTTTAATCAGTTATTCGCTCTTCAGTTTTTAAGTCCTTTTCCACTTTCTTTTCTTTTAATTTGTCAGTGTCAAATCTTCCTTTTCCTTTAAAACACTGCAACAAAGCCAGGATCTGAAGCACTCATAACAATCCATGAGCAGAATTTAATGGGCAGAAACACAAGGTATTTCAATAAATGTGAACTCTCAAAATTGCACACAAGGAATGGCAACAAGAAGTCACAGTGCAGAATCAGGTCTATTAATCAGCAGGTGTATAAACACAGGATGTTAAGAGAGGGCTCCCTTGTGTTGTGGGGAAGAGGTATGGCAGATGTGGAGGCAAATAGTATGCCCTCCATGCCCCCATTAAGGGTTGGTGTAGCAGCTGGTGCACAGTAGACCTCTAGGTCTGGGATGTGGGTGATTTTGGGTGGGTTGAGTGGTATTTAGTGATAACAGCAGGGTCAAGGGTGTGGTTGAGTGCTATCCAAGACCATTCCTCTGATAAGTAGCCTTCCCTTGTAACCAGGTAGAACATCTGTCAGCCTCTTTGGCAAGAGTTCAATAAACAGTGTTGGTGGTCTGACCATCCAGTTCTATGAGTGGTGAAGGAGCAGGATCCTGCAATAAATGCAGACCATAACTCCCTCTGGTTTCCAGGCACCAGATCAAAAACCTACACCCATTCTGTTTCTCTCTGGTGGAGTAAGGTGCCAGCCTTCACCCAATCTGCCAAGACTATCACAACCTTCAAGAAACTGAAAATACACCTTTTTAGACTAGGTTTGTTGGCTCTTTTGGCAAAACATTAAATCCTCTTCCATTTGTAAGTCGCTTTGGATAAATACGTCTGCTAAATGGATAAATGTAGAAATACTTGGAAAATTTCTCGGTTATGCAGGTAACCCTCGTTCCTTGAAGTAGGGAACAGAGACGTTACGTCAACATACTGATTTATGGGGTCGTGCTTGAGAGCCCTATCACCTTCATGTAGTCAAAAAGATGGCAATGAACATTGGCCTGAGAAGAAAGAGCCAATGAGCAAGTATGGGCAAGTGAGGCATGCCACTGTACGACAGCTTCCTAGCCTACATAACCTACCTAGCATTCTGCACCCCAACAGCGTGTGGAGCCTGGACGCGGAGAGGTCTCAGTGTTTGTTCCTGTCCCCCCCAGGAGAAGGCACCTCGGTGCACGAGTCTCCTTCCTTTTTGGGTATAGCCACCAGAAAGCACTGAGGGAAAAACACCCCATTCCCAGGAAAGGCCGTTGTGGAGGCCACACCCTACTAAAGGAGGTAATGTGTGGAGATGAGGTATGGACTGACAACCACTGCCAACAGATACTGGCAGCACTAAAGCGCCAAGGGAAAGACACAGGTTCACTGACAGGGGAACGGTATTGTAGAGAATACACATATGGGATTACCGAGGAGGAATCACTACATATGGGGCACTAAGCCCAGTACAAGGGCTGAACGTGGGCATGTACACATGAGTACTGGGCCTGGCGTGAAGCTCCCCTGCCAAGCCTGCTCGCCGATGGGTGCTGGAAGAATCTCAATGCAGGGTTTGCCAGTGGGAACTGCTGCAAAGGAATACAAATGCCTATTTCCCCCATCCCAGGGGGGAGGCAATGCAAGCACAGACACATCCTCCTGCCCACCAACTAGTGGGCCCCAACACACAGGAGCATAGAGGCTCCACCCGTATCCAAAGATGTTAGGTGTCGCCCAGCCCGCAGCTCTGCAAATGCCGTGCGCCAATGCCCAAGAGGGGGGAACACTCCTAGTCAAGTGAGCCCTCATGCCGAGAGGGCACGGCACACCTTGGGAGTGGTACGCCAAGGCAATGGCATCCACTATCCAATGGGCCAACCACTGTTTGGAGAGGGCTTTTCCCTTCTGCCGGCCTCTGAAGCAAACAAAAAGCTGATCAGAGCTTCTAAAGCTCCGAGTATGGTCCACGTAGGTGCACAGGGCACAAACAGGACACAAAGAAAGAGACTGACTGCAGTATGCGTAAATAGACAAAATATACTGACAAATATAAAAACTATTAACTGTATACATTGTATTATTAATAAACAAACATATCACCTATATCACCATTAAAAATAATATGGGCTGCCTAGATTCTTAATAGCATGGTTAATTGCTACAAATAGTATATATTTTATGTCAATTTAGCACCAACATTGTTTAATTGCCACAAAACAACTGGCCTCCTGGTTGAGCCTAGTTTCTCCCCAGTTTTTTATCCTCCCTTTTTTACCCTTGAAGTTTCAATTCCTTTCCACAGTTGCCTAAGTAGTGCTCACTGGGGGACTATTGATACCTTTTAACACAAATATTTATTATTTTTACAGACGATCTGTAAAATGTAAAAATTATATTCTTCATGTTTATACATTATTCTAATGTAGACATTTTAGAAAGCCTGCTAAAAATGCATATTATGAGAAGTGTTACATAGATAAATAAAAAATTAATCTGGCTTAAAGCCAGATAATTCATAAACCTGATTTTGCAATCTTTCTGGCTTGTTGGACTATTGGCAATGGCAAATGTGTTGTAGAACATTACCTTGACAGACTGCACCCAAAAATGACCTTTACATTGAATAGTTAACAAACGTTTTAAATTCCTGGCACACTGTAGTAAATAAAAGAGACATTTTTGGCGCTGTATTGCATAAAATCGATTACGCCACCTTAATGTTCTGATATTTTTGCTTAGTGGAAAGGGTTAAAACATCTTTGGCCACACGTCAAGAGCTCTCTGATTCCCCATAGCGATCAGATGAGAGAGGTGCATGCAGGTTTCTCTTTCTCTCTCCGTGTCCATGTTGGAGTTGATCAGTTCTGCTGGGTCATTTCAGGCCACGTCTGTCTGATTACAGGAGCAAACATTGTCGTTACAGGGATATCTACGGCCACTTGTACTGGACATATGCGCATACTGGTTTGCAGCTTTAAGGTGAGATATTTCCGGTGTTTTACGGCAGCGTGAAGTTAAACGACACGCTCTGCGGGGAAATGTACTCGTGTTAAACATCGAAAGACAAGTGAAACTCTGTATCGACCCAGGATAGCTTTGGAGTAATTTGCGTTGTTGTGTTTACATGACATGTCACAGCGATTGTGTCATGCCAGAGATGTTTTTGCAAGCGGATGTGGTTGTGTTGTACTGTCTGTGTCTTTCAGTAAACCCTCAAGAGTACCTAAGGGTTTTTAAGAAACAATACATTTACACCAAAGCGTAATTACATTACATTGCATTACGTAATTACATATATATGTATATATATATATATATGTATGTATGTATTTTTAATGACATGATCTGTAACGCCATTCGCTTTTGTTGCATGTAAAGTTGTGGCTGCATGTACATGCGTGTATCCCGTTTTCAAACTTTTGTTGTGATGGTTTGGTGTAATAATACGCTTTTCACTGTACCTGACAGTATATGTTTTCTGATCACACACATTTAATTACATTTTTAGTGCTATTATTGGTATGTGTTATCTGAATGACTCCCATACATAGAGGGCCTGACCCACTTAAAGAAACTGCATAATTGGAATCGTATTTTCACAGGAAAATTCACGGATTACACAGAGATAACAAGCACATCATTATATTACACAGATGACTTTGAATGTTGAAACATTTGCCAGTTAATTTTATTACATTGCCTAGTAATATAAAATGATTGTTTGTGCATATGCAGCAGCAACCACCTTACCATTTACACTATTTCTGAAGTATACAACATGTATCCTATGCACAGTGTGCAGATATTTGTATTTATTAAAATACTCAGTTGACCTATATAGCATTTCACAAAATGTATAGAACACAGTTGTATCCTACAATGTAACTGACTTGATCTTCCAAGACATTCTGCCTATTTCTTTTTCTCATGTAAAGTTGCATATTATGGAAGAAATGTGGAAATGTGGTTTGTAAATGCTGCTTTACATTCACTTTAACAACTGTGTTTTAATGTGTTATTTGATCTGTACGGCAAGAGACATTTTTATATGAATTGGATTACAAACCTGAAATAACTAACTGTTTTTCATAGATAACTGGAAGCCACTGGCTGATTTAAACATGCAATTAATTGGCAATGGTTGTGTAACAGCAATTTAGCATGCTACCATTTACAGTGTTTACCAGTGCATAGTTTTAAACACTAGAAAAACAGACAGCAGTATGCTTGCTGTATGGTGAAGTATGCATTAAGCAGTACACTATTGTTCCATTCTGAACATAGCTAAATTGTAGACACAACACTGTCGCTGTAAAAACAAAAATCTACTGTTATGCAATCAAAATGAACCCTGTGACATTTAGTGAAGTGCATGTCAGTGCAGGCAATGCAGTAATCCTATTATCAGTTTTGTGTGTGTAATGAAAGAGGTACAGTAGGAAAAGGGATGTTGAAATATGGAGATTATTAGTTTCTTTTGACTCCCTGATTTTTCTGCAGCTGGAAGGTTATTTCAGGTCTGGTGTGTTATGTGGATCACTGAATCCATTTAAATGCAGGGTAGCCTGAAACCCATAACATTACAGGTCATGTCAGGTGTTGACTTAAATAATAGTGCGTTTAATCTTAATTTACCATTTAATATTGGTCATATTGGATTTAGATTAAGGGTTTTGTAGATCTTTGATGTCTTGGGCAGATAATCAGTATTGTTTAATAAACCAATACTGACTGCATGAACACTTTCACAGCCTGTAGGTTATGACTGTTTTCCTAGCCCCAATGTATCTAACGACTTACAAAAGGATGAGAGCATTGAACATTTTGCCTTGCAAGCCAACAAGCCAAGTCTACATAGCTACATTTACAAGCGGACATTGTATTCTGCTACTACACGCTATTTAATAGTTTTAAATAGCGTGTAGTAAAATCACAAAATTAGCTAATACATTTCAATATATTGCTTACGATATGTGCTAAATTACAAGTAAGAAATGTATATTAAACATGATAAGCTCTACTTTTAATTTGTTTACATATACAGAGGACCCATAAAATATTTAAGCACCTAAAGATTGTATTACACCTTATGACTTTTAAAATCTGACAGGCTTCACACACTTTCATAGGCTGGTCCGCATATGACTTCAGATTGGAGCGTCAGACACTACAAAGTTTCCTCTAAACTCAGTTTATGTTGTATTGATTTATAGTCTGTGGTAAACTGTCAGTTTCCACATGCTGTTTGGGACAGGCTACAACACAATAATAGACCAGTGTGGAAGAAAATAACTGACATGGCACTCTCCGCAAACGTACAGTAAAAAAAAAAATATGAAGATACTCTACAGAACAACAAACACAGGTGTACACTGCGTGCAGAAGTTGTATAATGTCGGACAATCAAGCAGTGTTTACTATATTGAGAAATATTAAGAAATGTTCGCAACATGCATCTGACTGTGGGCGATTTGTGGACCTCTAGTCTGATCTTGAGACTAGAGCGTAACTGAACATATCTAGTCATCTGTCTGCATCATCTGTTTGCATTTGTTACTTGCTTGTATGTTATTTATTACAATGATATTAGGGTGTCTGTAAGTGTGGCAATGTGTTTTGTGGCTGCCGTGATGATTAGATACTATATAATTATAATCAGCACTTTTCTGTAAACAGGCTATTCTGTTTACTGTATTCTCTGTATTCCAGTGCCTGTTGTCCAGCTATATAAACATCTGTCTAGTATTAGAAGTGGATCATTTGTTGTTGGATGCAAAATAGAACTACATTCATGGTTGTTGAGTTTCGTATTGGATAGTAGCCACTTTTGTTACACAAGAGACCTTTGGGAGAAGTATTACACCTCAGAAAACATGGCTATAGAAAGTATGACTATTACAAAATGAATAACATTTATATATATATATATATATATATATATATATATATATATATATATATAAAAATATATAAAATATATATATATATATATATATCAAAGATATTGATATTGCTATAATGTTCACATTAATTTAGACTGAAGAGTATTGTGGAATTTTCCGTCACCCTTTATTGGACTGCTTTCCATTGTTTTCCATGTCGAAGTGACCCCACACAGGTGGTCAGACCTCTGAGATGGCCAGCCATGATCTGCAAACCTCTGATGCCAGTAGCACTTGATTGTGGCTACTGTGTTTGCAGATTATCGTAATGAAAAATGTTACCATGTAGTAATTTTCCAGAAGGTAAAGCACATGATTTGGGGCATTTGTGGCCTATTTCTTAGTGAGTCTGGCTTGTAATCAGGAGGTTGCTGCTTTAATTCCAGTGCCGGCACAAAGTGCCCTTGAGTAAGGCACCTAACCCCGGATTGCTCCCTCTGTCTTCTTATTTGAGTAAGGAACAAAAAAGTCTGAAATGCTTATGCCATTTAGCGGTTTGCGTTTATATTCTGGGCTCTTCTGCATTTCTGTACATAGCACACTTTATTAATAAAGGTGTATCATAAATATTCTTGTCATTTGGTCTTAATGGATTAAGCCACATTAGGCGTTTTAGGACACAAGTTTGGTTGCAGTGTAAGGGAGAAGTGAGCACCATGTCCCACTCACAATAAAGCCTGTGCATCAGCCTTTGAGAGGATGCAGGCTGATGCAGTGGGTGTGGAAAGAAAATGCAGGCGCTTAGCAGATCCGACAAGCTTAGCATAGCATCTTTTTTGTCCACATTTCCACACTGACAAACTTCGATTTGCTCCTAATAATAGAGAACATTTATCTAGCAACAGCAGCCATGTAAAGTGGGTAACATTAAGCCACTGCTCTCGTATCAAATAATAAGTGATGTTTGAGGTCGATGAATTTTAAGCGAACATTTGCCTGCAGAGTTTGCATGTCATGGTTTTGGGTCATCTATTACTTCTCGAAATGAACATCTTTGATGTCTCTTGATTTTATAATTACCACATATCTGTCCATCACAGAGTGTATGACTTGTAATTCAGTCAATTTTTGACGAATCCAGGGTTTCTCAAGATTATAACAAGGACCCCTTTAATAACTATCACCAGTCCCCGACCTTCTAACAACTCTGCAGTTGTACATCCTTAACTAATATATTTGACTATTTACAAGATCCTCAACTTCATATTTGTATTGTTGTAGTTTGAATAACTGTTTGACCAGATTGAATTAGATGACATTTGCTCTGGTAGGCTAAATGAAGCCAATAATTCAGCAAAAATGCACATTGCTCTTTAATTTACTGTGCTTGGAACGTGTTCTTGTATGTGTGTAGTGTGTACAAATAAACATGCAATGACAATTACAATACAAATTAAATAAATAAATTTCTCATTTGAATCTGTAAAAATGGCCATTTAAAGAATTAAACCTTTCCAGAAAAAACAATATTGCCATTTTAAGATCTATATTAGCACCGAAACACACCACACATTTTTATTCATAGAAAATGAACCACACAAATTCATAGAAAATACTCCAGGCCAGATCTCCAAATTCAATACTAGCTTACTGTGTTTTGTTATAGATGTAGCATGATGACATTTGATGTAATTTTCAATTTGTATCAGTAATCAAAATATAATCGCATTAATAATAGGGGTGTAAATCAGATATCTGTGTCTGTCGTTTCGCTGATGCCACTGCTTGCATCACAATCTGACGCACAGGCAGACAGTATAGTGAAGAAATGAAAATACACCCTTTGGCGAAAATGCGCAGCTGATGTCACGTTACGTGAAGATGTGGAGAGTGTCAAAATTAAAGTAAATAATAAAGTTATTTACTTTAATGCACATACTGTCTTAACCCTAGACTGCAAGTAACATTAATCTGTTTGGAAAGAACGGAGACAATAGTGCATTAATAGAGAAAAAGCCCTCATAGGTTATTCAATTCTACCACAAAACCTAAACTTTTAAATATGGGTTGCAAAGTAGTAATATATAGATTTTGAACTTGAGCTCGGTGTGTGACTGCCCCCTTTATGTCCACTGTTACAGCCAACAAATTTATAATGTTTATGTAGTTGAGACATTCTTACGTTATCACTTACAAGGGAAGATAATAACATGTTGGACTATGTTGGATAATATAGTTGGACATGTTGGATAATAACATGTTTATATAATAACATATATATACACATATATATAAAATGAATTTACCACAATTGAGCCCCCTCTAGTCGACTAGTCGATGGTTTACGGTTTATGACATTAATTACTTATACATATGTATATATATATGGGTGGGGTATGAGAAAAAATATATTTTGTTACATAGCCAACATTGTACATTATAGAGAAATTCTAATCCATAATAATAAGCCTTTGAAATATAAATGAAGCAATAAAGCACACCCACAAAGCGAACTACTGCGACACTGGCAAAAGATTATGAATGTGTTGGAAAAAAGAGCACAGAGACTGTCTGAACATTTTAATGTATTATATCTACTGTTTTGTACATAATATCTTCTTTCTAAGTAAGGGGTGTCTCACGTATATTGTTTTTGGGTCTGTGTCAGCTGCAAAGATGAAGTCTAAGCCATCTGAGGTCTGAGGTTGATAAATGATCAAACAAGGCAAACGCTTGCTGCAGAATCCTGTACCCACTTGAAATGATCCCACACTTTGGATTTCCTGCCCAGCATAATTATCACATGGACCAGCATGTTAGCAATCTGTCCGCCATGGACTGCGTGATTTTACAGTTTTTTCTTTCTGCAAGAAAATGACTGCCTGAAATTTGGTCGACCAAACCTCCTCTCATCAACTAATGTTTGGTTGACTATACATTCATAAGTATAGAAAATGTGAACCTATGTCACACCTGCTTACCATTTGTTTTTGCCTTATTCATGGTATCATTTGCAGGGAAGAGAGGCTATTTTATTGCACTGCCTGGTAATTTGATGTTTTCACTATAGTTTTGTATAATTCCATTCACAATGTATCCGGTAACAGATGTTGAGAGTGCAGCATTTATATCCTAAATACTTAATGACACCAGAGGTTTTCAGCTTTGCTCTGCATTCTAATACAGTTTGTACATGTGTGCCTTAATAAATTATATACATACAATACAAAACACTGCTATTACATCACGTTATGGTGTACCACATACTAAGTTTAAATTTACCACAAAGAAATTGTATGTTTTATTGTGTTCCATTCAAAAATGATCACCCTATTCTTTTCATCTTTACTGTTCACACTGTGTTGTAACCAACCGCGTTGCGACGTTGCGACTCACCATAAAAGGTATCTTTTCTATTTTAATCAGTGATTTTGTCCTAACCAGCCACGACGGCGGTATGCAATACAAATGTACGCATGTACGCATGTACAAGTATGTGATCGTGTACTGATTGATTTGTATCATATTGAAAGGGTTTATTTCAAGACTTTCAAAGCCGTAATGAAAGCAACAATGTATAATTTACCTCAGATGTTGAAAATAATTTTAAGTATATGAATGTGTTCAGACAAAGTTTATTCAATGACAAATGTTTATTTTGAATAATGTTAAAATAGTTTTATTTGTAATAATTTTATTATGCCTTATCTCTTTTGTTGTGAGTGGGGAAACTCACAACAAGTTGTGAGTTTTAAGAAAAAGCGCCCACACACTGATTTGTGATTGATTTTGTCTTGTCACTTCATCACTTCTGTGTGGAGCGTTTTTGCGGACAATTTTATAAAGGAATTGCAAATAGCTTTTGAAATTGCATTTTTTATTTGTGGGTGTAAATGTTTACATACAATGTCTGGCAAATTCTAAATGAAAATGCAGTCTGTTTGCAATTGTATTTACCATGTCTTAGGAGTTACGACCCTGTCATATTTAAATTGCAATTACAATTACCCATTTGCTATTTCATTTACTCGGTGTCCTGTATAGGGTCTGCCAAAACTCAAAAGGAATTGCAGTTTTCTTTGCATTTCCAATGCCTTGCACACGAACCTGTCAATCAGTGTCAGGGGTGTCAAACACGCTCCATAGTATGACTATACTATGGAGCGTGTTTGAATTGGAAAATGACGTCACTCACAGTTAACAACCAAGAGGGGGAATGTAAGCAACAGACGATTGTGCCGTAGTGTTCACTTAAGGCTGTCACTAAAGTTTTGTTATGCATCCTTAATAACAGGGACCAATGTTTTATTAATTTTCGTTGTAACAGTGTCAATAATCTATACTATTAATAGTTGACAGTAAGTGCACTATTTAGGTGTGTTTATAAAGAGCGTTTGAGTAGCTGTATGTGCAAGAGAAACCTGTTTATCCAGTGTGTTTTCTCAAATCACATGATTGTATGCCTCAGCGAGGTATGCTCCGTTTACTGTGGCCGATTTCATAACTATAGCAACCACTTCTCTGTTGCCATATTTTGACAGAATTTACTGTGAAATACTTAATATAAACGCTTATGCAAGGGTGATGGTTAAGCCGTTTGTTGCGACGCTCAATCCATGAGGGATACTCATGGATTTTCTTTCCCTTTATATGATACCCTTACTTAAGGATTTTCATGCAACCGGGACCTGATCTTCAGTTTATCACATTTCCGTTGTACCCGCTAACCGCAAAACCACAAAAATGCGGTCAAGTGAAACCACTTTCCAACACAAGCGCCCCGTAGCATAGTCCCCCAGTTTGTTGCTGTCAGAGATGAGAAGGGAAGACGTTTACACAGCTGTAATTTGCTTTCCCCAAAAGTGCCACATAAAATATGTCAGTTGCTTTTGAAGAGTGGGGTGTGGGAGAAGGCGAGAGCGAGTGAGTCTGGGTAGGGGATCGTTGTTGATATCTGTTTTCTTCAGCACAGACCTGCGCATGATCACAAAAATTAAATTATTAGCTGTTCTTAATTTAGCACTGAAAAAGTTCCAGTGCAAGAAAAACGCAGCCATATCTTCTCAGACATATATTCTGGAAACAAATTACATAACAACAGGGCTGAAGTAACTTTTGAACCTTTTTTTGTGCCAGTAAAAATAAACGCAAACCTTGTAGAAATAAACAATAAACAAAAGAAGAAATACAATCTGAAAATATAAAATAAAAACAAACTCAATGGCAGAAGTGTAGCATGGTGTAGCAAACCATGTTTTTTTAAACATGTTTTTATTTTTAATCTTTTTTGCAAATCAGAGTTTTTGTTAAGGTTTTCACAGTTTTCGTTATCAATCTGTAAATCTACCATTCTGGCACAAACCTTACTAATAATGTCACTGCTGTTCTAAAGACAGTATAGATGCACAGTGTGGTTCTATCAGCAGTGTACACATGGAAAGATGTCAAAGATGTGTATGATGTTGTTTTGACTAACTGGAAAAACTGTTATTAATAATGCTACAAAAGCTTAGAAGGTATTAATTAACTTGAAACATTATGATAATCTGTTGAGGTCAAACCAAGCTGCCAAAATGGTTTGTGTCGTATTTCATTATTAAATTCAAATTTATGTATATAACGCTTTTCACAATGTTACATTGCTTCAAAGCAGCTTTACATAAAACAAATAAAACACAGAGCAAATGTCAACACAGAATACATGGTATTATTACAAATATGTGTGAGTTGAATATTAATAAAACTAATTAGGCATACCAGGTTTATAGTATGGTACTAGATTTACGAATAAAGGGTTGTAACTTTCTTGAATATGAACAAAGAGTTGATCATAATAATTTATAAATAGGTAAATTTTCTAAAAAAAATGTGAGTGGTGTTTGCCGTGGCAAAACTCAGGAATATTTAAACGATGCTAGCACAATTTAGCATGATATTAGCATAATGTTACATGTTTTAGAATGATTTTAGCATGGCTTAGCATGATGATAGCATGATGTTTGCATTATGCTAGCATGGCATGATGTCACATGATTTAGCATAATAGATATACTAAAATATGGCTTATTCATGTTGTTAGGGGGTTGCTAGGGTAATATAAATGGTTGCTAGGGTGTGGTCAGGAAGTTGCCAGGGCAATACCTGAAGCCCACTGACGGCTCGTGTTAAATAAGCCCACCAACTGGTTTCTACAGTGTTCTAATGCTGAGATGTGGCTCATTTTATTTTATTATATGGTTGTTAAGGTACAGTAAATGGTTGCTAGGGTGTAGCTAGACAGTTAACAGGGTCAAACCAATAGACGGATGTGTGTGTAAGTCAAAAGAGCCAACTCCCATGTCTCTGTGATGTTTTGGCTGTGATGTATCTAATTCATGTTAGTTGCTAGGGTACTCTAAGTGGTTGCTAGGGCATGCCTGGACAGTTCCCATGGTAATAATTAGACTACTTGGCAGGCTGCGTCAAAAGTGGCCACCCACTTGTCTCTATGATCTTCTGATGCCTCTCACCTTCTGAAATAGAAGTCAATTGTCAGGGTACGGTAACTGGTTGCCAGGGTGTGGCTATGAAGTTGTAATGTCACCATTTGTTGCTGCTTGCTACGCTGAGCAATATAGGCCCAGCCTCTCTCTACGACATTCTGATGTGGAGCTATAACATCACAAAATTCAGCCCAATGTTAAGTCTATTGTCATAATGCAGTATTTAGCAAACCCAATTGCGTATCGTAACGAAACTTGATATGGTTCATCATCATCACCATACTCTGAGGTGACCTGCAAAATTTAGGACCAACACCACCTAGTGGTCAAAATATGTAACAAAATGTACGAAAATGCTTATAAATTGTGATTGCAATAACATATTGTTATTCAACTGCTGTCTTTAGATTCTATAGCTCAGGTAGAGTACTATGGTACCAAATTTGTCATAGTCAATGCTACTACGTCTGCAATTTTGAACTATATTGAAAACCTACTTTTTCAAACTCCTCCTAGACCGTTTCTCTGATTTGCACCAAAATGAAATCGTATCATCGTCAGACCATGATGGCAAGAAGTTATGGGTTACATGTCGACTAACTAAACCATTTTTGTATACCACATCAACAAATTATTGGCATGACGCCAAAATGATTCAAGGCTGTATCTCTGTAATGCTTTGGCATACTGACACCAAAGTTTTTAGTGATTGTCAACTTAATCTTACCACATGACATCAATTTGGTCACAGCACCACCTATTGGTTGAAAGTGGTAAACTATTAAATGGAATTACTAGTGACTGTATTTCTTTTTTCGGCCATTTTGCCTAAAATGATCTTAATATGTCTTTAATTGCTCATTGTTGCAATTGTTCTGATGGCCATGCTTGCATGACTTAATGTGTCTTCTTCGTGCTTGTCATAATTGCTGCTTGCAGCTATATTTTGTTTTTATTGTCATGGTAAGTCTCAGAACAGCACCAATCTCTTCACCTAGTTATTAACATTTATGCATTTGGCAGATGCTTTTATCCAAAGCGGCTTACAGTGCATTCAAGGTATACAATTTATCAGTGCATATGTTCCCTGGGAATCAGACAAGTTTTGCACAATTGCTAACGCAATGCTTTATCACTTGAGCTACAGGAGCAGTAATTTTTTTACTCAAATCATACATTAATCTCTCATTTGTCTCACCATCATTGTTACTTTAAATTTTTTTTTGGGTAAACAAACTTTTTGTCATCACTTACCTTTGTGTCATTCAAACCCCCTATGGTTTCTTTGTTCTTCTAAACTAAAATTGTTGTTTTGGTTCTTACTATGGCAATAGATTCTGATTGACTCTTTCCAACCACACAAAAGGGTAGTAAAAAAGACCAAGCGACTTGTGCCATGTATTTTTAAGTATATTTTTTTATATTTTTAAGTGGTATGAAGGTATATGAATAGGTTTGGTGAAATAAACTAAAAACATAAATAGTATCATTTTTATAAATGATACTAATATCATTTATAAAAATGATATTAGTATCATTTTTATAAATGATACTAATATCATTTATTAATTCCACACAAGCATTTTGTATCATTTTGCTCATTTTGTAGCATTTTGTGACATTTTCTTGCCTTTTTTGTCTACTGATTCTTTTTTTTATGTTGTTCATTTGTGTTCACTCTCTTCTGAGACTGGCTGTGTTTTGAGGGAAAACATGTTCATTTGTTTTTGCCTTGCATTTGCATTTCTGGCTTTGTAACATTACACAGTTATGTAACTACTCAGAGTTTTTGCTATTTCAGGTCATGCAATAAATCAAGCTGTTGCACACGCTTGCTTTTTCTTTCTTTGCATGTAATACAAAACAGACATGTCCCAGCAGATCTAAGCAGGATGGGCTGTTTTTGAACTCTCCCAGACATAAAGACTGGGTTCCCCAACAAGAGTGCCAACATCCCTACGGGTTCCTGATTTGAAACATTGTTTCTCAATCATTGTTTTGAGGCAGATAGAGTTGTCATGGTAATTGTCAGCTGTTATTGTTAAATTAATTGATTTTTGCATTAGGTGGTCATCAGCTAGGCAATACCTGGTGTAAATTGAACCCTGGATTACAGTGTTAGATGATGCTCTGAATCAAGAGTTTAAGTGTGTGTGGTGCTTTAGAATGTCTTTGCATATTCACCCAGACTAAAGTGTAAATCAGTCAGTTTCACAGTTGTGGCCTATTTACTTTGTGACCACTTCAAAACCTTGAATGGGACCTCATTCATAAAACTTTCTGTAAGTAGTAAATCAAATGTCATTTAAAATAGGCCTAACCCTAACTGATTCATATACATGCTGAACAAAAGTGTTTTTGGCCTTTTCACACTGTGCTTAAGCTTGGGTCAGGTTATGGTTGTTCTAAACCATGCTTTTAACCCCGGGGAGAGTAACGTTTTAAACATCTTACCCGGGGTAAATTGCAGTGCCAGATGTGTGCAATGTGAAACGAAGCTGGGTTAGAATGTTATGGCTGGATGCTTAGCAACAGACACCTAATCAGAAAGTGAACAGTGTGTGCCTTATCTCACAAGCTGTACAGTCACAGAAACATACACTTTGGAAATTAGTGTTGTCACAGTACCAACATTTCTTTTAAAAGGTAAATGTGAATGACTGATGTTGACTAAACACTCTGTGAAGACCCTAGAAAGAAAGCAGGAAAGAAAAAAGTAGAAAGAGAAGGCTGTTGTTTACAGTGTTGTTTACTGTTTGTTTTCACTCCGGCTTGGATTCCAGGGCTTTGGGCATCAAGCAAATTAGATTTAAAGGGAATCTGAACAATTAAATTGTGCACTATAACCCTGGGAAAACAGAGAATAAAAGTTTTTTTTCTGTAAACTACAGCCACATGAACTTGAGGTATTTAAGGGTAGAATTTGATCTTATTTTGCTGCTTTTTCTCTCCTTCAAGCTCGGTTATTCCATATTTGAATCCAATGATGGAAGCTAGCAGCAGGGCTGTAGACCATTCAGAACTGAATTGAGAATGGCTTAATTTTTTGCTATATTCCTGTAATACCAGTTCTGCATTCTAATATTTAGGTTGAATTTGAATTAAGAACAACTTGGAATTGTTGTTCAAGTTTAAAGAACTTTTCCCACTTCTTAAGAGGTACCAGTATAACAATGTAATCAATGTTATTTACCTGTCAGCGATTTTAGTGTTGTGGCTGATCAGCATATGCTGATATGCTTATGTAGTTTATGCAGCAAGTTGATAGGATACAGATAAGTTTGCCGATCACAGCAGTGGCCATTTGTCTGCATTTCTGGAAGAGGTAAAAACCCTTGAAACAGATTGTGAAAATAAGGATAGAAAGTTATCATTATTTTACATATTTAAACTTTGGGGTATAAAATGGTCTCCGGTTATGTATGTAATGTCAATTCCCTGAGAACGGGAACAAGACACTGTGTCTGGTTTGACACCATGGGCAGTACCTTTGGTGTGACCATTGTCCAAATCCCTTGTCTAATCTACAGCAGTGTGTGATGCTCATCAAGTGCGAGGATATTAAGGCAACTGCAGAGCATGTCATTAACTTGCCTGAAGGAGACGTAGACAGGGGCCCCTCTCAGGCATAGCAAGGAGACACCATGTCTTGTTTGCATCTGGTACCAACTACGCCATGCCGAGGGGACTGGCTTCCATGTGTTCCGTTCTGAAGCACAATCACCATAGCCAGAACCCAATAACACCCTACTTGTGCACTGCTGGTGACAAAAGGAACTCTCACACTTGACCTAGAGGGAGGCCCATAAGCCAGACATTGCCCTAGAGAGAGTAGGCTTAATGCAAGCAATAGCCTTGCCAGCCTGTCACTAAGGGAGCAGGAGACCCTGTAGTGAAGGTGCCAGACACCCTTAACCCCCGAGGACAGACATTTGAGGGAGCTAGTAGGTAGGTGGCTTCAGAAAGGGCAGGCTCACTGGAGATTTGCTGTCATGACCAGTCAGAAATCATTTGTTGAGCTGGCCATGAGTGCTGGCTTCTTGTGCCTGCAACAGCTTCTCATATGTGGGGCAAGCAGGCTGGGAAAGCTTACCCACGATTTTACCTTTTTTACAATTTTATATATTTTTGCTTTGTTGGCAGCAGGGTGATATCCGACAGATCTGAGAATGCTGAGAGTGTTCTCTGATTTGGCAGATCGCGTACTCCTGCAGGGGAGCGAGAAAGTCTCCTGCAAACCCCTGCAAAGCCTTCATCGAGCTTTAACCGCTTCGAGACTAGATCTGCGAGGGCATCCTCCCAGGCTCACCCAGGAAGACAGACAGATGAGAGTAAAGCTTTTTCAGCGAGAAGCCCTCGTAAAGTGGGCACTCAGCTCCCTCAGGAACAGAGTGTGCCTGTTCTTTGCCCAGGCAAACACCACGCTCTACAGGTGCCCTAATACACTCGCAGGTGCACCTGATGCGCATCAAGCACTGCCATGGGCCAATTAGATTGCCGTGATTAGACATGAGATTCCTACACTGGTCACAGAGAAGGCATTCCCCATAGCGTTAAAGGAGACACAGTGTCCAGTTCCAGAGAGGGAACTTCAAAAAACATAATATACAGTGCACCCCAATAATATAGGCCATATATTTACCATTGGTAAATATGATCAAAGAAGTATGAGTTTTTTAAATATTTTGAACAAAAGATCAAAATGTTAAACAATTACTTTTTTAACAGCACCTTTGCTCATATTAACAAGGGTGCCAATATTATTGTAAAGATCTGAAAATGCATTTCATCATCCATTTAAAAACACATCTTGCAAGGCTAAGGCAGCAGCAGATGTGAGAAGTAATTGTCATGTCATGCCGACCAGATATAAGTTGCTTGCAAAAAACCAACGACAAATCAGCTAGCAATGACAGAGAAACAGCTTTTTACTTTCTATAATGTCATTTTGTTGAGAAATACATGGCAGATCATTTATTTTAAATCAGTGAGTTTAAGAACTAAAACAGAGATATTTCGCACATTTGGACATATCTTCCAGATCTGGTAAACCAGGATGTCTGGTTGCCCTAATAATAGGAGCTATGAATAAATGGCCTGGAAAATCTACTGTAGATGTACTGATCTACTGTACTTTTTTGTTGATATAATAGATTTACAACATTGATTTCATTACATTAGAAGTGAACAGAGCATTTAAAAGTGGACATGCATGAAGTCAGAGCGCTACTGAATTCCAGCACAGAAGAAGTATCATTAAAGTATTGTTCTTTGGAATGGATGGATTGAGTGAATTATTGATAAGGTCAGAGAAGAGGATAAGCTAGTCAGAGAAGCTGTTGTGTTCACTGTTAACCCTGTCTTTCACACTTCCACTATCCAGGGAAGCATTGATTAGAGGAACTAGACCACATAATAAAAACTCTGTATTGTACTATAGGTTGACCAGATGTGGATTTTGCAGATACAGATAACTAAGGTTTCTGGATATTTGGTTGGTACTTTTTTAAAATACAGATAAAAATATTCCACCTAATGTAAAACAATAAATAGAAAGACATAAATAAATATAAAAGCATACATAAAAACTAAACCAAACGTTTCACTTCAAATAACAAATAAACTCCAACTAATATGTGCAAATTAAAACAAAAAATATGCCATAGCACAATTTACTCAGTACCTGTTAGAAATAAAGAGGTGAAACTTAAGTGCCATCCATGGAGGATAAAACAAGTCTGTATACAATTTATAGATATGCCAAAATCAGAAAGTAAGCAGTGATCACAGCTGAGCAAAAAAATGTAAGTCAAATGTATGCTATAGACAAACAATAAAAGCCAGTGCAGATGTGTGTAACAACAATAATGTACTTGTAAAAATGATTCACCTGATAATACGGGAAAGGCAACATTGCAGCTGCAGAAGATCTGGTGCCAAAGCAAGGAAACCTTGCAGTTATGTGAAATATTTTGTTTAAAGCATTATAACAACGCATATTCAAAAGTGGTATATAAAACCCATAAATCACAGGTGACTATGCTGCAAGTTCAGTTACAGTCTTTCTATTGTTATCTTTGGTAACTGCATGCAAAACAGTTGGCATTGTCAAATTAATTCATCACTTTCGGCAAAGAAATTAACATTTTAAAGCACTTACATTTTTTCCCCATATAAAAATATTTGATTTTTCTTAGTATTTGAATTACTTGGTAAAGTTATAGGAATAGGGTTGTTTTCCAATCTTCCAAGCTTAGTATTGAGCGGTAGGAGAAGCATTTTGAAAAATACAATACTGCAGTCATATTGCTGTTGGGTCTCAGAGACCCCCTGATTTACTCTGTAATTGTTATGGGGGTTATGTAAGCAAAAACTTGTTTAACATGTTTGATTTGGACATGATTATAATCACAATGTACATCTGTAAAACCTCCTCAGGGAAAACTTATCCGGTTCAAATAGGGCTTATATCTCTTCTGGCCTGAACACAGCACATTATCTCCACTTCCTAGGGTCAAGTTTGTTATAACACTCTCGTTTTTAATGGCTAGTCAACACATTGCCCCCGGCATACATGGAAATGATTGCAACCTTTTGATAAGACTGTTCAGAGGGCTTTAATGTTCTCAATCTGACATTTTTGTTTTGATATTTGCATGGCTTTAATGTTCCAGGGCAGGTCTGCGTATCAGTGATTCCCATGTGACTATACGACAGCCCAGATGCTTCAATTTGTATGGCTCACATGAACCCAAATACAGATCAAACGCTTGCATCTGGATTGACGTGTTGTTTCTTTGCAGGTCTAATGTTAGAAAACTGCATTTTTAAAAGGAATGTTTCACCTTTAAGGAATGTTGACATGGAACCCTAAAACACCAGAACCAAGAACTTTTTATCCTGCCAAAAGAGAGAGGTGGAATGAAAAACAGAGCAGTGTGAGGGTATTGAGGAAACAAGAAGGAATTAATAGATTATGTTTGTTCTTGTAATATTTGCTTGCAGATCAGTTGCAGACGGTCGGCTGTAATAGAAAGAATTTAGAGTTAGTCACAGAGTTAGTGACATTTTGACATTATCATTCAGGATGGGAATTAAAAATCAGACTGAACGGATGGGAAAAGACAGGACAAAAAACAGTTGGGTGTTTTTCACTTCTACTTTCATCAGGGTTTGAGGGAACACCTCAGAAATTGTCCTCATCATTTGCCTGTTTTGTGTTCATGCTCATGTCAACATGTAATCAGAATTGACTTTTACAAAAACAAGCATAAAGTAAAAGATAAATCTGTTCTATAAAAACTACAAAGTCAAAAATTACTAAAAATTTTACTAAATTACTAATAATGACTTTATTCAAAAAGTAGTAATTTGCTCTGCATGTTACATTTAAGTAATGTTTTTCAACAGGTAGTGTTAGCATATGTCAGCATCTCTAAATATTTTGCCTGGTATTCCATAACAGTGTACTGATGCAATAATCAAATACATTTCTATTCGAATGTATCTGTCTTTTAATTAAATAGCCTTGAGAAGTCTGAGGGCGTACATTTCAAGGGGTGACGGAGTTCCAGTTCAAAATGTAGAGGATTTCCATCTTTTATCCCTGTAATAGCCTTCAAACACTATGCAAATTTCATACATAAATTTAGAGATGAAATTTTCGGACAATTCCAGGCTCTGAATCTTTTGTGTAGGGATGATATTTGATATTTCGAATGGTGGAGCCATGGCGAGGCAATAAATTAATGGCAAAAAACAGAAACGGGAAGTGGCTCATATGTGGCTCAGAGTGATCTGCATAAAAAATTGGGAAATCTGTGATGTTGCTAATGTGAGTCACAGTTATAGCACCACATCTGGCAGCAAGAAGTGGGTGGCTTAGAACAGACTTTAAAATAGTCTGCAATTATTTTTGGAATTAAATGCATGTTACAACTATGCATCATGTTCTGATAAGCACCAGGTGCCGATGGCCCTGTATTGCTTGGGCCCGTGTAATTGGTGCTTGCAACTATATTTTGAATTGTTTCTGGAGCTATCATGATTCTAAATATGCAGTGTCATAGTTAAGTTTCATGCCTCTCAGGGCGGTGTGGTAGGTCTCTTTACGCTAGTGATAAACCAAGACTTGCCTTACCTGCATTGTTTTGTTATTAGAACTTTCCCTAGTTTAAAAATGTGAAGCACAGCCAGACATACTAAATTAATAGTATTCATTGCTATTGGTTATATGCAACAATACCACCTTAAATTTTAAATATATTTTCAACACTGTATTTTTAACTTTTTTTAAGTGGTCAGAACATGCTAATGAGTTCTATGTACCATTCACCCACATTCTGTCAAATTCATATTTGTGTGCTTTCAACCACCAGTAAGTAGACAGTAGACAGTATAGAAAACAATATTCAAAGGATAAATTATGCCTTCCAGAGCTGTATATGTACATTTCTGAAATCCAAAATTGGAATTTTAGACTAAATAAAATGAAGGTATTGCACAACTTAAATTGCTGTTTTCCTTATTCCTAATAACAGTGTATTTTTGACTCAAAAGTCAGGATATTAAAAATATTGTTTTTAAAAAATTCAACATTGAACAGTCAACAAAAAATTTCATTATTATTTATGTTGGTGTTTTGTAAAAATATTTTTTGAAAATTGAGCCAGGGACCTCTGGTAGGGTCTGGTATGACGCAGAATGACCCTATACTGTTTCAACTGCTTGTTATGAAATGTGTTTTTTGCAAAGCTGCTTTGCAACAATGCAGAACTGTGAAAAGCACTATATAAATACATTTGGTTCAAATTTACATTTGTCAAGGTTGTTGAAACAAAACTGCATGCTTACAGTGTGTTAAGTGCATTCTCACCAAGTTTGTGCACTTGTATAGAGGTGTACTGGTCTAGTACCATTATTGACTATCAGCACAGTATTTTTAAATTTTATTTGAACTGTTTGGGTATCTGTCTAATATGACAAATCCATTTCTGACACTTTGTGATACTCATGGGATGTACTGTCAGACTTTACACAGCTTTACGTAAAGAACAGACTGAAACTGTGTCAAAATTGAACCTCCCTTTACTGCATGTCAGTCTGTTTGTCAGACTTAACAAGCTGTTGGATGCAATGTACTAAATACAGTGCATCCATAAAACTGCTATGAACATAAATGTGGATAAAGGATCACTCCCTGTCCTCTATATAAATGCATTTTGCAATCAGAATGTTTAAAACCCTTTAGCATATTTTTCCTGTTATTTGTTAATATGAATAATCACATCAATATGATGTGATGTTATGCTTGCCAATGTCAAGTGTTAATTGTCCCTTGTGTCAGATCCAAAACTTGTAATAACTAGGCTGGAGGTAGATAATAGTAAGTTTAATAAAGAAAGCCATCAAATTCCAATGATCTATCTCAGGAGTGATACCATCCTGTCCCCCACCATCTGGTCTGGATAAAGTCTGGATCCAGCTGACTACAAGATCTTGCGGAAATGAAAGGCAGATTTAGTGTGGAGTCAGTACATCTGTTTTTATAGGAGGTGACCCCAGTTCCGGTTTACCTAATTATTGCAGCTTAACAATCCCTTAAAAGATTTGAGTAATAAATTCATAGGACTGTGTAGGCTAAATTCAAGAGGTGGGTCTTTAATCTAGATTTAAACTGACATAGTGTATCTGCCTCCTGGACAATACTAGGAAGACTGTTTCAGAGTTTTAGTTACATAGCCCAGCCCTACTCAACAAAAAATGTGTACTCAACAAAAAATCCTCAAGAAATAAATTACAAAATTTGTTTATAAAATTAAAGCGTGAAATTTATGGTAACACTTTAGTATGGGGACCAATTCACACTTTTAACAAGTTGCCTGTTAGTCTGCATATTGGTTGTTTATAAGTACTAATGACATTAATGCCTTAACGTCATTAATTGTTATGTCATTAAACAAAAAATGCTTTATCACCCTTTGTCATGTATGCAGTTTGCCGAATACTGTATTACTTAAAGGAATTCTATCATAATTTACTCACCCTTACGTCATTTTAATCCCATATGAATTGCTTTGTGCTATCAAATGCTAGAGATGTTTAGCAGAATGTCCACAGTGTTCTGTAGAGGTGATAGCAGATGTGAAGTAGTTTCCAGGCATCAAAAATAGCAAGAATTCCATTTTTAAAAAAAACCATTGGGTGCAAGTAGAGAATTTTGGGCTAAATCAGGCTCGGTTATGTGGACTAGTTCTCTTCTGTCTACACACCACAAGCATTGGTAATGATGGTTGTATATGTCATATCAAATTGATATGGTACACATGACACAACAAGGTATAACACTGAAGGATAATACAAACTGTAAAAATAATTGGACCTCTTTGCCCTCAATATATATTAGACAAGGACACGCGTGTTCTTTATGTTGTCTGTTTGGGAGCAGAGCGCACACAGTCAGCTTGAGGGGGCTGGGCAGCTTCTTCCACCCCAGAGTGCACAATGTCCACAAAGTGCACAAAGCCTTAGCATTGATGCAATTGATGTGGGTGATTCACCAGCCTCATCCTTGCAATATGAGGAGCTCATGGAGGTTGTACCTCGTGCTGTGGCTAAACTAAAAAAAAGTATATTAAATGAGCACTTCGTCCAACCTAGAACTTTCGCATAGAGGCTTACCTTTCTTTAATATCTTCCTTGGTGGGCAAGGGGGCTGCTGCCAGGGGGCAGCTGCTACATCATGCTCTTCATATATAAAACAGCAAAAGGAGAGTGCTGCTTCTTGACAAATTTGTTTCCATCTAACCCAAATCTCGATGTCCGCCAGCCAGTGCTGCAGTCATCAAGGAAGAATCTATATAAGAATCTATTACTCAGAATTTTTCTGAACCAAACTTGAGAGTCTGATTTCTATACACAAACACCTAAGGCCAGCTTTGAGAAGCTGATCACCTTAGTGCATGTTTGAAACATGAAAATATCTGTCTTGGTATTGAAAACCATTAGTTATACCCCCCCCCACCATGTTCTACAGCTGGTATTTTATAATGCCAAAGAAGGATGGAGGACTGTCCCATTTTAGATTTCTTTCAACTAAACCATTCTCTAAGGAGACATGGGTTTATGATGTTGAGGGTTTCTTTTTATTGTGAGGACTGATTTGTCATTATAGAGAAGGACACTTGTTTCACACCTCCATCCTCTTGCAGCATGGGAAGCTCCTAAGGGTCACATTTGGGAGTGAGGCGCCTTCTGTGTGGTCTAGTATTACCTTTTTGGACTTTCATCATGTATGGTCACAGCCTTGGCTTTACTGAGACATTAGGGCATACAGCCCTAAGTTATATAGACAACTGGTTGTTTTAGCCCATTTGTGGGTGATGAACGCAAAGGTGCTTGGGGATAAGACTTTATGTCAGGAGGAGTATGCCTACCCCAGGGGACAGGTTGACTGAGGAACAATCTGTTTTGCATGATCAAGGTTTCAAGATCTCTCTGCGGTCCCAGTATTGCTTGTTGTATTCCACACTTGTAAGTCGCTTTGGATAAAAGCATCTGCTAAATGAATAAATGTAAATGTAATGTAAATGTTGCCCCCTTCTGCTTGGAATTGACCCCAGGCAGGTTGAAGGTAAGCCTTCACAAGATACCAGGGTTATGTGCTTAAGGTGCCCACCAATGTGGATCAGTCCACAGTGCTTTAGACTTTTCTTCCTTGTCTCTGTGTGTCAGCAAAACAAGAGAAGCTTCACTTCCTGCCCTATCAGTACCGGTAGTATGTTTCAGGCCCTCTAAGAGGGGTTACCAAGCAGTCTAAAAGGAGGAAGATTGGGGAAACAAACTCTATTGCCTATGAGGTGTGCGGCTGGCATTTGCCTCTACATTGACAGCGCAGGTGGTATGGCTTCCTCCAAAGCCTAGCTTTTGGGGGCATTCATTTGAGATGTTTATGATGCAGTGGGGTTCCTCTCTGCACACCTTATAAGATTTTTAACCTGAACATTCTGGCAACGCCAGGGTCCTAGGTGCTTTTGTTCTAAGTTGTGTCCATTCAGCTTCACACCAGGACAGGCATTTATTGGTATGGTGTAGTGGGTATTTAGTTCCCCATTAAGATCCTTCGAAAGGGAATGTCTCAGGTTACTAAGTCACTGAACTGTAATTATGGTTCCATGCAGTGTGCTCAGTTTGGTCTTCCAATTTTCAGTATGACAAAAGAAATCAGTATGATTTCAGGTGTGATTTTTACCATTTATTTTTTGACAGATTTTTTTCATTGATCTGCCATAAATTAAATACAAATTTACATAATGCGGCACAACCATGTTATATCTGGACAACACTTCTTGCACATGAGCTCGGCAAAAATGGCTGCATAGTGTGAGAGCTCTCTATTTCGCAAACTCTATTTTAGCTTTGGAGAACAACTTGACTGACATCAAAAGTGAGGTGTCAGACAATGAAAAACGGATTGAGGAAACTGAGACCCGTATTTCTGCAATAGAGGACAAACTTGATAAAACTGAGTCTGCACTAACCTCGGCGACAAAGTAGATGATCTGTAAAATCGCGGGAGGACAAAAAATATCTGTATATTTGGTCTTAAAGAAGGAAAACGTAAACGCACTTTACTGGACTTTATGCATGACATGCTTCCTCAATGGCTGGGCCTCGAACTCGAGAAATCCTTTACTTTGGAAAGAGTTCACTGCACGCTAGCACCCACAAGTCCTAATCAAAACAGATCTGTGCTTATCCGTTTTCTCAAGTTTCAAGGTAAGGAGTTCGTCCTGTGCTCCGTGAGAAGCCGGGATATCATCCATGATGGATCCAAAATTTACTTTGCTCAGGATCTTTCAGCGGAAACAACCCGACAGAGACGCGAGTTTAACAACGTCAAGAAATTGTTCTTCAGCAAGGGAATCTTCCGCAACTTTCATTACCATCCATGTAAGCTGAGGAAAGCATAATTCTTCCCTGGCCTCACTTAAAAATGTGTGGCAGAGGGATCTAGGGTGTAACTTCAGTGAAGAACAATGGGGGACTATGTGTCAGAATATTTTCACGTAATTTTCTTGTAACAAAGTAGCTGAACAGCGCTATAAATTCATTCATAGGATGTACGTTACCCCACTTCAATTAAGTAAAATGTATCCTAATGCATCATCCAGATTTCACCAATGTAAAACCTACACACCGGTTAAAGCCAAAGTTTTGCAAATTCCATTGGACAATAGGCCAACACAATATCTCTTTGGTACAAAATTGGAGAGGACACTTGACCCTATATCTCTAAAGAGGCTTGGCATAATATCATATTTAGCAAAAAAAAATATTTTGCTCAACTGGAATCAACCAAGGCCTCTAACATTTGAACTGTTTAAACAACTTTTGAATGAAACATTATGATTAGAAGAGTACACCTACAACTTAAGAAACAAGGGTGATGTTTTTCAAAGAATATGGATGCCTCTTATACACCTATGACCTTTTGGCCACCGTAGATATACTTTATAAAATGAATGACCATATTTAAAACTTCAGCTTGACATTGAATATTTTATGTTTTTGTTTTTCTTTCTTCAGTGCATCCGTACTGTATTCTTAGTTTATTATATTTAAGCACTGCTTCTCATATTATTCTATTTTATTGTGCTTGACCTTTGTTAATGATTGTTTCTATTGTTATTTTTGTTTTATGACTCTTTCATGTATATTAAATTAATAAACAAATAATATAAAAAACAAAAACACAAAGAAACACAAATAAACCATGCACATCTGTGACAGTTGCTCAGGAAACATGAGGTTAAATGTGACCTGAGTGTCTGGACACACTGACAGCTGAAATGCCAAGGATCTGCAAAGCTTTACGTGAAGGATGTTTTGATGAGGACTCTTTCAAGTACTTCAGTTTCTGAACATTTCTTCAAATTGTAATTATTTATATTCTTATATTCTATTCTAAATTTACAAGGCGGACATTGTATTGTCCTGTTTGTTAGGGCTTGTTTGTCAATACAAACAAGCTATTTGTAACTGAACAAGTTCAGTTTTCAAATTCTGTTTTTGTTTTGTTTAGGACAAGGTTGAAAAAACCTACAGTAAAAAAGGTCTTAAAAGGCCATATGAATTTCTTGTGTAGAGTTTTGACACATGTGATGGTGATAGGTCTTTAAGTACTCTTCCATCCCACTCCATGTATGTGGTGTAATTTCTTTCTGTTAGTCTACATGACAGTTTTTGCTATGAACATACCCATTGGCAGTTAAGCTGCATGTTGCAGTGTGTTAGGGTGCAACAAAGCTTTCTAAGAATCTCACTATGCCAACTATATACTGGGTCCTGATCCCCAGGAATTCTGCATGTGCTTTCATGTCTAATATGGGCTAATCCAGTTTGTTTTAACCTTCTTAAACTCACAAATGTGTCATCTTTTAGCTGTAGCATTCACCTTTTTCTTTAACATGTAGGTTGATTCACATCTGAAACCTGTATTTGTTTTCAAGTTAGTGTTTTAGATTTATATAGCTTCACATTCTATAAGCCGATATATGAAAAAGAAGTGTATTTGTCAGAAATGGTAACCCATACCCGAAATATGACCTCTGCATTTAACCCAGACCAATAAGGAGTGAACACACTGCAAGTTGTGAACACACACACCTGGATCAGTAGGCAGCACTGCAGCACCTGGTGAGCAACTGGGGGAAAGTTGTCTTGCTCCAGGACCTCAGTTGCTACCTGCCAAAAATTGAACATTTTCTGGTTGAAAGTCCATCTCTTTAACTAGTAGGCCACAACCAATGGTAATGTTGGCAATTTTTTTAAATAATTTGCATGAATATCGAAGTGGCAATTACTTAATTAAACACTACTACAGTCAGTTATTGTGATCATTCTTCCGCATTGTAAGTTGAACTGAAATACAGTACAGGAAATTCGCTAAAAATAATCTGCGCTCACTAATGGCACTGTTTATTTGCATGCATTGCCTGCGTTGTTTTAGACCCTGATTTATGAAAGGAGTGATGTAAATCAGGTAATGGCACGAACACCAACCCCTAAAAAGTTACCAAAAGCAATTCCTCTGTAGCTGGTCCTGAGCGCTAGTATGGAGGATGCAGTAGACTACTGGGACTGCATTGCATCAGTCCATCACTGTGATTCAGAGACAGTGAAACAGCTTGTTTAATAAAATGCTTAATATGCTTGGTTATATTGCATGTCAGGACCTGTGCTTTGTTTGTAATTGTCTTCTCCAGTTGATCATCGTTTGAACAAGTAAAATTATGTTCTCTACCTTGAGTAATGGCACAAAATTGACTGCACTAGGCAAACATTTTTTGTAGATAGTTCTATGAAGGCACAATCTGCCATAAGCCTGATTTTACATTAAAAAGGAAGCTTAAAACATGACACTGACTTGATTTCCTCATGAGGCAGAACAGAGACATAGCAGAACTGCAGTAGTGTAGATTTGAGTATAGCTGGAGTGTGTTGAGAATGTTTGGAGGGCACTGGATAACATGGCTCTGTCAATGCAGAAACCATGTTTTTGGCCAAAAGACAAAGGCTAAAATCCATCATATGTTTGGGGAAACCTTGAATGTCTTATCTCATACTTATTGGCTGAATGTTGTTGTAGAAGGAATAGGGTTTGAACATCTGGACATTAAGCTTTTTTGTGTACTAGTTATCAACATGAGGGATACCTCTGGTGCTGGTAACTTCTGAGTGCATTATTTACTGCATATGTACTTTATAGCTGCCACTAAGGTTGTAGCGGTATACCAGTATGACACTCTACAGCAGTTTGAACGTGCACGGTTATCATATCATGAACATTTGCATATCTTTGGTTTAAAAAAACCTCACCTGCGCATATGCAACTTTTTTCCACTTGGTTGCTTAAACTTGCATACAGCATGTGCACGTGCAGCAGAGAAAACTAAACAGACAGAAGCTGTTTCTAATCTCCATCTCCCACGATAAACATCATCTCTCCATGCAGATAAAGGTATGTTGCATTTTTAACTTAAGGCTGTATGATTTCTGTGTTGCAGTCATTAACATGGGGGCAGTTGTGGCCTACTGGTAAGTGAGTCAGGCTTGTAATCAGAAGGTTGCTGGTTCAATTTCAGCACTGGCAGGTAGCAACTGAAGTGCCCTTGAGCAAGGCACCTAACCCCCGATTGCTTCCTGGGTGCAGTAGTGTGCTGCCCACTGCTCCGTGTGTGTGTGTGTTCACGACTTGCAGTGTGTGTTCACTCCTCATCAGTGATGGGTTAAATGCAGGTCACATTTCGGGTATGGGTTACCATACCTGACAAGTATGTCACTAAAAAACAAAATGTGGAATTTACAGTATAACATGGATGTCATGTAAACATGCAATTGAATGTATGTTTAAATCAGAAGTAGATATGATATGGGTCTGTGAATATTAAAGCGCAAAGAGACATTTATGAACAGTTTATTAATTTGATTACCACTGTTTTTGATAAAATATTTATATTAAATCATAAAACATAATGATGATGAAAAGCTTTATTTTTAATTAGAAGTATTGTTTGATAACATACTGTGAAACCATGTTCTGAGACGATTTTCTGAGACAGTTATACTGTGAAAATCTCATACTGTTACAACCTTAGCTTCCACATGCAACCAAACCTAATACAATGCAACTGAATAAATAAATTCAGATTTTTTTATTTAAATAAAATAAATTCTGATTTTCACACTTCATTAAAAATCACAACTGTTTTCAACTGTACTAATAATATTAAAGTACCGACTTCATGCATTAGAGTAATTTCTTAAAAATCATTAAAGAGCGTTATATATTTTGTTAAGCACTCAGACTTGTGCTTATGGATTTATTGTTTGTGTTCGCTAAGAGATAAAAGTGTTACACTAAAAGGTCTGTCACAGTGAAGAAATCCCCTCTTCGCAAATAACCTATTTTATACTAATTTCAGTGCACGTGAAGCTGTATATATGAATTATTATATTGTTGCTTTTTAAATGACAGAGGCATGTTAAAACTTACCCAGTTTATTGTTTTGTTATAAATTATATTTTTGTCAAATGCCGAGCATGGCACAACAGCACCTTTTCCAATCTGAAAATCAAAAGAACTCTTAAGTAAGCTATCACATGAAAAGACAAGACAGGAACACTGGACACTCGGAAACACTTAACAGGCCATTTAGCACTTTGCAATCATATTCTGGGTTCTTTCACTTTTCTGTATATAGTACACTTTGTTAAGTGTGTATCGTGAATCAGAAGCCACATTAACCGTTTTAGGACACAATTCACCTACGGTGTCAGGGAGAAGTGAACTCTGTGTCCCTCTCACAATGAAGTCACCAGCCTTTGAGATGATGCACACTGATGCTGTGGATGTGGAAGTCATGCAATGCAGGTGCTTCGCAGATCTTACAAGTTAGCATAGTTGTTTTGGCTACCATGCCTTTGACAAACTTGGATGTGCTCATAATAATAGCACACATTTATCTAGCATGAGCAGCTAAAAATGTGTCTAATGTTAAGCTACTACTCATGTTTCCAATAAGTGATATTTTAGGTTGTGAGTAACAGTCATAGCGCCACCAACTGGTAGAAGAAAGTATGTCACTTAAAACAGCATTTAAAAGAGACCTTTTAAATTTACCCTAGTTGTTTCCTACTTGGTAAGAAAAAGGAAGAAATATTAAAAATGCTAAAGCTGGTTGTTTATCTCAAATGGTGTTGCCACTGTGAGGCAATCAATTTATGGCAATAAATGGAACAGGAAGTGTCTCAATTCTCTTGCATGCATTGAGTGATCTACACCAAAATTGGAAAATATGTTGGGGGTTGTAGGCTGATCACAGTCAGAATTAAATGCACGTGACAACTATGCATTGTTTTCTGAGAAGCACCAGATGGCAAAAGTGCTGTTGTGCTTTGGCCCGTCATAGCTGCTTGCAGCTATTATTATTACACCTATAATAATTGTTTTTTATTTGACAACCAAAAGTGGGCATACTGATGACAAACAGTATACAATAACAGCACTGGTTACAATATTTAGTCTACACTGTAAAAAAATGCAAGATAAAATAATTTTTCTAAAACATAATTGTGTTAAACATTTTGCATTATATACAAATGAATGTTTTTATGACAACTATTTACATTAATATATCTAAACAAATATTCAAAATGTCATACATAATAAGATAATGGTAACTTTAATTTTAATTTTTTACATTTTTTAACATTAATAAAAATGTAAAATGTTTGGGACAAACACAACTTTGACTCAAAATGAAGGACTGTAATTACAACATTTTATAAACATATAGTTAGTCACCATGAATTCAATACTCATCAAAGTCTATTTTTTTGTGCCTATCTTTCTTCAAAAACATTTACATGAAACATTATATTCTGATCGGTTTAAACGTCCAAGCCGAATCAAAATGCGGCATGTAAACGCCTCAAATGGAACAAAAAGGGCCAAACTAATAGTAATGGAAAATTGGACCAGTTTGGACAAACCAGTGGAAAATTCCACTATGTAAATAGGTTATACCGATTACTTTGTGTCTACATCCTTCTAAGCATGCCTGGTCTTAACGTAATTTAAGGGAGTGGTAGTAATGCTAAGGAGAGGTCTGCCATCCTGTGGGAAACAATGAAATTATATGAAAATATATTTTTTCTTTTTACGAATAAAGACAGTAGCCCTCGATATTTATATTATTTATTTATTTTTTGCACAGGAGTGGGTGGTCTGACAATAGACTGCTTGCTAACTGTGAGCAAGCTGACAAGATATGACATATTACATATTACATGTGACAAGACATATTACATCTCAGCTAGAGTGTCTTGTAAGCATTCTAGTCAGATTTTGGAGGAGACACTGGGGAACTGAAGCACAACATTATATCAAAGTTATTATAGTTAACTAAATCTAAAACAGAATCTCTAAAAATAACCTAAAAAACAAATTACATATATAAATTTTCAACTAAAAAAAACTTTGTTTCAAAACTAAAACAAAATTGCTTTCATCTTAAACAGTACAATTTCACTGTTAAAAAGCAATATACAGAGTTGTCCCCAGCCAAATCAGTATAGAAATAGAAACTATATTATATTGATACATTAAAATTAAAACTTATTTTAATTAAAATTAACGGAAAAACTAAATAATCATTTGAACTTCAAAATTAAACAAAAATTATAACTAAATTTACAATCCTATTTATCTTCTTCATGCTTGGATGTTTTAAATAGCTTGTTAAAATTTTTATTTCACCTACAATATAGTGAGCTAACAGTTTTCATTTGCTTGTTTTTTCATAATTTTGAGTGACAGAGACTGTATTTACTGAGATCTTGTTTTTAGACATTAGTGCAAATAAGATATTAAATAATTATTGTATACTCCCTCTCTCACTATCTAATAAAATAATTGTCTTTTTGTAAACAAGATCTAAAGTTAGCTGGATCGTTCACGTCGGGAAGAAAAGCATTAGAAACGTGTACACAGGGTGAATCAGAAGTGGGTGTGGGCAGAATAGAACCTTGCTGGAGTGCGCAAACCTCTAAAGCAATGTTTCTTAGCGACGATCCTCCACCAAAAACAACAGTTTCTTGCGCACCTTACAGCAATAGTAGGCCTACACAGACACAAGTAAGAGCAACTTTTTCCACTCTTTTTTGGGGATTGTGGTCGTGGTTCAAGCAGGTATCCTCCCTGTCCATTAAAGAAAGCTTGAAATGTCCACTTTTGGATGACGTAATTCAACATTTCAAAACAAAGCACTGCAATTAGGTAGTCCATACAAAACTAAGGAGAGGTACATTTGTACAGTCTTAGCTAATAAATACTAATGTGAACAAACCCACCCCACCAGTGTTTTTTTAAACTGACCAGACACCTATCCATAAATGGCAGTTTAGACAGTGTTATCAAAAATACGCCATATACTAATTATTTTTATTTTAATCATAGTGTGCACTTCTTTAAACTACATACAAACATTTAATCTTTACATTTCCTCACATTCTTTCTTCTAGCTGCCCGTTACGGTTTGGGCCTTTTTTTTCTCCCCAGATGGGAGTGACTTCAGTAGTCATGACCACTGACATCTTGCATATGCCTTTGTGCTTAAAACTCTTGTAAACAAAAACTAAACACTGGCAATCCCTGCAGATCCTAAAAATAAAAGACAGATAAATATGAAAGAAACATAATAATTGATAAAATTAATTGATTGAGCAAGTAATCATGACATAACTGCAATTTACAGTAATGTTAATTTTACATTATACAATAATACCTCTTAGACTATCAGCACACAATTCCTGTTCTAAACTTTTAATTCATACACACAAAAACTAAGTTATGTTATATGGTTATGCATTTTAACAGTTACAGGTTTTCCCTGTTTTTTCTGCATCTAATCCAAATAATTGGGGGAGCATTATGCAGTGTTTAGCAATGTTTAGGTTTCAGTTTAGCAATGAGGTTTAAAACGAGTTTATGCACCACCTGGTGGATGCAAAGGTTAGTGTAACAGGTTTTTTTAGTCCTGAAACAGGTCTGTCTAGTCCTGAGGCATTCTGTCTGATCGCCTTCAGCATCCTGCAAGAAAAAAAAATGCATCCTGCATTTTTGGCCACATCTGTTTCACACCACATGCATATGCAATATGTATGCAGTGCATATCCAGCACACATGCAGAGCTGAAGGCGGACGTATCCATTGTGCTTTCACACCAACTGGGTTTGTAGAGCGTAGCTAAACCATGAATTTTGCATACAAAACCCTATAATGCTGACATCTTACCCCGCAAAAACTCTGGAGGTAGCACCAACTGACCAAGTTGCGCAGCCTCCACACAACTTGAGACGTGGCTTATATCACTACATTTATCTTGCCCATTCGCACCATTTCCAGGATATTGTATCTAATTTGCGGACATCAGGGAGCCACTATGAATATGCAGGAGACTCCCGGAACTTCCGGGAGAGGTCTGATAATGGGAAAGTTCACATTAATTTATTTTGATTTCAAAATACATTTAGGAGAAAAGACTTGTCCAGAAGCTTATTTTATTACCAGTGTAATTTATATACCTTTGATTAGTTTCATGAACATCGTTTTTTATATTTGTTTTCTGTGTATTGCAAGTTTTAGATAGAAAAAGGTCATTGTGCTTGTTACTGTGAAGGTTACGAAAATGGACACCTTTCTATAGCTTGCAAGTCTTTATACATGACATCACATGGATCACAAAGAACTTTTTGTTGTTCTACCTTTTTGTTATTCTTTTTGTTGTTCTATTTTAACAATTTTAACAAAAAAGCAAACTGATGATAGCTACTGTTTTAAACAGTCATCATATGGGCAATTTCAAAAAACAAATATGTGAATGTAGTTTTTAGGTACACTCTGCTCAAGCTGGTGTCTGGCCCTGTTTAAAGCTGATATTAAGATGAGTTTTGTTTGATTCGGGAAGTCAGGTGAGACACCTATGACCACATGAGTGATGCTTGCCATGTCAAAACCAACTCCCATGTCTCTGTGATGTTTTGGTGCTTAGATATAGCTAATTCATGTTAGTTGCTAGGGTGTTAGTTTGGGACGAGTTACGTACCAAAGTTTTGTTCAGAAAACGAAGTATGCAAATAACTTTACAAGCACCACTAATAAGTATGCAAGAGAGTAATAGTGATGCTTTGCTTCCAAGCACCACTAATTACAGTATGCTTTTATTTTAGTTTAATAACGTTAAATAATGTTAAAAAAGAATTCTGTTTTAAATGAAGCTTTACATGGTCACTAATCAAAGTTTATTTAATTTGGGGTTATTTTACTTTAAAGGTGCAAGTAGCCATTAAAACCCTTGTTTAACAGCAGAAATGGTTTAGATCCCATCCATGCATGTATTTAGTGCTGACAACTTTATCAGATCACCAACAGTAAATCCCAAAGGAATACTGCACCCAAAAATTAAAATTGAAAATCATTTACCCTCATTTTTTTTATCCTGTATGACTATTCTGGGGAACACTAAAGATGATATTTTAAGAAATGTGGTTTTGTGTCTATACAATAGAAGTTGATATGTATCACCATTGTGTGATTACCAACGTATCTCAAAATATCTTACATTTATGCATTTGGCAGATGCTTTTATCCAGATGCTTTTATCCAAAGCAGTTATTTTTCTCAGTACATGTGCTCCCTGGGAATCAAACCCACAACCTCTTGCGCTGCCAACGCAATGCTCTACCACTGAACTACAGGAGAACCTTCTGAACTATCTCTCTTATACATAAAGCATCTAAGCTGATGGACCATCTTGTAGCAGCTTGTCATGTCATCTTAAGGTGGTTATTGTAATAACTGAAGGCCTGGCTAAGCAGCTAATGACCAACTTGAACTAACAAATAACCAATCTAGATCAGCTAATTACTCTCATAGACCAGCTAATAATCAGCTACCATGTTCCAAAATGTAGTTACCAGCTTAAGCTACAGTTTCCAACAGGCAAGAGCTTGTCAGTATTTTTTCATATTATTCATTTGTTGATTTGTTTGAATGTTTCTGATTACTCCAAACTCTTCATTGCAGATTTTCATGTTGGGAGGGATTTGTACACTTCAGCTGTGGCAAGAGTAAACACTCCCATATTGTTCTGGTAAGAATTATATATACACATTCTTCACTGCTCAGGTGTGTTATTTCTAGTGGTTAGTCACCAGTGGCAACAAACAGAATGACAAAAACAATAACTGCTTTCAGGCACTTCAATTGGTCAGACAATCAGGAAATCCTGTCTGTAGGGCCTACACCTGCACAGAGAATCTGAGTCTTATGATTCATATAAGTTATGCTACAAGTTATATTTTTGAGAGATGTTTGACTTCTGCCAACCATTAACAGAGCACATGAGTAATCAATATTATGAATTCTACAGCGGATGCGTGCTTCATGTGTTTGTATGTGACAAAATAAACAGCTCTGATAATAAACAACTCTGAGCTGTAGCACCTGAAACACTCAGAACACCTTAGAAACCGAGTAGGCAAAACCCTGGCAACCACCCACAAAACCCCAGCATTTTGGGTTTGTACTTAAGTAACATTCTTAAAAAAAGGACATTTAGAGTAGTCCTATATGAGTGTAATTTGATTTTGAGTGAATTGATCAAATTGATTTGTAATCACAAAATTGTACATTTATTTCATTAGTTGCTTGCAGTTCAATATATTATATTAATGTTAATGAATGTGTAGTATGAATGAGATCATGACTCTGTCAGCCAATCATGGTGATATGGTTTATTAGCTGCTTTTTTGGAATAATGACTGAAGTGGGTGGTGAAGTGTGAAAGAGTGAAACAGTGTGAAAGAGTTACAAACACTGAAAATGAGAACAGTTGCAGATGCTTAATGCCATGCTGCTATATGCGCACCAAAACAAACAGATATTTCAGCCTGCAAGAATTCATGCTGCAATTGAAAGAATAAGTCAACAATACTTAAATAAACAGGGTCTCTTGGGACTGGTCCAAACATGGGCACTAACATGGGTGGATAATTTTTATGTTTATTTTCCGGTAAGCTAGGCACTTACGCAAGCATTTGGCAGCATTTAGCATTTTTTGTTTATATTCTATTTTGTTTAATTTCATTGATTATGTTTTTGTAGAAAACATAAGCCCTTGTAGGTGTGTTCAGGTACAATTAAATAATACGATTTACAGGATGTTTTCCATATGGAAAGACATTTAATACATTTAATATTTTATTCTTTAAAGATATTTAAAGAATTTAAATTAAAATAATGTGTGTCAGGTTTTCAACAAAATTATTTTTAAGAGTTTTCCCTTAATTATGTCATAAATCCATATTTGTTATTGACCCAGTGTATAGATGACCAGACGTGATTTGGTTTGATTTGCATTATGCAGTTTTGTGACAGCATTGTTTATATTTAATATATTACCCTAATTGCATATATTTTTTATATTAAGCTTTGACTCTC
Organism: Chromobotia macracanthus; assembly: GCA_036877525.1. Taxonomy (NCBI): domain Eukaryota; kingdom Metazoa; phylum Chordata; class Actinopteri; order Cypriniformes; family Botiidae; genus Chromobotia; species Chromobotia macracanthus. Next base: position 1,453,161 of record JAZGTH010000032.1, on the reverse strand, counting down.
TTGCTTTGTGCAGGCTGTTTGTATGCAGTTACATTAGAAAACATGTAATATGATAAGTGCAGTAGGAAAACACTAGCAGTCAGGCAGTTTATTCTTTTCAGATTAATTAAGGAAAACACCATCTGCTGCACTTATTCACAGTACTGTTGCCATGTCAATGTACCTGATTTTAAAAAAATGAAAAGCTAGATGAAATTAAGAAACTAAAGGCCATTGTAACAATAAATTTACTCTCATTTGTAACATAAATAAATAGATCTTTATCATTGGTTTTTAGAGTTAAACACGTCCACATATATTTGGAGTATCAGGCCAGTTGCTTTGTTTATGCATATGTAGTGTCATGTAGCCACACTTTTGGAAATCAGCATTAGGTTTATAGATATCAGCATCAGATATCAGCATTAGATATCAGTATAATTGACAGTGCTCTCTATTGATATTCCTAAGACGATTTTGTCTGAACTTGTCACTGTCAGTTTGACTTGATCATAGAATGTATTAATAGTAAAACTCTTTTCTAATGTGTAATTACTCATTATTTAATTATTATATTTATTGTTATAAATACATGTGACATCTCATTGTAATGAGTTATACTATTTTCAGTGAGGTCATTATATGAAATTCTGTTTCAATAAAATGTGTGTTCATTCAAATGTTCCAGTGTTTTTGTTGTTGACAAAGCAACACTTCAATGTAATAACCTTATCCACTGCATTTTCACAAGAACCTTTAAAAACAGAACATAAGAAAACAATTAGCTCAGCAAATCAGTTGCAGTTACAATTCCACTAACATCTACTAATGACACTGTCAACAATGAATACACCACTAAATAAATAAAAATAAATATACCACTCATGTGTAACCTTAAGCAGGGCATACACTGTTTGATGTCAGTAAGGTAAATACCAACTCTCACTGTATGAGTAAATCGTATGTGATTTAAGGCCAAAAGCTCATGATTTATGCACTCAAACTATATGGTCTATCCGTCGAGCTTGGCTGCTTTAACTATGCAATATCATCACCAAAATTTTTGATATGTCAGAAATTCATCAAACCTGCTGATTTCTGGTCAGGAGAGGTTAATTGCATCTCATTTCTACCGTAGACTGCATGATGAACGACGCATGACAAAACTGAAAAATGTCCTGACTCAAAAAAGAGTCATGCATATCTGAACTCGGCTCAGATTTGGACAAAAATGTCATAGTGTATGCCCGCTTTAGGAAATACAGTTTTTGAATTGATACATCTGAGACTTTACATAGTGTTTGCCACAGTCACATGCAGTAATGTGTTTTAGCTCTATAAACTGTAAACCGAGAGAAATGCCCATTTAAATGTTAACCTTATCGCTAAACTATGTACATATAGAAACACAAATCACAAATAAACACATCTGGTAACATTATAAACCTGAACCAAGAGAAACAACAATTTGAACATTAACATTTAAACTGTGAACCAGCAGAAAAAACAGCACATTGATTGCCAAACAGAAAAAGTCAGCATATTAACACCAAGGTAAAACTTTAGCTTTTAAGCAACTAACTTTCTGTTTTGGGTATTTTACCATAAAAATATCTAAATGTCACTTTCTGTAACATACTTCTCCCAGACACTACTTTGTGGATCTAAATGCAGATTTTAATAAACACAATTCAAGGTCATAATCCATACAACAGGAGTTAAAACACAGGTAATCAGTCTAAGAATAAAACAAGATCCAAAGGCAAAACAGAGTAATCAAGAAACACAGTCAATGGTAAAAAACACAGGGAAACAGGAACACAGAGAGAACCCCCAGGATTGCATGCACAAGGGCACTGCAACAATACCAACCCCCGAGGCAGAGCTGGAGGCTAGGGTGGAGCAGGCTACGCTGGAGGCTAACAGGACTGAAGGCCATGGCAGAATAGGTGAAGCTGGTGGACCAGGGTGGAGCTGGCAGAGCAGGAGAAGAGGGACAAGCCAGTGGTGTCAGAGACCAGGGAGTCACCAGGAGTGAAGGAGGCCAGGATGGAGCACAAGACCAGTCCACAGAGAAATCTAGGGCAGCCATCTAGGAATTAATATAGCGGCCATCTTGGGCATGGCAGGGAGCATAGGAAGCTCAGGGACTACCTCCATGGTTGCATGTGGGTAGACAGGAAACTTGGGAATGACCTCTGTGGTTGCATCAGAGCATACAGGACACTCAGGGATCAGCCCCAAATGCCTTTAGAACACCTGGGCATCTTGAAATGCGGCATTCACAATGACCTGAACCACTGGAGCGGCATGGCTCTGGCATGGCGGCCTTGATGGTTGGAGGCTCTGGCCTACTACTGTAACAATTACATACACACCTTTCCATGCTGATTTAAAAAAATCAGGATAAGTGGGATTTTCACATAGACAGCATCTGCCACTGCTCAGACATGTTTTAATTGGTTGCCCCTTCCTTAAAGAAACATAACATAGTTATCTCTATGTAATATCATTATTGCACTCAATATGTTGTCTGAATAGTGCAATAAACTAATTAAATTTAGTAATGACAGTGTTTTTATTAAAAATAAAAAATGAATAATTAATGACAACTAAATATTTAGTTAAAACAAAGTCTGGGTTTACAGTGTAAAAGACAAAATGCAGACGTGAATGTGCAACAATAATATCTTAACCAAAACTGCCATGAATGTCACAAACATTAGATTCAGTAAATAGTTTTTCTGGCAACCACCCACAAGGCCTTAGCAAGCTAGTTGCAGCACCTTTGCAATTAGCTCCTGCTGGTATGTTCTTGTTAGTCTTGTTTGGATAAGAGAGTTTCAGCTGACTTGAGGGACAGTGAGAGCAGAGTGAGGCTCTCAGGGGCATGAGTGAGTGTGTGTTTGCATGCATATTTGTTTCTGCATGGATGCATTCTACCCTCAGATGGCCTTTCCCACACATTACAGTGGTCTGCCTCCAACACACATACACACACACACGTATACTATAAAGACAGATCATTATACATCAGAATGAGACACTATACAGCACTATAACCAGCGATGCATTTGCTGTCTTTAATACAAGCAGAGGGGTCATCAGTGAATACAGCATAAATGTGTGTAAACTACACATGCTAACCTCAAAACACTATCAAGGATCAATTTCCTAGTCGACTGGTAGTCATTTATTTAAGTCATTAGTCAAATAGTCGCACATTTATGATATTAATTTAATCACATAAATATGTACTGGGGAGGGGGATATTAGATAATCGTTTGAATTTCAGGGATGAAGAAGAATGAAGAACAAGCATACATTAGCATATGTTACATATAACATTACAGACAAATACTAAGCCATAATAATGAGCCTTTAAAATATAAATTTGACACAAACATAAATCGATTTGCATGACCCCGGTAAAATATATTCACATAAAATATGCACATTCATAGTTTCTCACTATGAATGTGAGAAACCAAACAAAATATAAAACCTATACATTATATAAAAAACGAATATCTAAAAGATAAAACAGACACATTAAAAGACAATTATCTAACTCGCATCACAATTTTTTTTCCTCCGTTCTCAGTCTTATATGAAAAAGGAACATTGGACTAGAATGTTAAATGGCTTAACATGCCGTTTACCGCTTTGCGTTCATATTCTTTGCTCTTCTGCTTTTCTGTACATAGTACACTTTATTAATGAGGTGTATCATGAATCTTGTCATTTGGTCTTAATGGATTAAGCCACATTAAATGTTTTAGGACACAAGCTCATCTGCAGTGTCAGGATGAAGTGAGCTCTGTGTCCTGCTCACCGGTCTTAAAAAAGGTACACGCTGATGCCATGGATGTGGAGAGGATGCAGTGCAGGTGGTTAGCAGATCTGGCATGCATAAGCATCTTTTTTGGACACCATGTCCACATTTCCACACTTTGACAAACTTTGATATGTTCCTAATAATAGTGCACATTTATCTATTGCAAGTGGCCATGTAAAGCTGCTTAGGTTAAGCTTATACTCACATTTCAAATAGTAAGTGATGTTTGAGGTTAATGAATTTTAAGCAAACATTTTTGCGTGCAGAATTTGCATGTCACCTTTTTGGGTCATCTATTACCTTCTCAAAATGAAAACTTTTGTTCTTTTGATTTCATTATTACCACATATCAGTCCATCACAGACTGCATGACTTTGCTGTTATTTTTCTGCGACTAATAGGATAATTATAATTAGTTTGACTAAGCCTTCTCTCTTCAACTAATAAATATTCGACTGTTGGGGGCAGCCCTACATGACGTGACTTTATCTCTTCTGTGAAACACAAAAGGAGATGTTTAATAGAATGTTTATGCTGCTTTTTTCTATATGATGAAAGATGACCAGAGGCTGTGAAGCTCTTGAAATGACAAAAAGTACCATACAAGTCATTTAAACACAAGTCAAAGTCTTTGGGATATGTTTGAGAAACAAGTTGACATTCTTATTCACTTACAATATTCTCCATCACACACTTAATCTTATAAGTCTGACATGTTCGCAATACACACAGGAACCAAGTTTATATGTAATTTATTTTACTCTGTATGTAATGTGGAATGTGCTGTTTCAGTTGTGTATTGTAAATGCATCAGATTTAAAGTGAAAGTTCACCCAAAAATGGAAATTTGAGTCAGGCTTGTGATCAGAAATTTTCTGGTTCAATTCCAGCGCTGGCAGGTAGCAACTGAAGTGCCCTTGAGCAAGGCACCTAACCCCTGATTGTGTGTGTGTTCACGACTTGCAATGTGTGTTCACTCCTCACCAGTGATGGGTGAAATGCAGAGGTCACATTTCGGGTATGGGTTACCATATCTGACAAATATGTCACTTTCACTAGATAAATTTTTTTCTTCAGTAGAACACTAAAGATGATTTTAAGATTGAAACCATTGTCCCTTCTCATTTATAAAATTCAAGTCTGTGCCTTTAAGATTCAAAAAGCTAGATACATATAACACAAAATTAATCTCTGGCTCTGGACAATATATTGAAGTCTTAAAATGCAAAGTGATTGGTCTGTGCAATAAATAAACATTATTCACACCATTATTAGCAGTAATTCATAGCTTCAGAGAACAGGTTCTCAGTTTTTGTGGCTCAGCTTCAATAAATGCTTATTGTAGAGTGAGGACTTTTTTTCTGCAAGTTCTGCAATTCTGCAAGTTTTCCAGTACAATTAGTTTTTATTTCATAAGTTCAGAGAAAATTTAGTTGAGCTATATAGTATCTTTGTACATTTGTGTGGAAATGCCTGGGTCACATTAAATGGCTTCATAAATGAATAATTGTGGTACAAAGTGGTAACTAATCAGCACTTTGAGACCTTCTCAAACAAAGCAGATATAGAGAGGTGCTATAATGAAAAGACTTTTGCTTTTTTCTTTATTCTATTATGATGTGGGATCCCCATATTAGAGATTGACTTTATAATGATTGTTTACATTCCAGATTTATTGTTCTCATTATGTAAGGGGGCTGAGGCAGAAGCTGAAGCAGGATCCAGTTGCGGATGTTTATTGGGGTTATCCATAATCAAAGTCGAAAGTACAGGCAAAGGGTCGTAATAAACATAGACAGTCCAACCATGCAACACAACAAAAGGGAGAGACGTAAATCAGAGGTCGTAAATCCAGGCAGAGAATCAATATCTAAACAAACAGTCCGATCCAGGTGTCAAACAAAGGGGCTAGGCAAAAATCAGAAAACGAGAACCAAACAATAGGTAAAACACAGGAAAGCAGGCAGTAAAAGAGAATGCTTAGTAGTCAGGTGTAAAGCTGGCAATACTTGAACGTGGATGTGGAGCAAGGTTTATATAGATGCCAAACAGGAAGTAAGTTCAGAGTTCAAAGTTCAGAGTTCAGAGTTCAGCAGAGGGAGCATGAGCAGTCAGTATTCCGGTGAGGGCTCCCTCTGCTGGCGTGATGTTACACATTACAGGCAAATGTCAAAAAAGAAAGTTTCATCTTGTATGTAACAAAAAGCATGTAACAAAGTGGGGCTTTGTGACAAAAATCAAAAATTTTCATTATTACTAATCATTATTAATTATTATTATTTTGGCAGATATTGAGATCAATTATTTTTATAGTCAACTTATATTTAGCCAAGTCAATTCAGCCTTTAATTCAGTATCAGGAATAGCTAATATAAAGGTTTAATGAACTTGCAAAGGCAACACTTCAAACTATAAAACCACATTCACGTGTATTTGAGGCCTCTAACATACTTGAAATGGCATGTAATTCGGCACACAAATCAAAGTGGGAGTGATGGGGTTAGTTTTGTCTGCGGTCACCAAACTTGGTACATTGTATTGCTCTCATCAAGCCGGACAACTTTCAAAATTACACTCATTAGCTCTGCCCAGGCTTGCTTGGCCATTTTATGTGGATTTTTTTCAATTCCAGGTGCTGAATTTTTAAATACTCTCCCCAGGGAATTTATGGGACTATCACCAAATTTGGCAGATATTATGCCAAGACATTAAAGAGGATAAAATTATGTTGCCATGGCAATGCAATAAATTTATGGCAAAAAAATAACAGACAGTGCCTCATATCTTTGGCCTCATATCTTTGGGATCTCAGTTGTCATTAATTGAGCGATTTTGTTGAAACTTAAGCTGTATGTTTGGGAGTAATAGACAGAGTTGGCTACAGTCATAGCCTCACCAACTCGAACCTATACCTACTTTCACATGGTCCGTATCAAGGTTCTCCATACATTGAATTCTGTGTAGCAATGCTTCAGCTATATTTCAATGGCATTCACATGGTGCTAGGTTACATGTACAATGTTTATGCACACAAAAAGCTAATAGTGCTAATTAAAATTCATTAACTAATTAAAACTAATGTTTTAAAAAACATTAACTAATGTCCTCGTTAGAAAAGCTATGAAATGATAAATAATGGAGCGCATCAGTGATTCAGGTGATTCAAATACAAGGAAAAAGCTTTGAATTTTCATATCCCGCAGATATTCCCTTTTTTGAGTGGTGCTTCACCTTATCTTCTATTAATTATTAAAAAGAGACCGCAAATAACAAAATAGGATCACTTGGGAATCTTCTCACATTCTCATCTGCTAAATCAAATATGTAAATGCATCACAAATCTTTAAAAACAAATGCAGGGTTCACAGCTATCACGTGTACATGTTCATCCCTTGTGTGTAGTAGTACTAATTTACACTACTATAAAGAAACAATCTTAGAAAAATCTTAGAAACAGTCTAAGTCAAGCTTACCTTATTAACACTTACCTGAGTCAATCTTATTTATTTGTAAAGAATGTGTCAAAGTGATATGGAACTCTAATGCAGTCAACAAACCTGGAATTACTTCAAAAACACCAGAATCAGTAATTCAACAATGCCATATTATGAAAGACTTAAAGGCACAGTATGTAAGATTTTTGTATTAAAGTATCCAGAAAACACTTGCGTTATATATTTTTGTTCAGTTGTGTACTTACATTATCACAAATATTATAAGTGTTTGTAAATCCAGAAAAATTCACTATTTTAAAAAGTGCATGTCCCTTGTCACTTGTTGCATGTCAGTGGTGTAATATCTGTGACGTAATACCAATATCCAAGGTTTTCACTTGTACTGCCATAGAAACTATGGCAGCACAGTGAAAGTACGAAAGTAACATATTAAATTATATAACGAAATAACAAACTGTCATGTAGCATCTAGAGACACAAAGGTTATGGAATTTATGGTGAATTGTTCTTATATACTATGTAAATTAATTTGATGATAAGGATATAAAATCAGGCTGTATCTTTACAAAACTTTGTAGATGTTATTGTCACAACATCTGGACAGACTTACAAATACAGAAACATTTGGTGGCATTACCACCTATAGATTAAAATGTATACATTGTTGTATTGTCATTATCAAAGATGTCCACAAATATTTACCTTGGTGCCCTTGATGGGCTTGACCCCATAACCCCATAAATATAGCTTGCAGCTATATTTAAAGTCTGTTTTTGGATTGCGTTAAAGGAGTTATGCAGTCTTTTAAAATTACACTTGAGGTTCACTTCACAAATTAGTTTACAAGTTAGTCATGTGTTTTGTCACAAATGCTCAGACATGTCAGAAAACATCCATTGTTATGATTGGCTATTGCCATAACATAGGGAGCCAGTATTAATACAGTGTGTCTACAGATTTGTGAAGAGGCTCATTTCTTTGGCAGTCCACATCTTTTGTAAGAGGAGGCTGCTCTGATGAACTCAGAATAAAGTGCAAACAAAACAATAAGCATGCACGCATGAAAGTAATACTGATATGCCAGATTGGCAGATATATTAATACAAAAAAGATCAATATACCAAAAGTCGATATAACATTATACTAATTGAATTGTTCAGTTACTTTTTAAAAGTTTTGTAGATAACATTAAGTTTTTAGGAGTTTCAGTGTTGCCTACTGGTAAGTGAGCCAGGCTTGTAATCAGAAGGTTGCTGGTTTGATTCTAGTGCCAGTAGGTAGCAACTGAAGTGCCCTTGAGCAAGGCACCTAACCCCATGATTGCTCCCCAGGTGTAGCAGTGCTGCCCACTGCACTGAGTGTGTGTGTGTTCACTCCTCACCAGTAAGGGGTTAAATGCAGAGGTCACATTTCAGGTATGGGTTACCATATCTGACAAATATGTCACTTTCACTTTTGTCAGGGTGTACAAACATGATCGCAGCAATAAGCCATGTCACACTGTGGGATCTCAGTTGTCATTAATGTCAGACACGTTTTCACATGCAGAATTGGAATGGTGTCTAACAAACAAAAAACAATCTCTAGCATTCATTTTGGTCTGTGCTGCTATTAATTTTTAAATTGCTTTGTTGTAAGAGAAGCCATACTGCAGGACTTTGACTCAAAATTTTTGACACTGGCAGAACAGTGTTGAGCAAAAATATTAATCAGCTAACATGTCAAACTGGCAGTGAAAGACTAGGAATATTTTAGGATTTACAAAATTTGTCTCAGACAGCCAAATTGTGGACAGATTTATACAGTGTTCATATGTGTATTATTTTACTCTACAAATTAATGTGACTTGAATACTTGTACAGAGTAAAAGTAAAGCAGACTAACATAATACAGTATAAGGAACTTGTTTTGTTGCTGTATGCAAAGCAGATGCACATACCCAACATTTTATTAATGGACCTCCAGTCTTGAGTTTTTTTAATAAATCTCTCTTCTATCACTTTACAATTTGGCTGCCATCTGCATAATTCTGTATTCTACATAATAGTTCTCTGCGATTCTGTTGGTTATAGACTAGTGTGTGTATTTTCTACAAAGAAGAGAATTGAAGGTGTGTGGAGCCACAGTTTCCTTTATTTATCCCTATTGGACCACCTGAAAACAGTCAAATACATGCATTATATAAAAACATACAAACATCTACCATGCTAACCATGTAGTTTCCCCATAATATCATACCAAAAAATGGATCATGCAATGTTATGCATTTTTGGACATGTTTTTGAAGTACCCTGGAATTCCTCCTCTAAGACTGTGTCACGTGTGCAGTTGTCATGTGCATTGATGGCATATGTGTGTGGTTGATATGCCTTCGGTGTCACCGGGAAAAACAACATATCGACAGAAAGTGGATGTCCAAAAAATGTCAGATGTGATATAGAGTAATTTTCTGTGAATTTCCACTGGTATGACAGATAAACATTCCACAATTAAAAAAAGTTATTCTTGAGGCTAATTTACATTAAATTACATACCTCTGTCTCTCTCAGTTTCTGTAGTAAACAGAGACCTGAAATGTTTCGTCATAGCAATGATGAAAAAAAGAAAGAAAAAAGTCAACAAATTTAAGAAAGGAAATTTAAGAGTTTGTATGTTGTGTATGGTTATGTATTATGGGGAAAAACAAACTTGCACTCAAACAAATATAACATTTACAGCATCTGTCTCCAAGCATCCACCGAAAGGTATCATTCACAAGGTTCTGGTCACAGCTACAGTAGAAATTCATTACATCTTAGAGTTTAAAGACCTATTAGATCTACAGATCTATTAAATCCCAGCAAACAGGTGAGACTAACATTGTTCTCCAACCTGCTCAGGTGGCCATAGAAAGCACAAAGACGCTATAGGTCTCAATATACAAAGCCAATATACAAGGTTTAAAGCATAAAATTTTAGACATTGTCAGGCAGCCCATTTGAGACAGTGTCAGATCTTGGGGTAGATGACGTGCAGCATTCTTTAAGCCAATCCGGCACACAGCCATCAGCTTCCATACACATCTCACAGATGCTTCAGTTCCATCAGTCTTTCTAATTGGAAATGAATTGCACAGTAACACTTTTCAGTTTCATTCATTAACACTGGTTAATGCATTAGCTTACATGAACTAACAATGGACAATTTTTAATTTTTAACATTTTTAAGTCTTTGTTAATGTTACATTTGTACATGTTAGTTCATTGTGCATTAACCAATGTTAACAGTTAGTTACAGTTCAACAGTTCAAAAATGTATTAATAAATGTTGAATTTTACTAAGGTAAATGCTATTTCAGGAATGTTAATTGTTACTTTGTTAATTAATGTAGCTAACTATTTTTCCAATTAAATCTGTTGCTTATTTTCTCATTGGTAGCGATTTGTGACAAACTGTTTTCTAGTGCTGTTTTTTCATCTCTTTGTGCATATTTTTTTAATGTAGCAACTTACATTGAATGATCTTTTATTGGTTGTTGGCAAAAGAACATCTTGGTTACATAGGTAACCTTCGTTCCCTGATGTTACGTCAACATACCAGCGTATGTATAGGTGAGCCCTATCACCCTTAAGTAGTAAAAAACAAGCCAAAAAACACTGACACGAGGAAAGAGCAGATAAGCATTGGCCACGCCTTCCAGGAAGCGGGTATATATAGTCGGACGCAGCTAACTTTCATTCAGGTTTGTGCTGAGGAGCCGAGATGTGTCCCGGCAGTGAAAGAGGTAAAACAGGCTTGTGGCAGGGAGGTCGTAACATTTCCATTCCCTCCTTTAGGGAACAAGGCTTACCTTCGTAACGCAGGTACTTAGTTTCGGTTTCATTTCAGGCATCTAGCACTAATATACAGGCTTACCTACGATATGGGCCATGCACACAAGTACCAACTCCTAGTAGTAGACAACTCCTACACCAAGTTCTCCACCCAGGGTGCTAAAAAACGACCCTCAAGATGTCCTGTGTGCTGGACAGAAAATGGGATGTAATGGCACATTATCACCTCAAGAGAGGGGGAAGGCTCAGAAGGGATACACACCAAATAGAAATGGCCTCCACAATCCAATGAACCAGCCTCTGTTTGGAGACAGCCCTCCCCTTCTGCTAAACTCCAAAGCAGACAAAGAGCTGGTCAGAGCATCTAACGCTCTCTGTGCATTCCAGATAAATGCATAGTGCACGCACTGGACACAACATGGTCAGGGCTGGGTGGGGAGCCCTTGCAGGTGGAAAGCCCTTGCAGGCTCATCACTTGGTCCTGGGAGAGAGTAGTTGGAAACTTGGGCACGTAGCCAAGCCAGAGTCTCAAAACCACATGTGAGAAGCCCAGCCCAAATTCCAGGTAGTCACTGGCCACAGAGAAGATGTGAGGACACTGAGACCAGCCTCTTCTAGGAGTTCGAATGGGACCTTCCGTAGTCCATCCAGGACCAGTGAGAGATCCCAGGAGAGGATGAGAACCTCTAAGGAACCTGACGACCAGGTCATGCCACCCCAAGGGCCTACCTCCAATTTTGTCGTGGTGAGCAAAAATGGTTGCCAAGTAGACCTTAAGTGTGGAGGGAGACAAATATCTCTCCAGGCGCTACTGGAGAAAAGATAGCACAATGCTGATCTGGCATCTCCCTTCGGGAGGGACACCAGTTTCGTGAAGAGGTTCCACTTCAAGGCTTAGAGCTACCTCATAGAGGGGGATCTAGTCTGAGTGATAGTGTAAGTCACCGCAGGTGAAAGACCCGCTAAGTCCTCCACGTCACAGTGGGTCAACTTGGCAGAAGCAAACAGGTCCAACTGGGATTCTCCAAACCTCTTCCAAATAAACTGGACTATGTGAGTGAGGAGTCTCCACTCTCCCCAAGCCGAAACCTGCCATGAAAGTGCCCAAATGCAAGTGAGATTACAAGTGAGATTGGAAGAGCAAGAGCCTGGAAAGCATTTTGCATTGAATAAACGTATTCTATGGACAGGACAACACAATTCTCTTTTAATAAATAAAAACCATTGAGCAGACAATAATTGTGTGTGCTTTGTCATACGCCTGTTTCACATCATATGCAGGCGTATCATATGTATGTGGTGCATATCCGGCATGTATCAAGAAGCTTATTTTATTACCAGTGTAGTTTATAGAACTTTGATTTGTTTCATCAACATCGCTTTTGTTTTATTTGTTTTACATGTATTGCAAGTTGTAGATAAATACAGCGTGATGACCTTTGTTCTGTTAGGTTATTAGGTTATTTGAAGGTTATGAAAAAGGATAAGATAAAGACTTTGTATTCACCCCATTAAACCAGCGCAGGAGAGAATTTGGTGCATATTACCATCTTGTTTCTGAAACTGCCTCCCATGCCTTTTCCTTAGCTTGAAAGTCTTTATACATGACATCACGTGGATCATAAAGAACTTTGTGTTATTATACCTCAATGATTATCTGTACTGTGAAGATATATACATTATGATTGTATGCTCGAGACATGCAGACACACACATTGACCTAAGCACTTTATTTAGCTTTTATGTAAATAGTACCTTTGGAATCATAAATTAGATGGGCATTTTTGTATTCAAAATGAAATCAATGTCAACATAGCAAGTAAATTGGTGATCATTATTTTTTCGGTAGGACACGGTTTAGTAGTGTGGTTTTGTCTCTCTTTTGGAGTGTGTAACTGGAATTAAAAACAGGATACAATGCAGCTAAAGGCCACCCAGGGTAAAAAGCACATTTCACTGTAGTTTTTCCCACAACACTAAATAGCAACCAAAGACTTCATAAATCATCTGTTTGTTGATATACATAGTGAAAGTGTCCTGATCCACAAAGTCATTTATAAGTTAATTTTAGGACCATTTGATGTAATTAGTTTTTTAAAATGTCAAGTCAGAATCTTTGAGAACTACATACACTACCAGTCAAAAGTTTGGAAACACTTTTTTCTTTGTTCATTTTTTTTTAATTTATGAATAATGGTAAATGTAACTTTAGGAATTATGTTGTGACTAAAGAAAATTAAAAATAAGGTAAAATAGGATATATTCTAGCATATTCAATATAGTCACCCTTCGTCTAGAATTTACAAAAAATTCTTGACATTTTCTATCACCCAGTTTCTTGAGGAATCATCCTGAGAAGATTTTAAAAGAGTTTTGAAGGAGTTCCCCTCTATCCTGCGCTCTTATTGGCTGCGCTCACAGTCAAAAGTTTGGAAACAATAAAGGCACTTTTTTTAATTGTCATTTTCTAATAACAAAAATTAAATTGAAACTAATATGTTGCATTTATTTTTACATTTTTAACGTTTAATCAAATATTAAGATAAGAAACATTTCAATCAAGTGTTTTCAAACTTTTGACTGATAGTGTACATATCAAAATATATATGTGATATATATACATGTATATCAAAATACACATTGGCCTGCCAGTGGCCTGTCGGTCACTCAACATTGTGTCAATGATAAGAGTTATTTGGTTTCTTTGTACGTTCTCAACCACAGTGGATTGATGTCATTGAGATCCAGATTTATCACTCAGGATTCATCCAGATATTACAAAAAGCTGCAAGTACTTTAATTAAACTTGAAGATAAATAATAATAACACCCTGATATATTGTAGAGATTAAGAAATTATTTTTACTTTGACTGTTGTCTCTTAAAGTGGGTCAGATGTAAATGTTGCCTGTGACATTCTGCTCTTTGCTAGAGGTTCAGAGGTTGACTTTTTTTCACCTGTTTTATCATCCAGCAGGTAAAAAATGTAAATCTGATCACACAGAAAGTAATAACATAGCTCCTTTTGCAGAACCATTAAATAAAAAATGTTGGTACAGTATGTCTACTTTGTTATGGGTACTTTGATTTACCCTCTTGTAATAAATAGAATTTCCTTTCATTTCTGAAATATATGAACATGATCTGTTTCTTAATGTCTTTCTCAGCAACCTTTGCTCCAACCCACTCTTGAACGACTTGGAAATCACACAGAGTAAGGTATGTCGAAGACTTCTATTTTAGTCTGTAGACAGTTGAGCCTTATGATTTGCTGCACAAGTTCTGTTGTGTTTGTAAACATCTGTTTTCATAGATGGTTTGCACAGCAGAGGCATAGCCAGTGGACGGGCCTGGCGGGCATTTATCCTGTCTGAGCCATTTCATGCCTGTGAGTTTGTGTTTTCACGCATCCTTTTGTACTGTGCAGTTGTGTTAGCCAGCAGCTAAGCAGTGTTATGCTGTTTTGTGTTTCATTTTGGTGCTCTTTAATACGATGTGATGTTGAAATATATAGAATGACTGAAATGTATAATGTATTATCTTTCAAGCAGTGTTTCAACTGTGGAAAGATGTCAGTAAAACAATTTGAGAGCATGTCTAACGAAGGCTGCCTCAGGAATATGTCTATCTCGTTATTTGCATAGAAAGACAAAAACACTAGAGAGCAGTATTGGACTAAATATATGCACTGTGTTACATTATATTTTTACTTGTTAGTGATGTGATTATTTTACCAGCAAACTGGTATAGAATATTATTAAATACTTGATATAAGAACTGCCTTTAGTTGTTTTATTAAATTTAATGTTTTGTTAAACGTTTGATTTGAGTGTGGATTATTAAATAAATTTGATTTAGAAGTTAAATACTCGGATTGTCATATCTCCAAACATTTTAATTAAAGTGTTTAGGTAAAGTTAATTAAACTAATTAAAAATTGTAAAGTCTATAATTAATACAATACATATTCTTAATATTATTTAAACCTATTTTTTAGGGAGGCTGGTCATTTTGCTTTGTACTGTGCATGTGTTCTATTGCAGTTAGTTTTTCGAAAAAAAAGTATTTATAAAATATTGTGTTCGTTAGTTTGCCTTTGGCTGTAAGGAATATATAGGCTAGTGAAGGTGCCTATGTGAAAATGCACGCTTTTGCCCAGGCCTGGCCAAAAATATATTTCTGCCAACACCACGTTCTGAATGTCTCAGCTTCAGGCTGTGTCCACAGTCTACCCAGAGTCCGTTATTTAATTGAAAATCTACATTTACATTTACATTTATTCATTTAGCAGACGCTTTTATCCAAAGCGACTTACAAGTGCGGAATACAACAAGCGAGTCAACCTGAAGTGGCAACTAGACACAATAAGTGCTCATAATACAAGTTTCAGACATTGCTCAGAGTATCATATACTCTGCAAGTTTAAAAAATTTAGCAAGTTTAGAGTTCAAGCACACTGTGTGGTTTTGAGAATGAATTGTGGTTGGTTGCTTTAAATGTCTATCAGATGGTCTCTTCCTGATTAAGTGGGTGTTTCTTGGCTGGAATAAGCTAGTCAATGTGATCCAGACTTTTGGCCATTAAATTAAAGATTTGGTTATGTGAGACTGACTCATCTTTGTTTCTTTTTTTCATTGTTCTTTCCTCCTTCTGTGTGTCAGATATCAGGGGCAGCATAAGAATGGTGTTCAAGGCCTAATATATAGCAGTATGTCAGGTAAAGTCTTTATAAATCTGTAACCTGCAAAACATATTTGCTGTCTACATAGTCAGCTGCCTTTTCAGAAAGATTCCAAACTGAAATGGAACTGTATAGTTTACTGACTGGTAACAATCTAAAACAGCACAGAGAAGACTTGACTGACAGTTGATTCTGAGTCTGATGGTAGCATGTTACTAAAATGCAATATGTATATTCTATTGACATTTTTTGGAAATATGGAAATATATATGTTTTTCAAAATCATATTTGGTATGGAAAGATAATTTTATCTATAATATTATTATTTATTATTAACAGTTCTCTGAGGTCATGCATTATGAAACATTCTAGCTGTGTAAAACATTCTAGTTGTGTAATAACATGTATAACATTCTAGCTGTGTAAAATATGAACACCTGGGAATGTAACAGACATCAACCTTTTTTTTTAAGTGCTCTGTTATCACAGTGTTGTCATTCTGTTTAGCAGTGCTGAGATTTGAACTGCAACATGTCTGAACCTTCTTGGAGTAATGTAATTGGCCTTTTTCTTTGTGTTTTCTGATGAAACGGCAGTGAAGACATTGCTGCGCACAATATTCTCTTTAACAAAGCAGTGGCGCAGCATGGCAACCACTGCCTGCAAGCAAGCTTAATCTGTGATGTGCATTGTGACAATTAGAATTCCGACCACATGACCTTGAATCATAAAAGTGTTAAAAGGGTCAAAAAACTATTACTTTCTCTGCCTTGCTGTTTCTTAGCCCCTGTTTTGTGTTTATAAGCTTTCTCTCTCTCTGCTTAAATTTCATTGTAATAATTTGCCTTTCCCATTTATTTTAGAGCAAGCAGACAAATGCAACCCCCGCTGGAAAGATGAGCCTGTGCAGAATGGTACAGTAATATCCTCAACATCCATTTATTCTGTATCTCTCTGCTTGGAGTGTTTTATAGTGAGTGCTTTATAAGGGAATAACGACCATAGTGTTATCAAAGGTGGAAACACTTTGACATCAGTCCTCCCATGACGCATTGCACTGTTTGTAGTCAGGATGTTCATACGGCACATTTTTCTGGTGGTTGGTAATAGCTTCTGATCAGTAAATTAGCTAAAATCAACATGATTTGCAGAACCATACAGAATCAACCTGATTTAAGTAATAGGTAATACACATCTGTATTTTATAAGTGCATGTTTTTTCAGATACAAAAATGTTAAGTTCAAGTTAAATTTACAGTGGCACACTGTTACAAAGCAGCTGTACAAATGAAAATATCCAAGAGTATAAGTAAAAACTGAAATTCAAAATGAAGGAGAAGGAGAAGAGAAAATTAGGAAAAGAAAGAATATTCAAAATTGATAAAATTAACAAACAATGAATATAACACAATGTACAGAGCAAATGTTCTAAGCTAATATCAGCAGCCTCCCCATAAGCACGGCAACAGTGGCAAGGAACCAAAACTCCAGTGATATATAAATGGAGAAAAAACCTTGGGAGAAACCAGGCTTAGCAAGGAGGGCCAGTTCTCTGGCACGCTAATGCTGCAGTCCTTAGCTAAAGCTAAAAATAAAAAAAAAAGATGTCCATCACATATTCCCGGTGCTTTGGGAGGGCCAGGTGGTTGTTGTAGTCACTGCTCTATGGCGCAAGGATGAGCACCTGACTGTACCGTAGCAGGGGCATTTTTCCGGAGGAACTGGAGCTTGAGTAGATCTGTCTGAAGCTGATGAAGCTGATGAAGCTGAAGTCCATGTGTAGATGTAATCCATAGCTACCCCGGGATAGAAAACCAAAACAGAATAATTAGCGTAGCTGCTGTTCATAACATTAAGAGCATAAGATTTTATTTACTTTGAGGTAGAATGAAAAGCATTATGAGAATGCTTGGCTAAATAGATGTCTTTAAACTAGATTTGAACTGCGAGAGAGTAACTGAGCCCTGAACAGCATTGGGCAGGCTATTCCAGAGTTTAGGAGCCAAGTGTGAAAAAGCTCTGCTGCCTTTAGCAGACTTTGCAATTCTGGGAATGACCAGAAGACCAGAATTTTGAGAGCGGAGGGCACGCATTGGCTTGTAGCGTGAGAAGATCAGTTAAGTACATGGGGGCTAACCCTTTTAAGGCTTTGTAGGTAAGAAGTAGAATTTTAACAGGTAGCCAGTGTAGATCTGACAAAATTGGAGTTATATGATTATATTTCTTGGACCTGGTAAGAATCCTAGCTGCTGCATTTTGATGTTAATGCCTGATTGATCATGAATGAGAATTACTTGTGTACTCAATTCACAATGTGTAAAAAAATTCCTTTGTGCGTCTAAGCTACAGTAGGCCCTTATTTGTTAATAATAATCAGATTGTTATTTAGGTTTTTTAAGACATTGTTTATTGGTAATGCAGTCTTTTATCTGATCTCAAGTATCTGATCAGCCAATATAGAAAGTAAACAGAAACTCAAAAAGCACTCGTTTGAGCCAAGGTATTCAGTTGAGCATCTCTGAACAGTTGCCTCTCTGCTGAAACAGAAGACGTCACCAGATGTCTCTCCTGTCAGCTAAGAAGAGGAAAGTGAGGCTACAATGGGTGCAGGCTCACCCAAATGGACAGTGAAGGATTAGAAAACAATTACAGTTTCAAGTTCTATTGTGACATTCAGATGATCAGGTCAGATTTTGATGTACACAACAGACTAATGTATACAATGGCTCAAGGCGATTGTGGTGGTGTAATGGTGTGGGGGAATTTTTCTTGACACACTTTGAGCCCCATTAGTACAAATCAGCATTATTTAAATGTCATAGCCTACTTGAGAATTATTGCTGACCATGTCTATCCCTTCATTAGTCTATCTTTTAATGGCTACATCAGCAGGACGAGCTCAGATTATCTCAAACTAGTTTTTGATTATTTGGCAGTACAAAAATGTGTTTGGTACAGAAATGTGTTTGTCAGTAAGCTGCATGGGAGGGTTTGTATGTGTTCATCTGCTTTAATTAAAAAAGATAAGAGAATTGTAAAAAGCTTTAAATTAACAGTAGCCAAGACAATAAAATATGACAAAATTTATGTTGCACCAGAATTTTAAGCAAAACTCTTCATACTGCAAAATGCAGTTTTATCTCTAGATTTGGAAATGCTTACAGTTTATTTTAAATCCCAGTTAACTGTATCAGATCAAAACAAACAGTTGCATTTTACCTCTAGGGGGCAGACGAACTCATCTGACGTTCATTGACAATTAAAGCCATCATTATGGGCAAAAAATTAAGTTTGGAATATTATACAGCTATATTATTTACACTATTTTTTAAGGATGCAGTAGTAATGCTATTTGTAGTATGTGGGTGAATCTTATGAAAGCATATTTTAAAAATGGAATATATAATATTATGCAAAAAACAATTTACCATACTACTGTTTCACAAATTCAAAAACTAAATAGAATGCACTAAATTGCTGTAAATGTTAAATTGTCATAGCAAATTCAGGCAACATCAATAACTTCCGTAGGTTATTTACAGGGTAGTAAGCGTGTTGTCGTTTGTGCCTTTTTTCTTTTTTTATTATTAATTTTTTTTTTATTTTGTCCAAACAACTTTTGTTAACCACACACATCTTGTAGGGTCATGAAAATTAACTTGAGTTTTTTATCACCCCAAAATCCTGTACAGTATATGCTGTGATTGGTAATCAAATAATCATGCCTTAATTCAAGGCCAAATTTAATTTTAAAAATGTCAGAAGGACAATACAAAGATAGTTAAATCCCAGCAATAATTGCATTTAAAATGATAATGGTAAATGCTTTCACTGTGACATGTTCCTGCAGACCATCAGACCATGAGTGGTCATCTATTTAGGGTGTACTCGCCTGTGTCTCAAGATGTGGGGATAAGCTCCAGTGGACAAGAAGGTTTGGAAAAAGAATGTATAGATGTTCCTGCATCCTTGATGAAAGGTTCAGAGGCTCCGGGAAATTACTTATCTATACCAAAGTGATAAACAAAAAAAACAAACTAACATGGTACAATAGATACTGCTCTGCCATCCAGCTGTCAGATGCATCAGGATGTAAGAGCTGGTTTATCATTCTGATTTCTGGTATCACTCATAAGAATCTTACTTCTGTTCCCTAAAGCTTCTGTTCTCAACCCATTTTGTGAATAAAACTTGACACTGTCAAGTTGATACAGGTTTAGAATGACATGAGGGTGAAAAATGCTAAAACATTTTTCATTCTTGCATTTTTGGGTGAACTGTCTCTTTAAAATTACAGTGTTTCATAGCTCTTTCATCTCAAAGTATCAAAGAAAATTGTATTCATAATGATTCCAGTGTGAGGATAATTTTGATGCCAAGCTAAATAATTTTACATTAAACCCCAAACAATTATAACCAACATTAAAAGTTTATACTTTTTTTTCAGTAAACATTGGGGATTTAAGAGATTTACAAAACATCAGGAAAAAACTAAAGACTAAAGTGATCAGTGACAGTGTTAAAAACAATACAATTTGAAACAATTAAAATAATACAAAGTTTATACAGGTAATACAGCTTGATAGAACATACTGAAAACATACATTTGAAAACATACTGTATTTTGACTTCAGTACAAGCAGAGTACATTCAATTGTTTTTGTACACTCAAATGCACCATTTGGTCATGTGCATTATTCTTAAAAACATGCAGCTGTGCAAAGAGACCTAAAAACATTTAGACATACTGAAGTCCTGAACAGGGATGTCAACTAATATAAAATCTGTCTGTTAGCAATCATTTAAAAAAACAAGATCTCTTTCAGGCACTTTCACAATCTAGCTGCAACATCATAACAAACAGGAATTAAAAAAATAACCTTTGTGCAAATCTTCAAATATTTCAAATTGTGACACTCAGATGCTCTGTATTCTTGACATGGGAAGTGCATGTATTGTTTCAGATTTCCCAGGGTTTTTTTTCTAGAGCTCTTATCCTGTAATGTAAAATGAAAACCAAGACATATATGGTATTTAGAGTGAGATGGTTATGTATTGTAACAAAATATTATAAAAAACTGATTTTTAGGTCCTTGATTAAGATGGGTTGATTGGCTTTAATAAATAAATAAAGGAATGATTTTCCATTTCCCCCTGTATTTATAAAAAAAAATTCCATTTGCTAATTGTTTTGACACTATTAAACATTATGACAAATACACCTTACCAGGAAAAAAAATAATCAGTGTAAGCCACATTTATGATGTAGTAACTTACGATTTGTTGCAACACATTAGACCAATTGAATTCCTTTGATCTTTGGACTGTTTCTTTTGTGTTTAATTAAATTGAAAGCTCACCCTCCATCTGAATTTTGCTCCGGTTATTTAGAGATTTAGAGAAGTCCCATAGGTCATGTATATCAAATGGCAAATGAAAGCACAGCACAGGGTCTAAGAGTGTGTTTGTGTGTTAATAAGCCGTGTTAAAGTAACCACAGATGAACATGATGTGTATGATATCATGACAGTGTTTTAGGGCCATCTGTCTTGTGATGGGCCCCTTACGATGTCGCCTCAGTGAAGCACTCGCGTCATATCGACTCTGATTGAGAATGACAAATCCTCCAGCTACAGCGTGATAGCGGCCTTTGTCTTTCTGTGCCATTATTGTGAAAAGTGTCACACCATGTTAAGGTCATTGTGAGTGTGGCTGGCACGTATGCAACCAAGCACTCTACTTTTATAGTGAGGACTCTGTCTAAAGCCATCAGTAATACTAGTCATAGATCAGTAAACTTTTACTTCATTTGTACATCCTTGAAGAGCTTCATAATTGTATCCTGTTAAGAAGTAATGTTAATAAGATTGACATAGGAGGTCGTAAATTCATTTTAAGCTGTGTATTGTCTGAATATGACAGCAATGTATTAAAGGGAAAGTTCACCCTCATGTCATTTTATGACAACCTCTATGACTATATGGCAGAATGAAGATGTTTTGAGAAATGTCTCGGTGGTTTTGTGTCCATTCAGTGGTAATACTTAATATTACCACTGAATATTTAATATTTACCACGTAATATTTCCTTTTGTCTCCCTTAGAAGAAAAAGTCATACAGGTTTGGAGTGACGAGGGTAAATGAGTAAATTAAGTAAATAATGGAAGTTTGATTTTTCTTTTTAAATCAGTTTTAAATAAGAATATTGAATTGTTGGCTTGACCAAGGTTTGAAATACTTTATAAAGTATTGACATCTTAGACATCTGAGACTATATGTACAAGTTGAAAATTTCAGTGGTGACAAAGTGGTGACAATTTTGCATGTGTTTAATAAAAGTAAAAGCATAATTATAAATGTATAACTGGTTTGCTCAGTAATGGTTAGATTTTAAAAAATTGCAGCTTTAAACACAGCAACAATTTACATTAAGTGTTAAAAAATCTTGTTTAATCATGTTGAAATGTATTTTTGATTAGGCAGGTTTCTGTGCCTGATTTGTGCAGGTTCAGACGTGTAACTCCAGCCATGTGCTGCTGATCCTGGTTTAGCTGTGACTCATCAGTTTAAGCTTGTCTGTAGAGGTCTTGTCTAGCAAAACAATCAGTCATTGTCTAGAAAAAAAAAATTATATACTTTTTTACTGCAAATGGTCCCCTTGGTCTGGCTCTGTGATACGCGTACCTGAACTTACGTATTACGTACTCACGTTGGAAAGGTCACGCTGGACAAACTGACTATTTAAGACAATAAATTGACAAATACATATAATATGTAGCATTTAACATACACATCAACTTATGAACAGCCCTCCTTTTGCACATTCTTCTTCATAGTTTTGACAGCGGCTGACAATCCGTAATTTGTGCTTTACCGCCACATTCAGCTCCAGTGTATGGAACAAAGTTTAAATTCTAATTATCAGCCCTGTTTCCCTAATAAGCTCATGAAGCGGTTCTTCCGCCTTCGTCCAGCGTGACTTTTCCCAACTTGAGTATGTAATATCTGAGTTCAGGAACTCACATCGCAGAGCCAGATCATGAACATTTGAAGTTAAAAAGTATATAAATTTTTATTATTTTAAAATGACCGATAATTTCACTAGGCAAGACCCTTATTTGTCTTATTTGGCTAGGGTCGAGAGAAGCCATATGAAGCTACTTTAAAACTTTATTTTGGACCTTTAAAATGCTGAACCCTGTTGAATTGCATTAGATGGATAAAAAAACCCGTAATGTTTTCCTTAAGAATCTTAATAAACATCTTGGATGACATGGGGGTCAGTAAATTATCAGGAAATTTTTGTTTTGGGTGGACGTTCTATAAGGAGAGCCACACATGCAACGTGAAGTGTTTTGGAAATTTGGAATAAAAAGGCACTCTGTGTTTTGTTTGGTTTGGCCACATTGTCAGATGTTGTTTGTATTTGTTAAAAAGCCAGCTAGTGATGACTCATGTATAATCTGGTTCAGAATTATTTGTTTTGGCATTGTGTAGCGTTGTCGCATTTGTGTATAAATGTAAGCTGTCCTTAATGAGGGTTTTGTGTATAATCCTGTAATTCACTAAGAAGGTATTTTTATAATAGCAATAACAATAGTAAAACATAAGTGAAAACAAGTGTTTCATGAGGTATTTTTCTTTTGATTAACAGCATGACATTGATGTTCAAAAGATCGATTGAGTCACAGATCTCTGGTTCATGTTGCACAAAAAATGGAAACTGCATCCCCTAAGCTGACTTACATTAGTCACTTTACATGTCTTTTACTGTCTGTGTGGATAGTTCTTGGCCAGAATTATCTGAAAAGCTAAAAAAATTGCTGTGCGACGTGTACTATAAAATAATTTGGAATAAAACAATCACTCAAACAAACAACTTAACACAGCAATTTATTTAGCTGTATATTTGATTTATTTTGCCAATATGGTACGCATACTAAGTTGCAGCAAAATATTTTAAAGAATGTATTTCTTTACCATTCACAAAAATCGATTTTATTTTTAACTTAAAAATACATTATTTTGATTCTTATTTTTATTTTATTAGAAATAAAATCTAAATATTTTGCCATCTTAAATTGCCCCTTGGTCAATTAGCACAGATTATGATATTAAGGCAATTAGTAAATTGATCGGCACCCTTGATTGCTCTGAAAAAATGGGTAGATTATGTCTAGATCAGTATCCATATTGATCAGTTATGTCTAGATCACTAATAGTATTGATCAGAGGCCTCTTGCTATTAGCCGCTCAGTGAGCAAAGCTTGTTTAATGGTTGGCCTGCATCCTCTTGTAAATTTAGAGTCAATATGATGTGTCACTCACAATGAGCCTTCTGTCTTTGTGTTGTCGTGAGTCATTGGTGTGGTTGGGGAGTCTTTTAGGGATGAGACAGTTTTGTTGGTCTTCCCCTCAGGTCACCCTGACTGTTTAGCTAAGGTGGCCTCAGTGAAGCTTTCTGCTCAGGTAACGCCGGGGACATCTGGCTCAGGAAGGCATGTCAACCCAGGCCCTATCCCCAATGCAGTAAGGGCCGCTATCCGAAAACTGTACATGACCAGCCTTGAACCCCCAGGACCTGAAGTGATTGATCCGGGAGGGAATAAATTGGTGTAAAAGCCTGCTTGTAGGTGCATAATCACCCAGAGCTTCCAAAGTGCACACATAGCTCCTGCATAAACCAAACATCCCTGTCCTAAACTACTGTGTCAGTGAGAGTTGGGGTGTTATTATGGAGATGTTTTTAAAGCATGTTGCATGTTGGGAAGTTCCTTCAGTTTCTTGGATGGTTTGAGATTTAAGCAATTTAGATGGGCGCTTGGATTTATAATAAACAGGACCTAGAAACTTGAGGGAGACTTGAGCTATACAAGGAAACTTGGAATGTAAGTCAGGTAAGTTTACCGTTAAAAAAGTTTTTCTCTTTTATGCTATATAACATTGAAACTGTAATGTCAGCATGTAGTTCATCAAAGTAATTGTTCGTTTAAACTTCGATTTGGGTGATATAAGGGTAAAACTTTGCCATGAATATATATACATATTAATTACTGGTGTCATTAAAGTTTTTAATTGACTGGATATGAAAACCCTTTACAATAGGATGAAGATCATTTGCAATTAAGCAGACATGCTCAAAGGGACGAAGGGTTCTGACTGTAATCTTCAGCATTAAATCTTTAGTGGAATTTACCATCAGGGTGTACAGCAGTCTGACTGCTTGCCCAGTTACTGTGAACAAATTAATCAAATAAGCAATTCATTAAAGCATTAATACATTTCACAACCTTTGACCTCAAAAGTCAACTTTATTATTAGTTGTTTTAAATGTATTTTGACATATTTATTATAAGATGTAGAAAACTTGTCTTCTAAATATTGACATCTTGTACCTCAGTACCTGGAGATTTTATTAGCCATATAATATTGTTCAGATGTGTGGGAGTGTGTCTGAATGTTTTTTTGCGGGTTAAAGTTCTTTATGAAATCCCTTTAAAGATTAAGCTTATGTGAGGCCTTCACCTCATCAAAAAGTTAAACTGGTATCAGGCTGTGTTGTGGAGGAGCTTTGCCTTAGAAGCCCTTGCTAAAAACAGCTGGTACCTACTGGTCAGTTTGGCTGTTACTTATCTCTCAGTGTCTCAACCCAGTTGCCAGCTTTTCTTGGTTCACCTGGAGTTTGTTTGTTAGTTGGATGTAATCTGGATTCTGTAATGCATTTTTTCTATTTACTTAACTTTACCTTATTTTTTAGACCTAATGTTGATTGGATTTCATGAATTGTACCCCAAATGGGATCAATGTCATTTGACTGAAAAATGTTTGTTTAGTAATATCTAATAAAGTACAGACAGGTGATTTTTTTTCTATTTTCAGTTATAACATGTTTACTTAAATGCCTATTAAGATATTACATGGGTCCCCAGAATACTTGATTGTGATTGGCAGTCTGCAGTCTAGCATTTGTGTGTAATTTCACTAAACTGTATAATTGATCATAGACCCAGCAAGTGATTTCTTACAAGGCTGTGCTAGCTTCAGGTCTCTTGTATCACTGCGAAATCTATCTTATAAAATCATTCAGACTCAGTAAATCAATATTTTGTGTCTATTTATAAATATTTGGTAAGTTCCTGTGTAATTAAACAGGATAATATCCAGTCAGTTGTGAGAATATTAATGAAAAGCCCAATGCAAATATATTTTTTCATATTTCAGAATTAACTGATTTAGTCCTGACTATCCTGACATCCTGTACTTAAAATAACTTGGTCTGTCTTTCTGGTGAAGATGTAAATCCAAATTTGATTTTCTTAAATATATTTATTAAAAATATATAACTAGATTAATGTTTCCCTCATCTGATGCTTGTTTTCTCACACTGAACATAGTAGTTAAGAGCTATTAGTTGTATCTTTTTGCGATTAATCATTGTGAGGTAGATTAATTGAACTGTGTTTCTTGTATGTCTGCATGTATGTCACACAGATTGATGGCAGGACAGGCCTGTTTATTTTGTCCCCCATTTGACATCATTTATGTAATTTCAATGAAATGACGTCGGTAGGTGTCACTGGTTGCCATAATCTACCAGTCCGGATTAGGCCAAATAACACAATCAATACTTACATAGACTAATATGTGATGACGCTCTTCTTGTTTGGAATCAATACATTTTGGCTTGTAGGTTTGTGATACTAAGATTTGTCTGATGGTTACGTTGTATGGGGATGTCTTCAGTTTAGATGTGTTTATGTACATCATGTAAGTCTTGCATCCGATGATGTGACGCCCCAGTCTGTTCAACCTTCTGGATTTGTCCAGTGTCAGATTAGATGAGAGCGTACACAGAAATCTTCCACCCAATTTGGCAGGGTGAGGGACAAATGGGGCGGGTGTTTTCTCCATATATAAGACCCCGTGTCCTCCAGACACTTTTCACGCAGTTGACTTCATGACTTGACACATGTCTCCTGATTATATTGGCAGTCTGATATCTATATCTGATATCTCAATGCAACTGTCAAAATCTGTTAACTGCCCGGGATATTTTTTTGTTGTGCAACCCAGCTAGTTTAATAATTCATACAATTTTTGTGTGGTTGTGCCTTCAAAGGTTTTGTTATGAATTACTGCGTGTCGGACATGTATGACATGGCCCACGGCATGAGCGGGGGGTACACAGTCCCACCCGGAGGTGAGTACTGCATGTATGGTGGTGAAGGGCCCGGTTTTGCCCAGTGTGAGACACAAACGTTACACCATCACCCTCCCAGCATGGAGCAGACCTGGCCACCCAGCCAGACATATGGGTGCCCATTCGTTGGGGGAAACCCTGTGTTCAAGAGCGAGTTATGCAGCATGGAGGTACCTCTCAGTCACTACCATCAACCCGACTACTACCCTGATGGCAGGCCGGACTTTTCTCAGATGCAGTGGATGCAAGGGGCACACAAGAAAGGTACTGCAAGCTCTGTAAAGCAGTGGTGGTGCTCTTGAGGAGCCAAAGATGTCTTTGAAAGTTCTTCGTAGTTCTGTTGCGTGTCTTCTTACTATGAAAGTTCTCTTGTGCTGATAGTTTTGTGTTGTACTGTATAATAATTTTGAGCTGACTCAAGAAGATTCCTATAATTAGTGTACCTGTTTATGCAACTTGTTCTAAAAAAGTATGACTGCATTACATGCCAACAATTCAAACATCTCAGTCTCAATGTAATGTCCTCAGCAGTCCTTTACGATGTGTTTAAATTCAGACATTGTAAGCAATCTAAAGTGTCATCAGAGATGTTGCTGAACGGACAGGTAGAAACATTCAGTTCTGACTGGTGATTTTCATTTTTTATTATGAGCACTTAGCTGTGTTTCTTTCTCTGCTGTCCATGCCAAACGACCTGCCATCTACCAGTGCCCACCACACATTTGTGTGCCAGTGACAATTAGTTACAAACATGATGTAATTGTATATGAAAAATCTGTATGATGGTAGTATATTAAAATGGATTAATTGAAGTGGAGCAATAAGAAAATTTGAGTGATGAGTTTGTAGCCTTTGGTGAAGTTCTTTTAAATGTTGTTTAGTATATTGATTTTTCTGAGGGGGAGGGGGTTTGGGGTATAGTATGTTGTATTGATTGGTAGTAACACACAAACACACACACACACACAGCAACAGAAGGTTTAAGATCATGGTTGATGCCTCTGACCTACTCAAGATTTATTGATCACAGTTTATTGATTCTGAGCTGCTGCCAGCTGCCTGAACTTCAAAGCAGTTTTGATAAATATTTGTTATTATTGGTTGCTACTAGTATGGTGTTAATATCATCCTATTACGATCGTAATAATCTTTCCATGTTTGGCATTGTATGTTTGGAAGTGTTCTGCATTTGCATTTTTCATTGCAATGAAAACATTTCATAGCCATCTTAATTTTCATAGTAGGATTTGCAGATTAAGTGTGTGTGTGTTTTTAGGGTACATACCAAGTTATCTGGACAAGGATGAGCTGTGTGTTGTTTGTGGGGACAAAGCAACTGGCTATCATTACCGATGCATTACTTGCGAGGGCTGCAAAGTAAGTGTTTTACTCGCATAGAGTTTCAACTTGTTCAGTTACTGTTTGTAGCTCAGCCTCTCTTTTAATTACTCTTAAAAATAAATAAGTGATTCTGTGTCCTGCATGTATTGAATTCCATTTAAACTACTTTATAACCAAACTTCTCAAAATGTACTTAAATGTTGCTTGGTAATTAAAAACTAAATCTTGTGCTTGAAGGGTTTTTTCCGGCGCACAATCCAGAAGAACTTAAACCCAACATATGCGTGCAAGTACGAGGGGAAGTGCATCATCGACAAAGTCACTCGCAATCAGTGCCAGGAATGTCGCTTTAAGAAATGCATCGCTGTCGGCATGGCAACAGACTGTAAGTGTCCTAAAATTAAACACACAGTTTGTTCTCACGTAATGGGTCAGTTTTTAAGTACAGGCACTTTACAGATAGTGTTTTCCTTTGAATTTAAAGTTAAATGTACTAGGGGAAAATGTCCTAAGTTTTGTTACTTTTATTACCACTTTGTTTGAAATCCCAGAGCAATACAGTTTTATTAGACCAAATCACTGTCACCATAAAATAATATATAACAGCTGTTACAATAATCAATATTTACAAACCATTTTTTTTGCATTGATTATGCCTAAAAAGTCATTAACAGTTTGAATAAAACTCGACTAACACACCAAGATGTTTGCCTTTATCTGTGTACATTTTGACATCAACAGATTGATAATTAAAATTTCCAGTGAACGCAAGCAGTGATACAATGACTTGATTGCACCATAAATGCATTATGGTAAAAGTAAAAACTAGAACGTAAAATTTCATGTAATATATGTTTAAATGTTTGTGGTATATATTAAAAAAATTCTTGTAGTTACAGAATAATTTGATATAAATGAATGATGAGGTCTTTTAATGAAGCCACATACTTTAATCAGAGATTATGGGTTCTGATGGAACATTCCTACAGATTTTGCATTAATTTTTGTTAAATGAATGCAAACAACACAGCAAACAGCCCCAAAGAGAACTTTGTTCAGTAATGCCCAGCTTAGTTATTGTGTTTTTTCTGTATCTCTGTTCCTCAGTGGTGTTGGATGACAGCAAGCGTCTAGCCAAGCGAAAGCTTATTGAGGAAAATCGTGAGCGGAGGCGTCGTGAGGAGCTGCAGAAGACAGTGTGGGAGCGACCAGAGCCTACGCAGGAGGAATGGGATCTGATCCGTGTTGTCACAGAAGCCCACATGGCCACAAATGCACAGGGCAACCACTGGAAACAGAAGCGCAAATTCCTGGTGAGGAACCTCTGCCCTGATGACATTGAAGCTGTGTTTCTTATGTTCAGGATGTCTCTTTATTTTGGGTAAAATTCTGTTAGTTGTTTTCTCTTATCCTACCTCAATCCCAGTTTTCCCTTCCCCAACCCTTCCCACAAAATTCCCCTGCCCCTCCGCACCTTTCCCAATGTTAATATGTTCATGTTTTTGTATTTCCTTGTAGAATGGGAAGTGTTAGATGGATGCTGGAGACTTTCTACCACAAAGGCAGCAGCACTAACTTTAACGGAACACCTTTGTCCTTTTCTCAAGCTGTTTCCTAAACCAAAACTTTATTGTTTTATGTGTTTTTCTCCTCTGATCTTCTTTCTCTCTAACCAAATTTCTAATTGTTATACAATTTGTTTTTTCTCTTGTAATCTCACTGTCCTCTACAGACTGAGGTCTGTTTGAGGACTCTTAACACTGCTGTGGGTTTCCATGTGGAGTTTGCTTGCTTTAAAATGCTCATAATTAAGTTTCATCACAGTTGTATGTCTTTGTTAGGGCTGGGCGGTATTCACTGTTAGCTATTATTGTTTTGGCAAACATTTTGCGACTTTTTATTTGTTCATTAACCTTTCAAAACACCATGTCAATGTTTTGCGATTCTTCTTTTTCTCATTGTTTGCGAGAATGGGAGCATTAAAACGTTAAAGATGTTAAAATAGCATATTTGATTTAAAGGTGAAGTGTGTCATTTCTATGTAGCTACCAAAAATATAATAGAATTGTTTGTAATTGGCTCAACCAATACTGTGAGTTTGTGGGGGTTATTTGTTTGTCATGACTCACTTTACATAAGTAACAAAAGATGGAGCACATTAATGAAAATTATATTTTCCTGGAAAATGACATTTCTTTTAACAAGATTTGTAATACTATAATAATTAGAATTTATTAATGTTTAAATAATCTATAGACCTATTCTTGTGTTAATACAAGAAGGTTTTAAAAACTATTTTTCATGAATGAACCTCAGGGTCTATTTGGAAAAAACAATTCACTGTTGAAAGCCATTTCAGAGCACAGCATAAATATTGAGATGTATACTAAATATTGTCAAAATATTGATAGATAAATTTATACAGCTATACCGTCCATCCCTATTTTTCATATGCTGTGAGGTGGAACACAAAATTAATGACAGAATCCCATAATATTTACATTTATGCAGTTGGCAGATACTGTAATCCAAAAATCCTTTGATGTTTGCTGGCGTGGTTAGGTCTCAATGCTCTGCCAGCTGAACTATAGGACCATCATTTGAGCTCTAAATCCTAAATTAAGTACTTCTATTCAAGATGACTTTAACCCTTAAACTCCATGGAGACTCCACTCAATATCTCTGTTTCTGTCTCTCACCTGTCCAGTTTAAAATTTTCCAGTTTTTTAGTTGACTCGGGTTCTTCATTGAAACTTCACAATCCCTGTTGATTGCCCAACAGGTGGAGGAAGCAAAGCTACTTAATGAAATAACATGTAATTTATTCTGTACTTCTGACCAGAGTGCAGTG
Source organism: Chromobotia macracanthus (assembly GCA_036877525.1). NCBI lineage: Eukaryota > Metazoa > Chordata > Actinopteri > Cypriniformes > Botiidae > Chromobotia > Chromobotia macracanthus. The sequence continues at coordinate 1,422,005 of JAZGTH010000032.1, read as the reverse complement.
GGGGTAAAGGAGGCCAAGGTAAGAACCAGCAGAGCAAACACACTTATTCATGTATTCATCCAAAAGAACGCTCTCTCAAATTCTCAGCTGTTTCCATTTCTGTCACATTTTTTGCGGATAAATGGACGTGCTGAATGCTTGAGGCATTTGTTTGGAGTGTTTGTGTAGCTCTTTGCTCGCTGTGTCAAAATGAAGGTGTACACAGAAGAGGAAAGCTTAGGATAATGAAGAATAATTTGATTAATTTGATGTTACAGGGGAACACAAGACTGGATTGTGCTGTACTTAGCTTCCAGTCTTCTTTAGACCCTCAATCTGGCTTGCTCTGTCTTTCACGTCACATTTTTCTGGTCAGAAGGCACAAATCAGTTTGAAAACATCCCAATATCAGTGGATAACCCTAGTCAATAAACTCCCCAGGAAAAGGAGATAGGAAAGACCGCTTCTCTGCTCCGCTCTCATCATCTTCTAGTATAAGTTTCCCAGCTTTCCTCCTTTCCCTCTTAATAACTGGGCTCCTCTCTTGTTTCATTGACATGTCTTGCTGTGTCTTTGGCCTTCTTTGTGCTATAGAGGGGAATGAGGATTTGCTGTGTCACACCTTCGTCTTTGTGAATGTCTTTTTTATTGCTGTCTGTGTTACTGAGCACACTGCCCCTCCCCTTCCTGTCGTTACAGCCGGAGGACATAGGTTCGGCACCCATCGTCAATGCACCAGAGGGAAGCAAAGTGGACATAGAAGCCTTTAGTCAGTTTACAAAAATTATCACCCCTGCCATCACTCGTGTCGTGGACTTTGCCAAAAAGTTGCCTATGTTCTGTGAGGTAAGAATGACAGTTCGGCCTCTGAACTACTTTTCAGACTGTATGACGGTAATGTTTTTAAATGACCTTTTGTCAATAAAATGCATCAGACTCAGAAATGCATAAAATGTATCAAATACAGGCAAATACATGATACATGTAACTAGTGGTCCACTGATAATATTTTTTGTAATTGTGATTCGAATATCTATCAGGGTATTGGCCATTCAAACAGACCCTCATTATATTATGGACCCATGTAATATTCAGTCAAAATTTACTAAAAAATTATTATTGTCTTCTGTTTATTGGCCCAGCTGGCATGATTATCAACCTTTTTATCAGCTTAAAGATTTTGAGTCATTTTTCCCCTAACAAATGTCAAAAGGATTTGATTGGCTTTCAATGTTTTATTATTCATCAGCTGGAAAAAGTCATTTTGAAAGTGATCCCAATGATACTGTTCCTTGTATCTTTCTCATTATAGTTATGGGCTGTCTCTTACATTTAGAATGATTTTTAAAACTTTATAGTTACCGTTATATAGTTATATAAACTCTATAGTTACCATAGTGTTAACGGCTCTTACGGCATGTTTGAGGTACATGGTATGTGTTATTATTATCATAGTATTAACTGTAATTAATCATGTGTAATGTGTATTTGTTTAGCTGCCTTGTGAGGATCAGATCATCTTGCTGAAGGGTTGCTGTATGGAGATCATGTCTCTGCGAGCGGCTGTACGTTACGATCCAGAGAGCGAGACTCTGACATTGAATGGAGAGATGGCTGTCACGCGGGGCCAGCTCAAGAATGGGGGTCTGGGTGTGGTATCAGATGCCATCTTTGATCTAGGAGTTTCACTGTCCTCCTTTAACCTAGATGATTCAGAGGTGGCGCTGCTGCAAGCTGTAATTCTGCTGTCCTCTGGTCAGTCTTCATTTCCCAGACATGAACTACATTTACACATACATAAATTTCAGACTATAGTCCATATTCTGTTTACACTTTTAAAAGATTTCTGAGTGTATGGATTGGAAAATCCCAGTAGCATTTTCTTGTCACTTAAAGGTAGAGTAGGCATCCTCCCCTCAGACAGTTCTCCAAAGCCACACCTCCTCCAAAACACATGAATGCATACATAATTTGACAGGCAATAGGACATCTCAGTCAGACTGAATGTAATGATTGGACAAACATTTTATTTGCCTGCACCTTCCACTGAAGATATATATTTAGAACACTCTGCTTAGAGATTGCTTTCAGGATGTAAATAAACTTTCGACGAGCATAACATAAAACGTTTCCAGAAAGAAATTTACTTACCATAGAATCAACCTCTTTAAATATTCAGCCAACCTCTTTTAAAATGGGGCTTTTACAGCATTTATGCCCATCTGTAAATTGATGTATTTATATATGTTGATTTTTTGTAAATATAAACAGAAGAAGCTTAACTTTTCACAACTTTAGTTTATAGGTTAATAAAATCATGAAAACATCAAGTCATTCATCTGTAATACAGACACCCTTGCCAGTTGTGTCAATTAGATTTATAGTCATTGTAATACTGACTTAATCAGGTTAACACATTTATGTGATGTATGTGTAATTGCAATATTGCCAAGTTCTACTTAATATTGTGATTTTGTGCATGTGAACTCATCAGGGACATAAAGGATAGCTTACTAAAACAGATTGTGAAAAGAAATTTAAGTTGGTGCACCAAAAAATCTTTCTAGTTCTCCACGAGCAGTTAAACCTGGTTGTCTCTACAGCTTGTGACTTCCAGCAAGAGTGTCTTTAAAAGCCATTAGCCTGGCTGTAGCCGGTCCCTTTTAGTGGCGATTACTCAGGATTACACAGGCCACTGAGGGGAAACCTCTTAATAACCTTATTAAACAGGATTACACTTCAACTGTGATCACCACAATTGATAGTTTAAAACTTCAGGGGCCACATCCTCTTCTCACCAGGCTTGTGTCTAACCTTATCGATTTGTGCCCATCTGAACAGATTGTCAAATGTGGTAGCTGGCTGGACCCATTCAATGACTATAAAGCAAATTTTAGTCAATAATTGAGTGTTAACAAGTGTCCTAAAAGCCTTCTTAAAGATTTTAAAGAGTTAAGGTGATTATTATTCATTTATATATATATTATTTAAGACCATGGCAACTGGTTGTAACAGTAACAATCAGTTGTAACAACATCAACAACCATCTTTCCTTAAAACAGCACGATTTGAAGCTAATTGCAATTTTTAATTCATTCTAATGAATTCTAATTCATTTATCACACTGTATCTTCCTCTCTGTTTCCATTTCTGTATGCTGATTCATGTGTCCTCTCCCACCGGCAGATCGTCCAGGTTTAACAAGTGTGGAGCGCATTGAGCGCTGTCAGGAGGAGTTCCTCTTGGCCTTTGAACATTACATCAACTATCGTAAGCACAAGATGGCACACTTCTGGCCCAAGCTGCTGATGAAGGTGACGGACCTGCGCATGATTGGCGCCTGCCACGCCAGCCGTTTCCTGCACATGAAGGTGGAATGTCCCACAGAGCTCTTTCCACCCCTCTTCCTGGAAGTGTTCGAGGACTGACGGCCAGTCAGGCCAAGCTGCTCCAACCTCCACAAATCTGACCTCCCTCAAACCCTGTATCCATGTTTCTGGTCACATGGTTCTGTTTTAGCACTACTGAGCATTCTTTCATTCCACAGTTTTAGGAGTAGCTGTCTGGCCTAGTTTGAACAGAACCATTCCTATTACAAAGCGGGTACATGTGAATAGCGTTAGAAATTCTTGTTTTTATTCTTTTACTCTTTCTTTTGTAAAAAATCACCTTTCTGTTACTCGGTTTGTTTTAAATGTTAAATTGTTTTATTTGTGATCATGGTCGTTGATGCCCCTTAACTGAGATGTATGAACTATGCATTGGTATGGTTTCACATCAAGTAGAAGTCAGTGCCTGTAAGGCCTCAGAAAAAAATTTTAGTAGCACCACACTACAAAGGAAGAAAGCAATACTTCTCTTTTCCTCAACTTTTACTTCCCTTATCTGTGGGTCTAAAGGTCTCGAAGACTTTTTCATTTACTTAGATTATAAAAATTGAGTGTAGGAAAGTGGGGGTGCACAATAGTGCATAGGTTTACAATTAGAGTTCTATTCTAAAATCTGGTGAGCCGTCAGCCTGGACAGAATAGTATTACAGGTGCAATCCCAAAATAAAGCCTGTTCTAAACACCTGTAGGAAACAAAAATCACAAATTAAATCTCTTGAATGAAATATCTCAATTGTTTCTCCTCTGTTTCGTGCTTAAACAAAAGTTAAATTCAGTTGAATTAAATTATAAATGAGCAATTAAATTCCCTGTTGGTAGTAGGCAGCAACATTATGCTGCTTTGTAAGCCACTTGCTTTTAGCCAAAATATAAGGCAGCACTGCAAAGATCTGAACAGACAATCGCACAATTCATTGTGATGAGCTCAGTGAAACAAAATCTTTGCATTGTTAAACTGAGTCAAATCTTTACACCCCCAAAGTAAAAATAATATTCCTCTTCAATACATTTGAAATGTAACAGGGCAAGCAGACCTTAGTAATACTCCAGTCTTGAGTTCTCAAGCACATTCACAGAGGCACTGCCAGTTAGAACTAAAATAAGTGATCTCAAATATGATTTTGATTTTAGCCCTTG